>JAWWMP010000001.1:3946219-4035350 GCA_035047865.1 Dendrocincla tyrannina | reverse complement strand
CAGAGGGTGGTGGGCACTGCCCAGGCTCCCCAGGGCAGTGGGCACAGCCCCAAGGCTGCCAGAGCTCCAGGAATGTTGGATGATGCTCTGGGGCACAGGGGGTGACTCTTGGGAATGGTCCTGGGCAGGGATAAGGGTTAGACTCGATCCTTGGGGGTCCCTTCTAGCTCAGGAATTCTGCAATTAGATGTTTTCATCCAGAATGTTTGACAACAAGTAGGTTGCTGCAGGAGAAAGGTGAGTTCATCACCAAAGATCAAAGAGTAGAGAACTGGGAGGAGGTGGGATGGCTCAGCCATGGCTGTGGGATAACCATCAAATACCTTGCTGTGTTACAAAAGGACAAGTGCAGCTCCAAAGGCTGAAATGCTGCTAACCAGTGGTAGGGGAGCCCTGACACTGGCGAGGGCTGCTCCTGAACAAGTTCAAATGAAAGGTTGCACCAGGAGGGGCTCTTTCTCACTGTATTTGCTCAGGGGTACTAGAAAGATAGCAAGCTATTCAGGCTTGCATATTACAGAGACATGGCACTTCTTGGGAAACACGGGTCATGCAGGGAAATGAAATCCCTGTGAAGATATATTTGAGAGCAGCAGCAAGAGCAAGTTAACAGGGTTTTTATCTGGGACATTATGCAGGCTTAATCCACTGTAAATACAAGTGTTCCTCCAGTTTTTTGTTTATGTCTATTATTAAAATAAAAGGTTGTAGTTGTGCTGTTCAGCTTGGTTATTGAAGATAAATACTTTTCAAGGTATTTTATCTAAACTTGAACTTGAATCCGTGGAGAAAAGGCATTTAACTGCTTAAAAGGAAGGTACTACTTGCCTGAATACAGCAACAATAACCACAGCCTATACATCTGTGTAAATTTAAAACAGCAGAAACTGCTATTTTGTTATTATTTATTTAAGTGTGGCACATAAAACTTATTTCTGTGACTTCACCACCATGTCATTTCCCACCACCATCCCCACTGTAGAATGAGTATTTATTTACTGTGAGGAGAAAATTCCTGAAACAACCTCTTCCCCACCCGGGTTTTCCAATAGGATTTCTTGGATTGCCTTCCAATAGAACCTCATGTTTGGTCTCCTAAACATTCTCGAGCTGTATTTTGAATTTCCTTAGACTTGTCACAGATGTTAAGGTCACAGCAAAAAGGAGTCCTCAAGACGTCAAAGAAATTCTCAGTAATTTACATATAGCAAACTGCTGAAGCAATTGCTGTTTACAAAAGATGTTGTGATTGTTATTTCTAATTACAGCATTTACAAACAGATAACCATTTGTCCAACCTTCTTTAAAGTATATATTTGAAGAGAAATTGCCAATACACAACGAATCTCTTTGATTTGTGAAAGGTGTGAAAGAAAGTTAAACTGGCTTCTCTGAACTGGTACCTCCTGTGTAATTACTGGTAGAAGAAACACCCCAGTCTGAGGACAAACTGCTACGAGATGTTGAAAAGCCTAAAATATTTTGTTGGATCATCAATGTGAAATTGTACTAAAGAATAAATTAAATCACTGTATCCTGAGGGGTGAACAGACATTCTGGATGGGATATCGATTCCTGCAGATGAGGCCAAAAATTCATCTGTCCAGAAAGACAGAGGTGCAAGCCCACTATGTATTAAAATGTTTAAATATGCATTTACTGGTTTATACTACGGTGCCTTTTTTATGGGCATGAGTCACAGAGATCACAGAAAATATATGAGAATAAATTCTCCATTTCACCTAAACATCTGGAGGGCTCGACATTTTCCCCACTCCCACTTGTGCTATGCTATCACTTGGCCCTTTTTTTGTTTTGTTTTGTTTTTTCTAGTGCTTTCATCATTTTTTCATTCCTTGCTGTCCAAGGCTGCCTTCAGGACTCAGTGCCTCTGTTCCATTAAACTGTGTGCAAGTGACTTTATTGATAGCTCTGCCACCTCACATCAGCATTTCATAGGCATTGAAATGCCTTTGACTCAGCTCCTGCAATAGGATTTTAAAGGTAGTGTCTTATTTGCCTTTTACTTGGAAAAAAAAATAGAAGTGAGACTTTAAAGGAAGAAGGGAAAGACTTGAAGCCAAGTAAAACATGAAAGGAGACAGGTGCCCTGCTGCAGAAATGAGGTTTCTGTGACTGCTGCTGCCTGTCTGTAATTCCTTCCATTCGTGATTCCTTCCATCCAAGGATTTTGGGGCAATCAGGGCATGGAAACAGGGACCCAAAGGAAGGAAAGATGCTGAGGACACTTTGAGGAGCACCCAAAGCTTGAGCTACTCATCCTCTTTGGATTGGGCTTTATAACTTCTTACACACCTTTTCCCCCCTCTATTTGCAGGAAAGCAAGATGTAGATATCACTTTTACACATTTGTGCACTTGAAGGAATGTGCATTCTGACCAGCTTATGCATCTAAGGGAAAAAAAAGCCCCCAAATTAAAGAGTTTATTGCTGTACACAGGATTAACACATTTTTCCTCATTTTGGAAACAAATGCACAGCGTCCCTACCCACTTCAATATTTGTTTAGAATCTGGTTCTGTACAAAAAGTACCTGCAATAGGTGGTTTTGCTGTCATTTATAAACAGGCCATCTGTGCCTGATGAAACTGCAGAGTGCTGTCAAAGAACTGAACAAGACATGACCTCATACTTGATTTTTCATTCTTAATGTTAAACCCCCATAAAAATACATGAAAGGGAAGCCAGTCAATTGCTGAGAAAAATCCCATTCAACTTTCCAAGTCATTGGCTTTTCTCAAGAACTACTTACACCTGTCACTTAAGCTCTTACTGGGATAATGTGCACACAGACCTGGGTTATACTCCTTTTTTTCCCCCCCAAATCCAACTATGCCCTGCCAGCCAATACCAGACAAACACTGGCTACCACACTGCCACTTGAGTTTCTAAGTGAGTTAGAGATGGTTTCAGCAAAGGAAAAACACTACAATAGCTCCTACTTAGTCTTTTCCCACCACCCTGTGCTTGCAGTCCCCGGTGTGCCCATCTTCAAAGTATGTTTTTGAGGCAGGAAAGGATCACCTTCCATATGAAAGGCCCCGAAACAGGAAAATGAAGTACCTTGTGGGAACAGCAATCTATCCCAGCCTGTTTGCCTGATGAGATGGTCGCATCCCAGTCAACATGCAATCTGCCATTTCCACTCATGCCAGAGGTAAACACAACCACACTGGATTCTTGTGACATTTACTCAGTCTGGAAAAAGACAATATCAACAGCATTTACAAGCCACCTGCCTTAGAAACAGGATGCCTCTGCAGTGACAAAGTGTCCCATCTTCCCTGGGAAGTGGCATGTTTTGTACCACAAAACTCTAACACGTGCCAGTTGAGATACCACTTATCAGAAGCATATTTTACCATTTTCAAGACACTAACATTTTAAAACCAGGCTTAATATTCTAAACACCAGGACAAGATCACAAACTGACAAAATGAGGGTTGAGCCATAGCAGAATGAATTCACTGTTATGTTCTTGTCTTCCTTGTGGTGCTACTGACAAGAGACAAAATTCTTCACAGTATTTTCTACTTTTTAGGAGACAAAACAGAAGAGATATTGCAAGTGATCAGACAAATAAATAAATAGTGTGTGTAGTTACTGGCTGGGTATTGGATTGAACACAAAGCCTAAGGGGGTTTCCTACCACATTCTGTTCTTCAGGGACAAGCAGCATTGCAATACACAAAAATCAATCTTCTGTCCTTGCAACATTTACTTCAGTATTATCTACTATTATGCTCTAAAAGACTTAAGCCAGTAAAAGCATAAGCTGAATATTGTATTAGAAGAAAATATCTGTATGTTTTTCCTAGTATTTGCTGCTCCTTGCCCCAGGATTGATTACAGGTAGAATGTCTGTTTATTTACAGAGATTACATAATTCTCAGCATATACTGGCCTCAAACCTAATCTATTTTTCTTTCTGACTTAGACAGGAGCAGGATTAGATCTCTCATGGAAGCTTTACTGCACAGGAAGCATTGATTGGAGACATTAACAATCCACTGTTGTGGCAAAAGGTATTTGTCATCCCAGCCAAGCAGAACAGGTTCCAAGAGAGTGTGTTGAGATGCCTCGTGTGTTTTCATTAGCCACGGCCTTTTTGGCCAAAGTACAGTTGATGACACAGTCTCCTAAACCAGAATGGCAGGAGGGGATTCGTTGGTGCCGTGGAGTGTTCCAAGGACAAGGATATTTTCCTTCTTTGGAAAAGAAAACAGTAAACAGGTACCAAACTACTGTGTAAAACAAGCATCTGAAAGGAATGATATTCCTGGAGACGCCAAAGGCTCCTGAGTTTTCATAAAGTGACTGTGTTACAGAATGGCTTGAGGTATTTTACTTTATGGATGGAAGCACTGCACTCAGCCTAGACATCAGAGATCCATTCCAATGCCTTATTATTCCTGAGAGGTCTAAGGGCCATGCCCTGCATGGACACATGAGCAGCATTAGTAAAACAGACCAGAAATACTGATAGAAGGAGCACACAAATTTACATGAAACTTGGCTCATTATTAAGGGCTGTCCATATACTTTTCCAAAATATCTTCCACTCCTTCCTTGGTTCTTTTTAATCTCTGCCTGCTTAGGGTCAAATAATATTCAATAAATGGTTTCATTGGGCCTTTATGTTGCAGTTAAGCATTTACTAAAACTTGTTTACGTGAACCTCTTAAGTGTAGTTATTTCTATGAATCGTCCACATATTTAAATGAACTTAGGCTAAAGATTCAATTACCTACAACGTAGCCCTAGTTACTCCCACAGAGCTCTGGATTTTTATTATAAATGATAGATTTTGTGCATTCAATTGCACATATTGAAACTTGCATATTTATTTACTGCCACCAAAGTATGCAAATTTGAAAGATTCTATTTAATTCTGAATAAAAATACTGTTGGAAACAACATTCCTAAGGTACTCTTAATTATCCAGTGCTTAACTAATTCCTCCTGACAAACAGCACTTTAGCAGCTATTGTATTTTAAGGATTTGCAGCAATGGAGATTTTAAAGAATCAAAATTTGCATACTGTTTAGATTCCTGTTTAGATGATTGCAATTTTACAACAAGCTATTCCATTGCACGGATAACAAAAGATTTGCGGAGTGGAGGTTGGAGCTTTTACTAGATTAATTGATACCATGGAAAAAGCAGATAAATTTTCTAGCCTGTCTCAAGCAGACCAGAAGAAAAGCTTTTGTGCATGAAAGATTGCGTGCCGAAGGAGTTTAATGAATTACGTTCCCTCCACCTAGAAACTCTGTCTTATTTATGTCCACATAGCACCATCACCAGTACCACTCACACTTGGGCACTTCTCTGGAGGGATAATGCAGCTGCTTCCCCTCCATCAGCCCTCCAAGACATCCTTTACTGCCAGGCTCCAAATGTGACAGCAAAATTGCATAATTAGAGGTGACATCTGAGAGCAGGAACAGCCCCACGAAGGCCTGTGCAGTTGGGAGGCTTTCAGTGAACTCTGCATTTTCAATGAATGGGGGGTTTTGTGCACCACTTGTTAACATTTGGCGGAAATTACGCTGTTAAAGACATGATACATGAAATCACAGGGGGGAAAACATGTTCGTTGTTTTACCTGCAATTGAGACAACTCTGACTGCACATTAATGCCACTGTTTTCATCAATATAAAACCACTCATTACTGCAAGTGAACGAATCCAGTGTTAACCCTGCCTTCAACGGGGCAGGAAACAGCAACATCAAAGGCAGCAGAGAAGCTCTGCTTAAACATGCTTTACATTTTCAGCATTAAATCAGCCAAAGAAAAGTGTGACATAGCCATGCGGGAGCACTATTTCTCATAATTTTAACATTTTTATTGTAATTTTGGGAAGTAACTTGAATTCTCTGTTTCTCTGTGTGGGCCAAATTACTTCAACATTGTCTTTCTGTCAGCAAAATTAATGTGAAACACTTGTTTTGAAGAGACTCTCTGGAAAACAATCACATTTTACTCATGTTCTTGTCTTGCACTTGTAAAAGTGCATCTCCAATCAGATGAAGAGGGGAAATTCAGATGAATTCAGGCCCTTTTGCTGTGAGTACAGGTGGGGCTGTTTGATTTAAAGGTGTCATTTAAAGGTGTGCTGGGGATGTTTCACTCCTGACACCGCATTCCTGAAAGTCTTTATGGGAATATCTGAGCTCCAAGTGATGTGCTTTTTGCATCCTCCACTGCAAGGCTGGTCACACCTACTTGCAGCTCTTCCTTTGGTTTCCCTTGGGAAATTTGACCAAAACGTGGTGTCTGAAACAGCACTTTGTACTTGGCAAGTATGGTTGAAATAGAGAGAAAAAGTAACTTTTGTGATCCTGTGAAATAGCGAATTTTCCCGTGCCATTCACCAAAAGGATTAAGTTACAGAGAAAAGGCTCTATTATGATAGATCAGATGTTTTTATTAAATTTATTAACCTCTTACTGTGAAACCAGGTTTGCCATAAAACTGCCTAGAGCTGCTCTTTAAAGAAATGCTCCTCAGGTAAATTCTCACAATAATAAATGTTGGTTTTTAAGTGTCAGATTAGAAAGCTGAGCATGCCATCAGTAATTGCACTTGCAGAAAGGCACATCATTCCACACGGTGTAATGGTGGGGTAATGGAAGAGAAAGAAAAAGCTTGGCCAGGGTTTAAGGGCTCCTTAATTCCAAACGTGGGTCCACTGCTGGCTGACCCCGAGGCAGCTTGAGTGAGATAAGCCACTTCCTTTTTTATTGCATTTCCAGCCTAAGACTGGATCTTTTTTCCTGGGAAGAATTTGGCATTACATCGTCAGCACTGTCTTACCTCAGCAAGCCTAAAAGGTTAAACCCTGGGTGCTTTACAGAAAGAGCTGCAGCCTGTGCAGTCCCAGAGGGGGAGCCCAGGGAAGGCAGGAGGGGAGGCATCCCCCACCACAAGGAGCCTTTCGCTTTCCTCTCCAAGAAAGATAATGAATACAAGCTTTACATCAAGTCATTCTGATAAGAAAAAAGCCCAGACAAGTCAGCTAAAAGTGTTTTGCAGAAATAGGCAAATAAGCAACTTGCTGTATATCATATTTTTTACAATGAGCTGTTTGTTCCTCAGTGCTGTTAGGCCCTGGGGTCACAATAGGTTTCGATCATTGCATGTATTCATTCAGGTATCTGCCAAACTTGGAAAGCTGCATGCCATGGCTTCACACAAATTTAATGACTTTTGTAGTGGTAAAAAAACTGAACAAAAAATTACTGAGCTTTTTTGTTAAGTCTGGAGGCAAAAGAATAGAGAAGATCTGACAAGAACTGAGTTAGTGTGGTTCCAGGAGGAAGTTGAAAGGCCTTTATTTCTATCTCATTCCCTAAATCTTCCACAGTAGCTGAACTAAAATGGACTGCTCCTTTTATTTAGTTCAGAAACCCACAGGGCAGAGTCTCACTGGGGACCAGGGAACTGAAAACAGCAGGAAAAGGGGGATGAAGAGGACACTTGTCAATCTCCTGACACTGGCCATGGACAAACCTTCAGATTAACTGAGACTGAGCATTCTGGCTCTAAGGTGTTATTTGTATGTTGACAATGACAATATATACGTCATATTTTACATGTAATTTATTCCTTTACTGAAAACCTCCCAGCACCTCCAAGTGTCCCAATGTATTTTTGGTAAAATGAAGTTCCAATATCCACATCCCCAAACCAGTAATTTTAGTTATTTATTTTTATTCCTTGACTTAAGTCTTCAAGTGGGTAATATTTAACTATATGACCAGTTCTTACTGTCAGCATTTATTTTATTTACAGAGTAAACTGATCAAAAACCAGTCTCCTGGTGGAAAGCACAATAGTTAATACAGACAGGTAATGACTTCTTTAGTGAAGTCACTTCTCAAAAGACAACAGAGAGTTCCTTTGGATGAGGATATAAGGACAAAACAGAAGATTCTGGTTTTCTCCTAAAGCACCCAGCTGGTCAGCATTCCCCCAAAAAGAACTTTCTGTTTTTCAGGGCATCCATTTTATTATCCTTGCTGTCATCTTTCTTAAGCTCCCTTTGTGATTGGGTGTGATTTCTTTTTTCATACTGGAGGTCTCAGGGGATGTTTCAGTTGTTGATTCCCTCTTTTCTTTTTGGCAGTCCCTCCCAGCATAGCTCCCAGAGAGGCTCCCCGTGCCCTCGTTCCTTCCAGGCACACTGGTGTTTGCAGTGGAGTGTGCCTGCTTTGATAAATGCAACTAATCATCTCATGGCTTCTAATGACTGTCTGAGGAGCAAACCACAGGAGTGAACCTGAGCCAGAATACAGAGCCCAGGTGTTTTAGAGATGAAAACCATTCTGTTTTGGTTTCCTGGCCGGGTTCAGTCACTAACTGATGTTGAATGCATCAATGACCCTTTCATCCTCTGGAATTCACATGCAGGCAGTAACATGCAAGACTCTCATTAAATGCAAGGAACAGAGGCATGTGAAATGGAAAGTATGTCAAAACAGCTTTTGACTTGTGGCATAATCATGGGGAGAAAGAGGAAAAAGATACTCATACCATCATTTTTTTATGCTTGCCCCACAAAATAACTACAAAATCCATCACGCTTTAACAATTTATTCAACCAGTGTGTCTTGCAATAATAATACAGAGCACAATAGTTTTGTCTTCTATAGATCAACGAAACTAAAATCACAAATCAAAACTTGAATAAAATACCTAAAAGCTATCAAAACCCTGGAATCCCAAGAAAAAGAATAATTTTTATCATAACAGATGAGGGCAACATCCCTCATCCCCAAAGATTCTCAGCTGAAGGCGTGTTGGACTAAGCTCATTAAGACTGCAAGGTTTGCTCCAGGAAGAGATGTTACCATCATAGCAATATCCGTATTTATGTATTTACATTAACTACAATGAATTGTTTCATTTCCATAAATATATGGTTTTCTATTGGCTTGTATAATACTATTAGCAACAATAATTACAGAGAGTCTCTTTCACTTGTTAAGGCTATTGGGATGAAACTCCAATTTAAAGACCTCTTAAGCCTTCTAGCACTTGGAAACATGATTTTGGTAGGTTCTGGCATCTTTTCTTCCCTGCCCTGAGTGCAATTTTGGGGCAGGTCGTCTGATTTTTCAAAAGAAGCTTCATGAAGGAGGAGAATGTGACTGAGGAATCTCCATCCTTGAGGAGTCCAAAAATGCCTGGAAAAACCCCTCACTTACCCGGTCTACCTTTGACATTAGCTTTGCTTGAGCAAGAGGTTGGGCACCCAAAGCTCCCTTCTAACCTCAATTATTCTGTGGTTCTTTGATTTTGTGAGTCTTCTTCCTTGACCTCCTGGCATTGCCCTCACAGATCTCAGCACTGGCAAACAGCAAATGCCATTTCCTGCGGACAGTGAAAGGATCTGTCACTCAGGAACCATCTGACCTTGTTCAAGTGCTGATCTCTTCCCCAAAGATCATGGACATGATCCTTCTCTTCTGACCTTTGGAACTCATCTCTTAGCAGGGGATATTTTCAGTTCTACAATCCCATTTCAGTCTATGCAAAATGACTGCTAAAGCCTTTTTTAATTGCCTCTCGCTCTGACCATTAATCCCTATCTAAACATCTTTGCTGGTTTTTAATTATTATTTCTTTGTTTAAATCCTATCAGAACTCTGCACATCTTTCCCTATTAGTGTGTCTGCTGTTGTATGCCTGCACAAACATCTCGTACTAAACCAGTTCCTCATTTTTGCTGTTCCACTTCTGAGATCTAAGGTGACAGCCAGAGGGACACCAGGAGAAAGGGGTTAACTGCAATCTGTGAAACCCCGTAAGGTCTCTGCTGCAGCTCAGTTCACTTCCATCTCTTCAGCACACTGAACTAATTTCCCTGAATGAGGCATCTAAAATCAAGGGGGAAACTTGAACAAATTCTAGTACCCTAACAAAGACCAACCATCACTAGAGCAGAATTTATTACAGTGATAAGGTATTCAAGTGCTTTAAAATGCTCCTTAGGTGTCTAGCCCCCAAGATCCATACCAAGGAAAGAGATCACACACGTATATGACTTTTCTAGGCACGTTTCTCTCAATCTGATGATGCAAATTTCTGGATTTGGCCACCAGAGCTGCCTTTCTCTGCCAGAGCTCGTTATAAATGCACTCTCCCTTTAGTTCTGTTAAATAAATTGTGGCTCTCAGGTACCCACCCTTTCACCAAGAGACGTTTCTGGCTCTCCTGTCTCAACAAACATACAGCTGGTTCACATATGCAAATTATGCACCTGAACAATACCTACTACATAGAAGTAGATTATTTCTATCCATACTCTTTGACCTAACTACTCCACAGAGTTTACCTGACCATAATCCCACATCTCCTCCTAAATGGGAAATTTGTATAAGTAATCTATTAAGATGAACAGATCCAACAGATGAAGATTGCTTCCAAAAGTCATCATCCTTCCCTTCCTGTTCCCTCCTGCACTGTAAATGACCAAAATGTAAACTTCCATCATTCTCAATTCCACCCATTGATTCAACTTTTTATGTCTCGACAGCCCAACATAAGGAATGTTTTGTGACAGTAAAGGCAGTTTGTCAAGATCCTGCCTCCCAAGGTACCTGCAATTTATCTCATGCAAAATTAGTATCTTTTCTATCATGCCACCCACCATGGGATTATTGGCTGGTGTTTCATGCTAGGAGGAAGGACACACACCTTTGCATTTCTCACATTTGCTCTAAAAATTTCATCATCTCTTAAATTCAGCCATGGACCAAACTTCCTAACTTGTATCCCTACGTGCAGTGTGCCAAAATCAATTGGAGTTTCCTGTGATGTGATCCATTTTACTGAGCTCAGAGATTTCTCCTGTGTGTTTTATCCCCCAGTCTGTCTGAAGCAATACTACACTGAACCTTTACCATCAGTCTTTATTGATTTATCTTTTTATGCAAGCTGTCTCCCAAATAGCAACCGGTCTATCAAATTTATATTGAAAATATACTCAGCTGCGAAGTTTTGTTGAAATGAATCTTGCAGCAAGACATCCTTGTGTACTTTGCATGCCAGTACATTCCACTGTAAGCTAAAATACTGGGACTATGACTGGCTAATCTATAGTGCATCAGTTCTACCAATTTGTATTACTTACAGTGCTTACCTTTGCTGGCTTTTCTGGCATTTTACTTATATTATAATGCAGTTCTTCCGAAGCACATGGGACATCTGGTAAACATTTTGCAGGATGTGTTTTATCTGCTTTACCCATCAGCCTGAATGAAAACCAGGATCCTCATGCATGACTATATTGGGTAATGAAGTCATACATCACACAAAAAAGTAACAGCAATATATACCAAGGTGAAATGACCTCATCATTCCCAAACTGTAAGCAAATATTTTATTACCTCTTGAAAAGAATCTTTTGCATTATGCCTTTTTTCAGTTTTCCTTTTCCCTTCCAATGAAAGGATCTTCAGAATCCCTGTACTGTCCCCCTCAGTGCAGATTTCACCCTTTAAACTAGGGTGGTGCTGGCCGAGTTGTCAGCATCTCTAATTCTTTATCCTCAGTTCTTCAACTCCTGCCCCAACCCAGCTGTTCCTCTGACTCCCGAATGAGACACGTGTGATGTTACCTGGCTAAGATGCCCTCTCTTGCTAAGTCCTGTCTCTCAAAGTGCCTACTGTAACAAACATTTCCAGCATAGCTTTCGTGCAAAAAGTCTTCCAAACTAACAACCTGAGCATATCTTTTTTTTTTTCCCCTTTAAATTTCCTTGGGAACATTTTAGTATTTGTTTGCTGGCATGTTCTTAACACAAAGGCATAGCTGTAATAAAAAAGCACTTCAGATTGCAAAAGGAGATGCTGTCCTACAGTGTCTCTATGTTAAATACACAAACACCTCTCTGCCCCAGTTGTTGCTCTTGGCAAAAGAGCATATTTGTTTTCCAAACGTACTTGCAGAGGGCAAGGCCAAAAGGTTCTGTTTCAGGGGGACTGGTCAGTTTGGGGTTATTTTGAAAGCTGAAATTATTTCTTTTTTAAGTACCTGCAATGCATTGAAGATATGAACTGTCACATATTGTACAAGTTTAAGATTTTGATGTTATGAATATGGGCATAACAAAAAGAGCTCCAGTCTCCGAGTTGCACGATGCTATAACCCTGCACCAAGATAACAGAGATTACAAGATATACTGAGCTGACACGCAGGTCCCAACCCATCTTCAATTGATATTGAAGCAATATAAACATCCATGGGTAATAAAAACCCCCTCCCAGGAGCCTAACTTTGATGATGTGGGCATGGGAGACTGGAGCAAATCCTCAACACCTCATGGGCTCGTGGTGTCTCAAGGGCTGGCTGTAGTTAGGGATATTTCACAGTTGCTGGTGAAAGTTTAAAGACTTTTCTAAAATAGCAAAATTTGACTATTGGCTCAGAAAATTCCATCCTCCTACTCTTGTAACAAATGAAGCACTTCATTATTAAATTACGCCAGGTATCATTTGTCTTTTTTTGGTTGTTGTTGTTTTGTTGTTGCTGTAAGCTCTGCACTTAAAATGTAGGATTTTAATTGATTTAAACTGAAAATAGTCAGAGTTATCGAGAACATGGTGAATTTTCTGCTGGAAAATGTATTTCATTCTCTGACTCCAGTCAGAGTAAACACGTGGTGTGTGTTCTTGCCTAAATCCAGAATTCACACAGCAGAATTCCTTTGGTATTTTGTGCAGTGTATTTTTTCCTCTCAGCTGACTGAAGTCTAAACTTTTCCACAGCTCTTTGACAAGGTATGATACCAAATATGTAAAATATATTGTCGCATAGATTGAAGACTAATTCCCATGTTTGGGATGGAACAGAACACACAACGTTTCTACAAGGGACAAGAAGACACCCTTCATAATTCTCAAATTAGAACCAGAGTCCAAGAAAAGAAAATCTTACTCTGTTCATCATCTGTAGGGTCTTCAAAAGTAGATTGAGCTTCCTTTTTATATGTTACTCTAACAATTCGCTTAAGAAGAAAACCCTTAGTATTTAATTTTATTCAAAAATGTTACAGACATGGAAATTAATTTTCAGCTACAACTTCTGATTGAATTTCCTTGTCCTTAAGATGCTCACCCTCCCAGCTGCACTCTAAGCAACCTTGAATTTAAGGTCTCAAAATGTACTTTACTCTTTAAAAGGGTTTTTTTAAATTCTTGTGTTAAGAAAGTTGTCTCAAATATCATGTCAGCCAGCATTAGCCGGGGCATTATTTTAGACAAACTAAGGTTTTGAATAAAAGTATTATTCTTCTACTGCCATATTCCCATGGGTAGTGAAAGTGATCCCAAGTTGCATCACACAGGGCTGTGTTTCCTTCTCAGTATTAACCACACAGGATCTGAAAACGGTTGAATTCCACTTCCAAGGAATTCAGAGGGGATGTATTTAATGCAAGATTTCTTTTATGACACTGCCCAATGGTTTTTACATGTCCTGTGCCAAGGAATCACCAGAACTCCTTATTAGCATTCCCCAAATTTAAACAAGCCAGCTTTGATTTATCAGTGCAAATATAAACAGACCAAACATGAGAGATCAACTTTCAACACTTGTAATGAAGGGAAATTTGCAGAAGTCAAAACATAGGGGGAAAAAGTCCAAAAAATCCACCCAAAGTAACTATAAAATCTATCAAATCCCCCCAGAACTGCAGAGAAACAATTATTTTTCACTAATCTTCAGAGACATTTTTGGTACGTTTGATATCCTTGAACGTATTTGGAACCCCCAATTTAGCAGCTAACCCATTCCATCTTCAGGAGAATCCCAGCAGAGAGTGGCTGCAGCAAAGCAGATTGCTTCTTAAGAAGTGCTTTAACACCTTGCTTTGACAATGCTTCAGTTCTTCTACATAGCACCTAAACCAGTTGTATTTAAAACTACAACTGAAAAGGAATCAGAAATGTAATTTCAAATGCAATCATTTAAGCCAAAATTGAGCAGCTTTCCAAAAGCATCTTCTAGCTGAATTCTAACACATAATCATCTTAATAATATAGTTTTATATAACATTGCAAGAACACAAATTAAAAATATATAATATATCATAAAATATAATTAATATTAATGCTTATCATTAAATACTTTGAACCTCTATGCACCTTGTGGATCAGCAGGATGGAGGTCAGAGGTTGCAAACAATTATGAAGTTTCACTGAAGTGTTCCCAGAACATTAAGTTTTGGAGTACAGTTCATAAAAATGTCCAATCATTCTTGCACTGCTCTCAAAAAATATCCTCTCTGCTTAAATTTGTGTTGTGAAACTTCCCATTGGTTGGTGGCAAGGGAACTATGGTGGCCACAGGAAGGTTGGGTTTACTGGCAACAGATCACTCATATTTGGTTTACTTTGTGAAGAGAAAAATAAAAAGAGGAACATTGAAAAGAAAAAAAATCTGTTCCTGTGTCTAAATTTGGCTTCACTGAAGGTCTGGGTTTTTTTTCTCACTAACCTGAACTCTGTGGACACAAAACATGGGATGAATGTCTGAAAAAGCCCTGCTGTATACAACAGTACTACCCAAAAAGCATGAATATGATAGCACGGAAAACCCATCTCAACAATCTACAAAGATTCAAGCTTTACTCTTCCACAGAATTTGTTTCATTGTTTGTGATTCATTTGATATCCTCATACCATATTTTATTGCATATTCATAACTTTAAAGTACATGCAGGAGGTGACATTACTCCAAAGGAGTCTAGAAATATAAAACTTAATAATCATAGATTATAAATGATCTCTAGCTCAGGCAACCAGGTTGTAGATTCATGATGATTCCCATGAGGAAGGAATATTCAGATTAAAGCCATTGCAGTAACTCCTCCACTGTGATCATCCTGCCCCTCCTGTAGCAGTGCAAGAAAGAAATCCTTCAACCTTACAATCAATCTTCAGTATAGAAAACAAAACAATTACAGAGAACCAAACATTTCCCCCAAGGAAACTTCCTGCACTGACCCAAATGGGGAAAAAAATATGAATATTGTTTTCATCTCCATCAGGTGCTGATTGTGGACTGTGGGTAAATGAGCTGGACTCAAGTAAAAGTCCAATTTCTCACAGTGCTGCTGCCTCAAAGACATTCCAGGGAATTAGATTGGTCACTGAGCTGCTTTGCTCCGTGTTTGTCTTTACATATTACATTGCTTTTTCTCTCTTCCCAATCCCCTTTAAGAAATCTGTACAATTTCACAGAAAACCCTCTTTCTTTTCTAATTGTTTGCTTGCATTTTATTTTTAGAGGCCAAGGGGAAAACATCACAGCAAAAGAGCCCTGGCAGTTGAAAGGTGAGTTAGGGCACTGGAGGGACAAATTCAAACACTGAGCTCTCCTGAGCTGCACCAAGTGGGAAGGGAATTCCACAGTGGGCTGAGAGCTCAAAACGGGTAATTGTACAACTCAGTGGGCCAGATCTAAGCACATACAACCCTGGAGAAGTGTGTTTTATACATATATATATATGTATATCTATCTCCACATCTCCCATGTTCACATACAGCCAGGACTCTATTACAGACTCAAGTGGCAGCACAGGCAGTGGAAATAACCACCTTTGGAGCTGACAGCTCCTAAGAGCAGCTGCTCAAATAGCCTTGCTGCATGCCATTTGTGCAGGGCTGGAAGTGGCAAACAGCATGGGGTTCTGGCAGTCTTCCCTTGGGAACGCTGTCCCTAAGGCTGTGGCTGAGCTAACAGGGTGGATGGGGCAGGAGGCTTGAGCGCATCAGGCAGGGCTGTTCCAGCAAGTGCCAGGGGTGAGCCCTGCAGGGAGCTAATGCTTATTAAAGTTATAAAACTTATCAAACCGGGTTTTGTTCTGACTGCTCACTTACATAGGTATTCTGACACAATATGGATATACCAGGCTGGTTCTGCACAGAATTTAAACACATTTTTGATTTTAAGCACACCACGTCAGAAGAAATTCCTATAAAGACCGACACATTAAAGTGCTTTGGTAAGTAAAGCCGTAAATTTTCAGGCACTTCTACTACACAAACAAACAACAATTAAAGAAAGACATAAAACCAGATCGTCAAAGGAGGAATCTCATTAATTTCTGGATTTATAGGCTCATTCCCTAGACGGAGACTCAGATTAGAGCAAATATTTAAAAGGGCTTTGTGGAGATGCCCATCTTCAAAGCCAGGGCACTGCTCTTGGTTGGTTTAACAGCACAGACACAAACTCATTGTTTGTGCATGAAGTACCTGTTCTGAATTGACATGCAGACACCCCATTTGCATTTGAGGAGTTTGAAAACATTCATTTGTGTGAGCTGCACCATGCAATTTGTTACAAAACCTCAGAGCTTTTCCTTCTAGGATTGGTATATCCACAGAAGCAACGCTGTGCAGGAACACAGGGAGTTCCTGAGAGCTCCCAGGTCCAGGATTTTGCTCCCTAGCTAACAAATTCTGCCCTTACTCTGTGCCTGGTGGTGTGGATTTGGTAATTCCTATCCTTGGTTTTACCCAAAGGAATTCTAATGTTGGAATTTCCGTGAGGGAGAGAACAAAACACATGGGATTTCATTACTTTTCATTAATTTTTCTTCACAGATAAGAAGTTCATTATGGGTCATGGGCATCCTATTTGCAGGGCAGAAAGCTTGAAGTGAAAGGACTTTGGGCAGTAAGAACAAAGGAAAAGAAACCAAAACAAGAAGAGAAAAAGCAAGAAAAATCTCGATGCAACCACATGGGCAGTGAAAGCAATTGCCCTTAGTTATTTTGTCATGGAATGAAAAGCTAAAGCTAATCCCCTTAGCTCTCCCTTGTGAAAATGGAATCCAAACCTAATCCCTTTACAGTAGCTACACCACATGAAATGGGGTGTTTAAACAAATCCCCTTAATCATCGTGGCAAGAATCAGGGAGCTAAAGTCAATCCTTTTAGCAACCTACGTGAAAGAGGCAACCAAAGCAATCTCCTTAGCTATGCTAGTCTTAATAATGAACTCTATCAACCTTTTCAACTCTTTTGATATACAATTATTAGTGCCATTCTTCTGACCCAGCATTGGTAGGCAGTAACATCGATGGTACAGTAAGTCCAGCATTACTACCCACATTTTATGGCATAAATTACATGCCTAATGCTCATTTCATCACAGTATCCACTAGCTGAGAGGACAAACAGAATGTTTGAGCTCTTCCTTGAGAAAAACTAAGGAGTTGGGAGTATTCCCTACAATATGGGAAGCTGATGGGAAGGACTACTAGACATGTAGAGAAATCACTGAGCAAATCATCACACTATGCACTGTTGTGTCTGTTAAACTTTAATTTATTTTACTTGTTCTAAAACGTGCCCAGTTTCCAGCTACTAGCAAAGCTAAAAGAATCATTACAAAGTTCTTAAAAGAATTGTTGCTAGTTGAATTCATCCATATTTATATCATTTATACCATTTCGTGGTAGCCTTGTCTGGGAGGCTTTATTGGTTCTCCAAACAGATGTAGTTGGCAGGATCCCTCCCCAGCATTAAAGTACCCAGAGGCTGGTTAAGCTCCCCCTTGTCTCTGCCTTCACTGGAACATTTGGCTGTGTCTAAAACATGCCCCAGGAAGACCAAGCCTCCAGAGACACTCCTGGAAACCTCTGCCACATTGCCAAGTGAGACCATCCAGTTCTCTTCAGTCAAGATTGTCTTACCAAGAAGAAACAAAAAGTCAGCTACAACACCTGCACATTCTCCAACAGCACCTGTGATCTTTTGGGTTATTTCTACAAGTTTTAAACTCCTAGGATAGGATTCTTTTGATTAAATACAATAGCAGAGGATTATCCTCTTAAATCTGAAATACAGTTCTAAGTTATTATTCATCAACACTTGGGCTCCTTTTGATTTTGTTCTCCACCAAATTGTGATTACGAAAAATAATTCTGTTTCCTTATTAGCAGTCAATAAACTTATATGCAAACTGTTTTCCACATTTTGAAGCAGATTATTGGGATTATATGAAGAGTATCCAATCGTGCTGTGACTGCTCACAGAAATACATATCCATATGGTAAACCCTCTGTACTCACTTGGATCCTTTGGCAGGAAATGCACATTAAATCAGGTGGGATAATTATTGGGTGAAGTCTCTCATCTTAAATCTGCAGTTCTCTATGTTTTGAACTGCCAATTGCCGCACACTTTCAATGGTAACTGTTCTTCAGACAAGAGTTTTCAGGCTCAAAAAAAAAAAAAAAGGAATACATGGCCAACTAAGGACATGGCACTGGGGAGGCTGGTAAAGATAAAATACAAAGGAAAAGGAAATAGAGAAAGTAAAAGCTGGGCAAAAACAGCCTATAAGGAAGAAAACCAGAAGTAAGAAGTCCCTGAAGACTGAAACTGTCATGATGATTGCAGATAATGTCAAATGGCACTGATGAAGTCCTTGCTGTTCCATTCTTTGGCTCAGCACCATAAGGGATGAAACTCAGAGCAGGATTTCATTGTGCCCCAAAATGTTCCTCACTGCTTCCCCAAGATCCACTTGGTGAGAATTCCAGCAGAGCAGGAAAACTATTTGTCTGCTGTCTTTTCATCCTTGCCACTCTTAAAACTCTTGGTACCCATATATATATATATATAATTCCATCATCTAAAGCATCAGAACATAAATGATTGGCTGCAATTCGCAATGTGTGTGCTTATAGAGGAGTAGAAAACACTTCAAGCTTGATCATCTGGTTACTTTTCTGTTACTTTAAAAATGCATTCAATGTATTTAAGTATCTGCAAAAGGCTCAAAGGTAAAGTTGGGGTGGTTTTGTTTTTGGATTTTTAGCCTTCTCTTAAATCTAAGTAAAGACTCCAATATAAGGTCAGGCTCCTGCAAATCCTTAAGAACATATTCCTTCTTTCATTTTTCATTAGACATAAGCGATCCACTTTTAGAAAACAAACTTTTCCTGTCCCTAAAAATGATCAAAAGAAAGCAGAAGTTTGGCTGGAGCTGCCCTCAATTACTGAACACAGCATAGGAATAAAAAGCAGCAACCAGTCATGAGACAGTGAAGCATCTTTGGGTGCTGCCACTTTTACCTTTTTCTCTTGGAAAAAAAAAATGTTAAATTATGGCTTTTGAACCATCCAGAGTGATTTCTTTTCAGAACACCTAGATATTTATCATCTCCTTTAGCTTTTATGAGACCATTTCCTAAGCACACAGGAGTTTCAAAGGGTATTTCCCATGAGCTCAGTGCAGCAGCTCTGAAGTCTCTGAAAATACAATGGTTCAGATAAAGAGATGCTCAGTATGCACCTGCTATTGCCATAAATATTGCTTTTCTTCCCCTTGGCTTTTGTCCTTTCTTTGCCTTCAGTGTGTGCTGAAGGCAACACTCAATTTGGCATTCTTTCTAGCTCTGTGCGTGTGCACAGCGAAGGCTGAATTATATTAGAAAATATTATATTTAATTGGCAACGTATATGAGTGAATGTTTGGAACTTCAGAGTATTTACATGCTGACAAACCCCATGCAAATTCTATACCATAACACTGCTGAGAATACTCTCCACAGAACCTGAAGGAATCATTCTTCCTCCTTCAACCACATCTATTTTCCTTCTCAAAACACAATTCTTTACAGAAAAAAAGGCAAGAATGTGCTAATTTTCACTAAATTATACTTTCTTTTCTGTCTTTACTGGTAAACTTCTAAATGCAAGATATGAATGTACAACCTGTGAAGACCTAAAAGCTGGGTTTTTTTTGAACTGAATACATGGACCTGTACTATTTATTGATTTCAATTTCTAACCAATGTATTCTTGAAAAGAACAATACAGAATTTCACATACATTTTGTTGGGCTGCACAACTGAAAAAGGTAATTTTTTATTGTGCTCCACTGGTGACAATATTTCTCTCTCACACCTAAAGGCAGAAAACATTACAGAAAATGCAAATAGTGCTACTGCCAGTCTTTGCTACATGAGATTCAACATACATGGAAAAATAATTAATTTTCTGTGTGTATTGTATTTAAGGTACACAAGCTATTTAAAATCAGCATAAGGGGAAAATTAAGGAAATAGTTTTATATTTGCTGTTGGGCAATTTCTGGGCATTGACTGCATGAACTGTTTCTAACCAAACACTTCTTTAAGGAAAAACGGGCTGGTATTTTAGCCTCAAGGTTTACAAAACTGCCTCCTTGTTTCCTTTTTCATTATTATATTCCTCGTACAAGTCAGACATTGTTTAAAAACCCCAACAAATCAGAGTCCTTAATGGTCAGGAAAGCATAAAATAAGAAAGAAAGGCTGGGAGGGAATCAGGGAAGTCACAGCTTGGGCAAGAAAAAGCCCAACTCACTAAGGGTTATTTAATTTCACTATGAAGTTGATACACAAATTTCATCCATGTGGCTTTCAACATGGCTTTTAATTTAATAAAATGTTTGAAGAATCATGGACTTCCTAGCTCAATAAACTAGTAGGAGGTCACCCTGCTTCAAATCCAGGGAAAAAAATGGTCCTGCTCCACAGGTAGTTCCAGTTCTATAGAAGAAGTTTGCCTTTACTAGCAATATATATGTATGCCATAGCATTCAAATTAAACAGGAATGGCAACACAATGCAAAAAGGTAGTGAAACATTACTAACACAGTTCAGCTTTGCCACATAACACACCAAACCCAATAAATTTCATCTGCTTAGAGACTCCTCCTCATGCCCTCCTATTACAGATTACTATGTAAATATAGACCTCTTCCATACTGAACCGTACAAATGGCTTTATAATGCTCCCTCATTACATCTGCTTTTCTACAAGTGGTTTGGGGGGGGTGTTGTTTTGATTTTGGTTTTAAACTGCAGAAAATTATTTGTCACTGTTTGGACTATGAATGGTGTAGATCTGTGAATGCACAGCTCTAAATGGACCCAAATATAAATACCCAAATAAGAACACGACAGTGTATTTTGCCACTAAAAATCCCCCGTGGAATCTGTAATCAGATGCTTCACACAAAAATCATCAGGATACTGCCCAGATGTACGCACAAAAAGGAGGATGACAAATCCTATCTCCTCTTCACAAGGCCTAGCAGAGTCTGCCAATTTAACTATTTCCCTGATAACCCTTGTCCACCCAGTAGGTTTTCCAATTCCCAGCACAGTCACAGCTAATTCTGTGGCCCCAAGGTTTTCAGGCTACACATGCAAGTAAATGTAAGATTTTTGCCATTTTACCAGGAAATACATGCAAACCCAAGGATTCAGGCATGCACCAATTGACCTAGACTTTGACAGACCTTGGGACAAGAAAACCTTTTATGTTCTAAGAGATGCTCTGAAAAGAAACATGGAAACTCGATTCCCACAGGCAAGTCATTTCATATTAGCAGCAGCAACTCCTCTAAAAAGCTTTCCTAGACATTTAACAAGATATTGGATATACCTAATTGTTTAATCCCTGAAGTTGGAAATTAAGCTCAAAAAACCCCCCTACCCTTCAGCTTACCTTTTTTCCTCAATCACAACTCAGCTGTCAGAAAGGATTCTAAATACAGCACTGCAGAGGATGGTGTCTGACTATGCCCAAATTACAGCTCAAATATGTGACTTAGAATATTTTTCTTAGTGTTGTCTCTGTAAATTCCCCATGTCGTGTGAAAATCTGATTAGCTTCCTTCCCTTTCCTTCATCCCTGTTAAATGCTCTGCCAGATGAATCCCCACCTTGTACTAAACTCGTTATTAAAACCACAGCCTCGATGACACCTCTGAAATCCTCCTGGGGAGCTTTCAGAGATGGAAGTACATATTTTTTACTAAAGCTGAACTGCTATAACAGAGGGAAGGACTTACATTTTTAGATATATTTTTTCCCCTCAAAAAAATGACCCCAAGTGCTTAGAACCTTGAAACCTTAAACCCCACATATCAAGTGACAGGATGATAGAAAACAGCCTAACGTTGTGCCATGGGGAGGTTTAGATTGGCTATCAGGACTCTTATTTTCTTTTTCTGCAGCAAAGGTTATCAAACATTGGAACAGGCTACCCAGGGATGCAGTTGAGTCACCAGCCCTGGAGATGTGTAAAAAAATGTCAATGTGACACTTAAGGACATGGCTTAGGGGTGGACTTGGCAGTGTTAGGTTTGTGCTTGGACTCAGAGATCTGAAAGGCCTTTTCCAAACAAAAGGATTCCATGATTTGTTCGGCAGAAAAGTGAAATACTGCCAAACAGAAGCATTTGTCTTGTAGTGCCTTTTTTTCCTGTTGACTTTCTCACAGCTTTAATTTGAATTCTGTTTGCTGTGTCTGCCTGGGAGAGAGTTCATCTTCTTCCCAGCTGCCCACGGGGTGCTATGTCTGTACTGGGGAGCCAAACCAGTGCTGAGAACACCCCTGGGGATGGTGTTTGCACAGCATCAGTGCCTTCTGCTGCTCCCTCTGCCCTCTCAAGGAGCAGGTCGGGGGGGCAAGGGCTGGGAGGGGACACAGACTCACCAAAGGGATATTCCACCCCCCATTATTTCACTCGGAGGATGGTGGAGGTGGGATTTTCAAAGCAGCCACAGGTTGGAGACTTGGGGGAGGGGGTCTGCTGGTGAGGAAGTGGCTTTGAGCCATTTACACACAGACATGCCCTTACCAGGACTGTCTTTGTCTTGACCTGCAAGTTTTCACCCAATTTTTCTCCCCCATTCCACTTGGGGGCTGTGGGCAAGTGGGTTTTGCTCAGTCCACCTGCTGATGCCACAGGAAGAAGCAGAGGATGTCTTTGTACCATGATGCCTTTTCACGAAGTCAAAGAGCAGCCCAGGAGCTGAGAAACGTAATTGGGGCTCAATTCTGGTTTGAAATACCCTCAGGTATCTCATTCAGCCCCCAGCTCCTGACCTTAAGCTCTGTCTGTAGAGACAGCTCAGTGAACACACCTTTCTGTGAGCTCTTTCACCCATTATAGGGAGTGATGCACCATTAAAAGTACTCTACAATATCCAACACAGCTTACAGAGAGCAGGAAGTGTTATCATACATCAGATAGCATCAAAAATGTGTTTGCTCTATAAAAAGGAAACAGTCTTAAGGTGTCTTCTAACAGTACTTCTCAAAGGTAAGTGGTTTGGTAAATATTTAGAACACCAAAGTTACACAGAATTATATAGATATTTTGGTCATGAGCACTCACTGAAGGATGTACATTTAGATATCCAGGAGTGGGAATATCACTTTTACCTAACAGATAGATTATCAGGAGGTATAAAACTACATTTTAGAGGACAATTATGAGTCACAGTGAGAACCAACTGAACATGAGCTCCCACTATGATTACTGCAGTGAGAAAGTCTCCTGGGCTCTCCTGGATGGTTAAACAGGAGAACAGGACAGTGGCACGATGACTTGTAACTGCAGAAAATACTGAAATTCACGATAAATACTGCATAGTTATGGCCAGATTTTCAAAGCAGGAGAAGTCCACAATGACCTGAACCTTGGAGGCAGAGCAGCAATGAGGGGCTTTATCCATTTAGATACAGTATGAAGCTGAGGAGAAGAATCAGGCAGTAGGAACCCTTTGGAAACAGTGACCCATTTAATTAATGGAACAAATTACCAAGGGAAATTATCATTTCTTGATATAGTTAAAAAATAGGTACTGCCATGAAACACTTGCTGCTGAGTAAACACAAGGGTCAGCCCTGAAATCTCACAGTCTCTGAAACAACTGGGAGCTCATCAATTGCTCCTTCTGGTCTCAAGGAATTTAAATATTGATTAGATCTAACAGTTACAATATTAAAAGTGACGATTAGAATTACTGATGATATTGCAATTCACCCTGCTACACGGCATGAGGACATCACTGTCATCCTTACCATCAGCCCTGAAGCAGCACGTGGATTTCAAAGGTTTGTTTACAAATCCACACAACTTACCTGGTTCCTATTTCATATTTTTTGCTGTTTGTTTACTGAGAGGTTCAATAAAGGAAGGGACTTAAGCTTTTCTCTCTTTAGAAGTGTTTTGGTTTTATGTGACTTTAAAGGAAAGCAGGAGAACTCTAAAAAACAATCAGAAAATTAATACTTAAAAACGTGTTGTATAAGAATGTTCCAAGATATATTGGCCCAATCCCTTCCTGGGATATAAGTTAGAAGGTGAAGATGGATGCAGCTACATTGAAAGAAATGTTTGAAAAGAAAGATCTGCAGGAAAACCTCACTATCATCTGTGACAAACAGCACCAAGCCATTCAAAACTGGGTTACTCTAAAGTATTTAATTAGCTAAGAAGCAGCTAAAAATATATAAATTGTTGACTGGCTCATTTACTATAAAACAACTATTCTAACGGAGAGGGTATAAATAATCAGTCTGGCAGGGGGGGAAAAAAAAATCAGTACTTTGACGAGATCAGTCTCAAAAATTCCTAACAGGAAAGGAATCACAACAGTGTGCATTAGAGACAGCTATTAAAAACATTTAAAAGATCCCCCAAAGCAAGAAAAGATTCAAACCAGAATCACTTCCATGAGGAAATCAACAGGAAAATTACAAACTGACAAGGAAACTGTTCAAAGAACTATGGGGACCACGATTAAAGTAATTTCCTCACTCACAAGGCTGCCAAATAATGTAGAGAGCTTCCAGGAGGTTCTTTACTGCTGAGGCTGCACACTTGGCCTGCTATGGCAAGGCAAGGGAGCTTGGACAAGTCTCTTCCACAGGTAAATGTCTCTCAGCTTTGTCTTGCCAGTCACCTTGCCTTTCTTCTACACTGATTTTTTGAGTTTATGAAGTGGCTGCACCAAAATTAAAATTTAGATTCACTTTAGAAGCAGAGTATTTTTTCGTGATTAACTTTCTTCCCTGAATAAGAGGACCTTATTGCAAATTATCAGCTGCAGAATAGATTCAGTTCATGCAAAATAGAGAATTCTTAAAATTAAGTAAAGGTACTTATGGTAAGCCTTGAAAGCATCCTCAAAGATGATCACAGAGCTGGATTTCCCAATAAAAATTGCAAGGAAAAGTTAAACTGAAGCTGAGCTACAGAGAGATTTGGGAAGAACTACTTCCTTTTCTATCCACCCTCTCCACCACCCAGTTCCCTCAGAGTTCAGGTGCTCCAGTCCCACAGCCTGTGACCAAATGTTGCTCATAAAATTGTGTAAATTCCTTAATGGGAAATAAATCATTTTTTTAAAAAGTTACATTGAAGACAGAAGGAAAAAACTCTCAAACTGGATTGTCCAAGGTGTGCTATTTTATTAGCATTACTGCTAATGGCTAAAGGAAGGTTGTGGACCACTATATTTCAGTTGGACTTACAGGTTCTTCTTTCCTTTCTTCCCTAATTTTCACAACCTTGTCAACTTCATAAACTGTGCTTAGTGTTCTAGGAAAAAAACCTCCTGCCCTTTTAATAGAGACTAAGAAAAATCACTGTGTGCCCAAGGTCAGCCAGGTGACTTTGGCTGGAGTGCTGGCTGATGGCTCCCGTGCACTCACTGTGCTCCCCACCAGCTCCACTCACATCCTCTTTGGAAATACAAGTCGGGCCTTCCCAGTTTGGGTACCAATCATTGTCCTGGGTTTGCAAGGTCACAAAGTGGCAGCTTGTTGAGTCAAGATCTCCTTTCGTTCCACAGCGCCTGCGTTTCATAAATCAATCAGTCATTTTGAACCATAGCCCAAAGAACAGAGGAAGTATCAGATGTGTCCATTATTAAAGCAGAAATTTTAGACATCCCAGCACCGAGAAGCTAAATTGGAACTCAATCAACAAAAGTTGATGCTATTGACCTCAAAGATATTAATGTTTTATGCTGCATTTTTGTAGCTCTAAGCACTAAATTTATTACCTGTTCGAAGGACGAGGGAAAAAAACCTGCCAAGCAAATAAAGAAAATAGTTGAAAGAAAAGCTATGGTATTTTCCTGCTTCAAGAAGGCTGCCCGAATCATTTGGAAGAAAATTAAAAACTACAATCACATATTACATTGCCACACACAAACTACTGGGTTGTATCTTCATTTGCCTGAGTAGCTCTCTCCAGAGGTTACCAAAACTGCTGAAAGCTTACAAATGTTACATGATGAAGCTACTATAAATAAAAACCCTGGAAAACAAAGGTTAAGGTGCTGCAAGCTCCAAAAGAATACCTCTGGATTTTTTCTCCTGTTTCACTCTGGTCTGTTAAAGTCTCTGGGGCTTACTCAATATTACCCAAATCCCAAGCATTATTATTTCAGTTGCTCTTTAATTTAATGGAAACATTCTTGGTGGCTGAATATGCTGGCAAATTAATGACTTTTGTTAATGTCACAGGCTCGAGAAAACCCATCATCCCATCCTCCTAACCTCAAAAATGCTCATCAGAGCAGTAACTATACGTAAATGACATTTTTCTTACCCACATCAACCCTACACATGCACCTAAAACCCCCTAGGCTTGATTAAGATGTAAGATTTGCACAGCATCTGAACAAAAATCTCCATCAAACCCACAAAGGTTTCTCCGTTTGTCCCTTCTCTCCAGGAAACAAGGACATGCTGCTGTGCCCATCAGGGGACAGAGGAGGTTCTCCTTTCTGCAGTGATCATTTCAATGCCACACTGTGAGTTCTGTTCGGACAGATTAGTAGATGGCACTGTGACATAAAACAGCACCTCCAAGGTTTGTGCAAGGTTTACAAAGACAAGAGTTTATCTGTTCATTACTAAATCAATCAGTTTAATAGGAGTTATTAGCCTACACCAAAAGCACTGTTTTGTCTTATGTTTCAAAAAGAATCAAGTAATAATTAAATGAACAGCAGCTTTTTCCAGAGACTGCATATACAAGAAAAAGCATACAAATATCATATTCTGTTCATTACACCAGCACTTGTAAATTCAATTTTCTCCTTACTTTTGTGCAAGGCACAGCATCCCAAAATAACTTCAATACAGTTTAAAAATACATTACAATTCAGCTTTTGACTTTAGTATCTTTAATATTGTATGAGCCAAAGTAATTAACGTAACTTTTTGTATTTTAATAGCTTCACATATTTTTCCAGAATGTTCAGATATCTAAACCACAAGGTGTATTTGAGATATTTTAGTGAAGTTTGTCAGAATGACACTAACTCTGAAAAAATCAGCCAATATTGACTTTAATCAGCAGTTCTACATAACTGTCAGTAAACATACTCGACTCCATTTCATATTTGACTCCACTATTTATTTTGGGGGGGTATTTTTGTCCTTGTTTCCTCTTTCTGCACCTTTTCTGAGGTGCAGCATTGCCAGGAGGTCCTTTTGCTCACAGCAAATGTTGACTTTCAGTCCACTCTAAGAGATGGAGGACCTTGACTGCATATCCAGTCACCTTCTGCTGCACGTGACAACATCTTAAATGGATCCTGCTTCTCCAAATCACATATTCTCATCTCAACAACTTGCCCAGAAGTTTATTCAAAAATGTCTTCCTTATAGTGCTCATGAACCTTTATCCCATTCACAGATTAGAAGAATTTATCAACAGTTTAGAGACATTTTCTTCCTGAGTTAACCACCCTTAGTTTATCTAGTTTCTCTCATAGTACTCATTTTTACCTCTTCTGCCTATTTTATGTCCCAGGAAGCCTTTTTCTCTCTGCTTTCCTTGTGCTGGATGGCCGAGCCCAGAGAGTGGTGGTGAATGGAGTTACATCCAGTTGGTGGCCCCTGGTGACCATTCCCCTGTACCCGGCACTGGGGAGGTGGCACCTCAAATGCTGTGCTCAGGTTTGGGCCCCTCACCCCAAGGAAGGCATTGTATGTTATGGTTATTGCTACAGAAGTACCTGAAGCATTGAAGAATTTACAGAATAAGTGAAATTATATCTTGTGTGCTTTCCAAATGCCTGCCAGCCTCCCTGCCCACCAGAAAATTCCTCATCGTGGTGTGTGCCAGTGTTTGATCTTTGCTAAGCAAACATTCCTTGCTGCAGTCTCATTGTAGTGTATGACAGGATTTGCTTTGTCTGGGATTTTGGAAGGAAATAAAACTTTCAGAATTATAACTCAGACCATCTGAGACTGCAACATGTCTGTAAGAGACAGAAATTATGTCTAGGAATGCAAAGAACCAAAGAACCCTGAGAAAGAGTAATCCATAAAGTTGCAAATAGGCTGAGATGAAGAAGTGTCACATTGCTCGAAATCCCTGAGGGCAGAGACACAGAAGGCATTTTAGAAAAATGGATTATTAAGGTGCTGAGGATAGACAATTCCTACTTCCTTCTGGAAATGAAACAAGATGTTTCACTCAAACACAGTATTTTCTGAGCTCATGTCAGAGAAGCAAGTAATTATATGCCTCATACACAAGCATTAAGGGATAGTGCAAGCTCATATAAAAATAAGTGATAGTATGTGCGGTGACATCAGAATTAGAAGGTGATACAATAGGTATTAAATACTCCAGTACACTGCATCTCCCTTAAAAAGCCAAACTACAAGTGCCTCTGATACTCTGGGACATGCATTAGCTGGGTGGAAAGAAAACACGGGTTCTGAAAATGCTCTTGTCTTTTTCTGATTTAGCTAATCTGATACCAATTTACCAGATGCTGAAGCCCATATTAAATATCACTTAAATCACTGAAGTTTTGTTCCAGTTTATAAAACTGAGAATTATTTTTTCCTTTTAATTCCCCCCCAAAAACGTAGTTGTAACATGTTCCCCCAGGGTGGGAATTTTTAATATGAAACTTTATGATGTGTAACAGTTAGAATTGGATTCAAAGTGGGATAAATTCTCAGTGCTCAGAAAAGCAAGAGAAGGGCATAATAATGTGCACTCCTGTCATTTTCTGCCTCTGTTATTCACACTCACAACACAGGCTGCTCCAGCCCTGAGAGCAACCCAAATCTTTCTGACAAGTCTATGTTGCAACCATAACCACACAGCTATAAAAGCCACTCACTTCCACAGTGTCACAATGCCAAAAGCAAGAGGAGAAACCCCCAAAATGGTGACTTACCCCATTTAAAGGAAATGTTTTCCATCCCAGTTCTCCGAGGGCAGCTGTGGTGTCAAGTAACACAACTGGAAAAATGGAAAAAGAAATGGTGTGTTTGTGGCATCACTTGGATCAGACATACATAACACAGGAAAGTGCTAAACCACTACACACTGAACTTGCCAGACTAGCCAGGGACATCGAGGCTTTCAGGGCTTACATTTATTACCTACCGAAAGTCTACTGAAATATAAATAAAATTAAAAAGACCCTAAATATTTTGCAGAAATCATTGCCAGATCACAATATACAACCATTCAATGGTGCCTAAATAAACATGCACATTCCTGCAGTCCCTTGCCTGGAAATCTAGAAAGCCTGGGCATGGGCTTAAGCATTAAAGCTAATAAAATAAAGAAAAACAAACCTTCAAGAGTAAGTTGTTTTTAAAAAAGGCAAACTTCACAGAAATAAAGTTATACAGTATACAAATTGTATTACTGAGAACACAAACAACTTCAGTTTCCATTTTAGCTGGAATATCAAAGCTGCTTCATGTATTTTGTATCACTTCTGCCACATTCGTTTTGCTTTTCTCACACAGGACAGAATGTGCATTATTGGACTTGTATATTACAGAATGTTTCTGCATTATTTTAACGCATTAAATTACATTAACTTCATTTTTCTCTTCCTCATGCTAATGATAAACAAAATCCACAGCACATGAGACGTTCTACCCACAGGTACTACTGCCCTCTAATGGAATTGTTCCATCCAACCCTCTAACTTCAGAAACCTCAACTAGGATTTAAACATCACTTTGAGTATTGTATAAGGCAATCAATTTCAATTGGTGTGGTTTGAATGCTCAGTTCCTCCTCACAGCCCACAAATTCCAGTTCCTCTTTGGAAGGTTAAATGATGGTGGAAAACAAACCCGAAGCTCTTAGCTTGGATCGTGCCAACACTACCCACACATTTGTGGGGTTTATATCGTTGGGCACTGTCTGCCACCTCCTCTCTGTGCAAACAATCCAGGTACAGCTACCTAGAGTGTTTCTATACAGCACAACAGCAGCAGCCAGGTCGTGGTGCTTTGCCTTAGGGAAAAGGCACTTTGAACTTGCCAGCTTATTAGAGAACCCTTCACCTTGATGTCTTCCTTTGGATCAGGGACGATTGGAGTTCCCCTTCATTTCAATGTATGTTGACTTCTAACCTGAGGCTGAAGTTTGCTGTCTTATCAGCAGACTTACAGGCAAGTCACAAGCTCAACATTAACCAAATAAATTTGAATGATTTATTTGAAGAGACTAATGACATTTTTAAAAGATTTTCAACAAATGGGAGTATCCTGTTCTCCACCTCTTCACCACTTGATGAAGCTTTGTGAATAATTTGAATCTAAATTAACCAGTTTATTACAATCCTTGCTTTACTTCCAAGAAATGGGATCACTATCCCCACGGAGACTATTGCTGTCTTCTTCTCACTTAAAAGTACTGGGGGGGTCTGTTGGCTCCAAAAAAATTCAGATACTGGGTTTAGATATTTCATTTCCACAGAGAAGACCAAACGCTCAGCTGGCTTCTGAGAATATCTAAGTCCATCTTAGATGTTTGTTTCCTTCCCTCCATCCCTCCTCTCCCCACACAGAAAACATTGACTATTTGCTATATACTTTGTTTTCAGCTGAGATTTGTGTCATATCTTGCTCCTTATCAAGTGTTGCTCTGATGATCATTCAATTAACAATTGATTAAATAAACAAATTAAGTATACTGCATGTTGCTGCTGTGGATCTGAAGGCAGAAAAACTCTTCCTACAAACAGCATCAGGGTTTAAAGTGTCATTTCAGTTCTATAATTTCTGTGGTAGCAGGACAACAATTTAATAAACATCATCCAGGTATTCCAAACTAATACTTCCATGGAACAAGCCCCAAAATACACGAAGGAAAAATAATTCATTTCTTCAGTGGAGCCTGAATTAATTAATTCCTTGCCTGAATTAATCAAGTACTATTTGAAAGCTCAAAGCCATACATTAAAAAAATTAAAAACTAGAGTAAATTCATCACTGAAAGTATATTAATGTTAGATTCAGTTGAACCATGATCTAATATTTCTCATACACATTTACCAAATCCCCAATAAGTTAATGGAACAGGAATTTACTAACCCTTGTTCTTACCTTTCCTTCTTTATACACTATAAAAAGCCCATTCCCTTAAAGGAGACTTTGTGTAAAGTGGCCATTTGGGACAAGTCATCAATTGCCAGCAGAAACAAAAGTGTCTGGGACTGCTGCAGCTAATATATGTGGGAAATATTCTAAATACACTGGTTACAACTAAATGTCACTGACATTTCTGACATCCACGCCACTTTTCTGAGGTGACATGGAGTTTAAAACCTGCAGAGCTGAACAAGAGGGAAAGAGTTGTATCACCATTCCAAATTAACTCAAAAGAGCCTTTTAAAAATCTCTTTGGATAAAAAGAACTTGACTGCCCTTCCATAAATCCCTGGGCTCGGGATGCTGTCACTTGCCCAACGGTAAATAACATCCAGATTTAAGCATGCACCTGTAAACCTATTGTTTCAGTTAACTGCACCATTCATCTTCGGAGTGTTCAGCTTTGTTTCCCAGTACATTCTCTAGTAGATATTACACTATTATAACTCATTATGCCACATTGAGCTTCAGTCTCCTTTTTCTTGGACATATCTTACACTGCTATTATTAGACTTTACAACTGAAATTAATCTTTTCAGAGGCTTTGCCTGCTCCTGAGGGAACTGTTTTATTTAAAATTATGACGAGGAGAGCTCCAAGGGGACCGACAGGGTGGAATTTTTATTCTCATTCCAAAATACCCTTCTGAAGATCAACTCTGTCTGTACAACCAAGGAAAAAAGCTTTCCAAACATTCTCTTCTTCCTTTACACATGTCCAGACAGTCTGACTTAAGAGTTTGAAATGATTAAAGGTTTTTGGCCAAGATCATGGGATCACAGCCCACTATCAGAGTAGGCTATAGGACCTCCTGCTCATTGTAGATTAAAGGCTAAGATTTGCCAGGAAAAGTGAACCCCAAGCAGCCCTTCCTTGCTAAAGGCAACACTAGAGACTCTGAGAGCAGTAGAAAAATAGCAGCGTGGAAAAACTCCGAGAGCTCCACGTGTCCTGTGTGCAGGATCCCTCACCTGGACTGCGTAAGAGATGCTCCCAAGAAAGGAAAAACAAAAAAAAGAACGTTTCAGTGTCTCCCAGCAGGGTAGGCAATCATTGCACGTGACACCCAGGAACGGGCAGAGCTGGCTCCTTCTTTCATCCCTCAGAACCGACTTATTGACTGCAAACAGTTTATATTTATAAGGCAAACACACTGAGCTTTAGAAGTGTCTCACTTCCAGCCCTCAAGAGAGTTGTTGCTCTCCTCTGAAGGGGCTGTACTTTTTTTCCCCCCCCATGTTTTATGATCTTTGCCATTTTTGAGAAGAGGATCACATGCAGTATTCTGCAATCATTCCTTCTAACACTATATATTAGAGCCCTGGCTATTTTTGTATCCTGTTTATATATCCAAGGTCACATTAGCCTATTTTTTGCTGCAGCATTGCACTCAAAGGCAGTTACTACTCTATCAACACCACTGCCCTTCACAGAAGCCCTTCTATTCATCATTATTTTTTTCAGTTTGGGTTGCATTTTTGCTCTTGAACCTACAAAGATCCATTTGCTTGTATTAAAGCAAGTTTCATTTTCAAGGGCTGACCTTTGCTAAGTGACAAAGGCTCTTACCTGTCTGCACATCCTCCTCCTTTCTTTACTTACTACTCTTTTCTCAAGTATTGATTTCATATTTATTTTCATGTTCCTAATGAAAAATGCTGACCAACCAGAATTTTGAATGGTGTACCATTGCATATCTCAAATTCTGTGACTTAACTCACCACTTTAGCATTTCTTAGACCTCAGTGTTTTAAAATCCATTTAGTTAAAAAAAAAAGGGGGGGTAAGATTTCTACTGTCAGAAGACTTTGTGATATTTTGTCATAGTAGAAAAAAATCTCAGCTTATCACTTTTGTGGCTTATCTGCTGGAGAAAGACACAAAAAAGGAGATTAGCACTATGCAAGTTACCTTTGGCAATTAACATGTAATCAACTGGGAAAAATTATTGAAATGCTTGGGGTTTATGACCAGGCCTGTTTTCCATAAAACAAATGGACTGGCATTCATCAATTACACCTCCCTTGCCATAATTTCCATTCTTTTGCATGCAACAGCTCGCTGGTTTAGGCAGGATTAATGAGATGCAGCCCTGAAGTATGAGGAGCACCTGTCTAGGTGGCAATTCTGCTGGGGACCTACAGAGGAGTCATGGCAAACCACGTGCCAAACAGAGCATTGACAATGCTGTTTGCCTGGGATAAGCAGGATTACGGCAGCCAAACACTCGGAGCAATCCTCCTGCTCTCCTCAGCATCTCTTCAGGCTTCAGGAAAATCCTTGCTGGGCTCCATTTGTAAAGAGGAGGGCTAGCTGTGACTAATTGGGAAGCTGGGGAATCTCTGCTACAGGAGGCTTTGAAGGCACCTGCAACACTTCCTACATCATCTCACGTTGCCTTGGGGCACCGTGGGGGAGATAAATGGCTTCTCCAAGGCTGCGAATTTCAGAAAAATCTAGTTACCTGCTTAATGGTGCTTCTCTTTTCAAACCACAACTCCAACACCTCCGCCTTCCAATAGCCGAGAATTCCCCCAGTCCCCAGACTCATTAACTTTACCATCAGTAGCCCAGAGATGCCCTCAGCCAATTCTTTCAGGACTCTTGGAAAGAACTATTTACACCAGATGGGGAGGACTTCATATTCTTCATATTATGTGACTAAGTCTGTGATTTCTAATTTTCCCAATTTTACACACAGTGTTTTCTGTCTCTTTCTAAAAATAGTCCAGCACAATCCACAGAAACATTTTTATTCACAAAGCAGTAGAGAAATTCCCATTATCCTGGGTGTTGTGAGGCTTGGCCTTTTCCCTAACACAGTTACTTTATATCTTCATTTTTCTGCACTATGTATTTTCTAACATGAATTAGTTATTAGAAATGCTTATATTTCTGCTCTCATGTTACCTCCAATGCAGGTTGGGCTGTTATTAGACAGGGTTATGTTGGATAAACACTTGTGGTGTTTTACTCCATTGCTTGAGGTCTCCAGTGAGCATCTTCTAAAACTAATTCCCCCCAGCACCATTTTCCTTTCCATACAGATGTTTAGGGAATAGCTTACCCTATTTTCTCATTTGTTCAGTTACCTGTTTCAGTCTTTTTGGTCCCTACTACTTCCTGCATGGATGTAATTTGAAATCCTGTGGCTCTGAGGTAACAACATTAAAACAAGCACTATCATCCACCCTTTATTTTGAAACTTTTTCCCTAGAAAACCTTGTTCTGTATTTCTTGGCAAGATCATTTTGTAAATGAAATTAAAATTTGCAGATTATTTGGTGCTTTCCCACACTCCCATAATGCTCCTGCCATTTCTGAGCCAATATAATTATCCTCTCCATACCTTCCATGCAAAGATGCATGTTCCCCTGAGAGCAGAAGGCCACTGGAACCCTACTGCTCCATCCCTCCCCGGGATGGAAGCCAACATTTTCATACCCAAAGCTTCTGTTTCCCATGACCCTTTTTTCACACTGCCTTTCTTCCATCCTCACTTGAAAAATCAGCCTGAAGCCTTTTATTCTCATGTTGTATTATCAGCATTGCCAAGCACTGCAGACCCTCCAGTTATATCAGAGTAACCTCACCGGATTAAGTGTTAAATAGAACAAGTGTTTCTTCCCGTGGTTTTTCTCTGATGGAAGACTTTACTGAATTTGGATTACAAAATACATATTTTCATGTGACTGGGTCATGTAAATCAGCAAGATAAATAAACCAAATGCCCTACTTCCTTCTTGCTACCTAAAATCATAAGGCAACACACAGTGATCTCATTTATGTAATTATTTAAAATGAAGGAGTAATTCTTGTACCTGCTGCGAGAACTGATGGAGACAGAAGCAATTGATTTCAGCTGTATCCATTAGTCCAAATACCCTCCGAGCCCTGAAGCTTGTGAAATGGAAGCAGCAACTGATGGAACCTTGGGATGGTATGGGATTTCCTTTGACCAACTAAGTGGGTAAGAGACATTGAAGAGCAAAGCTTATGTGTTTCTATTTGTAATTCACTTACCCAATATTTTATTTTTTCAACTGTTTACTCTTCAGAAATCAGCATTTATGAAAGCAGAAGAAAGAAGCCACTTGCTTCACAAACCACCTTTTTTATTATTCATTATTCATGCTGTATAATAGAGTCATGACATTAATTCAGAAGAACAAGTCAGGACCATCCTATATAATTATATCTGTGGAACAGTGTTATATGAGCACCCACTCACATTTCTATGAACATCAACTTACATTTCCAAGAACAAAACAGTAATTCTTCAATTTTCTCCAAATAACAAGGCATGAAGTCATGGTAGGATGAAAACCCCTTACATTCTAAACAAGTGATCTAATGTGCATTTCAACAACTCCAAAGTCTCTATAAATAAAGGTAAATCTGAATTAAACCCAGCAACACTGGATAGCCAAAGCTCTAAAAGAAGCTTAATTCATTTCATGACTTCTACAGAACAAAGAAATTAAGGGCTTTTACTGACATCTTTTAAGATACTGTAAATTATCTACTTCATGTCTGACAAAAAACCAGACAAGGCTGTCAGGCTTTAAGTGAACTTTAGGGTTTAAAATACCCAACCACAAACATCTATTTCAACACAAGCTTTTTTTTCCCTCCTTCCTAATGCCACCTCACTGTAAAATGAACAATTGCAACACTATAAACACCTATCAAAGTGCCCTAATAACTAAGTATTGTAATTTACAATTTATAAACTGTACACGGCCCCATTGAACCCACCTGTACCTTGTCAGACCTCTGAAATACATGACTGATATTTGCACTTTTTTGCTTTCAGGATCAGGAAATATTTGACTATTCTGGATAAATTTCAGTATCTGTTTTATGGTGTTGGAGTTTAAAAGATCGTAAGACAAAAACCAACCAAAAAACCCTAAGAAGAACAAACTTATTTTCAGAAAACATGAATCCTTGCACCCAAAAGAAATTACAGTAACATTTTGTGTTCTGGTTTCTTCCATTATTTTTGTAGCCCATTTTTAATAGCAGTAAAATTACTTAGAATAGGGCAGAAAAATTTCTTTAAAAAACCCCAAACCAGACAAAATAGTAATCCTGCAACATCGTCAGTTCTGCCCAGATGCTTGGACTGAAATGAAGAGGTATTTTCAATTTAGACATTATATAGCAAGCAGAGGTCACACCTGAAGTGGTCTCAGTAAAACAGACTATTTGCCCAACCACTAGTTACAATTATTTAAATCAAGGAATGAAACTTTTCTCCACAAAGCATCTCCTGAGACTTATTTCTCTGGCATAAAAAAACCAATAAAAAGAAATTACTTTTACTACTGTTTTCCAGCAAAAGTGAGGAAAGAGTCCCTGCATGGCCACCTACACCTCTCCCCTTAACGCTTCCTGGGCTTCCTGCACGTGTATCTATGAGCACTGAGATGGTGAACCTCTCTCTAAAGCAACTTAGCAAAGACAGAAGTTTTAAACACATTTTTATTTTTACTATATCACAGTACTGCCTTAGCAGACAACTTTAATCCCTATATATAGATATATATATAACAGATAAATATACCAAAGAAATGGGAGTGATGAAACAATCAGCCAAATGCCTGTAACGCCAGTCAATAAAAGACAGTCTTTCCCAGTAAGGTGGGGTCCACATCTAATTTCCTGAATACCAAGTGGAGCCTTGGGAATCAACTCCATACATTGAGTGGCACCAAATGAGCCAGGTATATAGAAAATGTATCTGGCAGTGCAGAAACACGTGGCAATTTCTGCACTGGAACCATCCTGGAATAGCAGACCCAATTCCAAATTGCACACGGTTAGACCTTACCTACCTATTCTGTCACACAGCTCTGTTACTGTCCTAAGCTTCTGGTTTCACATGTGAGAGGCAAGGACCTCAAGAGCTAACCCAGATAAAAACACAGCTCACAAAATTATTAGAGGAGCCCAGGTGCCCTACGCAGTAATTTTCATTCTGCCTTGAAAATACTAATTAATATTCAATTCACCATCACGTTCTTGTCAACAGTAGATTATGGGGCAGCTTTTCCTAAATGAACACCAATACCTGACAGTTTTGTCAGCCCTGTTTCTAATTTCCCTAATAAAGATACACTCAGGTTAATAAACAAGTGCAATTCAGACAAATGGATTTATCATTCCTTGCACTGGTAAAGCACAAATGACTTGTGTGTTGAAGCCAATTCTATTAGGTTGGGACTAATGCTAAATTTAATATTCTTCACTTTCCTGTTAACTTTTCCTATTCTGCATTCTTACAAGCATTTGCTTTTATGTCCCTTAACATAATGCTTTATTTTAAATGGTGATAAAATGAAGAAAAAGTTTATGTCACAACATCCACAAGTGAAAAAGCCAAAGGAAAACTTTTAGAAAATTGTAACACCTATGCATAGCTGTCAGCCAGACTAATTACAAGGTTAATAACTCCATAGCTATCGCTCCTGTAGTCCACATTTCTTAGGATTTCCTTTTCAAAGAGGTTAGAATCTTCCCTTAAGAGTTCTTGGTCATAATCAAACCCACCCTAGGCACCCATTCCTTCTTGCACTGCTCTGATCCCAGGACCCAGCCTCTCCAATGGGACTGAAATGGTACTTGAAAGGTTTCTTGCCTTTGCCCCATGCACAGCTGGGGAGGATGATACAGAAGTACCAGAACCAACCCAGACCTTTTCCACAGCACTTTCCTTTAAGGCAAGAAGTTCTGCAGAGAGAGCTGATAGAAATGACAAACAGGGGCTGGGAAGACAGATGGCCACTGCTTACTCGAGGAGTTCCTTAATAACCATGATGAAAAATTAGCAGTTTGCTGACTCGGAGGGACAGAACAGACAGATGTCAGGAGAGGTACAAAGGCTGAAGCAACTAAAGAGAGTTTGTGTCTGAGTGGCAGCACAGCCCCATGAAATGCTGCTTGGCAATCTCAAGCCCACAAACCGAGGCAAGGGACCAGCTCAGGGTTTTTGGCAGAGCCCTGGAGGGTGGTGTGTTCTCACAGGGACAGTCAGAGCTGCTTCAGCCAGGCTGAGAGCACAAACTGGGAGACTGAAACTCTGCCACAGAGCCCAAGCAAGAACTGGGAGTCTGGAACTCTGCCACAGAGCCCAAGCAAGAACTGGGAGTCTGAAACCCTGCCACACAGGCAGCTCAGACATGGGAACGACAGCTGGGGACACGAAACAGGAAGGCAGGCACTTGTGCAGTGCACAGACCCATCCACTGAAGCCAAAAACACTTTTGCTGCTCTCTCACTGCCTTCTACTACTCCCACAGTTCAGCATAACTTCTTAACATCAAGTAAGAGTTTACTTACATTCAGCTCCTATTTTCACATCGTAAAAATGAAACAGGATCATTCCTATTTTGCAGGCAGAAGAGCAACCATGCAGAAGGCAAAGAGTACACTGAGCCCATCAAGAGGAGCTCTTGCCTACCCTGCTCTCACTAGCTCACAGGACTGTAACCCTGTCTGGATGAAGTGGTACAGCTGTTCAGTCCCCATCTGTTGCATAGCTGCAGCCTGAGCCACCACTCAGAATTTACCCACAAGACATAAATGAGCCTTCAGAAGTGACAGGACATTTAGTACTATCCATTACAGACCTATGCCAATGCCCTATAAGCAGGATGAAGTTAGTAATTCATACTCAAATAAAAGGACATGCTCTCTGATCTCCCCACTGACCTAATAGCCTGGTTTGGGTGGATAGAGTTCATTTTCCTCTTACAGCTGGTGCAGTGCTGCATTTTGGATTTAGTATGAGAATAATGTGTGTCACACCCCAATGTTTTGGTTGTGGCTTTACAATCAGGGTCTCTTCGGTGTCTCATGTGCTGCCAGTGAGGAGGCCAAAGGGGTATTCCATAGCACAGAACATCATGCTCATCATATAAACTGAAGGCTGTAGGCTGGAAGGGGCTGATCCCTCCTTGGGAATGGGCTGGGCAGTGGACAGTGAGTGGCGAGCAACTGTGCTGGGCATCACTTGCTTCTCTTATGTTTCTCCATCCTTTTCATTCCAGCTGTTATTATTATTCCATTTTACTTTCTTGCAATTATTTCAATGTCCTTATCTCAAGCAGCAAGCTTTTGCTCTTTTCCAGGGCTCCTCCTCATCCCCCCAGGGGGTGGGGGAGCGAGCAAGGGGCTGCCTGTGCTTAAACAGTGACACCCAAGACAGCAAGTGACACACAAACCATAGGGGAGGGCTATTAAGCCTACATTTGTATTTCCTCTGCTTGTTAAAGGTAATGTGGTTAGCAATGACTTTAGCTGTCAGCAGATAAGGCGAGTCATCAGGAGAGCCACAAGCTGTGGGCATATCAAAGCTGAAGCAGTGATGATTTTCAACTGTGTCAAGGCTCTCCAGCAAACTGATCAGTTTTTCTCCTTTGCTTCTGCAAAGGAAAGTTATCTGCCTGAGAAGTAAAATATCTAATATAGCTGGCCTTACTGCTGCAGTCTGAAAGTGACCAAGATGCAAAGAAAGAGGTTAGCAGAAGTCAGAGGAAAAAAAGCTCCCAGGCAACTCAGAAAACATGAGGTTAACACTGGGGTATGTCACATGTTCTCTTTTTTTAATGCAGAACATCAAAAATACACCAAAATAAATGCAACTTATTAGAAAGCAGAGTTGTTACACCCCTGACAAATATTCCCAGAGCTATCCTAGGTTTATATTCATGATGCTAAAATGTTTCTTATCTCCTTTGATTAAATATCCACACAGCCAGTCAGTTTCATATTTTTGAGCTTTGTAATTCTCTTTCACTGAGTCAGTCTGTCACTTTTTCCACCAGCTCTTCATTTATAATTTATGGTGTCAGGCACCAAGTTTTCACAGCATGAACATTTTACAGGTGCTAGGTCAGGCTGTCAAGCTAAAAGTACATCCTAATAATCAGGAGCTTTGAAAATCTTGGTCTCTTTCCCTACAGGGGAACATCAGTGGGAAGACTCAATTGTTTTCATGAATTAATCAGGTCTGCAATACTTTTATCAACAAATAAATAGCATGTCACTTACCTGAGAGGAAATAAGTTTTGACTATCTACCCAAAGATCAAATTGCTTTAAAAATATTAGACAGCATGGAGTACGCACCTCTACTATACACAGACCTTGAGCTCTGAATGATATACCTTTAATGCACATTTAGGAAGATTTAAATGTTAAAGATAACTGAAGAGCATAAAATAGATCAGAGAATGCCATCATTCACACAAGAAACTTCTGCCTGATCTCTTGAGTAACAGGTCTTGTATCCAAGAGCATATAGCTACCCTCTTTTTTCCTTTGGGAATAGATAATAATCTAATTGGAGAAAACAAGCTATTTTTTTCTGATTTCACATCAAGAATTGACACTAAAAGGACTGCCTTTCCATATTATTTTGGATTTTTTTCTCAGATTTTATGTAGTGCAAGAGGTGATTTGGATATGCTGGAGGGAACATTTTTCAATATTCCCTCTTCCTAGTCCACAGCTCTTTAAACACCAACAGGAGAAAGAAAAACTTTGGAACTTCACAGCATTCTAGTAATATATAATTAAACAGAAACCCCCCAACTTTCTGCTAAAACTGTGAGAAGTAAAACAGCCCCTTCTGATGTGGCTGTAAAGCGTCCTCTTGGTAATAATGGGTTGTCAGAAAAGGTGGAAGGGAATTGTGAGACTGGCTTGCAATGAGCACCACGAGCTGGCAGGTCCAGCAGTGCAGCAGCACTGTGTGACTGAGTCCCAGCCCCACTTCCAAGGGCTGCTTGAGGCTGAAGTGCCTGTTCCACAAGGCAGGGATGCAGGAGCAATGGCACTGAGGGTCTCTGGGGTGCTGCCCAGGGGCTTGGAGGGCAGTGCCAAATACACACAATCCAATAATCCCCACACACTGCCACTGCAGAACACGAGTGCTGCAGAGGGAATGGTTGAATTAAAAGGTGCTTTGGACCGTTTTGCTTCAAAACTTTTTTTCTCTCCCCTCTTTTCCCATTCTGCCTGAAATGGCTGGGCACAGAAAACACGAGAAGGGGACAAACAGCACCACGACTGTGGAGATGAATGACTGTCAAAGGAAAAATAGGCAATAGTTAAAATTATTCTTTGCTCCTATCTGAAGACAACCATATAATGAAAATGCTCAGTTTGTGTGGGGATGCTATCCAGTGTATCACAGAATTACAGACCAGTTCAGGTTAGAAGGGTCCTTCATGGATTATCTAACCCAGCCCTCCTGCCATGGGCAGGGACACCTTTCCCTAGCCCAGGTTGCTCAGAGTCCCATCCAACCTGGCCTTGAACACTGCCAGGGATGGGACATCCAGCACTTCTCTGGGAAATCTTATTGGCCAGAGCCTCACCACGCTCACAGTAAAGAACTTCTTCCCTATATACAACCAAAATCTACCCCTATTTCAATATAAATGGTCACCCCTTATCCTGTCACTGGAGGCCCTGGTAAAAAGACTTTCTCCATCTTCTTTACAAGCTGCCATTCCACATCAAAAAGCTGTATTCGTTATATACATCCATGAGTTAGTGTGAAATAGTTTTTACCAAGATAAAAAAGACCAAGCCTGAAAAATTACTACTGCCCTGTACTTGTTCCAAAGAAAGTTTGTCCTGCCTCAGTACTTGGAAAGCATATGAAGAATGCATTTTATGCTCCTCCTTTAGCAAATTCTGTACTTCATACAGATGACTTCTTTTAAAGCCCAACATACACAATTCCATAGAAGTCCTTTGTTTTCACCTTTCATTAAGGGTTTTACCAGGTGTAATTAAAGCACAGAGAAAACTGGGTTGCAGGGTGACCTAAATTCTGCTAATGAAGCCTTCCCAAACCGCCTGTTTTTCTATTCTAGTTTCATTTAAAAGGAATCTCCTATAGCATGGACACATGCCTGCTTATTGTGTGGGTAAGGGCAGAGCCCCCACCCAGCTCCCTCATCTTCCAGCTCCTCTGGGGGATGGAAGAGCCCTTGGAGTGAGCACGCTGCTTGGCTGGAGTGCCCCTATGGGACCAGCCACCCTAAACATCACACACAGGACAGATGGGAGAGGGACTGGCTAATCCACCCACTCCCAAATTGACTTCACTGCAGGTCTCATGCAACTTTTACACAGCAGATGGCTCAATGGCTTTGCCTTGGCTAATAACCGTGCCTTCCTGATTTTAAGGTTCTTTAACTGCATAATCAGTCTTGTTGGGGCTAGAAAGGATTTGGAAGTGAAGCTGGAGAAATAGAGCTGTACAAGGTGCAAGCAACAAGAAGGAAGAAGGACTGTGGAGGGGCAGCAAGCCATCTGTTCTGAGGCAAGGCCAGGAGCCACCCAGACCAACAAGCTCTGAGCCCAAAGTTCAGCTGGTTAAGGGGAGCTGTTTTTACCCAGAGACTGAGTGAGCAGATTTGGCAGTGAAGGGAAAACCCAGTGAGAGCAGAACAATGTGGGAATAGCAGTTTGGTAAAGGACCAACAGAGCCACAGTGGCTGCAGAGAAGAGAATGGATGGAGTGGGTGAGCTAGAGCAGTCATTTTCAAGAGCATGTGAAGTGATGAGGCTAAAAGGATATACAGGAGTAGAACTTGAGAGAGGTCAAAGATGTCTTTTCCTTCCTTGCTTTCTCTTCCTTTCCATCTCGCTCATTTATCCAAACCTCACTGCCATGTGCTTATATAGGAGGTCACAGACCAACAAACCAATTTTCATGCCAAGGATGTCACTTACTAGTAAAACTCTGAAGTTTTGTGGACTTCTGTTGCTTCTTTTGACCACAAGCTTTTATAGATCTTGGGTGCTCTCTTCCCATTAGGGGTGGGATGTCACAACAGAAAGAAAGAGGGAGAAAGAGAGGAAGACAGATGAAGAGATGTTATGGTGAAAAGCCAAAAAAAATTCACAAAATGAGAACTGGAGTTGCAGGAAAACATGAACTGGAGAATATTACACAGCCAGGATGGGCAATGAAAAGTGGTGATGTATTTAGGGGCTGTGCAGGAAGACAGTGAACACTTACAAAGAAACATTATTATTCTTTGCTCATCAGGAACGATGCACAGGTTGGAAAGCAGAGGTTTGGCACATATTTGCTTTCATTAAAACAACTTGTCACCACAACTGTATCTTGAATCCAAAAATCTATTGTCAGTAACTCATTTGTCTAAAATTCTAAATCAGTCTTTCAAAATGCAGTGATTTACATGACACTAAACCAACTGAAGCTGCCTTCCCTCCCCATTTCACACTGCATGATAGAAGCCTGTCTGCAAGAAGCCAGGTTTCATTTTCATTAATGACAGAGTTATTCTGGAGTAAACAATACTCTTGATAGAATTAGCATACATTACATTAAGGCTGTTGAATCTATGGAGAGTTTCAGACTAAACTTTTTTTTTAGTTGCGTGTATTTTTTTTCCTTTGCCTATAAAAAGGATTAGTGAGATTATAATCAGAGTGAAATAAGGAGTGAGATAAAGAAAGTCAGTGGTAATAGGAACTATTTTATGGCTAAAATTAAGTACACAAGTTCATCCCTAGTTAAAAAAAACCCCAACTATAAAGGGAGATAGCATCTAAAATTGAATACACATTTACATATTGATGCAAAGCCTCATTTACTAATTGAGTGAGCTACCACCAGACCTGAGCCATCTGAAACACTGACTACTCCCACTTTCCCACCTGTTCCAAACCATTCCCAGACTACGAATATAACACCTCTCACGGCAGGTTTCTCTGCCCTCTACAGAATGCAATCAATCCTTGTTTCACACTGTTTCCCACCAACAATAAGGAATGCCTTGATCAGAAGCTCAGGGTGCTTTTTGATTGTCCACAGTCTCTTCATTGCCACTGCTTGCTCTCAATCACATCAAGTGATTTCAATCTCATACTTAATTTACAACAGATGAAGGGGGAATTTAAGATGTTTCATTCATGTAAATGCCAAATTTATAACAATGAGTATTATCTTTTATACTGCTCTACAGCTTAATTTCTTTCATCTAAGAGCAATAAAACAGAGTAAGCACTGAGCAATCCTAATAGCCAAGCAGAATCAAATTAGGGAAGAAAAAGCTGACATCTGAATTCTAATGCATTAAGGTAAAATTACAGCTGAATTTGAGGATAATTTCATTCAATTTGACTTCAAGAAAGCAGTACTTCTTTCAGCCTTATTTCAGAATTGTACAAACAGAAGTGTTTTGAATTTACAAAATTATTTGTGTTTTCCTGTTAAGATATCATTAAATTACCACTTGTGTGGCAACACCATATTGTAGTGAACCTTCTAGCTTATCATATACATTTCATTGTATAAATAAGACAAGGTTAGGAAACTAAAACAAGCCGTAAAAGTGTTTTTAGCTGCTTAAAATAGGGAGCAAAAGAGGTGAGCAAGTTTGTAAGAGGCACACTTTTGAGACAGGCAGTATTTGACTGTGCAGGTTGTAGTGCAATTCCTCAAAGCTAAATAATAAATAACATCAGCTTCATAACTTCAGCAATGTTCTTGACCAAAATAGGCTTGTTCTAATGAGATTTTTTTTTTTTCCTGGAAAAGTTGGGATGCATTGTCAGCTCAATCAAAGGCTGAAACACCACGGAGGGCTATGAGGAGAGTTGGAATGATTTTTATATCTGGGACAATAAAGAAGGAAAGACATTAAACATAAAACATCAGATTAGCCAAGGATATTTCTTCTATGAAGTGGGAGTGTAGCAGCAGAGAAAGAAGGTAAGATATCCACATATTGACTGATGGCAAGCCAACCCATGATCAATCAGACAACATGGGAAGGAAGGAGGCAAATATCACAGAATCTGGCCAGTATTTGTAATAAAAATACTGCTATTGCACAAAGCACCAGTAAAATCTCAGCAGCAAAGCTCTGTGTGGTTCTGGCCACCTTTGTTCAAGAGTGAATTAAACAGGATGAATAATAACAAAGGCTTAACTGCCAGTGTGATCAGAAATCTCTTGAATGAAAGATGAAAACCACACGGCAGAACCCCAAAGAAGAGCTATGACTCCTCCAAGAGTGAGCTGGATTAAAAAACCCAAATAAACAAGAATGGAAATATGTTCTTAAGCTTTGGGATAAAGGCAGCACAAGCACAAAGGAACAGGCACCATTCACCAATAAATGCAGTCCCATAAATATATTTGAATTCCAGAGCACTGAAGTGCAGAACAACCTTCCAAAAGGAGCAGTGAGGGGAAATGGCTTAACTAGATTTAGAATGAAAATTAATCATTTTTTTTTAAAACAGCATCATGTGGTATCATTATATAGCATTTGATGGTGGTAGCAGAGCTCTTTCCCAACGCTGTGTTACAGTCCCACTCAGAGCCCCTCAGTGCAGTGCAAGCAGTCTTGGCAGGTACTATTAAAATGCAAATACTATTCTTTCTCTCAAGAACAATTAAAAACCACTTGCAATGCCAGTAATGGTACAGCAACATATTTTCCTCCCCTCCAAGGAAATTAAGCCACTTGCTGAATGCTGAACTGACTCTTCCACTGCTAATTTCCTTTGCTGTCCTTGAAGCTGATGGGAACCTCTCCCCTCCAACCCTTTTGGGTTTGGATCACAGTAAAGAGAACTTGAACAATTCTGACCCCTCTTCACAGAAGTTCACTGTACATCTCCCTGAACTACTGCATCTATCTTTAACTCAGGTCTCCAAAGGACATAATCCACATTATGGACTAATAGCCTGTAAAACTGCATTTTATGAACTGCAGCAGTTTTGAGCAATAAAAGCAGAATCAATGGACTCAGGCTGATAACATTTCTTTCCTACTCGACACTGGAATTTATTTATTTTTAATATTTTTTAAATATTGTACTAGACCCTGCCTGGAGTCTACAAATCTGTGCTTACAGCTAGAGACGATGCATTATTGCATAAACATTCTGTTTACCAGCAGACTAGAACCACAATTTTGTAAATTAGAATATTCATGTATGAAAGTCAGGAGAATCAGCCTTTTGCCTTCTCTTCCTATTTTCTTCTCCTCTCCCTTATCAAAACCCTACTCATTCACCTCACTATCAAAAAAAAAGAAAAAAATGGACAGCCCACTGCACTTTAAGGAGCTTTAATCACAAATTGTATCACTTTACTGTAATTAAAATCATACTGATGTTCCTTAGAGCTGCCTAAATATTTGTCTGTTTAGGTCAGAGACTCAAGCACAAGTTAAAAGATGAAATACCTTAGTGCAAAATATTGAACAGTTCTTCAATCACCCTCTGCACAGATTGAACTCTAACTCCACAAACTATAAAAATTAAGACCTTTAACTAAGCAGATGCTTAAGTGAAGGGTATTATTAAGAACCTGCCCAGAGCAGGACTTATTTTCCCTCTTTTTTTCGGAAACTACAATCCTTATGAACCTGCTAATTATATCACATCTCACAGGGAAGGAGAAAAGTCTCCAACCACCAGTGTCTTTGGCAGTCTCATCTGTCCTGGAGAGGCAGAAAATTCTCATCTGCTCAGATGGTGGCAATTGGTTTTACTCCAAAATATGAGCAAGACACCCAAACCTGGCAATGGGGTTTACTCCAAAAACATGAGCAAGACACACAAACCTGCCACCTGCAAGAGGTTTCTCCTTACACAGCACATCAGCACTCTTCACCAACCCCCAGCATTCATTTTATCCAAATTTTTGTGTTTTGAAAGCAAAGTAATTATTTTACAATAGAAAGAAGGGGAAAAAAAATCCTAACAAGTTAGCAGCAAACCCCCCAAACAATTCTGCTCCACTTTGTCTTCCATTCCCAGTTTTGCCACATGTCCATACTGGTACCAGCCACACTCAGAGCACCAGCAAGGCCTAGGAATGTCTGCTGCTTAGACCTGACTTCTGAGATGCAGCAACTCCCTTTCTACCCATTCCCTTTAAGCCTTTTATATAAACCAACCACTGCACCTTTGAATTCCAGTGCCTCCTTCATTTTATTTACACAACGGAGTGCAGTTCCAGATGACTCACCTCAGCCATCCTCGTTTGATAAAAGGACATGCAGGATGTCTTCATGCAGTGAGAATACTTGGCTTTTTGAGGATTTTTTTTTTCCATTCTCTCCTACTTCTGGAATTCCGGGTGAATTACTGGAACCTTCCCATTTCAGAGAATGTAATAATACAGTGACATGAGTAGTTAGCACCCACACTGGGAGGTGCCAAGGAAAGCTGCACAGAACACACAACACTGATGTGGCAGAGCACACTGAACACTCTGCTTGAGGGGTGGGCACAAGGAAGAAGATTCCCAGGCCAGACATCTCAGCAGGGTTCTCAGAAGGGCTTTTGTCACAAAGGAACTTCAAATAGCACAGAAACACCACCAACAGCCAGGGAGAGAAAACAAAAACCAGCCCAGGATCTTCATCAATGCAACCACAGCACAATTCAGTGATTTTTCTCAGAACACAGAAACTGTAACAAGCTATTAATGAACATTAAGGAAGCTTCCCAGCCTGACCATTCATGAGACTCACTAACAGTCATATTCCCAGCAGCAGAGACTTTCCTGCCGGCACCAAAGCCTTTCACAGCAGTGACCCCAGGGTGCCCTGTTTGACTCCCTCATGTCCCACTCACACACTCAGACCAGGTTTCCTTACCAGAGTCTCAGAGACCTCCTTCCATAAAGCCATTTATTCACAGGGCAGCAACAACCCCTTCTGACACCTCCAACGGGGACCCCACTAAAGAGCCCCCTGGCTTTTATCCCCTCCCAGTCCAAGCCCCACCTGTGCCACCGGTGCCCTTCCTTATGCAAAGGGTGGGCAGTTCACAACCTCTCCCCCAGAGCTCGATCTGCAGCTCCCCAGCCACAGAACTACTATTTGTAAAAGAAGAAGCTGTTTATGATTGGAATTGAAACGTTAACAAACCTCGTGGGACTTCCCAGGCCCTTTTAGTTATGAATGGAAAAAGCTTACATTCTTTTGCCAAGGGTAATAGGGTGAAAAGATGGGTTTGGGAATCCTGCTGAGGGAGGTGAAAGTTTTGTTATGCATTAAAAATGCCAGGAGGAAAAAAGTAAGAATAAACAGGTAGATATTGTTGGCGAAAACGACATAGCAAGATGAAGCAATACTCTCTATTAGGATCACTTTTTGAGATATTTGTTAAATGGAAAGGAAGTAACTAAAAGTGCAATTCTCACTCTCTTCTCCCTTCAAAAGAAAGCAAGTCAGGCGCAACTGTGCTTAAATTGCAGTGGAGTAAAAGGAGTGTATGGGGGAAGGCAACACATAAAACCAGTCCTTAAGTTATTCTGGACTCATCTAAACACTCAAGCAACTCAGAACTTCATAGGAAAAAAAATGAAACAACTGATATTCCACGTAAGAAAAACTAGGTAATAAAGCATGCAGCCCTCCAGGCTGAAGCCTGAGCCATCAGAAGAGCTGTGTGGTAATTTGTCCATTAACCTTTACAGTGTGCATTCCATGAGCCACCTGAAGCAGGAACGGAGGGACAAATGCAAAACAGGAGGAAGTCTGCCTGTTGTCACTGGGCTTAACAGAAGTTATGTGCAGCTCTAAATGTCAACATCCAATCAAGCCTAATCTATTATTGATCTCCCTTTTTGTTTGCAAAATATTCATCTGCGACACAAATTTCCAGCAGCTTTGATTTCTCGAGGCACATCTCTCAAGTATAAAATACATCTATTGGACTACAGCTATTAAAAATAATTTCCTAATTTGCTTTAATATAATGAAAATCCACTCCAGCTAAGGCCTCAGGACATTACTTAAAATCAAAACTACTTGTTGCAAAATTTGTAAGGAAAATTATTAGGACTAAAGTGAACAGGCTAAGCATTACTGGAACTTCTAATGTACTGTGTCAACAACATGAAAAAAGGGAATAAAATGGGAAACTGGCTACAAGTGTGACCTCCTCTATGCTTATGGCTCTTGGAACTTAACCCTGACCACACAACATTGTGGGCACTGCTGGACAGAAACCATCCAGGAGAAGAGGAAGGTCAAGAAAAGTAAAAAGAGCAAAGAAAGGCAAGGCCAAATGAAGTGATAAAAAGAGCCACAGAATGGGAGGTCACAATCATTACTCAACCCAGAGGGGACAACCCTGGTGTGTCACCTGGAAAAGAGCCTATTTCACATGCAAGTTTCAAAATTCCTTTGCAGTTTAGCATCATCTACTGGCAAGGTGCATGCCTTCAGTACCATCCAAGGCTTATGGCATGGAAGATGGCATCTCTCCTGTGTTGAGGAATTCAGATAATATAGCAGAGGATTACACTGAATCTGAATAAAGCACCCTGTGTGAATGAAATGTGAGGAGGGAAAATAAAACTGAGCTTTTTAAACCACAACATTTGCAGTAGGAAAGTTCCTAATCCATCCATTTTTACACTGGTGGGATTAGCAAGTCCCACACGTCAAGGAACTCCCAGAACTGAAGGAGCCCCCGTGGCTCCCAGGGCACATCAGGGAGAGCTGATTCCCATGGCAGTGGGAATCAAAGAGCTGCCCAAGCTTTCTGCTCTCACATTGAGGCCTTGACTTCAGAGAGGCCCTTAAGAGACCAGGTACACCAAATGGCAAGTTAAAAATGGCAAAAAAGAACCATGAGTTTCACTGAAAACCAAAGTGCTGTGTCTGCCTGTGCCACCTTCTTGTGAGCACAAACCCTCCAGTTCCCTGGAATATGCACTGGGTGTCACAAACCAACCACCTGAACTGAAAGCATTGGCTTTAACTCTTCTCCTCGGAACAGTGGCAGTGAAAACACAGGAGGTTTACTCAAAGGAATACTGGGAAAAATAGTAGTTTTGAAGAGACTCAACAGTGGAAAAGATAACTCTGGTTGCAGGCTAATGTTTGCACAGAGCCAAGCATTAAACAAGGGCCACAAGAAAGGCTGGATTCCTTCCAAGCACTCTTTCTCTGCACTAGAGGAGATGCCCTTTAGGCAGCCTGTGGAAAAATGGAGTATAAGATAACATCATTATATTCATCTGCATCAAGAGGAGCCATTAATGGCACAGACTACCATCTGATTTTCTGGTTGACTTTTACAATCCCAAATTTCTTTAGATTCAGCCTTTATATACTTCTCTAGCAGACCATTTCTTCACTGCACAGGTTACACAACCATTCCTCTCCCTTTGAATACAACACATACCATTTTAAAAAAGGCAAATTCCCACCCTCAGCACGAGATGTTTATCTATAACTCTTAGAGAAGAAAATTAAACTAATTCTTTCTGAAATTCTGGGTCTGGAAATCTGCAGTGTCCTGACTTTTTTTTATCACATACCAAAATCCCAGGGGAACCGTTCTTACTGTTGTCTCAGCAGCAAGAGAGTTTGGGTTTCCATCACATCTCATGGCAGGCTGAATGAGAGTTTGGCTGAGAAGCTCCTGCATGCCACAGCTCTCATCATGTTTCTTCATTCCTAAATACCAACAGGATTCGTGTTTATCTAAATTAAAGGCTCCTCTAAGAAATAAAGTCCACTAAGCTAAATGATTAAATCTAAAAGAACCCTCTAAGTGGGTGTTTCAACTGTATCATTCTGGCATGGAAGTGTTTAGCCAATTCTGCAACACAACAAAAGCAATCTAACAAAGGTTTTACATTTCCCTTACCTTCCTTCTCAAAGGTCTTCAGCAGCCACACACAGCAGAGGATGAAGGACTAGACATTTTTATATGGCCCCACTTTGTGTAACAGAAATTGCTGGATTCAAACCACACTTTGAAATATGAATGCCTCATCCAAATGCTTTTCCTGCAATCAATTTCCAGCCACAAATACTGGAAGCACTACAGAAGAAAAAAGGCCAGGTCTCCTTTGATTTATTTTTTTTTAATATGTCCAAAATATATTTGAACAATTCTAAATATTAGCAGATTTTTTCCTGTAGAATATGAGTTTAGACCAGGAGCTTGAACCCAATGAGAAAACTGGGGAATTCAGGAAGATAACCACTTTCCCCAAGATTAAAATGCTGGTGCATTATTTTACGGAATGAGTTCTAATTAGTTCTTTTATTCCTTTATTTTAAGCTAAGAAGCAACCAGCAGTGAGAGAATACAAACTACAGCAGCAAGAGCACTCCAGCCAGGGGTCCCCAGCCCAAACAAATCCCTCATTGCATGCATCAATGACAATCTTTGCCATATGGGACTTTCCCCCTTTGGTTCGAGGTGCAGAAGCCACTAAAAGGAGGGAGAAGGTGGAGTGAACACACCTTTTAACTCTGTCCTCATGCTGTGTGTGCAGCTCCACTGAGGTTTGGTCCTCATGGTGCCTCCTGCCCACCCTCCTCTCTGCACAGGAGTGACACAGCACTGATTTTGAGCATTAAAATGTTCACTCTGGGTTGTTTTGTTTCTCTTGGTGCTTCTCACATAGGTATGGCTTGTGCTGTTCCACAGAGCAACCCAACTCATCAACTGAGAACAATTAAACCTCCTCTCAAGAAGGAAAGAAAAATCTATCAGCTTCTTAGAAATCTACCTAACAACAAACCAAGAATTTCTGTTTCTGTTTAGAGGCAAAATAGGTTTTAAATCCTCTGATTATTTACAGAAAGGCATTCTTCTTTTGAGACTAATCTCCTCATAAAATAAAAGTATTTGAATTTAAAATACTGACCCCACTGGTGGCAGTCAAAAATATGACATCATTTTTTTAATCTAGTCTTACTTTAAAGATCAAAATACCCTTACTTTCTTTAAAAACACAGAATAATAATTGATGCCTTATATGCTTAGAAGGGGAGTAGCTTCATAAAAGAAAGTGATAGTAGCTGCTGGCTTGAAGGTTGAGGCATACCATGACATACTGGGAAATAATTGTTTAAAGAGCAGAAAACTATTTGTACAGTATCATAAACTGGAGGGGGAAAAAACCACCATGCATTGTCTGGGCACTGTTTTTTTATTATCTATAAAATTACCTACAGCATCATCAAAATACCTTCATTTGTTCAAATTAATAAAGCTCTAATTACTAATTAACACCATTACCAATCTGTTCAGCACATATTTTTTTATACAAGGTGATTTAATTTATCCCAAACACAGATATCCAAGACAATAAGTGATAAAAATGTTAACAGGAAGAAGTACTGTGATGTGTGGGTGAGACAATGGAATCAGCAAAGCTTTCCTGCAGGCTGGGAAAACCTTTCGGGGGTTTTGTTGTTTGGTTTTGGGGTTTTTTTTATACAAAGGATTAGCCAGCTTCAGATATTCATATAAAACATGCAGTTGATTTAAAGCCCAGATTGGTCTCCAAGCTTTGTTCTGTAACACATTAAAATGGCTGCTGGATGAGCTGAAGTGACTTCTCTTTAATGATTCTTTTGAACAGCCTTGTTCTTAGACGTGGGAATGATCAATAGGCTGCCTACTCAAAAGGTGCTGCAAGACTGACTATGGGAGCATCCCTGGAACGAGCAGGAGGATAGCTGGGATAAGTGTTAGACTGCAAGGCTACGGGGATTACAATAACAAGGAACAAGCTAGAGATAACTCCACTGTTAAAGTTTCCCCACTTTGGTATGGTCCAGAAAGAAATCCTGCAAGCAATTTCATGTTTTTATCGTGTAAGGGAAATCTTGCCAGCAGAAGTTCTTGGTTCCAACACCTTGTCATAAAGATTGACCTATCATTTGCAAGTTCAAACCCAGCTTCTGAAGATGTGCTATTCACAGCAGAGAGTTTCTTGGTGGCCTCTCCTGCGTGACAATGTGGTACCCAGAGGTCAGGGTAGATTTTGGACAAATGATTGATTTATCTAGTTTTCTATTCCCATACTATTTACCATTCTCTCTGTCCCAGAGTTCAGCATGTTAACAGAAAATGGATATTGACTTACTCCCTATCTCATTGACAAACAATTTACTGAACTTTGAGACTTTTCTGAAATTCTCAAGTGAAAAGTCTGACATCAGATATCCTCAACAAACCCTTAGGTGCAGTTCAGATCTAAAAACAAGTATCTGGAAACAAAGAGGAGATTTTCATTAGAAAAACTGAATTTCCTACAGGCTTTTTCCTTCCCTCTTTTTCCTTTATAAACCACTTGACTTGCAAAAAGAAGTGTTACCTGGCCAAAGAGTTAGATTTGTAGAAGAATAAGAATGGTCATTCTGTAACAAACCTTGTAACATTCATCTTAAACTTTGACTTGCCTCCTTTCTCAACAAGGCCAAGTCGTAGACTTTAGGAAACACTTCAGCTCCTCTGCTGTGCTTTCACACCTGTAAATTACATGAAAACTCCTCTACTGGTTTGGTTTTAAACTATATCTGCTTAAGCTATGCATTTTTTTTTTTACATTTAATATTTCTATACCAATAATTTTCGTTTTTCCAAAACCACAAGGCATCCAAACAGTTCTCAGTGCTGCCAAACACGACACCAGGAATATATCACGGAGCATTACTGGCAAATTTGTCAATCTCATGGCACACAAATCAAGGTTTTTGGATAACAAGTCACTTCATGCAGTTCTAACTGCAGAGGTTCCGAAGTCTTCATTAGCACCTGAGTGTACATGGATGTAGAATACACAGGTAAAAATCTTTTTCAGAAATTTCTTCATAGCTTGAAACTCAAATATGATTTATTTTCCCCAGGATTTTACTCACACACTGAAAAGGGATTGACGCCCATTTACTGCAGTGGCTTGGGTTAATTCGCTCATTTTTCTGCAATGATGTGAATGCTTATAAAAAGTCTTAGCTGGACAACTGAACAACAGAATCCAGCAGGGTGAGTACAACACAGCACAGCCTTCTCCACAGTGCTTTGAGTCCTCAAAGTGAGGGATATCCTCCAGCAGAAAAACATCAGTTTCATTCAGAGAGAAGTTCAGTCACTACAGACACTTGGTCTTGAGTCTCCTTACTGTGACAGGAGAATTCTGAGGGCTCTGTTCAGAAAGAGCACTTACCTCTGGTGGGTTGCACTTACATAAAAATAAATATGTGAATACAAATAAGCCAACTTCTTTGAACTGATGAATAACAAGGTCGTTAGTAATCTGCCTGATACTTTAATACCAGAATGGAAAAGCTTTATTACCTACTTTGAGCTACCCAATTTACATCAAATGTAATTATTGTGGAAATAAAGGCTATGAGAATTTCAGAACTGACACTTGACAAGATGTCTTACCTCAACTCTTTTGTAAGAGAAAGAAAATGACTGCAGATGCCTTTTAGAGGTAGGTATAAAAAGACCAACCTTGCATAACCTGACAGCATATAATGATAGCTGGTGACTGAAAAAGCAACAGCTTCCTTTTACAGTTCCCTGAGAGACACGATGTGTTGTAAACCCTGCAAGTCCTACAGTTTGCTTCAGAAGTTGATTGTGTGGAGATAGATCATGGCAGATACAACCTGAAAGAAGCCAGGGTGCAGAAATGCTTTCTGCTTTACATGTAAGTAGACACACAGAAGTGTGCACAGTTAGCACTTGGGACTGGCACCTGATGTGACCAATATCTTTGAAGCTCCCACGTGTTCTGCACCCAGAACTGCACAGGTCAGAGCCTGTTATCTACAACTCCAGGCTTGAGAGCAATTGCCCAGTTCCCTGTGTCCTGGCAATCAAACAGCAAAGCTACAACACAGGCAGAAATCTTGCATAGTGAAGCAACCTGTTCATAGTGGCTGTCACTGACTACTCTTGCAAATTCAGCTGGACGTGCAGACACTCAACCCACGCCATGAACCGAGCCTTGTTTCAGGCACTGCTGTCCCACACTGCAGTGCCACACTGTCCCTACACAGTGGCATGGCCTCGCCTACATACAGGCTGTTTCTTAGCAGGAAAAATTAGCCCTTGGCATGGTCATCATTTGGTTTTGAACTCACCACTCCATTAAGACGAATGAGTAAAGTCAATAGTATTGTTTGTGTCTGCCTTGCTATAGATCCTGTAGGACACCACACATTGATTTACTGGCTGAAGTAAGACAACTTAAGAGCCTTGGAACTATACAAATATTTATATATATTTATTTATGTTTGATGAGAACAAAAAGATTAATCCCAACATAGTTATAATAACAATTTATAAAATGGGCTTATATTGATTTTCTGGAAATCCCTCTTTAATAACAGAAAATAAACCATTAAGGATGAAGTGGAAGGGTAGTCAGATTAATAAAGCTATTCCCCTTCCATCCTTTCCCACAATGAAGAAACCCAAGCAAAACATTCCTTTGCAACTTAGTATCAATGCTGGTATGTTTTAAGTACAAAATAACATTCCTTTGCAACTTAGTATCAATGATGGTATGGGTTAAATACAAAATAATATTCCTTTGCAACTTAGTATCAATGCTGGTATGTTTTAAATACAAAATAACATTCCTTTGCAACTTAGTATCAATGCTGGTATGGGTTAAATACAAAATAATATTCCTTTGCAACTTAGTATCAATGCTGGTATGGTTTAAATACAAAATAATATTCCTTTGCAACTTAGTATCAATGCTGGTATGTTTTAAATACAAAATAGGAGACCAAATATACCAGCTAGTAAAGCCAAGTTAATATATCATTGTTGTGATTACTAGTGAAAGCCCAACAGCAGTTACTGCAAACATGTTTCCAAGATGTGCATGAGGAAAATACACTTCACGAAAATTTAAGACCTTATGTTTCCTCACAAGTTTTTTAAAAAACCATCCTTTCCAGCTGGGATGCCAAGTGTTAATAACCAGCACTTGAAACTCACACACTGAAGTTCTTACAGAATAAGAAATTTGTTATTGTCGTTTCTTTCATTCAGTTCCTGGATTTAGAGAGAGTCATCATTAAAAGCAGACTCTCTTTGCCAGTGTTTTATTAATCAGCTGAGGTTGTGAATACTAAAGCACCTGTATTAATTCGGTCAATTTTTCAGTTCACCTGGGTTTTTTTGAGTTATTATTTGACTTCTATGGTACAACGGCTGTGCCAAAGATAAGAGGTTGATCCTTAAATTCAAAGTTTTGAAGCAAGACAGAGAAGTTATTCAGAAGTTAGGTAATTCATCAGTACTCTGTGCACGACTCTTCACCTGAACTTGTTGGGAAAAGTTATGGCAGCATCAAAACCCCACTTTCTCCTTGGCAGACTTTTCTTTGGGTTAAATTGCCTTGGCAACTATTTTCCCCATTTTTCACCTGCCTTTTAAAACACTGGTTAAACCCTACTAATTTAATCCCAGAATATCGAATGCTAGTTTAAAAACCTTGCATTACTTGATAAAAATTGCTTTTGATGCACATATTCTGTCTTAGTTATTCTATAACACCATGAATAGCCCGTTCTTCCAACTGCATCATTGTGTCTTGTTAGGCCTTGTGGTTGTGTAGCAGATATCAGCATGCACTAATGTCTGGGACATGAAAGGAAAACTCTGCTGTGCCTCTGTGAAAGCCTTCTAAGGCATGAGAAAAAGCAAAATCTATTATAGCAGTGCTATGATTGTGTGCTATACAATTATAAACTGGAATTATTAATCATATTTAGCATAGGAGAGGTAGAAGAATAACCCTGACTTGGAGCGTCCCTGCCATAACTCAGCCTGATGGCACAGGGTATTTGTGGCCATACTCTCATCCTAATCATGTTTCTAGCTATTTTGTTCTCTGTTTCTACTGTTGCTCAGGTGGATACAATGAACACTGACCATAGACTGTAGAACAAAAAGGTGAAAATAAATGAACTATATATTTTAGTACTCCGTGACTAAAACCAATTTGCTTCTCTCATCATCATTTCCACCACAACCCTTTTCAGTACTCCTTTCAATACAGCAGGTAAAATAATTTCTGTCTAAAATAATTTCTGTCTAAAATAATTCATAGCTACCCTTCCATTGCCACACTTCAGTCACAGCACACTAAAACCTCAAAAAAAAGCAAAACTGTACAAAAATAATAGAAAAGTACAGAAGACTCCTGCAATTTAGGAATAGATGCATCCTCTATAACTTGAGAGATGTACAGAAAACAAGCAGTTAGGGAAATAGTCTGCTCTATCCAAACCTTTGATAACATGGAACATGTTTCACAATCAGGTCTGGGCTTTTTTCTTTTTTTTTTTTCATTTCTTCTCAACAAAATTTTATATGCTCCGGGTGTGCAGTGCATTTTCATTTTTATAAACAGGATGATCCCCTCCTTAATCCAGAGGCATTTTTCTTAAATGCACACCCGAAGAATTGGCAGTACCGTCTACAGCAAGACCCGATGAGCATGCACCAGTGACAAAGATTTTAAACGGGATTTTTCTGGGGGACAATCAGGTAAAAAATGGTGTGTTAAGGACAGCCTTTGGGCACCTTTGGGCAGTTCCCTGAGGAGCGCGGTGAGCTCTCCCAAACCCACCCTGGAGGAGCTCTGCGCTGGGCAAAGGGAATCAAACCTTAAGACCGCGTTTCAAGCAAAAAGATGCCACGGCTCCACCTCAGCGGGAGACGACTTTGGGTGGGTGACCTGCCGCTCATCCCGGCGGCTGGGTGGGGACCGGACCGCGGAGCGTCCCCGCGCTGTCCCCGCTCGGCGGGGTCGCCACCTGGCCCCGCTGGGCCCGTGTCCCCAAACACCCAACTTCGGCTGCACGGACGGGTGTCCTGCGGCTGGTCCCGCATCCCTGTGCCCCCCATCCCCGCCACCACCCCCTCAAGCCGCGGGGACCCCGCACCGCACCCTCGGCATCCTGTACAGCAACCCCGGCATCCCGTACAACATCCCCGGCATCCCGTACAGCACCCCCTGCATCCCGCACCGCATCCCCGGCATCCCGCACCGCACCCCCGGCATCCCGCACCGCACCCCCGGCATCCCGCACCGCATCCCCGGCGTCCCGCACCTCACTCACCGTGGTTGCTGGCGCCGTGGCCGAAGGCGGCGGGGCGCGCTGTCAGCAGGGGGAGGAAGAGGCCGACTCTCCAGAGCAGTGCCCTCGCCTCACAGCAACACCCCATGGCTGGTGCCCGCCGGGCAGCCCCGCGTCGTGCCCTTCAGGCCGGCGGGGGATGCGCTGCCCGCACCGCCCGCAGCGCCGGCCGGGAGCATCCACCGGCGGGGTGCTGGGCACCGGGACAGCTCCGGCAACTTCCAGGCGGTGGTGGCCGGGGATGGGGATGACCCTCGGCCGGTCGGGGCCGCTGGCAGCTTCAGCCCCGCAGCAGGCTCAGCAGGCTCCTGGGCGGGAGCAGCCTCCTCCCGCTGCCCCGGCCGCGCCGCTCGCTGCCCCGCATCCCAAGGGCTCCGGCGTTCCCAAGGGCCGAGCTCCCCGGGAGCAGCGGGGCCAGAAGGGCCGGCCGGCTCCTCACGCTGCCCAGCGCATCACGGAAACTTGCGGGGCATCATCGCCGAGACATCCTCCTCCTCCTCTTCCTCCGTGCCCCGGCCCCGCCGCTCGCCCCTCTCGGTGCCCGCGGCTCCGGCGCGATGCTCGCCGCTCCTCTCCGGGTGTTGCTGCGTGCCGCAGGGGGTTTTTGGGAGCGCTCTCCCTCTCCCTCCCTGCCGCCCCTCCCGCTGCGCGGCCGCGGGGCCGTGCCGGGTCCGCCGGGAGCCAGCGCGGCCCCGCGCCGGGGGCGATCGGGCTGCGAGCGCCGGGGCAGCGGGTGGGATGGGCAGAGGGACGGGGGGATGCAGGGAGGGAGGGATGGATGGAGGGATGGAGAGATGCCGCCCCTCCTCAGCCGCCCGAGAGGAGCGCGGGGCGGTGCGGGGCGTGAGGGGGGCGAGGAGAAGAAGCGTCTGCTCCGCTCTGTGCTCGGCTCCGTTCTTCTCCGCTCCGCTCTGCTCTTCGCTCCGCTCCGCTCCGCTCCGTGCTCCGCTCTGCTCGCCTCGCCCGCTGCCGGCAGCGAGCGCGGCCGGCTCGGCGCTAGAGGGGGTTAGTTGACAAGGCAAAGGATGAAGGGCGTCCCATCCCGGCCCGCTCGGGAAGGGCCGCTCTTTAAAGGGGTGCGGGCACCGCAGGAGGGACGGGGACAGGGGGACCCGTCACGGGGATGCCGCTGGCACCGCTCCTTAAAGTCGCGCCAAGGGATCGCAAGGGACGAGCGAGCGTGAGCCGCCCGAGCATCCCCGCAGCACTGACTCGCTCTCTCTCTCTCTTTATTTATTTATTTATTTGTAATTAATTTCTGCGCCAGGTGCCGGCAGCGTGGGCAGGGGCAGAGATGCGGGGGGGAGAGCAGGGCACATCTGGCCGCCCCCTGGCATCCCCACCCCTGCCAGGTGCCGCACCTGGGGAAGGGCTGTGCTCGCAGCACACCCCGGGCACGGCCCTCCCTCGTTTGTTTGGGGGCTTTATTTATTTATTTTATTATTAGTAGTATTATTTAAGCCATCGAGACTTTCAGTTTCTGGATTTTTAAAGGGCAAGGGAAGAGAAAGCATAGCAAGATATTCATACCCGTATTTCTGAATATGAATTCCTCAAATCAGGTGTTTAAATCCATACATAGGAGAGGAAAAAAGAAAGCTGGTTCCTATGGCTTCTCAGTGTTCAAAAATCCCATTGAAGTCGATGGGTAATGCAGCTACAAGATTCTGCACCAGAGAATACCAAAGTTCCTGCTGAGGTGCCTAAATAGATGTGCAGAAAAGCTTTGTATGGAAACACTTACTTTGTAATGCAAGAATAAAGACTATTTTAAAAATTAATTTAAGGATTATTTTCAAAGGCATTGCTCAGTGAGCAAAGCCAACCCAGAAATATGTATTTGTGGGCATTTAGAAGGATCTTTTCAGATTAGAGCGAGCCTATAACGTTGCAATTTTTGCCATTTTTAGCTCTATTACCAATGTCTCATAAAAAATACAGTCAACAGGAAAAGCTTCAGGAAATATTTCAAAATAGAGAAATGGTGATTAGTATTTTGCCTTAAGTTCAAGGGGAGCTAAAAGGAGAAAGGTACATTTTTAGAATTGGGGTGTTGGACTTGGTGACCTTTCAACATGCCTTCCAACCCAAACTATTCTTATTTCATCAGTTCCATTTTAGAGTTAACGCCATCAAAAGGAAAGTAGAACTAATTGCTAATTTTGGGGAAATGGGTGGTAATTCAGGCTGGAATTCTTCTCCTACCCTTGGCTCAGTAGTGAGATGCTTCCTAACCATAAACTATGAGTGCAGGACATCCTATGTAAAGGTCCCCCAGGTTGAGATGACACACTGAGTGGGCACTGCACGTTCTACACCCATTAACGAAGCCAAATGCCTTCCTCAAGGAGCTTGGAAGGTCTCACTTACCACTTGTGTTGCTTTCACATGTCATGTCAGACTAGAGCTGAATACAAAAAGGAGCAGTGAAAGATGTGACAGGAGTACAGACAAAATCTGTGCGTGCTCCCTCTCACATGCAAAGCACAGCTTTGCCTCCTGCTCTAAAGGACCAAACACCTCCAAAGGAAGGGTGGCATTCCCTCCAAAGTGTCCCTTCACCAGCTCTTAATTGGCTGCAGAATTTCCAGGGGAACAGCTTCGAAAAAGCAGTGCTCATTCATCTACACCCGGATTAAACTTTTATAACCTTGTGTAACCGTCAATTCCAAATAAAATCTCAAGCACCACGCTTTAATTTTTCAGATGTGTGCAAACATGCTGAACGTAATAAAGGATGGTGAAAATAGGAAATATAAAAAAGTAGAGTCCTATTTGTATACAAACTTCCCCCCCGAAATTTAAAGCCGCTTAGCATAGTAAACAGGAAAGTAATCAGGTTTGTAAGGGATAATTGCACCAGGTCAGATAAAGAAGAGGAGCCACAGTTTGAGCACCTTCATTCTCAGACTTCTAAAGAGTGTGTTTTTATGGAAGGAAGGAATTCTGTACATTGTCATTCTTAAAACAAACCAGAGTGTGATCTGCCCTGTGAACTGAAAAATGTCTATTCTGGTTTTTGTTGTTGTTTTCTTAAATTAGGAGATCGTCTTTCTGTTAATAATAAACTAAAAAAAAAACAAAACCAAAAACAAACAGAAAGGAAATTCAGAAATAGAATTACACTTACAAAAGTTGTCCTTTCTTCTTTGTGTAGTCACCTATACATGATTTCTCTTTAATGTATGGCGATGGTGTTAATTTTAACAAAAGTGTGAGTTCCTTTGAGAAAAAGACAAGCCATTACTTTTTCATTAACATGCTAGTCCTTTGAACCCTCATTCACTGCTGAACGTGGTTTAATGTGATCAAAGCAAACATTTTAATTAAGACCCTGACCAAGCACAGCTTTACAATAAACACCTTTTCCATGCAGCGCTCACGAGTCACTGATCTTAAAAATACTGGAGTGCTTGGCCCAAGACACCTGCATTAGGGTTTTTGACTCACACATCCTGACCTTAACTACAACATGTACACTAAGAAAAACACAATGTGTTATTGATCTCTCCAAGTGTGAGGCGAGAGCTGTTTTAGTGAACAGAATGCACTGCTGATTTGGCAGTGAAACCAGAAATGAACCTTCTAATAATATCGCTCTTATTCCGGGTTATAAATCACAGCTTTCCCAGAGAATTGAAAATGAATTCCTCTCTGTCACAGGTTATATTCTTGTTTCTGTAGAATCGTACACTTTTTTGTTTGTTTGTTTGTTTGTTTGAATGAATGAATGAATAGGCCTCTAAGTTTACTAACATCTTTAATTTTTAGTGTATTTAATGCCAGGCTGACATTAGATCACTCCTGATACTTCTTCCTGCCACAGTCCCCAAATATGCTGATGGCATATGCAGTAATTCGCTTGAAATTTTGTAAGTATTTGCAGATTTTGAAGATTTTCTGTGTTTAAAACCCCACACCTCCACACACATAAATGGAAAAAAGAAGTTGAAGTTTTATAAGGTTAGGCCTTATCACCTTTTCTATTATGGAGACAGAAAAGACAGCAGAAGAAAAAGAGGATCCAGGAAAGTCATTTCCCAAGGCTTGCCTGTTAATTATGAAAGTTGTGTTGCTAAATTACCTTTTTCTTTTGGGTTGCCTTGTGTATACTATGGCCTGACCCTGACCTATTAATGAGCACGCTAATTCCACTGCTCTGCACTGTGAGGGAAGGTGCAATTTAATTAAGTGGCAATGAACTAATTACAGTGAACAACGTTTTAGGGAAATTACTGATGAAGTGTGCTCTACTGGAGTTTCATCCCCATCTTGGTACATGCACAAACTCTGAGGTGCCTCGGGTTATTTTTGCACTGAAACTGCTGAATCATGATTAGAAGATTGTCTGATGTACAAGATGATTGCAAAACGTTATGTATTTTTCACAGTTTGCACATTGGTGTTACAGAAGGGTCTGTATGACAACTCTTTCTCAGCTTCCAATATTTCTTTTTGCCTTTTCATATTAATTTATAAAATAAACAAAATATCCAAACTTTAAAGTGGTGATAAAGGCAAGTTAGTTACCCTGATTTTTTCACTTGCACTTTCTTCAAAGCAATCTAATTATTTGGATTAATAGGCAAAGCAGAAGATACAGCCTAAGATGTTTATGTTTTGCAGGAAGGTTTAATAGTCATAGAATTGTCCTGGAAACCTTTCAAGAATAACAAATTTGTTGGCAGTGAATATTTTCAATATTTAAATTTAGTGAGTGTAGCCTTGCTGTAGCGGAGCAAAGGGATTCCAGAGAAACCCAGCAGAATTAATGAAATCACAGATCCTGGGGGAGAGGAATGGAACATCTAGACCACAAAAAATAAATATTGTGGCCTCACTGACAGTGGAGGAGCCCAGCTTTTCCTCACAGTGCTGCTATTGCCAGAGAGGTAGGGATGGATATGATTTAGGAGAGTACCTGAATTAAAATGCAAGAGAGAGCAGGATGACACACTAATCAAGCTTTGGAGACCAAGACAAGCAAGCTTTTATATAAGGGGTTTATCCATCTCGGTAAATTAAAGAATTCCAGCTGAATTAATTGCAAATTGCGTTGGATCTCAAAATGATTTCTTTGGCAATTTGAACTAATGGCACATTCAGCCATAAGAATGTAAAGTGGTAATGCTATAAACATTCTGGGTTACACTAAAAAGATTATGTGCCCAGTTTGAAACATTAGTGCTAAAACTTAACACCCCCCCCCCATATTTACAACTTTAAAAGATACTTAATTTTAAATTTGGACCCTTTTAGGAGGAGGCAAGAACTTAAGTCTTACTCTGTAGCCATATAAATGGTGAAGGTTGGGGTAGAACTGGAGTTTTGCTTTGGAATGGTGTTAGCTATGGCCAAATGGGAGCTGCCTGTATCTAAATCCCCTACTTGAGATTTATAATTCTTTAGAAAAATGGAAACATTTTCGCAAGCTTCAGTGTATATTGCTTCTGAAATCAGCCCCTGTGGCTATATACAATTTTATTTGACCTAGTACTGTATCTATGAAAAGATTTGAATCTTCCTGATTGTTTTTCCCTCTTGCTACTGCTGCCTTGTAGATGAAAATGAGGAAGCATTGAGGTTGGCTCAGTGCAAACAACAATAAAGGCAAACAAGCAGCCTGATTTTGCCCTTTTCCAACGACATCTTAATGCCAAAATTGCTTCAGGCACCAGAGCAGGCGTGTTTGTCATTACCACAGGTTAATGTTCTGCTTGAACAGTAACTCCTCTACGTGTTTGCATTATTTTGGCGACCGGTGTGATGTCACATATACATTTCTGTACATTGAGTTGGCTCAAGAAGCAGTTGCTCCCATATAAAACCAGCCTGGGTGGGACATGGGTGGCAATTATGTCACCTTGGAATACAGGCACAACCTAAGAACTGAACTTGGCAAACTAACAATATGTCCTCAAGTTAATTCACTTAAAATGTCCCCAAAATAAGCAGGGTTGACATTCCTTAGTGTCAGAAGCTCTAAACATGACAGTTTGGTGGGGCATTTGTTCCCCCACCAATGACAACTCATTGATTAGACATTTGAGGAGTGCATTTGGGTGTCTGAGGGAATTTTGCACACAGCTGTAGGGCCAGGTGTTTATGCCTTTAGACTGACCTTTAAATCCTTATATGTGTGTGTATGGGCGTACAGAAGTATGTATAAACATACAGATTGTGGTACATATGCTAAATCTTCCAAATATGAGACCTATCACCTGAGACCTGTTTAATTTTTAAAGACTTTTAAATGTCAAAGGTGGTAAAACCCATAAAAGGTCGGATACTGGTATGTACTCCTGCAGGAGCATCCTCAAAGCCCAACTGCTTCCATAGTTTTCATAGGTGAATTTCCCAGCTTTATACATTTTTATGAGTTTTCTAAATTGGGTATTTTTGTCATCAGATGCTGGCTTGGGTGACGAACAGACCCTTTCCAATAACAGATGTTTTCCTGGGGACATCTCCACTTAGTCTGGTGGAAAGTCCCCTGTAAATAAAACACACAGAGTGGGACAGGCTAGACTTTACGAGGCAAGTCCTTAATGCTTTATGAGAACAGCCATGGCTCCCTGAAAATGCTTACAAGACCCATGAAATTTATCTTCTGCATTATTCTTTCTCCATTAGGCTCCAGTGCACTACTGAGGAACTGAAGGTAGGGTAGCAGGATAAGGCTCCAAGTGCTGCTGGTGATGAAGAATTAAGAGAATTATAAAAGAATGCCATTAGGTGCCAGCAAGCCTTATTTAGAAAACCTTGGAAATGCCCTTTTTATACAATAATTTCAGTTGAAACAAGAAGGACTGAATTGTTGAAGCTTTGCTTCATTCAATTTTCACCAAATGAAAAGAACTGATCTGTAAGGACTGTTTGAAACAGGAGGTTTGCCTTGGGTAAAAAAGGAATTACACTTTCCTTTGTAATGTATTACTGGTAAGGTCTCTTCAGGCAGGTGTGACAGTCAGGGCTAAACCAGAGCAGAAATAACAAAAAGAAACAATTACACTGCTGTTAAATCTGGTACAAATTTAGGGAGATTTATCACATTTATCACTACAGAGGGGAAAACCCTAGAATGACTAAAACAGATATTTTAAAGTCACAGGTCTAAGAAGAAACCCATCAGGAAAATGTATTTTTCTGTTAAAAAGCTATGGGAAAGGGTTTAATTATCTTCCAGCAAAAAGCCAAGAAATAATAACAGCAACAAATTAAAGCCCAAGGTGTGTATGACTTCACCTCTGACACTTTCTCTGCTTGCAGTGCTCGTCTCTGCACTGGTGCCTGTTGCTCTTCTTTGCTATAATTCATCATTTCTCAGGAACTTCTGCCTGACTTTGCCAGCCCAGATCCTTTGCTGCCACAACTTTATCTGTGCTGATCCTTGCAGTGTTTTCCAATGGTGCAGAACAGGATTTTCCCCCCTACTCTCTCGATGCATGGTTGCTTCCGTTCATCGAGGTTTATTCACAGTATCATTTCTTGTGGTGCTGTGTGAGTTTTATAAAACCCACCAGTGTGCATTTGCTGTTTAAAAAGATCCTTTCCAGGCTTAGAGGGACTAAGGGAAAACAATGTTCTTTAAAATCTTTGAGGAACAAGTGTTGCCATCATTTTATTCCATATATTTTATCTCCAACCCACAATATGTAATAAGACTCCTATTGGAACCATCCTGCCCAGTGAAATCAGGGAAAACTGACAGTCTTTCAGTAAGAATGTGCTTTTTATCCTTAAAAGATGATTTAGCCCCCCCAAAACCCCCTCATATAAAGCAAAGAAAGTTTCACTTTGGTTCCTGAAGTCTGTTCACTTGGATACTTTGTCAGCTTTGGTAATAATTATTAGATAATATAACAATGAATGTAAATTATGATGACCTCCAAAAAAACCTTTAAAAGAGCCTACCTGTGTATAACCATCATATTTTATGGAGAATATTTCTGTAAATTCATACAACGAAATATATTTGTTGTAGTCACCAGCTGCTGATGGCATAGGAGAAAACTACAATAACAAAGGGTAGGTGCTTTATCTGGGAACTTAACAACTGAATTGGAGCCTAAATCTTACATTATTATTTCACATTTTACAGTAGGAACCATTTCATCTTCCGATGTGTGATGCTTCATTCCAGAACTGGAAAGACATGCATAATCACTGGGCATAAAAAGCAATAAACAGCAATGAAATAAATATACAGCTAGACATTTCAATTCAGAAATGTAACTATTGCTGAGAAAAAAAACTCTTTGAAGAAGAGCAGATCTGTTTGACCTACTGATTGTGGGATAATCAGTCACTAATAACAATTCAAGCAAGGGGTTTAAATCTCTTGCTGCAGATGCTGTGAATAGCTAAGCCTAAGTTTTTAAGAGATCCTTTCCAGGTGGATTGCTGGTAACTCTGAAATGTTTATTTGATGCTATATTGGAAGTGAACAGAAGGCAGAAGTTAAGGGGCTTTGCCCTAAGCAATATTAGGATAAATGTTGTTCTTGTGGAGCTGAGAAAGATGAAATAAAACAATGCTTCTGACTTTAAAAACTGTAGAATTTATAGCTTTGTTAAACAAGGAAGAGTGCTTTCCAAATGCAGAATATGAAAGCATTTTAAATTCTTTTATAGTCAGAAGCCACAGAGCAGGTGAGGACACAGAATCCTTAAATCCTAAGAACTAAGAACCAACCTAACACACTTTACTCCAAATGCTGTTTTCTAAGGTTAAACCCCCAGTGATGCCAACAGTGCTCACTTGTGAGGAAAGCAAATTCATTTCCAGGATGCACAGTGTGAATAACACAATCAAAATTTGAACTGTTCCTGCGACCATCAAATGAGTGAAAAGCTTAACACTGTTCTGATTGTTCAGTGGAAAGATTTGAAGTCTTTCATGGAGAAAGAATGAGAACCAGGTCAGAGATTTTATGGCTATCTGTTACATACGAGATGCCACTAGAGGGACTTGTACAGCCAAGAGTAACTTACATGGGCTTCAGAAAGAACTGGAGATGATTTATTAGCAAAAATGGAAATATGAATTAAAAGTAATCATTCTTGTATTATTTTTAAGCTCACCTAAAAAGAACTCTGCCTTTCCATCTTTCCATTTTTATTTTTTGCAATACTGACATCCTAAAAGCCATCAGGAGCACAGCTACAAGATTATCTATAGATCACATAGCTAAAAATAGACTCTTTTGATTTCTAAATATAATTTAACTGCCTTTAAAGTTGCCCTCACTCCCCTTGATTAAAAATCAATTGGTGCAGTTGCAAGAGTTCATTTGTTTCTGTGCAAACGAGGTGAGTCAGAGAAGAGAATCATGCTATTATTATAAGTAAGAACTAAACTGACAGGAAAGTATGCAGCCAAAGTATCACCGAAAGGCATTTGTGGAACTACCTGCTGTAAATCTTCAAGGGGTTAAAATACATTGTTGGATTCATGTTTGTTCCAGAAAATTTATATTAGTGACTAAAAACGGGAGTGTGTTTCCTTTTCTCATGGATGGGATACAGTCTCTTGAAATCTGACTATCATTTTAGAGCTTATGAAATTTAACACTTTGAAATCACTGTTCTGAAATTCCAGACACAAGTGAGTTGAGGTATTTAAGATAATAATAATCGTGTGCTACTGAAATGGTTGGGTGGAATTTAAAGCAGAAACATCATTATCTGTTTCTGTTACCTCGCTGTGTCTATTATAGCTAGAAAAATATCTTTGGCAGAGAAAAGGACACTTCTGAAACTTTCCAATTCAGGTTTGAAAGCATTGCACAGAAAAGCATGCTCTCTGATGTCTTTAAAGGGTGTGGTCTTCTTTCCAGGCTGAATCAAATGGTCAAAACTTCAGGTTTTTATTCATCCCTGTGAGAGGGTGAAATATTACAGAAGAGAAAATACTAGAATCGATCTACCAAACATCATTAGCTTAAGAAGGATGTGCTTCTGAAAACAGATCAAGAGAACTCAGAAAAAATACTTTGTTTGACTAAAACCTTCATTTTTTGTTAATATCTCCTCCTCGTTTTTTGACAACATTTTTATTTAAGTTTTATTTTGCCCATAAAATGCATCAGAACAGATGCAATATGTTTGTGTGTGTGTGGCTTTTCTGCTAATTCTTATAAGGACAACTCAATCTCGAATATTTTGATTACAACAACAGCATAAATAAAGCTTTTCCACGAGGAGCTTCCATCCCCTCTGCTAACATCCAAGAAGCATAAAATACCTCCAGTTCTGTCCTCTGGTGATTCCATAAATCCACAGGTTATAAAAACAAACTTCAAAGAAGAGAGGCATTTATAATGAGGAGTGAATAATTCCTGCCCTTTCCCTAGCAGGGCACTTTAAGGAAGCAGCTCTTGGGGTGTCCCTTCCCAAGGAAAACACAGGAAAATCCTGAGCACTGGTAAAGAGGAACCTCCAAATCAAAACTGGTTAGAGGGCAAAGGGATGTACTCATGGCACACAGGCAAAAACCCAAGTATCTTAATGCATATAATAAAAATGATAAGAATGATAGGAATGATATATGGATATATGGATAAGAACCTTAAAAGAGTATGAACCCAGTCATGTGGAGGTGAGCAGGTAAGGTAGAACTAAATAAAAAGACCTGGCATAAGAATATTATCAATACAAACTCACATCTTAACTAAATGCAGACTGTATTAAAATACTATCTAAAAAAATCACTTAGTAAAAATAGTCCCTTTTGAAGAGAAACATTTATTTTTAATATTTCTTGTACATTTTGGAGCAAGAATTGCTTTGAATAACTCTGACCCTTGGACTTATGTTTGCTTCTAATGCATTTTCCCTAATGCCAGCCTAACTATGCCAGAGCTCAGGAAAACTTGCCCCAAGAAAGGCTCTTTTCCAAGCCACTCAAAGGACTCTTTTTGCCATTCAGTGCAGCTGTGTTTGAAACAGCAAGTAATTCCTGGAATGACAAAAGAAAAGAGGGAAGAAAGTTATTGGGGCATCCAAAGTACCATTTTCCCCATTAGGCAACCAGGAAAAGCAAAAGATGGAGTTGGACAACTTTAACTTTTAGAGAGTTGCAGGAGCTTGTCTTTCAGAGATATTGATCCAAATTTCATTTTATTACGTTAAAACTACCTGAAATTAAGAATGGAGGCCTTACATAATTAGAGGGTTTTGATGAAATTTTATATTTAATGAAATTTTCATTTTTAAGGGTATTAAATGGAAGCAATTTCCCCCCACCCCTGACACTCTCTAAAAGGGCACTGTTACTAAAGGAGTGTAGAGGGGGGAAAGTGAAAACGTCAGAGAAGTAGTTCCATTTATGCCCCATTCATTATTTTTAAAATCTCTGCAGAGGTTAAAATTCAGACAGATCACAACATACCAAAGCAGAACTAAAACGGAGGCTGGGCTGGGAAGGGCAGCCTTTGAACAGCCTTAGCCTCTGTCTTTTAGATAACAAAATTAAAGGTAATAAAAGCAACACCAGCACTGACTGTCACAAGCATTAGAGCTTGGCAGGAACTGGAATATTGGAACATCTTTTTGACATTGGGAATTTAAGAGCACAATAATAAAGGCAAGCCACTTCCTCCACCTGGGAATTTCAAAGCTCTCACATTGTCTCCCTCCCTTGGCCCTTTCCCCATTTTCCTCTCCTTTCCTGGAGAAATCTGTTGGAGACTAAATTTCATTACCAGTGCCAGACATTTGGTCTTCTACAATTAAAATAAATTTAAAAAACTCTAATAAAGGTAGCAGATGTAATGCAAAGAGATTAGTTTTACACTCTTTTAGTCAGGTTATTCAACATTTTAGTAGTGTTGGAAGATTTCAGCTGAGAAAATCTCAACATTTCTTGGCCTAATAATGGAAGGGGACTCTCACATCATCTCCTATCAGAAACGAAATTCTCTTTTCTGGACTCTTTTGTGGTATGACTATTCCATGGTTAGTTTTGGCATGAAAACTCTGCTTCTCCTTCCAAAGATATTCCTTATTAACTCTAGTTGTGCTTGAGATCTCTGAGTGCTTTTCTGACCCTAACTTGTAAATATAAAAGCTCTGTTACCATAGGAAAGCAACTAAGCAACCATTGGGGGATCAGTTTTTCAATTAAAATGGATATTCCTAAACATTCCTGGAAATGCATCCTTATAAAAAGTAGGAAATCTGGAAGATGTATTTGTTTGAAAGGAATTTTTTACAGTACAATGCACTAAAAGAACTCTACGATGAGAAAGGAAAAGACTAGAGAGAGCAAAAAGTCAGCAATTTAGCAGGTCTAGGAGGTTTTTACCTGAGACAATGAAATCACTGGCACTCCAAAGGCAGAAAACTTGGCATATTTGCCCTTTGATTTGTTATAATGTGCCAGTGCATATCAAAAGCTTACACGGAGCTGTGTTTGTTCTATCTTCACATTGCAGATGTTGCCGAGACTTCCTCCGAAATTCTAATATTTGGCGTTTTTCAGTGTCTTCGAATCTTTTGACCCAAGCCACGAGCATCAATTTTATAGACAATGGCAAATCTATTGATCTACATAACACGTGTCATTTTTAGGGGCTCTTGGTGGTCAAGCTGCTTGTTCCATACTGTCATTTTTGACAGAGAGCTCCTGTGTGGATCTCTCACGCTCATGAATGCCTTGAGGCACCTCCAGCAACACTTGCCAAGGCATTCTCCATCAGGTCAGAGGCTGACAAGGACCCAGGACATCAAACCCCACTCTCCAAGCCAGGAGGGACCATTTTTTGGCTTGTTCCAGCAAACATCCGGTAATCACAACCTGATTTTGCCTCCTCCCTGACATCAGAGAGATGATTTGTGCTTAATACCTGGTCCTGCAGCCAGTTTTTATTCCCGAGCATAAAACACCTCCAAAGCTTGAGCACCGAGTTATGACTTTGGGATTTGAGCATAAAACTTTTAGAGACTGGAGCCTGGAGTGGAGTTTCGCCTTGATTTATGCACTTGGGTTTTCTCCAATATGTGTGGGGATAATGACCGTGTTTGGAAGGGAATTCAGCCCAGGTGATTTGGTTTGGGTTTTTTTTTGGTTTTGTGGGGTTTTTTGTTTGTTTGTTTTTTCTGTTTGTTTTTTTTTTTTTTCCCCCCTGGTTTTGTTTTTGTTGTTTGGTTTTTTTTTGGTGCAGATGATCGAAATAAGGAATTTCCATTCCTGAGTATTTATTTATTGACCTGCTTCCTATGGATCAGGTCTAAAAGGGAGCGAGGTATTTGGAGAATATTTTATCTCCTCTTTTAGCTCTTCCCACCACCCACATTAGGTTTTATCTCTTCAAGAAGTCGCACCCAAAATTCGAAGAAGAAAAAGCAGTGTTTATCAGAGCTGATACACTGGAGAACATCTTTGCAGCTGCAGGCAGCTTCTAGAAAAACTCTGTCAAATGCTGAGATTTTGGTCAAATGTCCCAAATTTGCAGCTGTAAAGCACAACATCTCCTGTGTGGCAATGGAAAGTGCCTGCATAACTGGAGGGAACAGAATTATTAGCAATATGAACTTGAACTCATAGCTGAGGAGCCTTGAAAGAGCCTTTAGGGGAAAAAAATATCCACATTTTATGTCATGTTAAGCTTCATTTCCTTGATCACGGGTTGCTTAACTCCTGCAAGGAGAATGTCCAGTTTTAATTGCCCCTTCTCCCAGTGTACATCTCCACAGACTCACGGGTTATACATGATGTTGCTCGAAGTTATCCCTTCTTGAAATTCCATTCCATTCAGTTCATGGGAATATCTCTCACCTTTTTTTTTTCCCCTAAGACATCTATTTTAAACACAAAAAAATTGGGCAATTACACTTATGCATTATTTTATTAGCACTACAACCTTATATAATTTATAAAATATCTTCAATTTGTCACAAAACCTGCTGTGAGGTTCAAAGGTAATGAAAAAATATCTATGTATATATTCTCAGGGTTGTGGTTCTCCCACAGACTTTTTATGACTTCATGGCAACTTAGAAAGTTGCAATTTCACTCTGTAATAGGTAATAGAGTTCCTAATTTCTTGAAAGCAGAATTCTCTCAAGATAAACAGTAGTAATTTGGTTTATTAGACTTTGCTATCTTTTAGAAACCAAAATTAATTGCCGAAAGAATAACATGTATGAGCACAGTTTACTAACAGGCTTTGATGTCTTAAGAGCACCACAGTTAAGTATTCAAGATATCCTGCAGTATTTTATTTCTCCCATTAGAAATTGCCTATTACACCAGTTCCAGACTGTAAATTATTTAAGTCAGTTGAAAATTCTACCCTGAATAATTTATTTACTATGAAATTGTAAATTGGAATATTCTGTCAAATTCCATGCAATCCAGTGAAAATAATCCAATTTATTGAGGGCTGGTATTATTGATTACATGAGATTCCCCAGTGACTCGTAGGCAGCACTAAAGGAACTTCACTATAGGATAAAAAAGGAAAAGCAAAACCCCAGGGAGTTAACTGATCTAAGAGGTTTTTAATTGAGCCAATGGAATAATTGGCATTCCAAACCCAGAAAACTTTGCATGTTTGCCATTTGACTTGTTAAAATGTATCCGCGATTTTGATTGTGGTCTAAACCAATTGTCATTTCACTGACTGTTTTATTTCCAGAGCAGGAGCCGACTGCAGTGGTTTGCTCTCTCATGAAAAGCAGGGTACCATTTGCATGAGCTAATAAAAAAATTGTACTCCAAAATGAGAATGTGTGATTCCTTTGCAAGCAAAGGGTCTGTTGAAATAAAATAGCTGTAATGTTTCTTTCCTGTTTCAGTCCTCCTGAAACCACAACAAACAAAACTTGGATGCTTTCTAACGAAGCGTGGACAATATTACTTTATTAAGACCAGTTCCAGTAAAATTGATGAATAAAACTTTTCTGGGTAAGGCAGATAAGATTTGGCCAGTGAAACAACAATTATGCATTCTTTGGAAAAATAAAAACCCTCTTTGACATACAATTGAACTTCTCTAAGTCAATATTGTAATGGGCCATTTGAATAAGCAGATTTTACATGATATGCTTTTCAGAGTGCAATTGGCTGTGCTGCTCCCAGTCTCCTGTTTGGTTCAGTAGCTAATTCGGTGTGTGAGGCAGGTCTGACGTGCCCTAGTTCCCCATTTAAAGGGGGCCAGAGCAGAGCAAGCATCTCAAAAGCCAGTGGATTGCAGGAGTGCAATGAGCAGCAAGGAGCCCTGATATCCACAGGCTGGATACAAAGAAGATGAATTATTTCTATAAATGCTGGGCTAGTGTTCTTTAAATGGCTATCTATTAGTGCTGCTTTATTTTATTTAATAAGTAAGTTAGTTTTAAAGGAAGACAATCCCTTTACACCAGATAGAGTCAGATATTCCTTACTGACTGCAAAGTGGACTATCCTGTCTATGAAATTATGTCTGTGTCCTGCCTTTCTAGAATACAAAATTTGGAAAGTAAAACTGCTGCAGCAAAATATTCCTATAATTCAAATGGCAACTAGTGCAAGCAGCTTCAGCTTGTTCTGAATCCCAATTTCTATTTATTTTCAAGTGCTGTATCCACACTTCCTTTTCCTTTCAAGGAAAAATGAGTTCAAGCACTAAGTGCTTGTCTTTCTGTTTGCAGATCTGAAACTAAGGAGAACCTCTGTTATTCAAACCAGCTAAACTATCCAAGCTACAAGCCAATCTAGACTGGATCCCAGCTAGTGAAACTGGGATTTATTCCTGCTTCCTAGTTTCCCAGTCACTGGAGGGCAAGGCTTTTCTGTGTCTCTTTCCATGGGACAAAGTGTTTGACTCCAAGCACAGAGCTGCTATTTCCTCTTGTGGCCTTGAAGGTGCCATTCTATGAGGTGTGTTTGAGCTTGCAGCCTTTCACCGCTGTTGAGCAATATTAAAATGCACAGTTTTGAGATTCCTGCAGAATATTTCCCCTTCTTCCAAAGCTACATAGCCTCTCAATTTTCCCACCAGAAATTGAATCACATTTTCTTTTGTATTCTACCACTGTGACTTTTAACACATTTGATTTTTTGTGTATTATTTTTGAGGGAAAAAAGAGGTGCATCTACTTCTAGCCTCCAGAGATTTTAATTGATCTTCCTCCTCATTGCTTTTAGACAGGCTGGATATTACAAGGCTCAGTTCTGAAAGACTGTTTTTGAAATCAATAGTACTGTAGGTCGTGTCTATATAGCCTGTTTAGAATACATTTCTCCTCTGGTTTTTTTCTCCTAGTGGATTTTTTTCCTGGTGTTTTTGAGAAGGAATTATTTCCTTCATCTGTTTTCCTAAAATTCATTCATCTGTGCCGTAGAATTTCTTGCCTTCAAACCTATCTCATGTTATAGGTGGCACACTGAATAAAGCAACACATTTGACCGATAAATTTATAAGGACAAATCGAAGTTTGGTAACTCTTAAAATATTTTCCTGAGTCCAGCTTGAAAGAAACACTTCCCAGTGCTGTCTGAGCACTCCTGATGTCAACCTGCAATTGCTCTGCTGGGGTGGAAGGTGCCCCTGCCCATGGCAGGGGTTGGAAGTGGATGATCTTTAAGGTCCCCTCCAGCCCAAACCATTCAGTGATTCTGTGGCAATGTCGATTTGCATTTTGCACATCTCAATCCCTCCCACCACAGAGATGCCTTGGGATGTTCCTGGTAACCCCCATGCATTGTTGGGCTATTTTCTGGGATGCTGAGCCTGTGGAAGCTGCACAGGTTCATCCTTCTGTCAGAACCAGTGCTGGCTCTTGCATGTCCCTTACTGCCACAGAGCAATCCCTGTCCTGGGAGCCCAGGGGACCTCCTTTTGTCTGCTCCACACCTTTTGATCCAGCCAATGCAGACAAATTCTTTGTAGGAACATTCTGATTCACACAGATCCTCAGAGCCATAATGTGGTTGTCAAGGAAGTCCCTCAGACATAAGAAACAAAATACAACATGAATTTAAGCAAGAAAGAATCCAGGAGCACATTGGGTTGCTTTGTAGGAAAAGCTGTGTCTGTGAAGACTGGAAGATAAAGGCCACAAGAATGTCTTAGTTGCCAGACACTATCTTTTCATCTAAATATATTATCTTTCTTGACGTATCTTCTTTAACAGATAAGACAGTAAAAAGAACTGAAACCCTTCTCTCCAACTGATATTTCACTCTGGAGAGGTGTTCAAGCCCTGAGTGCAGCAATATATCTGCAGGCCCAGAAAGAGGCTCTCAGCAGCCCTGTCAAGTGAGCAGAGCTGTTCAGTGCCAGGGAGGAAACACTCGAAGTGGAAAGACAGACACAACTTTTACAGCTAAGTAAAAGTTTGGGATATATTGCCCACTATTATTCTGAGTAGTTGCTACTGTCCAAAGTGTAGTTCTCCAACAGAAAAGGAATTTTAAATACTGCTTTCAAATAAATATTGGTTTAAATGTTTTCAAATCAAAATGTGACATTTGCTGAGTGGATTTTGATGCTATGTATGAAAACATGGACAATGGGGGACCGAACTGCAGGAGAGGTCTGTGGTTCTCTTAATTTCCTGGGCAAAGGTTTGGCAGGGAAATAGTAAAGTCTCCACTGAATGCGTTACTGAGACCAGTCTGGGAATGAAGCATTTTATAACATTTGATACAATAGAGTATAATATGGTCTTTAAAATACCACTAAACTACCAAGAAAACAAAGATAAGGTTTGATTGCTATTCGACTGAAAGGACAAGGCAGTAAGGTGAATGCATTTGTTCCCCTCTTGAAATAGAAGTGATATTTAGGAAGTCCAAGAAGAATGTCCCCTGACTTTATTTAGTTGATCAAACTTACCCACAGGCATTCAAGTCACAGGAAAGAGTTTCTCACTGACAAAGGTTGTCTTGCAGAAGGAAAAGAAACTGTACAATGATTTTCAGCAAGGATCTAACTCGCTTCTCCTGCAGACACAAAGCATCCCTAGCACATTGACTATTAAGGGTTGCAGAGAAGAGCCAAATTAAATACTGTGTCTTGCAATGAAGTCAGGAGAGGATGAGCAGAGCAGTCATTCCCATTCAGCCACAAACCCCTGGATGCATCCCAGGAAAGAAATCAAGGGCTTGAAGGAGCAGATAGTGCTGGGAATGAGCTGTGCTGGCTGCCCGTGGCACAAACCCCTCCTTTGGGCTCAGGTTGCTGGAAAAAAAGGTGCAAACTTTATGTCCCTTGAGGACTCGAGTGTCCCATGTCACTTGGCTGCTGCTCTTCACTGACTGTGCCCCATCAGTTCATTGTGTGTCTCAAGAATGATCGTGGCAATACCAGAGTTAACTGGGATGTATTTTGAAGATGGATCAATGAGGGGAGGAGTTTTCATTATAGTCACTCAAGTTCTGTGGGTTACAAAAGACCTAAAGTCCTTGGCAAGTAAGAACTTACATTCATGACATGAACTTTACAGAAATATAAGGATTTGATTGTTGCACTTGGTGGAAGGCAGTGGGGAATGCAGGAGGGAAAGTAGAAACTCAGCTCTCCAGCCTCAGCTGCTTTCAGAGCACCATTAAAATGTATTCCTTCCCATGGTAGTAACAGACAGGAATTGTTTGTAGGGACAGTGAATTTTCTCCCCACCCATTAGTCTGGTCATCTCATTACCGTAGAAACAAGTTATCATTCTTGCTCATATAAAATGTGGGGTTTAGCTATTGATAGTTTTAAATCTGCAGTTTAACAAAGAGTAATATTCATTACAACTACTCCTTTCTGATGTGTAAAGTAGTCTCAGGCTTCCCCATCTCCCAGTGTGTATGAGTACATGCTACAACCAGATTAATTGTGTGTCTTGCAGAAGTTCCAAGTACAATTGCACTGGTTTCCTCAGAGCATTTTGATTTACAGTTTGAGCCACTTAAGGACAAAATTATGGCTGTTTTCTTTTTAAATAAAAAGAAAGTAAGATAGTTTTATTAAACTCATTAATATCTTCTAATTCTTGCATTTTTTATTTTTTATTAGTTTTTTCTTCTGAAAAGACTAAATAAAGTCTTTAAAGATGCTCCTGCTTCTCCCAGTGACAAGCAAAATCTAAAAAGTAAATGTTCAAAATGCAAAGCACAGTTCACAAAGTAAATGAACTTTCTCTAACAAGGCAACATTTCTGACAATTTTTCTCCAGTTGCAGCCAGACATGATTCAAGGAACCTCAAAATGCCACAGCTCTCCCAACAGAGCAGGCTTATGGGTCCAGCAAGGCCCTGCAAGGAGTGAGCAAGATGAAGCTACCTGGCAGGTCATGGAAAACCCCCCTCCTCAGTTCCCAGAGGGAGAATCAATTTAAATCCCCAGCTATAAGTTATGTCTGTGCAATTGCCTTATCTCACCAGAAATTCCAGTCAGGCCAGCTGTGTGAAACCAAATTTCCATGGGGTGATGGAAACTAAACACGTAACTAATGTTTGGAGTGGGGTAAGACAAAAGCAAGAGGGAAGTGCAGGTACACTCAGCAAAGCTGGAACTTGTTAAGATCCTTTTTAAAGCATGCCCAAGCTTAAAATAGACTTCTCATCCCAAATTTTACAAGTACACTGTTCTAACCAGCGTCCAACAGATCCCTCCAATAATTTGCACAAAGCAAACAGCAAAATGCCATCAGGGAAACCTTTGGTAGTGTTACTATACAGCATATCATGAACATATTTTGCAAGCTTTGTATTCTCTCGTCTGTGTCTCATTTACAATGTCTGCGTTCCAAAGGCAGCCCAGGAAATGCTGCTGTGCCTCTCCAAGATGCATGGGAGCTGTATCACTGCACAGCTGCATGATCACTCTTAAGTCTCAGTGGTAGCTGCTCTCCTAATGAGCCGAAATAAAATCATTAAAAAGTAATTGTGTGCAGGTTTTACAGATAAGTCTCCGCTCGGGGACGAGGCGATCATGAAGACTGTAATATTTTGGAGATGATATACTCCTCCCTTCTTGTTTAATGAGCTATGGATTTTTAATCTAGGAGTTTTGGTGACAGGCAGGGTGAATGCACAAGAGGCTGATGTGTATGTTAGTCATGGCTCTATTTTTTTAGGCAACAAGAAGATGCAAACCAAGCCAGCTCTACATCTCCCCAAAAGCTCTGTGTTACTGTTTCCTCTGGTAATTCTCACTCACAGTGCCCAAATCTGCATTGCTTTCCAATAATAAGCTGTATTTGCTACTGCCCTTTAGTGTAAGTGAAAACACACAGAACCAGCACTTGAGTTACACAGCAAAACCGGAGGAGAATCTATTTCTGGTTTGTAAAATCATTCAGAAAATTGTTGCAGCAGAGGATTTTCCATCCACTGAAGGTGGAATCAAATACAAATACAAGTTCATGTCTCAAAAAGAAAAAGAAAGTGACAAATAGCAATTCCTTATGGGAATTCAGATGTTCTTAGTGGACTACATTCACCATTGAACACGGTCCATCTGAAAATCACTTTGTAACAGTATCTGTGAAAGGAGGAAAAAACCCCACGTAAACCAAAACATACTGAGGAAACCCATGAAGTCTATAAGATAATTTAGCATTTAGGAGGACCTGTTCTGCTTTTCACCTCACAGGCATGCATCCCTTCATAAAAGCATCCTGCTCTGCTCCACTCTCACCACATTTTCAAGTCTCCAGCACCCAGTGCACTGCATCTCCTCCATTCCTCAGCTTTGCCTGTCATGAGCAGACATCCAGCAAAAAAAGTGGGGAGTTGGGAAAGAGCAAAGTTGAAAAGGCTTTGATTTATCACTTTGCTGTACAGCACTACTTTCCCAATTGTCATATCAGGTTTCACCATCTCAAACAACAAACAGCATTGCAAAGATCTGAGCAAAGATATTTTCATGCATGTTCGGACAACTGACTGGGATTTGTTCTCCAGATATTGATGCATCCCCCAAAATGTAGACACAAAATAGACTTATCCTGACTAACTTCCTCATGGGAAGCATATTTTGTGCAATACTTTTTTGCATGTTAAAAGCCCAGAATTTAATTTTAGCATTTGATCAAAAGAACTCCCTTTTCTAACACACCAAAGGAAGAGATTTTGCTTAGGAGGGAAGACAGTAAAGTTTGTCTGATGGTCTTTATCTACCCCTTTTTCAACTCTAATTTTGGCCTGGAGGGGGCAAAGAGACTATCAGCACTACCCCAAACCCTAGGGACACTGAGGGGTTTGGGTTTGCAATGGTTCCATGGGAAGCTGAGTCATTTCAGGGAAACCTCTTAAAACAGGAGTATGAAAAGGTGCAGTTATGGAAATGTGCATCCTATTAATGGACACTGTTTTTATATTGTAGATATCCACTCACACATTCTGGTACTCCCTTGACTTCCCAGGAGAAAGGACTCAAGTTACACTGAGCTCTGTTCATGATAAAAGATTTTAAATTACATTTTTTTGTGAGAAAGGAGAAATTCTCTCACATCGTCAGGCCCATTTAACTTGCCCAAGTGCTGCTTGTTCTGTCTCACGCACTGTCTCTCACCTTCTCTCCCCCCTCGCCATGTTTTTCCAGACTCTTATAATAGTAATAATGGGATTGTTGCTGTTCAGTGCCTTTGTCCTGTGTTTCCACCTCTCCTCGCCACCAATTTGTGTTACACTACAAAGTGCTCTGGCCAGACCCTGATGCTGCTTGTTCTCAGGGGTTCTTCTCTGAAATCTTCCTCTTAGTGCTGGAATATCAAACCAAAACCAAGGGATTTTCTCATTTTCCCACTAAGATAAGTTGATACATCAAACAAGAGGCGCTGTTAAAATAACATTGTTCCTCGTGGCGAGACCCCTACTGGACTAATGATCAAAGTCTGAAAGAACTGATTATTTTTATCATGCTAGCTGAGCCTAAAGCTGGAGGAGACTCCTGCATTCAAGGGCGTTCCCACCCCCTGCAGCACCTCAGGGTGTGGATTTGATTGCCCTTCTATCAAATACAACAGCACAGTCAAAGACATTTCTCCTGGTACCAGATCTGCACATCTCACACTACAGTGCAGCTCTACTGGAAAGGCATTTTATTAAACAGCATTTTTCCACACAATGCTGTTAAGGTGCATAAAGCAATTAGTTCAACCTCGTTAGCTGTACAAGTTATTTCTCAGTTTCAAGCAAGACCTACATCCCTGCAACTTTCACCACCAAATGGATGGGATAAATGCCATTTATACAGAACTTTTAAAAACATTTAGCCCCTTTTGAGTTCATGGCAGTAGTTTATTGCCTTTTTTTCTTCTACAACTCTGAGTTGTGCCACTCCATGCAATAATATATCCCTCTGAAAGGACTGACTACAAAAGTCATAGCACAAAACCTTTAGAGAACCTCAATTCCATCTGGATGGATGTTTTCAGCTTCTACACTGCCAAATCAAATTTAGAGAAGCAGCTTCCCTTTCTCTGCTTCCTAAAGATGTAGATAAATCCTCATGAATTGAACTTATATTTAAAATTTTGATGTTCAAATAATTTTTTTCCAAAGGCATAAACAAGCATTTGACTGACAGAAAGTAGGAGAAAGATAGAATTAGCATTAATTAAGTGGAATAAAGAAAAATAAGTAAAATTTAATATAGAAAATGGCTTCTATGGCTCTTCATCTGTGCCATATAGGGGCAATTATTGGTAAAAGAAGTGGAAAAACCCCTCCAAAATGGTCTGTCTTAATAGAAAATATGTTGCATAATGAAAATTGTTTTCTTTTTTGTTTCTGTGAGCAGGGGTTTTGTTTTTTTTGGTTACAGAATAACAGCATTCTTTGCTTTTGCAATCTGGCTGAGCCTTGAGTAGCAGAGACATCATTATTATGTACAGGTTTGAACTGGTGCCAGGTAGTGCCTTTTTATTCCTCATTTGAACCCCTTCTTTGTTCCACAGCCAATCTTCCATATTTTTAGAAAAAAGAAATGGTGTTGAAAGTGACTTTATTAAAGTTGTTCTGGCATGTGTTCAGTTTTGCCTCCATTGTAAAGCATAAACACTCAACTGGAGTGAAACTGGGGCAAACTGGGAAGTCAGGAAAAGTGTTGGCATCTTGCACAGTAAACCAGGCCAAAACCAGTGAATGTGGGGAAAAAATAGAGGTTTGGCAAAGCCCACAATGATTCCAAGCTCATTCCTGATCTCATACATCCAACCTTTAGGCCTGCCATAATGTTTTGGGATTACACCCCCCAGATGTGCTGTAAGAACATGTGTGTGTCTACAAGAGCTCTATCCCAAATGCAGCAGTAGAAAAGATCAGATAATTCCACTGTGTCTATTTTTAATCACTGTAATATAAAATTCAGTGTTTTTTACTAGAATAAGTATCGACCTGAATTGATTCACTGGTGTTTCAGTTGGGAGAAGTCATCATTATTTTTTTTGTCAAGGTCACCGCAGTAGTTTATTTCAGCATTTGGCAATAACCCCTTCACTGAATAAGTCATAGAGAATGGTCTCAGACTGGGACACTGCCTGGGAGCTGGGAGACCAAAGGAGGTTTAATACCTGCAGCTTTTGATCCTCCTCCACTTCTACCTCAGCAATGCTGAAAGAGCTCATGGTTAGAATTGATACTGAAGGGCTCATTTTCACTAATTAACTGTTGTTGGAACTAATATGTCATGTCCACCCCTTCAAATAATACTATATTATCACACTGCTGGGTTTAAAGCTCCTCTCAGCAAGGCAAGGGTTAAACCAGGACTACTGCAAGAGCACTGAGAAACAGGATAAAAGGCCTGGTGGGACCACAGGAGAGAAGTCATCTGGAGCTCACAGCCTGAGAAACTGCTCAGCAAAGTGGAGGGAGTAAAAGTTTCCAAAGGTGATGCTGCTGGTTCTGGATGTCTGGGGGGAAATGGAACATCTGGAAGAAGGTGCTGTGAGGATAATGTGGTTAATGTCTACTGGCAGGAGTCGATGATGATACTGATGGACATGTGGCTTGCAAGAAGATGCTCCAGGAAGAGGATTTTTTTCATGTTGGTTAAGCCAGACCCTTTTATTTTAAGGGCTTTATGGTTATCACAGTAATACAAAAAAAAAAAAAGGGCCAAATTCACTAAAGCAAAGCTTTAATGTAGGGGTTTTTTGTCCCATCAGAATTGGTTTGTTAAATACACATAGAAATAGGAATGTTAAATTTTACTACATAGCCACAGAAAATTCCTGGTCCTGAAGATGTGAGAAATCTGCCATTTCTCCAGAGTGTACTGTATCTTTTGTTAAATACAGCTAAGAAAGCTTCAATGTAATTAGGAGCTGGCTACAGCTTTTTTTTTCATTCCTGTTAATTCTTCTGATGGTTTCAACACTAGTTAATCCCAACTAGTACATTAGTCTGAATTCAGTGCCCTTCTTTATTTTGTAACGCTGGCGAATTTGCATTCAGGAAATGCCTATGAGCAACCAAGGTGGAGGGCTTGGTGTTAAATAATCAGATTATAAATGTGTGGTTCTTTTACAACCTTGAAAAACAAGGTGCTTTTACCACCTTAGTAAATACTAACAAGTATTAATTTTGCCATAGATCTAAACACTGCTCACTCACATGGACTGTGTGCAAAAGGAAGCAGTACAACCACTTTAAGTAAAGATTTTAAAGGATCAGGTTTGTTAAATGTCATGTGCCAGTGGGCATGAACTAGTTAAAGAAGAAAAGATAAAACACCTGGATGTTTTCTCCCGTGCCACTGGAGTCTGGGCACTCACATCCCTCCCTTTTTACAAGGGGGTAAAACATGAAAAACTTTATCCTTCCCATTTATACAGCTTGTAGCATATTTCTGCCTTACAGGACCATTTCAAGAGGGAAAATGTGTTCTGTTTAGCATGTTACCCAGGAGCCAGGGAAGGGCTTCAGTGTCAGAACCCCTCCCACGACCGGTGTGGCAGAAGTTTCTCTCACATTATAAAGTTGTTCCATAGCTCTACAGCTCCCATGAGAAAAAAGTCATTTACCCTCTACACCGAAGCACAGTCGCTGGAATACATTTCCAGTGGCTCATTAGTGGGGAAGCAAACGCTAAGCTGCGGTTTCATTCTCCTCCCCGTGGCCGTGACATGATTTAAAGTGCTGGCTTTTTTCATCTCGACACTTAGTCCATGAGTGCAAATTCCTCAGGGGACAGGGGGGGATCAGGGTTGTGTTTCTCCATCCAGGAGCTGCACACGAAGCTGGACAGCTCCAAAATTTGGGAGTTCCTTTTGGTGTTCCATCCCCAAGGAATGGGATCCAAGGAGCTTGGCAGGTATCCAGCTGTCCAGCAGGGCTTTGGGAAGTGCCTGCCTCACCCTGGGTGTGCTGGGGCTGAAGGAAACCTGCAACCACCTCTCCTGCAACAATTTTTCTGCAATCCCCAAGGCATTAGGTCAGTTTGGCATTAGGGATGTTTGTCATTAGCTCTGAGAGGGGGAAATCACTGCATTTTAAGATGTGAGTGTGTGTTTGGAGAGGCACTTTGCACCAGGAGCAACCCCTAAAATTCTGACTCAGATTTCAAGCACTGCTAGGGAGGGTTGATTTCAACATAAAGCCTGGAGATTCAGTGACCTCAGTCCCATGGGCTTGGATGTCCCGTTCTGCCTCCAGGCATTTCGAGGCTACCTGGCCATGAGGAGCTGGTCCTTGCTGATGGTCCCTGCAGAGGAGACACTCCTTGCCCGTGCTCAGCAAGCCAAGGTGGGCTCTCTCCCTGCATTGGGCTCCCAGGGGTGGCTCTGGCAGCCAAAACCCCTGCCAAGGGCAGGGCACCAGGGCAGCCCCAGCCCTGGGCATCGGGCACCTCCCTGGGCTCAGGGAATCCTGAGACCAGCCCTGCTGGGGCATCACCAGTGTGGGATCCTGGACTAACCCCAACCCTGGGAAAAGCCATCCCGGGGTGCCTGTCACTGTGTCACCCACCCCGCTGTGTCACCCACCCCGCTGCTCCTCAGGGAGCCTCGGGCCAGCACAGGGCAGGAGTGAAAAAAGGGAAGAAAGGTAAGTAAATATTTAAATATGCAATGGCATCTTGTTAGCGGCAGCATGATCATTTTAGAGTTATTTATTAGATTATTGCTGCTTGGTTTTATCACAAGAAATTATAAATTACAGATGGATATTGAAGAAATAGTTACCATTTTTTTCCCATTGCTCTTAGGTGAAGGCCACAGACGAGGCAGGATCTTTCCCTCAGCAAACAGCCTGCTCCCTGGGTTGCCCTGGAGTATTCTGGGATAAGTTTGGGAAGCAAGCAGCACTGTGTGAGTACAGACTGCACCTTTTATTTTTTGAAATCTGACTGGCAGATTCTTCTTGTAATGCTCTGCCTGGAGTTACACAGGCTCCAAAGCTTCCCAACTCAGGGTTAGCCCCATTTCTGTGTCCTTGTGTTCATTCCTGTTAAACCCCATTGCAAAGAATGCTGGGGTTTTGTTGCTTTCACTGTCTGCAGCAGTTCCAGGGTTTGTCTCTTACATGCAAAGCACAATTCATGGAATGCTTTGCTTTTTAATACTTGGCCTTCTGCTAGATATGGGTGAAAAGGCTGTTTTGGACAAATTAAAATAGAATGAGTGCATGGGATAGACCTCAGCTCCAGCAACCTCAGACTTCTGGTAGTTCAGGCAACATTGGGAAGTGTATGTTAATATATACATTACATTATATGCATTACTAGCTGCCTGTACAGAATTCCCATGCAACATTAAGTACACACAAAATCTGATTGTTTTTTTCCTTTTTTAAAGCACTGTTTACCACCACAGCTGTAGAATGTCATCCAGTTACCTGTGAGCAGGACCAATGGGTTTGGCATGCAGCAGGACTCCTGGTTCAGGAAGAGAATCTCCTCAGAAAAGGCGTCAGCTTTGAATTCAGAATACCAGATCATCATCTCTGATGGCCCTAATTGAGCTATCCCACTGGCCTTTATTTTAAAAACTTCATTTTATTTAAGGACTCTTCATTCCCTCTTCTTTTGTTTAGTGTCCTTGTCAGACTTGCTGTCATCTACTAGATAAAATCCCTACAAGCATCCATTATTGTGCTGTGGGAAAATAAACCACTTCTTGGGCTGCTTCGTATTCACAGAAAACAAATGGTGCAATATCACCCCTCAGTGAAATGCAATATACATCTTAAACCCCTGACACTTGCTCTGCTTGGTTTAAAAGCTTCTTTATTCAAAACATATTTCCCCAGTGTTTTTAAAGAAACAACTGCTTGGCTACTTAGTATCTCACAAGAAGTGTCACATCTTTTGCCAAGGAAATGATTACTCCCTTGCAAAGATAAATGATAGGGATCTGAGGCAAATCCAAGGCAAAATGCCAAACGCAGTGGAAATTAGAGAAGCTGGGAATCAGCAATACACTGACATACAAAAATAATTAGAGGGATTTATTTGCTTTAGAACAAGCAAACAGCTCTGCAGTGATGTATGATACATTTAATTATTTTCTAAAGCTGCTGCTCCACAGGAACCAAATTAAAACCATTGTCACCTTTGGCCTTGTGCACCAGCTTTGAAAAGGGGCACAGATTGACATCGAACTTCTGGGTGTTGCAAGGTCTACAGTGATTATTCAAAAGATGAGCCAAGCTGATTCCTTTCTGTAACCTTAAGGTATCAATCAAAAGACACTCTGTTAGTAATAATTATTGTTCCTTGTTTCACCAGTGAGATAAAATGCTGCTATCGTTATCTGATTATATGTACATTGGTTTTATTTAAATGGCATTTTATATGTAATTCTTAATTATCTGACTCTCTGAGGTTGGGCTTCACGCCTACCTTATTTCTGGATTTTAAAGCTTTTTATTGGACTCTGCATTAATACTTTAACATCTTAATAAACTGATTAAAATCTCTACGCTTTATTCTGTAGATGAGTTGTGCATAGCAGTTGATTACAAGTGTTAAATGAAGCATCTAATGTGAATTTACAGTCACGTGCCATCTCATTTTCATCACTTCTCAAGGTATGTAAAATTGTCATTTAACTAGGAGTGTTAGCACAGCAGTATCCAAACACATCATTATCTTTTATTCTTAGCTGGCAATTGAAACTAACAGCTTTTAATTGGGATAAAATCTTTTTTTCCCCTTTAATATTTGATTATTTTCTTTCCTCACTGCAGTTTGAACAGGCATCTCTAGGACTATGTTACAGGACCAATTCTGAGGCTGAGCTCCTAGACTGCAAGACAGGAAAAGGTTCAAAGGCCACAGAAAACTTAGGGGAGATTTTACCTTAAGCTGTGTTGCTGTGCTAATGAAGACAACGTGGTGAGAACTGCAGATGTTTGCAATACAATTTAACTAACACTTTGGTTTTAATTATGTCACACTTCACCAAACCCACCTGCAACATAAACAGCCCTATAAAAGGAACCCCTCAAAACTGCTAGGCTAGATTCATGCAAGAGTTTATTTGTTATTCAGTGACTTACAGGATTAGTAATTGCAATTCTTTTCCTTATTTGACCATCTCAGTTGCCTCAAATGCTGTGGGACCTGTACGTAATTCTTCTCTACTTTGAGTTTTAGTGTTTACTTTGAGAAATAAAAGGTAAGAGAAAACAGCTTGGATGCTCTTAATATATTAAGCAAAGTGTGTTGCAGCCTGGAAGTTTGAAAGAGTAATTCCATTGGAGAAATAGAAAAGAGTTAATGCAGAAATTATAATTTGCTACATTCTGTGGATTCTGACAGAGACTTGCTGGTAAATCAGAAGGGAAGCCATTTATGTGCAGGTTTGCTTCTTGAAAACATGAATTACACCTTCCCTGTAAAATCTTCAGGGTTAACAATGAAAAGCATTGAGTTGTTGCATAGTACTTTCAAAAGCCTGAGTTACAGTAACACAAAGCAATATGAAAAGCATCTTGTTGTATTCCTAAACACAATTCCATAGCCTGTTTTTGTCTGTCATTGATCACAGGGGTCAGGTAGGACTTTCTGTTAGAAACATGGGCTGTTAGAAGCATGTATGGTTTTCTTTCATGACCTGTTTTGGGGATTTTTATCCTTAGAAAGATAAGCTAAAGCAAAAGGATGGCTGATTCTCTTTGCACATGCGATTGTTAAGAGGATGGATGGATGTAGCAACATGTTTTGCCTATTCAGTATTTTCAAACATCAAATGTCTGGGATGTAACTTGAGGGTATAATTTGGTGATGGAGATACATTGGGCTCACTTAGAATGAGAGTGCAGGCTGAGTTTGGAGGCCTGACAGTTTAAAAAAAACAATTAAACCGAGAACATTTAATGTAAAATGCACATATTAAGGTGAATTCTGTACAGTATTTTTACAGATAGCAAGTATTAGCTGATATTCCAAGACTAAGCTCTTGTCTTAGCATGAATCAAGACTACAAACTCACACCCAAGCTTTGCATCTTTGGTTTCATCAAGCAAACAGAGATGTCAGGGGATGTTTTAAATTAACTATCACCTTCTTCTGTCCCTTCTATCCCCAGGGTAAATTGCTGAGGTCTTTTTACTGCTCTTCTCAAATGTTTTAAAAAGTAGAAGGGAGCATAAATGTAAAAATTATTTTAAAGTGAAACTCCTTAGGAAAAAAAAGCACTTTTCAGAACAGCTGTTCACTTGGTGTGAAGTGATACTGTGGAAGAGCCACACAGGTACAGACTGGGGAAGGGGAAAACTAACAGCACTTCAAATAATGGTTTTGAACAAACAGAAGGTCACTGCCTAAGTTACATGATTGTTTGGGGTTTTTTTCATTTTCTAAAGGCTCCTTGAGTCAGGATTTGAGACCTGACTGTTTTCCCAGCTGTGTGGTATGACAGCCCAGAGGGTGTTCACTTCTAAGCACTGAAATCAGGTTTTCTGGGAGCTGAGAGCCTTCCTTCCTGGACACAAACCGTTCTGTGGGGGCTTTAGAGTAAGCAGAGTTGTGTGTCCAGACACAGCTGTAATGTCACTCATTATCAGCAGCAATTAGTGTGACAGAATTTGAGCTCCGAGTCCTGAAGCAAACAATCCTAGGGTATTAGCCCAGTTTGTTTAGCTCACAGGGTAGATCTTGTGATCCTGGAAAAGGGCATATTTAAACACAAGTTTTGATTACCTGGGTGCAATGCTTTGTGCAAATGAGGGGAGGGAATATTTGTGCTTTCTCCACTAATGCCTCAAACCTCCCATATTTGCAGAGCTCAGAGGTTTGGCAGCAGGCCTGCAATATGCTAAGACTTGCTGATCTTTTTACTTATTTTATTTTATTTTTTTTTTTAGATCAGCATAATTCTGAACTGTTCTCTGCAATTTCCCTGTTAGAGGGCAATTTGGCCAACAAAAACCCCGTGCTCTGAGTCAGGCAGGTGTCAAAGGGCACTTCCCAGCTGGCACTGATAGAAATTGCTACATGCAACAGAAATAGGATTTTTATTTTCTTCTAATGTTCGGCTTACTTGAGAATTAAAGGTCTGGGGGTTTTTTTAATCCTGTTCAACAGCTTCTCATCAGGACATGGGACTAAGTTTCGTGATCTGCTCTCTCAATTAAGAAGCAGCTCTAGAGGTGGATTTTCAGTTTGGGTCAGATGAGACTACAAAGGATGCTGTTCCTGGAGTTCTCTGTGATGAGTTCTCTATGAGCACTCCCTCAGGTGAGTAAGCAGGTCGTTAATATGTGGTTATTGCAGTGCATCAGATGCCATGATTTATTCCAGATCCATTCATGGAAGGGGCCAGTTGAGTTAAAAATTGACTTAGGGGAAGCCTCCTGTATAAATTGCCTAAATTCCTACCATTTACAACTTGGAAAATATATCCCCTCATCTGTGGTAGGAGTAGACAAGGAAATAGCAGAAAGGTCCAGGGTGTTCAGGATGGAAGGGACTGGAAGCAAGTTTTCAAACCAAACCAAAATGGGGGGGGGGGGGGAGGAAGGGATGGGAAGGTGGTG
>JAWWMP010000001.1:3900210-3940850 GCA_035047865.1 Dendrocincla tyrannina | reverse complement strand
AGGCAGGGACAGCTCTAGTTAATGACATGTTCGCTGTGTGTTCACACACAGGCAGGGACAGCTCTAGTTAATGACATGTTCACGGTGTGTTCACACACAGGCAGGGACAGCTCTAGTTAATGACATGTTCGCTGTGTGTTCACACACAGGCAGGGACAGCTCTAGTTAATGACATGTTCACTGTGTGTTCACACAAAGGCAGGGACAGCTCTAGTTAATGACATGTTCACTGTGTGTTCACACAAAGGCAGGGACAGCTCTAGTTAAATGACATGTTCACTGTGTGTTCACACAAAGGCAGGGACAGCTCCAGCCCTGGGCACCTCTGAGGTTGTGTTTGGGTGAGGATAGCTGGGCAGGACTACGAAGGCCAGTCGGTGTCCACAGAATCCTGGCTCTGATTTCACAAGTTCAGCTCAGTTGTTGACTTTCACTGGAGATAATAATTCCCTGGCAAATCCTCTTTTGAAAATGGAAGCTTGCTTTTGTAGTTCTCATTATTGTAGTTCTCTTCGTTAGCAGTTCTCAGAACCTGACAAGGGTTTTACCAATGTTTATGGTCACTTATGGTTCTGAGATCCCATAGCAGAATTCAACAGGCTTGTGCTAAAAGCAGTGCAGTGGTCACTGAACTAAATTCCCTCTGCCAATGTTATTACACCATGTCCTTTTGGTTTTGACCCATGGGTCTTCAGAGAGTAGGTAGGTCACCAAGACTATTCTGCTCTTCTTGGGTTGGCTTCCTTTCAGGTGCATTTTGAAGCAGTGTGCATTCCCTGTCACGTGAATGGCACATCTGTGTGGTGCTAAAGGAGGCCCTGCAAAATCATTTGTTACAATGAGAAAGCTGTAGTGAAGCATCTGTACTTGCTTGTTAATGCTCCTGGAAAAGCTGTTCATTTGCACAGACTCCTTAATGAAACATTAGTAAATGCTGCAAAGCGTGCCTTTTGCACACAGGGAACTGCAGGATGGAGCAAGAGGATGGTAGGGGTTGTTAGTTTATTTAATTGGGAATTTTGAATGACTGGTTTTCCTAAGGTGGTTATGCATCTTCCCAGGTTTAACAAGCTTTCTGAGCTCCCTTTGCATGGTGTGTCACCAGCCACCAAAAGCTCAGTCGTGTGCTCTTCTTTTAGGTAAGGTGTGATGACTCGAAGGGAGTTTGGTTACAGCTGGTAACTCAGAAGGGATTTGGACTGTGTTTTCATTTCTCTCCTTGCTGAAGAGAAGTCCCTGGGGAAAAAACCTGAAGAATTTCTCAGTTAATGTAGGAAAAGCTTATAAAACACATCTAATGGAAGAAATGCAGCCTGTGGAAAATTCTATATGGCCATGCTTGTCTCAAAGTACCTTTTGGATTTTCCAATCATTCTGTACTTTGTTATTTTAATTGCACTGCCTCATCCTAGTGAGATTAAATATATTCCCAAGAGTACAATCTCATTTTGCTCCAGAAGAGATCTGTATTCCACATTACCATTAATTATGGTGGAGCAGCTGGTGACTAGTTAATTTTGTGTATTACTACCTGATTGCGTGAACTCTACCTTTGTCATTTCTTCATCTAATGTGAAAGGTCTAAGTCATTTACAAGCTAAATGAACCCAGGAGTTTATTGTAACCAAGTTTAATGACATGGTGTGATTTTAAATGATGATGCTGTTTTTGCTACCAATTAGTGTTAAATTTCTCCACCACTCTCACTCTGTCTTTTCATTTTTAGGAGGGTAAACAGGAAATGAGGATTTCCACATCTGGGCAGACTGACATGGAAAGTAAACCAGTAATATTTTCTTTGATGCTTGACACATGTTGCCATAATAGCAAATAATTGTGAGCAGTCAGAAGATTTAATAGATACCCGACCAAAGTGTTTACCAGGATTCTTGAGAGAGTGTTATGCCAGCAAGATTACTTGTTTATTAATTTAATCAAACAATATGCTAGATTTGGCAGTGCAACACAGAACAGTTGTGCCTGACTTTTGTAGCAGCAAACTTTATGCTTATTTTGAAAACACTTTGAGAGATGAAGTGAGGCTTTCTCAATAAATGTAACATTACTTGCATCAGGGCTTTAAATGTACGGCATGAACTGGCTGCTCAGAAGTTGTTCCTTTTTGAGAGGTGAATGAGAGAATGATTATCCCACTGATGAAGGCTCTTCAGAAGAGAGGGAGAACAATCTATTCCAATTTCCTCTAGCTCAGGGATGTTTTTTCTCAGTGCAATGCTTTCATCAGTATTTTCCCACAGCTTTTTTTGACATCAGTGAGACTTTGGAACACCTTTCCAAAGTTTCTGTGGGCACACAGACTTGACCTGAACTTGGATCTAAACGCTCACAGCTTGGCTATTTGAACTTCTTCCCTTAATTAAGCTCAGGAATTGCAAAGACAAGCAACTTCCTGTAATATTTTTAGGAATGAAATGAAAAACAAAACCCACCTTTGGAAACCAAATTTTTCTCTTAATTATAAAAGAAAAAGACCAGCAGATGCAGCGGTTTTCCAGATTTGATTTTAATTGGATTATTTTCTCGTGGTTTGCACAGGCTTTTAGAGTCTGAGAAGTTCTTTTCTGAAATGTTTAATTATGCTGACAATATTCAGGATTAATGCCCAACCAGATATGTGCTACGAACTGTAATTTAGGACACAAACCTTTGGAAATACCATTATCTAAACCCAGACTTTCATAGGTTTTGAATCTCCAGTGAACGTTTCACTCCCCAGAATTGGTACCAATGAAATCTAATTCAGATTTCCCATATGTCAAAAGGTTTGCTGACAGTAAAAACTTCCTCTGTCTCCCTCATGCTCATTCAGTCCTTTCTTTAGAGTGCAGTTGCCAAGTGAAGAGTACAAGAGTCTTCAAAAGATACCTTTTAGTCTTTCCTAAGGAAGTCTTCTCTCCTCCCTCACAATATGGAATTTTATGTATGATCCCAGATCCAATCAATGTTGCTGTGTTGGTGACTTGCACTCTACTGGCCAATTTTTATTTTTTTTTAATTTTTTTCTTTTGTTGGCCCTGTCCAAAACTAGAACACATGCAAATCTAAAAGTAGATTTCATGTATGTAGTTCCACCAGAAAGATTTAATACCCAAAAAATGAGTGTTTTGCACTAGTACTCTGACCAGATTGTACCTATTGAGAATGGGATTGCTGAAGTCCTGGTGTGCCTGTGCTCTCTCTGGTGCCTTCTTTTCAAACCTACTGAGATGTGCTTTAGGTTTGGCAAGCCAAACCCTAATCAAGCTTGAGGTTAGAAATATTTGGGTTTATTCCGATAGCATCTGCTGGCCTTTATCAAGCTGACTTTGTTATTAAATCAAACTTCTCACCTGCTGCATCTGCAGGTTCACTTTGCATGTGATATGAAAAATCTGAGTCACAAGGGGAGTTTCATTTTCCTCCCCACAATTCCTTTAAATCTGTTTTTCAGTGCACCCCGCTGCTTTATGTAAGAGGCAGAGCTGCTGGTTGGATTTTATTGGCCTAGTAATTGTTTATCAATATTCAAATAAGTTCCTACTGAACAGGTGCTAAGTAGGAATAGCTGAGTTTGCTATATTTGGTTATTTATTTGTTACTTAAAAGGGGAAAACTGGCAGGCCCTGGGGTCTGTAAGTGTAAAGAGAACAATTAAGTTGTAATTAACCTTTAGAGTTCCAAAGAGCTTAGTGATGGCTGCTGATGAACAGAGGGAGGTGAGGGGATAGGAAGGTTCAAGTGAAAGAATGCTGCTCAAAGGGATGTTGCAAAGTGCTTTAGGCAAGACAAGAATATCTTTTGGTTTGGTAACACCATTATTGTTTGCTGTAGCCTCTTCAGAGGGATACAGTGATACATCATGACAAAGCATCTAACCAGCTGTGTGCTGGATGTCCTGAAGGAATTGTTCTCTTCTCCTGGGAACCGACCTTGGGGGCACTTTAAGAACCACTGTTTGTGTTCTGTGGCAATGGAATCTGCATGGGCAGACCTTTGGGACAAGGTCTGTAGCTCTCTGACCCTTTGAAGTTGGGTGTGACCTACTGCAGTCTCCAGCTGATGGGTTTCAAGTCCCTTGCTGAGCTGCTGAATGAGGGTGGTCAGCACAGTGGCACTTGGAGTAACCCAGAACCCTGAGCACAGGGGGTTTGGAGAAGGAAGGTTTTTGGGAAGGAGGCCATCTGTTTGTGAGAACAAGCTGAAGTTTTGGGATTAAAGTTAAAGCAGGGAAAAGCAGAGTAAACTTTCTACAAAGAATCAACATGGTTTATATGTTTTGCCCAGTGAGTTTTAGGGGATGATGTTGGAAAGAGGGAGAATGTGACAAGACTGAGGAAAAAGATAAGAGGTGCAAGGAAGGAGTAAAATCCTGTGAATGATGGACAGGATGGGGGGAGATTGGATTGAAAGAGCATTCAGAGTAAGAGTGAGAAAATATAATCAACACATTGTCTCAAATTACTTCAGCTATTTTTACAAGTGTCTCGGAGCTGGAACTCCTGTCTGTATCTTCCCAACATTTTTTCCTGTGAAACTGCATTGTCATGGTTTCCTCTGGGATAGAGTTTGTTTTCCTCTTACAGCTGGTGCAGTGCTGCATTTTGGATTTGGTATGAGAATAATGTGTGGCACAGCCCGATGCTTTGGTTGTGGCTTTGCAATCAAGCACTCCTCAGTGCCTCATGTGCTGCCAGTGAGGAGGTGCCCAGGAAGCTGGAGGGAGCACGGCCAGGACAACTCATCCAAACTGGCCAAAGGGATATTCCATTCTCAATATTCCCACATTTTTAAACGTTGTTTTCCCTTGGTCCTCCCCCCCACCCCGGCAGGTAGGAGCAGGAGGGATGTGAGCAAGCATCTGCATGGTACTTAGTTGCCAGCTGGGGTTAAAGCATGAAACACGTACTAAAGAAAGAAAAGAAACTGTCCCTTTCAGCATCAACCAGCAGTGACAGATTAAAACAACCTTCCCCCCCTCCCTTCTCCAGTCTCTGCCAGTGTAAAATCAGAATGAGGTCTTTATCTGTTATTTTTCAATGCAATATTGTAGAACAATTGCTTTACTGGTTTTTTTGTTGTGGCCTTTCAGTGTGAATGTGGAACACTGAGAATTAGCTGGACCTTTTTGATACAGCAATTACTATTTGTCATGGAGCTTGTGCACTAGGATAGAGAAAATGAAGCAGATCTGTTACGAGCTTTTTCAAAACCCACTGTAATGAAACATTTTAGTAGTGGCAACAAATCACAAATGGCAATTTGCACTCACTATGCAGCCAATTAAAATTCTGTGTAAAAGCATTGGCAAGATAATATTTTCTGTCTAATATCGTAGATTTTTGCCTTAAATTCTCTTGTTCTGGGCACTTTAAGTGCTAATGCACTTATCTTTCCAACATTTATTTGCCTGATTGCCAATAGATTCTGGAGAATGGAAATGTTTTATGTTCTCTTACCAGGTTTCTTCAGCCTGTTGAAGCCACTGATTTATACACTCTCCAACAGATAGATACAATACTCTTTAGCCTGATAGATGTTCCACAGAAATGATTGAATGATACTTCAAAAATTATTAATTCTTCATCACAAACTTTTCACAGTTTTTAACTTGATTGGCAGTCCAACCTATAAAAAATGCATGACTAGAATTAAGATGGGTTTGCAGACTGCCAGAAATAAATAGACAAAGACACAAAAAGGAAGCCTTAATACTACCTGTCAACAGTATTTTTGGGGTCAGCCTTCATTTTTATTGCTAGTTCTCCCAAACTCATCACCGTGGAAGGATCTTTGTTCTTTCCTTCTTCGCTGTGACACTCTCCTCAAGCCCTTTGATAGAGCAAAATATTCCTCTTTCTTTTAATTAACTCCTCTTGAGAAAAAAAATTGTGTTTTCTTTTAAATGGAGAATTCTGTCCCACTTTTCACTATGGCCAAAAAAATTAAAAATCTTAACATGGGTCAAACTTGCATGTTTCTTTTGAGACAAAGCACTGATGAAAGAACTGGCACAGGTTTTCCAGTAGCCCTGACAAGCTTTGAAACAACCTGGGAGGGGGGGGGAGGAATCACACTGATTTGCAAAGCTTCGTCACCAGTTACTCTGTTTGGAGACAGGCTCAGGAAAATTCCCAGCCCTTTACACTGTGTCCACACTGGATTTTCTCAGTGGCCAGTTTCTGTGCTCTCTTCACCTACAGACTCTTCAGTCCAGCAGAAACTCCCCCCAGCTGGAGTCTGCAGTTTCAGAAAAGCCCTTCAGAAATGCTCAGAAAAATAAGGAGGCTTTGACTCCCTAAGTATATCTGGTAGAGGCTTCAGTATATCCTTAGATATTTTTTTCAGGAGGTTCTTGGGTTTGGAACCCTTGTTTTTGGGTTTGGAACCCTTGTTCTTGCAAAATGAATCAGTCAAGAGCACCAAAGGATGCTTCACTCCATTCCTGCTCTGTGCATGCCTTGTCTGATACCGTGTCAGTCACGATGCCTGTAAGGATGCCCCTCTCTCTTCTGCTCTAGGCAGTCCATCTCAAACCCCACTCACCTATAAACAAACCTCTTTTGTAATATAACTGTGATAAAAAAAAATCCTGTAGCTTGATATTTGACCAAACCATTAAACAACAATAATAATAATAATAAAGTAGGAATGACCTAAACTTTCAGAGGTGCTATCAATATTGAAGTAGAAAAAGTAATAACTTGAGAGACTGGAAACTGGCGAATGCTTGGTATTTCAAGAGACACTAGTACTGCCCAAGAAATCTGAATTATGGACTTGGAAATCAATAGTCCTGACCGTGGCTTACTAGATTTGGGAGAGAAGGGTGCCTTTAGCATGTCCTGCCAACCACTGCAAGGAGATGGTCTAGTCAAAGCGCAAGGGCCAGGGATTCTGGATCTCAAGCCCTGCAGGAGCCATGAGAATACAGAATTTTAGCCTGTAGTTTGTGAGGGATGTTTGTGTGGCTCTGCTCTTTTCATCAAACCTCCCCTTTGTGTCCTTGTTCCCTCTTTTTAGCAGCATCTTGACACTCTTTAAACACAATTGCTTCATGTCTCTCTTCACCTCTGCTTACCCTGAGTGCTTTCTTCTGTCTCTTAATTCTCTGCATGTCACTTCTGTCTTTGCTTCTGTTTGTTCTCTCCACCTTCATCACTCCTGACCTCCCTTACTCAATTTTCTTGTCCTCTGAGTGCCTGCAATCCCCTTGAGACCCTTCTCCTGGTCCCAGGAGGCACTCAGGAACACAGCCAAGGCAGAATGGAGCTGTTTCATTGAAGCACTTCTAATTGCTTCCCCAAGTCCTGGGAGCTGGCAGAGTAGTGACACTGTCCCTGTCAGCTTTTGTACTTCCTTGTGAGTCCTGTTATAGTTCTTGTTTTGCTTTTCATTTCTCATGTGCAAGTGATGACCTGACAAAGTGACCATTTGGGGTCTTTTCGAGACAGCCATTGCCAGCCAGCCTTTACATAAAGAATTAGAGGAATGGAAACACAATCCTGAAGTTTCTAATATTGAAAACACCCCAAAGACCAAGGTTATTGGTAAGTACCATGACTTTTCATCCAGCTGTGATACAGCCTAGAGTAAACTTCTTTTAAAAATAAAATAAAAGGTAGTATGGAGGAAGGAGATGTCCACTATTAGGAAAAGCTGCTATTAACCCCCTGAAATAATAGCTCTAGTGACCCTTTGTTAATTCTGATTTCTGCTCCACCCTACTGATCTGGAAACAACACATTAAGCTACAATATCTGTGACTTTAATCCTTGAATTGTTTCAAACAAGAACCAGGTAGCTGGCAGATGTTTAGAGAAGCTGCATTCCTAGTCTGTCATTGTCAGGTATATAAAAGCAACTATGTGAATGTTTCAATACCAGATAGACTTAGGAAATGCCTGTTAAATCTGGGGTGGGGATTGTTCCCCCTTAAAGCTGAGCAAGTTTTTACTCCTAGGATTATTTTATTACTGCAGTGGAAGTATTCTGTAAAGATATTTACTGCATATTGAAAGAGCTTCTTTATCTGATAGTGCTGAAGTGCTTTATGCTTGCAAGGAGAAGTGCAGCTCATGCAGTTGAACGTGTTTTGTGGCTGCAGTATGTGGGGGTTTAGGCAGGGCCTGAAGTGGTTGTGGTGCTTGTCAAGTCCTGGAGAGGTTCCCACACGTGGTGCTGCTTCAGGTGAGACAATTCTCAGCTATTCCCACTCCCTTCCCACTCCTGCCTGCCTTGGGGAGAAGGAATCCATGGCATAACCTGGCAGGTCCAGAGATGTGACAGCTGGGAGATGGGAACAAGAGGCAATGCCACACGCTATTCCTGTCTGGCTCTCTCAGTGTCACCTTTATGGCTAATAAAGGCCAATTCCATCGTGGGTCAAAGTTTGAACACTCTGTTTGAAACCTTTTTGAGGCATCCAACCTGTGTTTCCATGGCAATAGAAATGAAAATCTGGCAGCTTGGAGGCAGGCAGCAGATGACAGCTCTCAGTACCAGATTTCAGCAGCTGACTTGCAAATAGCAGTTCTGAGAACCCACTGCAATAAAAAGCACAAAGGTTTCAGTCCAATATTGGCTCCTCCTGTATGTGTTCCTTTAAAACAGAAGGAAAGGGGCTTGAGGATGAAGTTATTATTTAGAGAAATGATTGTGCCTCTCTATTGTCAACTTGTGCTTTTTGGCTTCAGTCCTGCAATGCACACAGTGTGTAAGGAGAGAATTGAGCCTTTATATGCAATATATACGTATGATAGTGCCTAATAGTGATAATCCAAAAAGGTATTTGGTATCTCTAGAGGTGAGATAGTTTAGAAACCTGCAGAAGGGCTAAACCACTCCACAGTACAGAAGAGGAGAAACTCACAGAACTTCAGTGAGGAATTTAGGGTGTCTTTTCTTGGGACCCATCAAACGTAAAGGAAGATTGCAAGAAATAAAGCTATGAAGAGAGAAGAGGTGATTGAGGGATTCTCAGAAGAGCTTCCCAGGAGGGCACACAGTAGTAAAGTAGTCTTAAAGCACAGCTTTGCCCTCTGTGAGTGTCCCAGGGCTGAGCAGAAGCTGCCACAGACAGGCACCTTGTGGGTGCTAAACCTGCATGCCCCTTGCAATTGCTGCCAGCACTAAATCTGTCCTTCTCCTGCTGCCTCTGCCTAGTGTGGCACTGGCAAGGGGCTCCTGCTTTGCTTTGTAAACCTCATCACGAGGGAAAAGTCCTTTGCTGGTTTATTTTGGTTGGTTTTTTTTGTTTGTTTGTTTTTCTTTTTTCCCTTACAGCACACAGGTGATGAAGCTGTTTATCATGTTAAAGAAAAAAAGAGCTCTAATTCACTGTCCTATATTATATATCCTATATTTATTCCCTGGCCACTATTTATTTAAACCAGAGCTGGAAAACTGAGTCTATACCTGTTTGTGTTTTTTATGAGTTGTCCTTTACGTGTAGCTCATATGGTTTGCATATGATTTTGCTGAAGAGTGAAAACAAGTTAATTTACAGTATTTAAATATTTTGAATGATGTTAGTATTGCACAAGCCTCGTGGAAGCCCCGTGTTCACAGAGAACTTTTCAAGCTGTTTTCTTTCTCATTGTTCCATCATGAACGTCTCCAAAAGCATCAGTCCATTACATCACTTCTCACGAACGGCATTAAAAGCTCTGAATTTTTAATCCTAAACCCTTCTTTTCATCTATGAGCTTAACAATTTACATGTGTTGGAGTTCTTGAGGAATACAGACCAAAATTCAGCAGCTTGAAGTTGGATATTCAAGATCACTGACCTCTCTCTCTGCTTGAATAACTATGAATAATGACAACGTGTAGGAGAAAGCAACAAAAAGAAAGATTTATCCAAGAGGAGTAAAAAGAAAAGGTGACTGTCACTGGTTGGGTGGTGCATTAAGATATTTCATTTTCTCTGGGTGACACGCTTTTCTGTGAAATGCCACTGCTTAAGCATGCACTCACAGTACCCAGTGCTTCTCAGGAAATAAAGGCATGGATGAAAGGTCTCTTTCCACCCTTCCCTGCAAAGCAAAAGGCAATTAGTTTGGATTTATGCATGGAGGTTGTTAAAAACTTCCATGCATCCCAATTGTCTTGTTTCAGCAGCACGAGGATGTCATGTGTGGTCACAGAACGTCCTGCTGCCTCTGTTGGGAAGAGCTTTCCCAATTGCACTCCTGGTCTGAGTGTCCAGAGGGTCTTATTTGGAGATGACATGTGGGGTTGGGAGGCCTTCCTGAGGTTCTGTTTCTGTACTCTGCTCAGCATAACATCCCGGGTTAGTCCCAAAACACCCAAGAGCAAGTAAATTTTCCTGAGTGCTTCAGCAGAGGGAAGATAAAGAAGCCTCTTTGGTGTGGTAAAGTGTGTATTCCAAAGGCAGGAATAGAAGCAATTACAGAATTGTTTACAAATGAAATTTTTTCCCAATTCCCCTGTTATGCCAGCCCTGGCTAGAACACTCTCTATCCTAGGCTGATCAGTATGAGGTTAAAACAGGGAACTAGAACAATTCTTACAAGTTTGGGCTTCAAACAAAGAGTGTTAGTGTTAGATCACTGGTTTTAATCTTGCTTCAAGACTCCTTTTTGTTCCAGGCATTAGTAGATTTAGCTCTCCAAGGAATTTTCTTTGCTCAGCCCATTGCCTAAATTATGATTCCTTGGAATCAGCTTGCAAGGAAAATGTGTCCTGTCCATATAAATACAAACCTTTTTGTTATGGCTGTCACCCCATGGCATGGGAACCGTTCCCCACAAAGTTCTTGAACATGTGCAGGAGCTGCTGACTGGACTCAAAGGAGGAGGTAGCCAAGTTTAGTATCTCTTTAGTTCCCACTGAACTTCCATCCATGCTGAGAAGTGTTTTCTCCCATAAAATTGTCTGCCAATTTCTTTAAAAGTAGGTGGTGTATTTTGTTTGCTCTTCTGGGAGCCTGGCACACTAACACATCTAAGGCATTAATTCCTGTTGCTGTGAGATGAGGGCACAAAACCCTGTTCTTTGAAGAACATAATAATGAAAACCCCCTCAATTCTCTGCACTGATGGCAAGGGAAAATTTGAAATAATTATAATAGAGTATGGAAAAGTAGCTTTAAAGAAACCCAATGCAGTATCCTAATGGGATTAAGCACATACTGAACCAGTAAGGATGCTGTTGAGAGACTGTAAATAAAGCTGAGTATATAGAATAGGATGTTGTTTCTGACGCCTGTGTTATGATCTGCTCCCAGTAATGTGAGGGAAAATATAGATGTTGAAGAGAATAACTGATATGCTAAACTCTTTGTAATTTGTTAATGTCCAATGTCCCTCATCAGAACATTGGTAGGTTTCCATGAAAAAGAAAGGAAGACAAGGAAAAAAGCATTTTTGAGTAATGAAGTTGGTTAAAGCCAGAAAAATATTCTCTCTTGAGCCATCAGTGATGGAGGCAAATAAAGTAAGCTCTGTATGTGAGAGCCCCAATCTCAAAGTATTTGTGGGAAAGGGTCTCAAAACTCCCCTATCTTTGGGCATGGAGCAGTTTTTCTGAGCAAATGAAGTGCTGCAGTTTAAATTCCCTGTCTCCTGGGGCTGCTAATGTAAAAAGCAAGAGACAGAACACTCCATGGGCTCAGACCTGGACATGTAAGGAAATGTTCTTCGAAGAAACCAAGTTTTTGGGTTTTTTTTGTGCTGAAAAGCTTTGCCCCCAGCTAATCTGCTAAAGCAAAAAAAGCTCTCTCCATGACTTTCCTCTCTTTATATTAAGGGCATGTTTATAAGAGGAGACTTTGAATTGTGAGGAAGTAGCTAAAATCTTAAATATGCTGAAGATCTTTACAGATGAGGTGTTTGTATATGTCCTAAGGCACTGTATGAATGAAACATCTAGTTTTATACTAATTTACAAACTCTGTTTAGGGTTCTTCAGGGTCTTTCAGTCTATTGTTTTGTTATTAGTCTGGCTTTGGCTTGTTTTGGAAAATAATGGAACATATTGAGAGAATGCTGATAGGCTGCTGTGCAAACAATAATATTTAAGTATTGACAGCAACAATAGAAACTGGAAACTGAAATAGGGCAAGAAAACCAAAGGCAGAGCCCGGGTCTGCTGTCATTAATTTCCACAGGCCAGCCAGTTAGTTGGCATGGGAGAGTTTAGGGGAGTGAAGTACAGCCCCTTCAGTATTTCAGTAATGATCTGAATTGTAAGTCTCTGCTGAGATTCAGTGAAAATGCTCAGCATTTAATGGCCCTTTGAATTAAATCACAATAAATGAAAATGGGCACTTGTGTGCTTGCCCACATGTGCATATCTCCTCATGTATATTTAGGTTTATTCTCTTTTTCTTTCTTAAGATGTTCTAACATCCAAAGGAGGAAAAAATTGAAAGCCATGTAAAATTATGTGAAACAGCAAGTTTGAATGTTGTGCATCAGGACTCATAAGAAGCTAAACATATTTAAGACATACTTAAAGCATAAATCTGCCTCTTTAATGTCTCAGGTTGAAGAACAAAAAAACCCTGAAGCATATCAAAACTCAGATGTAAAAATCCAATTCCGTGGCATGCATCAAGAAACTAATTTTTTTGTGTTTGTTACACAGAATTACAGAATTGGAACAAGCCATGCCTTTGAGATGACAGCTCTTCAGACATATTCCAGCAGGGTAGTGCAGGGATGCAGAATACATTTATTTCAGGGGGAATCAAGGAATCCTGTTTATTACTCCTATCCCCCATTTCACACACCATCAAGACTTAGGAAAACACTAGTTCCTACAAAAACCCCCTGAATTTGTATTTTCTCTCTTTTCTGATAGTGGTGTACTCCAGGGCTGCTGTGAGTACATGAAAAGAATTTTTTGTGGCTATGGGGGAAATATGTTTATGACACCAAAATGCCAATTTGTGATAAAGTAGCCATTTTAATAGTAAGTTTTCATGAAACAGTGAAAACAGCTAACATTGAACATGCCTATAATTCAACTAAATGTGCTATAACTTCTGTATCTCATGGAAGACTTACAGTGATTTATAAGTACAATTCTGTTTCAAGCTATTCACCCTTAGAGAAGGGGTGCATAATAACAGTGAGAGCTTTTCACTGCTGTGCTCACGAGGTATTATCAGTCTGAAATAAAGAAGTCGAGATGTTTCAGGTTATTGGTGTGAGGAATGTACTTCATTTCCATGGAGTTATAAAACCTAGGGCTAAGCTTTGCAAATGGATTTTGGCACTAGGTTTTAGTAACAAGAAAATGCACAAATCTTGGTGCTTACAGAAGTATTCCTTCCCTCTTCCTTAAAGAAAAAATAAGAAGCTGTCTCTTGGGTTTTAAACACTGGAGGCTGCTTTAAACACTTAGAGTCTTGCATGGAAACTATGAAGTTGTAGTGGAAAAGAAACTATAGAAGAATGTTGTGGAAGAAGAACATGTTGTGCAAATGTGCTACTTTATTCAAAATACAAAAGTGTTGCACTTTATAATTCATTAACATTGTCCAGAGACTAAGGTCTGTGAGAAGTGCCAGAAAGAGAAGGCTCCAGTCTTTGCATACACTATAAATGTACATTTTCTTCCTGAAGTTTATGAATAAATGTTCACCTAGATTTAAACAAACCCTGACAAAAATCCCCTTTAAAGACCCTCATGGCTGTTTCTAGATATGCTCTTGAATTCTGCCTCAGCTGAGCAATAGTAACCTTACATTTGAATTGCCCTGATTTGAGGAGCAAGGAAGAGACTCAGCCAGCTGAGGAATACCACCTATGGAATCATGCCTGCCAGGACTCCAGTGTGTTCACCAATAGTGTCTCTTTGCTTGTTAAAATGCCTTTTGTTCAAAGAATCTCTGCTTGTCCATCTGTATTCCCTACAGCTCACTCTGAAAGGTGTCTGTATCCATGATGTCCTAATGGGGGCTACGTTCTGCTCCCCTGTTCATTCTGGGCAATCCCTTGAAATCAAACTGACCTGAGGTATCAGCTCTTACAAGATTACCCTGAAGGTGAGAAACGGGGTAGCAGCTGACCTCTGAAGTGTTTTTGTGCATCCCTTGGGGTTTGCCCAGCATTATTAGAGACTTATGAAATCCTTTAAAGCCAGATGAGTAACACCATCGGTGTCCAGCCCTACTTGAGGTTCTAATTATGATCACAAGGGCACAAAGCCAGCTGCAGGTCAAATGTCATAGAGGGAGGATGCAGGGGGCAGCTAAAGAGACAGGCTGGCACGAAAAAGAGGGAGAGCCATGCCAGCAAAGGAACCTGGAAACAACAGCTTCCTTCCAGTCAATGGCATTCGGCAGCAGCAGAATGAATGAGAAACTCCTACAGCATTGATCATGGCTTTTTCCCTCCAGGGAACTCCTCATTCAAGGACTGACCCCTTGTCTGGCATTGTGTGTTAATTAAACACCAGCCCTTTCAGTGTGCTGGGCTCTTCAAATTAGCCTATTAGCAGTTTAACACAATTAGATGAATGAAAAACAGCGTCCCTGCTTAAATTAAGATGCTGTTTGGTGTTTCTTTAGAGCCCTTTGTGTTTCAGGAGATACTCATTCTCCTGGCTGTTCCAAAGTAACCTGTTGGCCTGACAATGCAAAGGCTGTCCTGGCTTCTCTGGCCAAACGGTGAATAATCCTTCCCTGCCTAAACTCAGCCCCTCGTGAGCCAAGTGCTACCGCATGGAGTCGAAGTGGCAGAATGAAATCCTTGCTGGGATTGTGCTGTAAAAACATTCCCAACGTGGAGTTTGGGTGGGTGAGATTAAGTTATTTCAGTGCCATTTCTGTTTAACAAGACTTCCTGCAGGAGGGCCCCTAGCAGCCACTCATTATTAGTGGAAGTAATCTCCAAGAGACAATCTGCATATTTGGAAAGCTAACGTTGTGAAAGCGGGTTTTTTGTTCTAATTCTGCCTTTAAAAAGGAAAAAATCAAAATAAACTCCTCCCTAACCCTAGAGGTGTGATAGGTTAATGTTCTGGCAGCCTGCAATCTGAATTCTTTACTTGTTGGGGGGGTGTGGGTGGCTGCCTGTGATGGCACTCGAGGAAAAAGGCTTTGAATATGCAGGAAGTACAGTTGAAAAACTGACAGATTTTGCCGAGCAATTCTTGGCAGCTCCAGCGGGATAAATAAGCTGGCTAAGATTTGAAAGGAGCTTTTTGGTTTGGGGTTTGTTTTTTTTAGAGTAAATTCCTGTCAGAACAGATCGTGCCGTTTTAGCCATATCCACTCAAAGGACTCTTCTTTAAAAACTAATGCTAAAGTTATCAATTGCTCTAACACGTGGTCACACCTTTAAAGAACAGATAGCCCTAAGCCAGGTAATAAGGGCAAAGTAATGTATTAAAGAGGTTTTTACCTTAGACAATGCCTAAAATTTTCTTTCAGTATGTGGTAGATGCTGAGACTCCCTGTAGTTTGCTGCTTCTTTGTCATCCCTCTTGTAGTGTGTCTGAGATCTGGCCACAGAAACTCTTGCTGAAATCATATAAAAATCTTGCTGTGTTGGATCTTCCATTTTATCTGAAGGCCAGGAGTTAGGACGGAGCTAAGTTTAAATCCTTTATCCAGTAGGCCTGTTCTCTTTTATAAAGTGAGACCACAGAAAAATGTGTTCTATAATCTTAATTTTGTTTCATCTTTACATTTGACTTGTGAGCTAACTCGTTGCAAAGGTGTGTTCCCTCAAGTTGAAAACATTGAAAATACAGGGTTTTCCTCCCCTAATCTCCATCCCTTCCATGTTCAGGAACATATAGATACATTTACATGTTTTTGTTATTTTTATCATAGGAAATGGTGCTCCAGGGCTGGTTTTCTCAATCTTTAGGTGCTCTACAACCCCAAAATTAGGATGTGGTCAGCAGTAATGACCTTAGAATCCTACAGATAATGTGAAAGGAGTGAAAGCTTCTACCTGGACTAATGTTCTCTCAGCAAACACTGCCTTAATTATGTCTTACACCATACAAATAATGACATTAGTGTCATCTTTTTAGAAGTCAGCTCTGAAGGAATTAATGAGATAAAAAGTTCGAATGTATAATAATATTGAGGATTTTATTATTTTGGCAAATATTTCATGAACAGGAAGCAATAAAAATTGAAGTAATACATACAATGAGTATACTAAAGAGAAAATATGAATTATGCATTTGTCTCCAGGGTTTTCTGATCCCTCGATTTGAATTTTAAATATGTAGTGGGACTAATAAACATCAAAGGCTATACATGTATAGAAATCTTTTTTGAAATGCTCTTGCTATATTTTGAGACAAGTATATTTTCTTCTGTGAATTATCTCTGATAAACCACCAGGAAAGCATCACTGAGGGGGCTAATAATTTGCATGAGACAACAAAACACCAAAGATCAAGGTATAGAAGGAAATCTCTACCTCATTTTTTTCCTTCTCCTTTTCTAAACACTTGGTACTTTTATGCTTGTTCAAGACTGATAAAAAATTGGGAGCACTTTTAATATTGAAATGAGCAGCTGTGAGAACTTGCTGAGAAGGACCAGGAGTTGCCAGTGCAACTTAGAGTTTTATTAGGAGTTTGGAGTTTTGGTCAGATAAAGAAACCAACAATAATGCTGTAGCAGCTAAGATAAGCATTTCCCACCAATGACACTTGCAGAGCCAGCAAGTTAATTACCCAAAATAAAGAGTATTAGTGGGTATATATATAAATTTCAGGGCCTGTTACACTTGTGTATCAGCAATGAAAACCTACAACAGCTCAATGATACCTTTCCTTTGCAAGGTCCCATCACATCCATCACTCTCATGACAACATGCATGAATTATTGTGCTCTGTTGGTTTGGTTTTAGTGAAACTAAGGTAGAAAGTCAAACCCAGATGTGGTTTAACTGTTATTTCCCACATCCCATCTCCCTGGTTGGGATAGATGATGGGCTGCAATGACACTGTCCCTGCAGGACACCAGAGGACCCATCAGTGACACAGAAGATTTAAACTCAAACATGACTTTGCACTTGAATGACGTGTGGCCAGGCAGCTCTTCTGGTAGTTTCCTCATTGCTGAGTGATGGTTTAAAAAGAGTGTAACTACCTTAAATAAAATAATAAAATCAGATGTTATAGGCAATTTCCTATCTCTGAAAAGCCCAGTTTTCAATTCTGAATTGTTCAGGGCTGACATCGTACCACTCTTATTAAATCTTCCTGCTGGGTCATCCCTTGTGTGTATCTACAACATGATTAAGAATTTTGTGCTTAATTTCATTTAATTATATTTATTTATTTATTTATTTATTTATTTAATTTTACTCCCATTTCTCACCCAGGCACACAGGAACTCACATCTCTTTGTCTTGGAATAATCAGAACTCAGGAAGTTTGCATTTAAGTGCCTGATTCTTTTCTCTCCCACAATGTGGAAAACCAACTTTCATACAATGATCTTTAATTTATTTTTCTGTTTTATGGCAAGGATTTCAAGAGCTGAAAAACAGAGATCAAACCCAGTGAATAAATCCATATATCAGAGAAATCAAAGCTGTTGTTCAGCCACTTTGCTCATCAAATCTCTTCTTATTGATACAGGTAGATACCTCCAGTACCTCTGGCATTGTGTTTCCCTTGCTTTTGTCCTGAAAACTTCCTTTATTTTCATGCCCATCACCTTTTTTGGGAAGAAGGATTTGTTGTGTTACCTGCTTTTATGATTCTTTGCCTGATTATCTTCCCCTCTTTTATTTTTTCTGTTGTCCCTTTAGCAGATGTTTCTCTGCTATGCCCAAGTTCTGGTTGCTTCTCCTTCCCATTTTTCATTTGTTTTCCGTGTCTCCTGCTGGCAGACAGATGGAGGACTGGCTGCTTGGCACTGCAAATGTTCTGCAGAGCTTTAGTTCCCACCCCACTATGAGAACAGGCTGTTCCTGTGAGATTTCTTTGCAAATAGAAGGAGAAGGCTCTGTGGTACCAAATGGCACCTTCCTGGGACTGCTCTATTTTCATGACATTCCAAAAAGTCCTCCAAGAACTTGGTGGGGAAATTTGATGGAGAACTGACAGCGTGGATTTGAGTCCTTTTGTCTTCCACACAGTTATTGGTGTTGTCACGTACCAAGGACCTGATTCATTCAGCATTTTTCTTTTTGGGTGGTGCATTGAATGACAAATGAGAAAGAATATGTAGCTTGTGCTCTTCCAGTATAAACCCAGAGTTCTCCAAACACAAAATGTTCTTTCTACCAGGAAAAAATGCATCCTGTCTGCGTTGAAGTGGAACACTGTGTAAGCACAAATCAGGAACATACTGTGGGAAACTTCTGCCACTTTTTAAATGGCAGAGGAAACAAATTAGGGATTTATTCTTTTTTTTTTTTTCTTTTTAAGTTCAAACAAGCTTGATTTGAAAACTAAAGTAAAACTGTTCCAAAATAGTTGTCACAATCGATTTCTCCAACTGGAGGAGACACTGGTAGAGAATTGTTGCCAACAGGAATCTACAAACAGTGTCACACTGAGTGCTTTTTATATTCAGCTTTGACCTCCTGGCTGAGAATGAAGCACTCTCTTCACATGGCCTCCAAAAAGCTGAAGTTCAGTAGGTTAAAACCCTTTGTTCCAATGGATTAAAGTTGTCTGTAGCCAAGGATCACCTTTTTTTTTTTGTATTTCCTTTAATTTTCATTGCATTTCCTTTAATCAGTCAGTGGTACTTCTCTGCCTGGCATGGGCTTTGAAATGCTGAGTTCTGAATTGACTTTGGTAAAATAATTGGTTGAATTGGGAAATTAGGCAGGAGAGTTTGTGCCCTCTTGTCTTAATGATTCCTTTAACTTGTCATGGTTGCAATTTAGTAATTTTGAAAGTGTTGTAAGACAACTGTGAAGCAGATCTGGAGGTCGAGCTGGGAAAGATTCCTCGTTTCTGTCCTGAAAAGGAGTTTGGACAGACCTGGAGAGATGGAAGTCACAGAGAGCTGATATTTAGAGTCTGAAACACTTCTTGTTCTCTTTGCAAACACTGCCAGCCATCTTAAATTTCTCTGTCATTTTGGACACAAAAGTTTGACTGGAAAACAGGCTCCTAAATTCCTTGGGGAATCCTAGAAATGATGCTGTATGATGTTACTCTGCTTGTTATATTTCCCTTTGAACAGCTCAACCAGTAAGGGAGAAGCAAGAAGGATGGAACCTTCTATGGGAACAGTCTAAAAGTAGAAAAGAAAGAATATTGGTGTTGAATGGATTAAATGAGATGGCTCAAAAGTAATGTTTTATCAGATTTATAGTTAGCTATGCAAATACAAAGTCAAAATCCCTGAGACTTGTACGTGCTGTTTCAATAGGTGACTTTGTGCATTGATTGAAAGGATGATGACACAGATGGAGAAAAGTGTTTGCCATATCAAGGAGCCCTTTCTTCCTCTCTGTACTTGAAATGAGCTTGAGGCTGGTCTGGTGAACCAGCATTCAACTACCTAAACAATTTCTTAAGGTTTTTAGCCATGTCAGGGTTTTAAATGACTCTTGTATTGAGTAATTTAAAATATTGAGATGACTGCTAAGAGCTTTCCATGTCTAGGGTGTTGATACTCTACACTTCTTTAGAGTGAATGGACATGAATATAACTTAAAAAAAGCTTGTGCAAAATTTTTAGTCTTGATTGTCCTAGTCTAAAAGTGTCCCCAAAACTAAACCCCACCCTCTCTCCTACTGGCTGATATTCCTAAACTAACAGTTCCTCATTTGAAATTAGAAAGGGCTTATATTGTCTCAGTTTTCATTATCTGTTTCTTGATACTCATATCCATCCTAAGGAATTTGTATTTTCTGCCTCTGCATTTTTCAGGGCTTGTGGATAAATCAAATAAGGAAGGTGGTTGATTCATTTAGCTCATCTTTTAAGAGTGGCTGGAATTCTGCCTGGCTATTAATTTTACTTCATTTCAATGCATTTTCTATTAAAAATAATACATTACAGCCAGATAAGCCAGAATGACCACACATATATTTAAGCACCCTTTGGCACAGTTTGTAGAACCTCAAAGTGAAAGTGAGAGCATTTCAGGTGTGTGATTCCTGCCCTTTGCTGTGCTGTGATAGCCCAGGATCTTGCCCATTATTGAGCTTAAACAACAAGGTCGAGTCGTACCTTCCTTTGCTGCTGCTGCTCTTAACTCCCTGTGGAGACCCCTGTGTTCACTTTGTTTGCATTTAGAAGGCTGTTATTGCCAATTCTTCAGGCTAAACATCATTAAAGAGCATCATAAAACCCCCCAAACAACTGGAGTGTGCCTCATCACTCCACCCAACACTGAGTAGTCCCTGTTCCACTCCCAAGGAAACTCCTCGTTTATTTTTGATGGCTGCCTAAAATTCTTGAAGTTTCCTGGTTTAGATCCACCACCATTGATACAAGACATGTAGCTCCTCCTTCAACTTGCTTAGAAGCAAAATTTGGGTTTTTCCACAGAGATCCTTGCTCATGGAATCTAATCTGATGCTCAGAATCAATCCAGAACTGATAAAATTGATCCATATGGTTTATAGACTTTCTAAAATCTGAGGCTTGCCTGCCTTGCCTACTGTGCGGACCTAATACAAGACAGTTACTCCTTTCCTAAGGAATTCATTCCTTGAAAAAGTAGAATTATTTCCTTGGAACAAAGAAAGAAACAGCAAAACACTTCCAAGAGGCATTATTTCCAACTAGCAAACTATAACACAAGCACATATAAAACATTATCACTCAAAATCCCTGAAATACCCAGAGGCCTCAGCAGGTCAAGAAGACCTCAGGGCCAAATCCTAACCAATCCTTCAGCCTTTGCACTGCTACAATCCTACGGATTTCGGGAAGACAAGAAATTTGGCACTGGGGGCTGAGGAGCTGATAGACTTAATCAGCCAGCTCGGAGCTGGCAGGTGATGTTATACAGAATTTAAAATCAATAAATCCTTCAGCCGTAAGCAACTTGCTCTGGTGGTTGAATTTAATAGAGTGTTCGCCCATGTTATATAGTGTTTTTAAGTTTAAATATTCCTGTAATAAATTTAGAGGAAAAAAACCTCGCTCCCATTTTCATATGCTTTCTTATTATTGCGTCCCTGGAATACACTAGGCAGACAACAAACCAGAGAGCCTTTGAATAGCTCTGTTTTGCCCCTCAGTCTGCAGTCTGGGGCTTGCCCATCACTAAAATTTTGCTGACCATTTCATGTTTTCCAGGGATTAAAGGCAAATCAAACTCTCGTTTTGTTTTATTATAGCTGCTTGAAATGCACACACACACAAGGAGCTCTCTCGTTGTTTCGGGCTATGGTGTGAAGCAAAATAAAATAATATGCCAGAAAATAAGCATAGCTCATGGTGTCAGGAGAGCTGAGGGTTAGGGTTAGCCTTTCTGCTGCAGGAGGCTGAGCTTCCCTGGGCTGGAAAAACACATTTTGGGTTTCCAGTATGCAGAACAGTTTATATATTTTATCATAACTCCATCCAAATATGCTCCACAAGCAAGAAGGTGTTAATTGAATAATGTGGGTTGGAAAAGTACTGTCAGGTCAAGGAGTCCAACCATGAACCCAGCACTGCCAAGCCACGTCCCCAAGCACCACATTAGGTGCCATCAGGCAAGGAGATCTAAAGAAGCAAGAGAGAACCAGCAGAAAACCCTTGGCAGTGTCCCATGTGATATAAGACATGAGGTGAAACTGCTGCCACCCTTTCTCCTCCAGAATGTGCTGGTGTCCCACTCAGCCTTCATGTCCCCACGACACTGAGTGGGCAGCCTCAAGCCTGCCCTGCCCAGGGGGAAATCGAATTTTTTGGGGCCTATTAACTTGTCTCAGTGAAAAGCAGAAGCCACAGGGTGTCCAGCTGGCTTGGATGGTGAGCACACAATCATCTCTGGGAAAACTCAGGTCCTCAGCCCAGCCTAATGATGCCTTCAGAAATCAATAGCAGCTGCACGCAACGTGGGCTCGTGGAGACCAGCCCTGTCTTCCCTCTCCCCTTCATTAAGCACTCAGCACTCCTGAATATACACTGAGAAAAAGCTATTTAAGGAGTTTGTCTTCAACAATTATCTTACAACAGAACCCAGGTTATGCTGGAGTAGCTCTGTAAGAAGTAGGAGGTAACTGTGATACTCATTTCTAGTGATAATTAACTGGTCCTTTCTTACGTGCCATTCAGTCCTCAGTACGGGATTTCAGTGACACCCATCAAAGCAAAAGTATTCTTTTCATTTTAAATTGTTATTCATCCTTAGAAATGTCTTCCTGTTCTTTTCTGAAGACAGAACAACAAAAGAAGTTATGCAATCCAAGCCACACGGCAAGTTTTCTGGGGCCATCATTCGAACCCCCTCAAAAGTGCACTATCCTAAACAATTCAGCTTACATTGCTAAATTATTGATAATTAACTTTTACTGAACAATCTGTGTCAGTAGCAGTTCTCTCTTACCTCAAGAGCAGATAAAAACTTCCTTTTTTCCCCCCCAATAACCATTTTTGCCACTTGACAAACCATCAGATATAAGATAAGCTTCCTCTGGTGTAAAGGGGAAACTACATCCCATTCTTATACGGGGATGTTCAAACATAAATTGATGCACACTCTAAAAATTGCAGTAAGTTAAAAAAAAATACAGAAAACATACATAGGAAGGTTTCTGGAAATTATTCACTGATTCTTGAGATAATTGTACATGTGAGGGTGCAATGCATGCAGGACAATATCTTTAAAAGAATGATGTGACAGATTTTTAAGTGTTTGTTTTTCAACCCAGACTCATTTTTCAGAAATCATTTTAGTGCTCAGGTGCATAACTCACAAAATCTTTGGAGATCTGAGACACTCATAAGGCTGGGTGAATTTGGCTCAAACATTTCTTAGATTTCCTCAATTTTCAGATATAAAATTAAAAGTTGCTTATTTCTGGTTGATTTCTATGAGAAGCATCTGCAATTTTTATGTATTATAGGACTATTTCTGTATTCCTGAAAAAGCTGGGAGCAGGCTTGGGTACTGAAAGCCGTTCAAGAAAAAGAAGAGTATGATTTCCTCGTGAATGTAAAGCTTATTGTAAAGCTAAAAAGAAGAAGAAAAAGTTGCATCAGAAGTAAAATTGCAAGTATAGCTTTAGAGCAAAACATTTTATTTCCACTCTCTCAAGCTGGGTACAAGAACTTTTCAGCTGAATTGACTTATTCTGGAGAGCAACCCTCCATTTCCTCCTTCAATAAGAAATTTTGATGCACAGAACAGCCCAAATCCAGAATTTCCCTACAAATGTTACCACTGACCAAAAACCCCATAGAAATAGGAACTATTGTTATAAAGTGACTCTTATCTGATGCTGAGGATGGAGGACTGACCCCAGAAACATTTCTCTCACTTATATTTGACTTTACCATGGGAAGGCACATGGATGAGTTCATAGAACAACTAGTTGGAGAACTCATCTTTCCTTCTTACCTCCACTAATAGAATTTTACAACATGATATACATAGAACAGTGTTATAGGAGGGGGATGTTAAAGGATTTCCATCTTGTTATTGCCTTGGGAAATATAACTCGACTTATAACACCCAGCCTGACTAAAGGAGGTCTCAACTAGAACCAGCTGGTCTCTATTAGACCATGAAACGCCCCCCAAGCTTTATAGCAACAAAGCCCCTCAAATAAAACATCCTAACCAGGTAAAAGCGAGCACCGGAGGGGCAAACTTGTTTGCTTCACTGGATTCATCTAAAGTTTCTGCAGTTGCAGCTCACAATTAACAATTTCCCCTCTCTACAGGCATTTCAGCATAACTGCTCCAACAGGACAATTAGCTCAGACAGCTGGCACATGGGACCGTTCTGCCACAACATCCCCACCCCAGGGGATTCCTACTGCAGGGTTTGGCTTCCCAGGTGGGTTTGATCTCTGCGATGGAACAAAATCCCACCCAGGAAAGCTGCAGAAACAACGCAGAGTTTGGACCTGAAGGAGGTGCTGGGAAGTGGTGGGTTTAAGTAAAGAATTTTCAAAAAAAATATAAATAGTCAAGAAAGGGAGTTAGGAGTGAAGTGAGGACATAAAAAGAAAGAAGAATTTTGTTATGACAGAGTGAGTATTCAGTAATTATCCTTTTTTTTTCCTCTCCCAAGTGTAAGTTTGATGTTTAGCTTATGGAATTGAAAATAAGAGCCAAGGGAATGTAGGATTCCTTCTGGAAAGCGAGACATGCCAATGTTTGGGGGTGTAAATGTGTGCACTCCAAATAATTTAAAGTATATTTTAAAATGTTATCAACTGCTGTAGTTATGTGGGATTGGGTCAGACGTGGACTGAACGCTGACAACCAGCTTGGCAACAAGAGTGGTGATGTTATTCTCTTGGTATCCAAACGTCTTGCCAGGGTAATACAGTGTAAATCTACTTTTGGAGAAGTGGATTTAAATGTCTAAACAAATAATTTTGGGGGGGTTTCTACTATGAAAAAAAAGCAGTTTCCAAAGCTGAGTATCTACTGTTGAGTTCCCTACATTTTTTTATGCTGTTTTATGTATAATATGTATATTTTATTCTATGTTTAACAAACAGTTGATATTAGTAAAATATCAAGTTACTTGGGTTCCTTAAGTCATCTTTTCAACTTGCTGAAGTACTAATTTTGACAAAATCGAATCTTTATTCATGTAGGCTATTTTTAAAGGAAGGAGGGATATTGTACTGGTTTGGTTAAATTTCTTTGACTGTCCTCGCAGAGATTCTCTTAGTCTCTGTGTTTGTTTTTCAGATTAGTTTCCTTGTCTTCCTTCTTCAGAGAGAGGGTGACAAATAAAGGGATTCATAAAATGAGAGATAGGAAATTGCAGCCTCTGTTTCTCTTATTTTCCTTTTGGTTTTGAAAAGATCATAAAGGCAGTAAATGGACCAGTTCAGAATTCCTTTTTTCTTTCTGCCTAGGAGTTCTTGGAGAGATTTTACCTTTTTCTTATCAGCCTGTGGGGTCCAAGGCTTGTAGTGGTGTCAGGCTATGCAAATACCACTTTTAGGTTGGGAAACTGCACCCACCCAAGGGTTTGGGTACATCTGCAGAGGCATACTGGAAAGCAGAAATTAATAGGAAATCTGAGTGTGACCCCCCCCCCCCGGGAAAAGTAATGGAAAATGGCTCCATATTTTGATGTTTGTTCCCTGGTGTAGAAACAGCCAGAGTGATATGTAATAGTGTTGTTCCTTTGTGCCTGTTGGGGCGGTGGGTTTGGAAGTGAAGTGGGGAAATGTGGTGAGTGGGTTGAGGTGGTGACAGCACCTGCGGCTCTGGAACATGCAAACCATTGCCTTGGTTACGTCATCTTGCCTTCTTGCACTTAAGAAGTGGCAAAACAAGGTTTCTTCCAATGCTAACTTTATTTTGCGAGAGAAAGGAGTTCTATAGTTTTATTCTGAAAACCTACCCTTCATATGTAGTGAGGGTTGGAAGACAATTTACATTTCACTGGGCAGTCTGTGCCAATTAACTTGATGGGATCTAGTTCTGTGTGCTACAGCTGTCTAATTTTGTGGTAGCTCTAAACATTACCTGTTCCTGCTCTCTTTTGATTTTTCTAATAGGATTTTTTAAAAAAAATCAGATTGTGTGTTTCCTAACTTATCCCATTTAACTCCTTATCTCTTTCTATGGTTTAAGCGTATAAAATATTCTCAATTCATATTCCAGCGAGAGTCTGGGTGGCCACAGGAAGGAAAGTTTATTCATCAGTGTGCTTAATTTTTATTATTTCCTGTGCTGTTTTACATGAAATATAAACCAGAATCTAATCCAATAATGGCCTGAATGGGCCCCAGGAGTTGTACTACACTTTTCAAATGTCCTGTTCCAATTTTTTATTTTTTTTTTAAAATTCTTGTCAGCAGCCATGGCCTCTCTCAGGCGAGCTCATAAAAAGCTGGAGTACCAAAGAGTGGCATGAAACAGCTGTGCTTGGTTCCTTCTGCACACCCAGCAAAAGGCAGGATGACGGTGTTTGCCAGGGCCATGATGGATTGGGAGGAGATTGTCATGCTCTGTTTCTGATACAGCTTTCAAGTCAGAAGGATGTTTTTCTTCTGCTTTTCTTCTCTTCCCTGCCTTTTCTTTTTTTCCTGGTGTTCAGATTATGTGTGAGACAGATGCTCAGCCTCTAGCCACCATCCTCCTGTGGCTCTCCTGCCTCCACTTTGATTGAATATGAGCACAGCGATGCTTTTCCTCCTCAAGACAACCTGACAAACGCTCTTTGTGTGAATGGTGCACTTGGTTGCTCTAGTAAACAGAGCTGTCTTTTTATCCAGATGTCAGGAGAAGTGATGACTTCCTCACAGTGCACCTCAATTGCACCATATCTCATTCCTTCAGGGAAGCAGAGGCTGCAGATGTCATCTGATATTTCTTTTAGCTGATTCAGAAACATTTGCAGTCAGGCTAAGGGCAAATGCTTCTTTTTTCGTAGAGAAGCTGTAATAGCTGCCCTTATTGGAGGCACTTTTCCAGCAGTGGGGTTCTCAGGAAATGCTCCCACCTGAGGTGAGGCATTTTCAGCCACACAGCTGTGCAGTAGGACAGGGAGGAACGCAAGAGCTCGAGCTTTTAAATGAGGTGGAATTGAAGAATGTACAGACAACAAAGCAAAGGTTTTTGGATCCTCTGTATAGTCACCCCTAGTGTTTGCTGACCATCTCTCACAGACTTGTTTCCAGGGGCTCTCCTAGAGCCTCATGTTGCAGCTCACACTGCTGAGAGGGGCACGTGCGGTATTTTTGACAGACCCATTGCAGTCTGAACAATTGACCTTCTTCTTGGGCAAGGGAGAGCTTTGTTTTGCATTAAGTGTAGCTTATCTTATCCTGTCTGCAACCAGTATGAGTTCAGGAGCCCTGTGTCACTGAGTGTGCATGGCTGGAGGAAGGTGTGCTCCTTACCCATGCGTGCAGTGCTTCTGTCATCGCTCGGCAAAGCACACCTGTGTGCTGCTGAGCTTGTAGGTTGGGTTGGTTTTCTTGGGTTTGTCGCCTTGGGCTCGGTTGGGTTGAGTCTTTTGGTTGACCTTCCCTCCAGCTGGCCTTGCTGCGCCTCTCCATTGCTGCTAAGGAAATGAAAAGGGTGTGTTTTAATCTGCTGCTGCACCTTGTGCGGGCTGGAGAAGACTGGCCATGCTGTGTTAAAGCCAGGCCCCTGAACACAAGTGTTGCAACTCTCTTGCCACAGCCTTCCTGCCCAAATTCTTCCTGGGCAGTGAAAGATGACAGTCCATCTGCCTGCATATTCTAAGGCTGGTGGAAGAATTGGTTTCCATTATTATCTTGGTGGCGAGCGTGGGGATTTTCAGTTTCAGGTTTTTTTGGTTGGTTTTCTATGTTATTTTTTCAAAACCAGTGGGGAAGCTTCTGTTCTTCAGAGCCCTGTTCTCAGTGCAAGGGCAACAATTCAGTGCGTTATTGTTAAGGTGCAAGCATGTTGCTGAGAAACACATTGTTGAGAGCAGAAGTCTAGCAAGCCACACAATTGAGATGACAACTTGAGTGTAACAAAATCAGGAGTGTTGAAAGGACTGTGACAGTTTTCATTAACAGCGTTGTCTGAGGGAAATGTCTCCTTTGCCAGTTCTGGCAGCAAGTCAAGACAACACTATAAGGAGTGTTATTACCTTGGGCACTGAGCCAAGTAATTATGGAGTAGTGTTTTCATGCAAAACACATTAAAGATTTGACATAAATTAGAGAATATCTGTGTACCTCCTATTTTAAATGCCATGTTCTTGACTTAAAGCTATTAAAACTGGGAGGATCACATGTGGGAACTTCTTAAACTAAGCAGCCTTACCATCCAAACTCTGCGAGACCAAGATATTGTTTTAAGTCTGAGCTCTGATTTACAGGTGGGGTTTTGGTGTGAAGTGATCTTAAGCACTTGCTGCTCCATTCTGATTTGGTGCTGCAATATTGCTAAAAGCTAAGATTACCAGAGAGCCTCAGTGAATGAAAGGAGAGGGATTGTGGGAAGAAGCACTGAATCTACTCATAATTTCAGGGGGGTCTTCAGAGGTTTCCATTATTTCCCTCAGTCATTATCCTGAGATCGTAAGCAAATAATGCAGCTGAATGACATGACTGAAGACACCTTCTAGTAATTCCTGCTACAGATGATTATAAATTGGATAGTTCTGTGCCATAATTCCCCCCTCCTCAAAGGTAATTCTTGTGCAACAGAACTTCAAAACTGTGGAATTGCATGGTCAGTCATTGTGTCCTTTCTGGAATATCCCTGTGGTGACTCTTTTCCTAAACTAAGAGTGTGGAAAAATGCATTTCAGCTTAGCCTGACTTCCATTTTCAGAGAGCTGTTTTGGAAAGCAACGCATGAACAGCCTGCAACTGATTTGGTTGCCTAGCTCTGTGAAGATGCTGCTGATTTTTTTTTTTCCTGTGGAAATTGTGCTTTACTTTTCTTCCACTCCTAACGTTCTGATTGCAATCCTTGCTTATGTAATGTGCATATTCCTTGCTATGCATAACATTTTCCCATTGGCTGGCACCTGACAGATTGCATGAACTCATACATATTTTGGAGTTTGCTCCATGTGGCAATTTAGTTTACTGAATTTACCATAGAAATGTTTGACTTGATTGCTTGAATCTCAGGTTTAAATCTGGGTGTGATATTAAGATACAAATCTGTTGGACAGACACTTGCAAATTCTGTCTTCTCATGGGGATATGTGAAATGCTAAACGTTAAACTTGATGTTCTCCTTCTCTCTTTTTTTCTGCCCCTTGCTGTAAATGTCCCTTATATATGTATGCTCTTAGTCCACTTTTCTGCAGGAGGAATAGAATGCGCATAATTCTGTCACCAACCCACCTCTGAGAGTTCAATAGGAGTGTCAGCTCCTGCCTTTGAAAATCAGGGATCAGAGTGTGAAATCTGCATCTTTTCAGGGCAATGCAATACAGCTGATCTAAAGAGGAAGAAAAAGATTAGCCACTTAAACTTTTCTTTTTGCTGCTTTTGTTGTTCTCAATTGGCTTTGACAGAACAAGATTGGCTCAAGGTGGCTCCGAATTGCAGTGAGCTTCCTGATAACTTTGAATTTTAAACTGGCTGTCAGTTTTCCTCAGTTTTAGCAGACAGAATGTCTTCTGTGAGATGTAACTGTGGCCTGGGCTAACCTATTTTGGGTGAGGTATAAACAAGGTTCTAAGCTGTTGGCCCCTGCATGTAATTGCTGAGTGCTTTTTGTGCCATGACATACCAGGTGATCAGCTGAAGGTGCCCCAGTGGCCTGTGCTGTGCTTCCAGCCTGGTTTGGGCAACGCATACAAAGCTGGGAGTGTTTTCCATGGACTTCCCTAAGTTTGCAGTGCCTGGGAATGAGAACCACCTCAGTATCTGGTGTCTGAGTGCCACACAGGAGAGTGCACAGACTGTATGGGACCCTGCGGATGGCAAGTCTGTAGTGTCATTCTTCCCAGATTTCTCATCTCTCATCTGGTTTAAAAACTCCTTCTGATATGTCAGCTTCTACAGCAGAGAACACACGGTTTTTTCTCACCCTGCTGGTGTGACAGCGTCAAACAAATCTCCTTTTCAGATGACAAACCAAAAATGATGTTAAATAACAGTGAAGCTCCTCAGAAGAGCTTTGGACTGCAAATGCTGGCAGAAGCTTGTCACTGCAGCCTTCTGTGTTTACAGATGTCACTGTAAGTGTGCCCATCCACTCAGAGAGCCCCTTGTAACAGCAGTCACTACAAAGACTCCAGCTAAACAGCAGAAACTTTGCATTTGTGTATTTGTGACTTCATGCTTTTTAAGCAGCTATATTTTTTTAGTTAATTACGTGTTCCCTACTTTTTGTGCCTGAATACTCTTTTATTGCTTTCCTGCTGTGGAATCTTTCATACTGGCAGTCTACTTTCTTCTCTGTTCTGTGAAAATGGGTCCCAATGTAACTCCTTTAGAGCTTGTTTTGGCTCATTCCCTCCTGTGAGAAAGTGTATTAATATATTACTTTTCTGAAGATGATGGTGCTTTTTTGTTGTTGAAACTGCAATCCTAATGAATGTACTTAATATTTAATGTGTGTGATGCCTCCAGGGGATGCTGGGAGAGCCTGTGCTCCTGTGCTAGGGATCTGACGTTGGCTCCTGATCAGGCTGTGGCTGACAAGAAAGCAACACAGAGAGGCCTGAATAAGTTGTGTGTGAAGTTTCTCCTGTGGAATAATGTGAATTAATCGTAATTGAGGAGACTTGCCAAGTTTGTTTAGGGCTGTGCTTGGTTCAGAGTGGTCCTACAAGAAAGGTGATGTCTTGAGTATACCGAGTTCATCTGGACTCAGGCTCTGCTAGGAACTTTAGTTCCAGCTACTTTTTGGGTTCATCTGGAAGACACCTAATAGTGGTTATAAGAGAAGAGTTATTGCCCTGGTTATGACATAGAGCCTTTCGATGGGCTGATTTTATTCTCCGTGGCAAGGATGACAATCAAGCCTTTAGCAGAGCTGAGGAATGAACCAGTCTTAAAAAAGATAATCTGAAGCAGAGCATGCTTTTTAATTTTCCTGAAGTCTAGCTCTATTAGGTCAACTTCCTTAGAAATAAAGCTGTTGCTGCAATATTTGTTCCATATTTCAGAAAGCTGCTATTACACTTGTATCTTGCTGTCATGTACCAGGAAACTGAGCTTAGTACATCATATTTTTTTTCAGCACTTGCTTTGTTTCAGGAGAGCAAGATTTTCTTCCTTTATTTTTGAAGTCTCTTTGTTCTGTTGTTCCATGGCTTCAGCTCTTCTACATGTCTATTGTTCTGGTAAAAGCAGGTCTTCCTTGAACTCTTCTTTTAAAACAAAAGGGAAAAACCCCCACGCAGTACACAGGAACAAAACCAACCCCCCAAGCTGAAATGCCAGCAGTTGGTCTTCTACAGCACCCTGTGTAAACCTCTTTCTTTTTATTTCAAGGAAGTGGCTTGACTGAATAACAAATATTGTTGGGTCCACATATCATTCTACCTAAGTAAACCCTTTACCCTTTCTTCCTTTCCAAACCCCTGGTGTGTTTTTCTTTATTGGCTGCCTTCCCTCTGTGTTGCTGCCCAACATGGACATCATTGTGTCTGAACTTGGCCCTTGAAAGAACTTTTCAGTTTGTGTGTCAGTGTTTCCTCTTCCTCTCCCTTTCCTTTTTGCATTCCATAATCCATAGGATGTATTAAAAGGAATAAGACACAGAAACATGACCAAAAAAAAGGAAATCATCTGATTAATTTTTCTCCAGCTGGATGATGGCTTGGGGACTGTCTTATCGCTTTTTCCTCCCAATTCCCCTTTTTGTTATAAAAATGAAATGACTGAACACAATGACCCTTTCCCAAATATTCCAAACAGTACGAATTAAGGCAAGGCAAGTGCTGAGTGGTGCCTGCCTTGCTTAGCTGTATTTAGCAGGCAGTTTGCTTCATTTGGGAGAGCTGCTGTGAATTAAACCCCCATTAGGCTGTCCATGTGTGGGCTGAAGGAGCGTTTGGGTTGTGCTTTGGATTTCATCTCTTTGCATGCTCGAGCATAATTTGGGACAGACAGACACTACTCTGGGTGCCACTGGAGCTATTGGTAGACTGAATTTCAGTACCTTTGGGCATTTTTCATACTGAGCCCTTGGTGGAAATGTCACCTGCCTGAGTGTTTTAAGGTACACAAGACTGTAGATGTCATGCTAAGAGAAGTTGGCTTTTTAACTTTAAATTTTCTGATTTTTTTTTTTTTTTAATTTAAAGTTCTGCTCCGGCTCCTGAGCTCCCACCGTGAGTCATTGTGAACATATATAGTAATTTTCTTAATATTTCTTGGTTTAAAATATTATGAAAGGAAATAGCCTATGAAAAGTACAACCCCTCTGATTTTTTTTTCTCTGCAGTTTCAGCCTGCTGGGTAATTCTTCATGATCAAATACAGTTAGAACAGAGAGCCTGAAATATTGTAATCTGTGAATGGAATTCATTTGTTATGTAAATTAAGTGGGGAAATTGTGCAGATGTGAGAATAGGAAGTTTCACATTCTAAGACAAACTCCTAATGTCTTTGCACTAGTTCATCTTTTATTGAAAATGCCATTAATTTTCTGCTAACTTTAATAGCAGGTATGTAGGAGAACATAATGTAATTGGCTAAAGGTTTTTCACTTAAAAACTACACACATATAATGTGTGTATATATAGATAATCCTACATTCTTTGCCACTTCCTTTGGGTTGGGAATTATTTTAAGTAATCAAAGCTGTACAAGTCTTCATGTTTCAGTTCATTCAAGATAAGGGCAGTTGGACGATTCATATCTGCTTTTGACCTGATTGCAGGACTCAGTGAGTATGAGGAGCACATGAAACTTCACTTGGCTTGGCACTGCTTTGAAGGAGCTTGGGAATTCAGATGGTCCTGCAGAAAGTAACTCACGTGGTTCCAGGCTGAAAAAGCCAAAGCACTCTAGATTTTGAATATTCAGAAGTGCAGTGATTTCTTCTATTCCCTATTCCTTGCTAAGCACCTGGTTTGTGGGTTTTTAGGTTTAGGGAAGTTTCTCTGTGTTATAGTTACAGCCCCACAGTCTTTCATATGAGTCCAGTTTTCTTCAGTCAAGACGCTGGGGTAGCATGAAGAAGGTTGGAATAATTTAGACATCTGCTCTGCAAACAGAGGTGAAATAATTACTCCTTGAAATGGCTTGTGTTTGTTCAGCAGCAGCTTTAAGGAACAATTCCAGGCTTCATCTGATCCAGCAGGAAAGCAGCATTTTCAACCTCCTTTAATAAGGAGGACACTTTGTGGCTGTTGCATGCCAGGAGCAAGTGGTGTATTCACAGCCATGTGAGTTTGTTCCGTGCTTTGTACAGAGTATAACAGTACAACTTTAATGAAAAGCAGGTTTGTGGTCCAAAAATCAAGGGCTCTCTTCTTGAACAATAGATGAGAAGGATGATGAAATCATGCTTCTGGAAATCAACATTTCTCAAGTTGTCTTGGTATACTTTGCTTCATCTATCACTGCAAATGTAGTCTGAATTGGAGGGGAGGATTAGTTTTTCAATTCAGACTGCATTTGTCAGATATGCATAGTTTGTTTGGCTGCTCATATTGCTTTAAAAAATGTCATCTAGGTTTTTATACAGTATGTTTCATATCCTCCTATTTCTTTAAAACAAACTGTTCTTTCACAGCTCCCAGATCATGAAATCCTGTGAGCTCTGTTTTAAGACGACATACTTGACTGGCAAAGCAGAGCAGTTTTCAGGAATTGGCTTAAATTTGTGCCTCCCAGTGATCTCTCTATTACTCTGGCTGACTCTAAACTGCGTTTGCAATGCTGCTTTGCATTTCTGACACGTGGAATATTACAGGCTGTATAGAGCACTCTATTTGAAATACACAATATATAGGCTTTATAAAAATAACTTCACCTGAGCCTCTGCTGGAACTCTATGGGGCTGGAAAGTCTGAGGCAATCAATTAAGTAGAAGTTAATTTCTCATTAAAGCAATGACAAGATATAAAAGCTGTGGAAGATGTACAGTCTTCTAGAACTTACCAGGAGTTATTTCAATTGTTTTAGTTGTTCAGGTAGTCCACAAACAGATTAGCCATAACAAATTCTTCAGTGTTTCAGGCCTCTCATCCTACCTCTCTTTTCCTTATTTTTTTTTCTCTATTTATTTCTCTATTTTTTTAATTATGGAAATTATTTATCTCTGTTTGAATACAGGTGATAAACGTGTACAGGTGCTCTTGGGAGATGCAGCTTCAGGGGTTTGAAAGAGAGGCATTTACATTTAAAGTGCAAATTACTTGGGCTAGTGGGTTATTATGTCTTCAGGGCCATTTCTGCCAGTGTTTCTCTAAATGTGACACATGGGACTGACTTCTCCAGCCTTAATAAAGATGAAAGTTACTGGAGCATGAAACTTTACAAACAAGTTCTATTGATGTATGTTAAAGATTTTACTCATTTCCATTTTAAGTGGAAACCGGTTTATAGCCTAGTAAAATGGAGCATCCTAATAATTGTTTTTAGCACTTAAAATAACAGATATGGCTGTAAAGTTCCATAGCACTTCACAAATATAGAGCAGGAGTTGCTCTGAAACTTAAGTACAAAACACAGACCCAGCCTTGGAATAGAAAACAATACAGTAAAGGAGAACAGGAGATGGTGAAAAGAAAGATAGTACAAAAAGGAGTTTTTTTTACTCTAGGTGAGAGAGCAGTTACAGAGGAGGAATAATTAGCAAGAGCAGAATGTATAAAAATAAAGGTTGAAACAATCAATGGGTCTTCCAAACAAGAGCCAGGGGTTTCTACCCATGGTTTATGAAAGTAGAATTTGAGATGAAACGACTCTTGAGGATAAGGAGACTTAAACCTGACATACAAAATCTCCATAAAAACATCAGTGAGAGAAAGGCGAGGAATGAGGATGCATTTTTCTGCAGTCTTAGGGAAAGGAAGCAAAGACATTTGGTGAAGGCAGACATGTCTGCAACAGTGAGAGGGAAAACTGAGTGGTATTGGAACTGGAACAACAAATCAGCTTGAGCAGTTTGAGCAGTCAGTCTGCAGGCTTTGATTTGCATATTTGATTTTACTTTTTGCTCCTAGATCAGTGTTTTTCCCCCTCTTTCCTGTAAAAGGCAGAGGCAAAGTTAGATTCAGGTTATTGATTCAGGTTATATATTCAGGTTTTTTGACACATTTGGCCCAACTGGTCCTTCAGTGTGGAGCAAGGGGGAATGTTAGACTGAAGGGATGCATTTTTCCAAAAATCCCCAAACAGTTGTCCCAGTAATGGATATTCAAACCAGTAAACATGGTACTCAGAGACTGGAAAACACATTTGACTCTGTGCCTCCAAATATCGAGTGGATCTTTGTCTAGAGAATTCTGGGCTAGAGATACCAGCGAACAGGTTTCAGGCTGGGCAATCTTGCCCAAAGGAAAATTATGAACCAGCGCAGACCAGTAACCAACCAGTAACCATGAGGTCTGTAAAGGTTTTTAGGTATTTCACAGGCACATATATTAGTGTTACAAGCCCCTCTCCACTGCACCCCCCTAAGCCCTGGAGTATCCCAGCCTTCTGAAGGTCCTTTTGGATACAGATGTGGCCTCAACTCCCAGCCATGGCCACTTGTAGCTGTCACTTTGTGAGACAGAAAAGAAATGTAAAAGCCTTGAGGGACGAAGCCTTGGGTGTTTGATGCAGGCTGGGTCACTGAGGTGGGGGGGAAAAGGAACAAAACCTCTTTCCTCCTGTAAGGATTCAAGGAGCAGAATATAAAGTCCCCCTACTAACATAAAAGTCCAAAGAAAGATTGGTAAGAATATTTCTGGTGGTGATATGTAACTCGAGCGAGAGCTGTGTCAGTGCCCCTCTCAGCTGGGTCCCAAAGAGGCTGGAGCAGTGTGACAAGGAGTCAAATGCCTGGGGGGAATATCCTGGCTGTGGGGGTGAGTTGGGTTTTTTAGGGAGGGGTTAGTGGTGTATCCGTTGGGTTTTGTGTGGTTTGTTTGTTTTCTTGCTGGAATTTTTCTAGAAGATTGCTTATGCCACTCGTCTCAGTGATTTTTGAAAGGCAGTGGGAAGTGTGGAGTTGCTGCAGATGGTTATGCACATGCCTTCCTGTGCTGAGGAGGTTTGCTGCTCCTGTCCAAACTTTCTCCCGAGCTTTTGCAGGGGAAAAAAAGTCTCCTGATGAGATTTCTGTGTTTCTCACATCAATAATTCATAATGTTCATTCTCTTGCTGCTCTGAAGAAAGGCAAGGAAAGAGGAAGATTGCAGTCGAGGCAGGTGGGGGAGCAGGTTATCTCAGGGAAAAGGAGTGAGAGGTAATATAATCTAAAAATGGATTGTAACTGCTCTCAAACTTGTCTTTATTGCCCTGAAGCCTCTAAATTATCTTTTCATAAAAGCCTGCTTCTCTAAGATGTATTTCCTATTCCCTTTCTGGTCAAGAGGTCTCAGATTTCTGTGTCTCAGAATTATTACCTTGACAATCAATAAGCTCACACTAATCCATGTGAGGTCTCCCATTTGAAATGATTTACTTACTGGAAGTGTCCCGCAGATGACAAAATTAAGCTGAAACTGGAGGAGTTATGTTAAAGCCACATTTATTTCCATTAGCTCGGTGAGAATTTTGAAACATGAGCTTGTTGTGTGTGCGTGCTGCTCCAAGTCCCTGCTTGAAGTGGGAAGGCACACTTGAAGCTGACAAGTAGGAGGGAAACTTCTCCCTTTCTGGTGAGGGAGGGCTGTTTGGCTACTGATGTACAAATGCTGCTCTGTGGAGGCTTTGATGGGTCGGTGCTTAAACACAGCAGCCTCTCCTGAACACATTTTGCTCTGTGAGGAACCGTCCATGAGGTTCTATTGCCATGGCAGGGACACTCATCCTTGCAGGCTCAGAGTCCTGGCTGCCTTTCCCTTGGCTGCCCCTGCTGTGGGCAGCTCTCTCCAGGAACATCGAACCTGAGTTTTCAGGGGCACCCACCTGTGACTGAGCTGGGACACTGGAACTTAAACCTCCTGTGCTGGAGTGTTGGTGGATGCCAGGGAAGAGAAGTTTAGCCTGATCAATATTTGCTTCTTGAGAAAGTGTTCTTAGTTGGGTTTTCCTCTGTAAGACTTGAGAGTGAAGCCCTGAGCGGAGGAGAGCCCTTAGCAAATACTGTCTGTGTGCTAAATATTTGCAAAATGTGTCTTCTCAGACTTGGCTCTTGCTTTTCAACCCTGTGAATTTCTTCTTTCCATCTGCCTGTCACAAATGCCATTAATGCCCTTGATTTCCACTAAAAGTAACGGGAGTCAGTCATTAACTGGTACCAGACTTTGGTGCCAGTCGTGTTCCAATTTTCTTTGCATCTTCTGTAAGCCAGAATGTGAATAGACTGTTCTCACACAGCTCAGCAAGGCTTTTCTGCCAGAAAACACAAGATGACAACACTTCACTTTAAGTTCCCGTAGTCTTAGTCTTTCCAAATAACTTCAGCCAGTTTTAATGCTTCAAACAAGCAAAGAGCATTTCTTTCCTGCTTTTCCACCCAGGCATATCCTTGCTTCAACTCTTCTGTCTCCGTTTGTTAAAGAGTAGCTGCCCCTGCCTCCCTTTCACCACAGTTTGTTTCACAGAAGTGCCGTTATTACAAGCAAGAGGGTGCTTAAGAGATGTAGGTGAGGTCTCAATTTTCACTGGTTTACCCTGCTTCCCTTGTGGTGGTCAAATGATTAATATTTAATATCCAGGAGGACTGGCTGACAGGTTTAAATTAGAGCCATCGCAAGGTGTTGTCACCCTACTCGGTCTGTCTCCTTAGGAGTGTTGCAGATAGTGAGCTCCTTAAGGAGTCCACCCCTCCTAGGAGTGGAGACCTGGCTTAGTTAGCATTAAAATGATTGATTTTTTTTTTATATGTCTTTGTATGTATGAGGAGTTTTTTTCTCTTGTTTGCTTGTTTTTGTTTCTCCCCTTCTGAAACGCTGCATAGGTTGGGTCTTTGGAAGCACAGAGAGACAGAGAGGAGGAACATGCTGTTGGAATGTTCTCTTCCTATGATCATAGCTAGGAAAACCTCTGTCTGACCTGTCCTAAATTGTACTTGGAGCCCTGAGACCCCCAGCACTTGTAAGCTCAGTTTCTCCATTTTTGGGGAGTCATTAACAGTCTGCTGTTTTAGAGAAGACTTGGAGAGTTTGGTTAAAAGATGGAACCCAAGTGTTAGTAAGACATCTTTACCTGTTCCACAGAAAAACAGAGCAAAGGACTTTGTTTTCTTCTGAAAACATGTATTTCCTTGGGTTTGTGTGTATGGAGGATAAAGAATGGAAAGTGGCTGCTAAGGTTTGGTATACGTAACTTTCTGAAGTTGTTTCAGGCTTCTATTACTGTGACTTGTAAGTCAAGACTTATAAATCAATTCTCCCTCTGTGTGTATTTATAACAAATCTTGGGTCCAAAGAACTGTCCCGAGTGCTGAAAAAGTGAGGAAAAGTCCTTCTGTTGCCTGTGAGCAGGATTTGGGTCCATAAACAGGTTTCCTCTGTCTGTAGCATGATAAATGATAACGTTGCTCTGAGCTGGGATCGATGGAGGCTAAAGCAGGGCTTGCTCTGGGCACATCAATACGGATTAAAATATGACCTATTTCAGCCAGCTAAATGCCATGCAAGGAATTGCTGACACCTCCAGAGCAAACAGCTTTGCTTGTGTACAGGTGCTGTGCACTCCACACTCCCTGCCCTGCACTCTCTGCATCCCTGGTGCCTCCCTGCACTCCTGGATTTGCTGCCTATGAGGCTCATGAACATTGAAATTTATGTTCCAGCATTCCTAGTCCTAAATATGAAGCTGAAATGTAATGAGAGTAAAAAAATTGGGATCTTTACCTATGACTGTTTAGGGGCCTTTTCTTTTGTAGTTATAATTATCTGCTCTTATTTCAGCCCTTTAGTTTTTTAAGGAAATGACAAAGGAAAATACTATTCTGGTTTTGATTTTTAAAATGGCTCTGAGTGGTGCAACTTTACCAGTGAACATTGACACGTGGTTGGTGAAGCTGCAAGCACCTTTGATAGTGAATAAGTGGTACAGTGTTTTTGGAGTCTGGGACCTAAAAACTATGTGGCTGATGTATTATACAGTCTTCTCTCTATGTGTTTATTCTCCTGAAGGAATGACAGGTTTCAGTCTTCTCTCCATGGCTTTGTCTCTGCACGACTGCCCGAACTGAGGTCACTGCAGGGGTTTTGATAAGCCACCTTGCTTTGGGAAGCCCTGGGGGCTACAGGGGAACTCCTGCATCCAAAGAGGAGCACTGGGCTGGGTGTTGGGCATCTATCTGTTTGATAGTTCCGATCAAATTCTTTTGTCTTATTATCTCCATCTTCCTCTCTGTAAAATGGAGGTACTGTGTTGCTTTATGGCATGATCAGATCACCACAGGTCTTTACAGAGCTATAGCTCTGCTGCTTGCAGATGATATATAGGAGTTTTCAGATGTTCTCCTAAGTACTTGTACTCCTGCACCCCAAACCTACAGAGGTATGTGCTTTTTTTTTTGCCTTTGCAGAATTTCATTAGCTTCAGGTCAGACTGCAGCCTGCCCTCCTGCATAGTAATGGAGAATCAGAGATTTGTTCTGTCCATTGTACCTTGGATTTGAGGAAAATGTTTCGAAAAACAAACCAAAATCTGAAAGTTACTTTAAAATAAGTTTGAAAATTGAATTTTATTCAATGTAAGTCAACAGTCCAGAAAGAGAAATACAGAATGAGTTTTGCTGAATGTTTGTCTTTGGGCTCCTCTAATACTTTTGTTCTGGGAGTTACATACAACAATATGGATATTTCTCCTAAATACCTGGAATGTATTATGGACTGTTTTCTCTGTGTTAGCATTAGCAAGAACTAAGAGACCCCAGTATTAGGGGCTGAGTTTCACAACTGTGCCTGTGGAATCACACTAGAAAAGTGAAAAGGGAGCAAGCTGCGTGCAGAATTCCTGTTGAAGCTTTAAGAATGTATTCCTGCAGGAAAAGAACTTGGAGGTGCCCTTAGTTTTTGCTGTGTCTCTCTCATTCTTTCTTTTTATGCTACGTGCTGAGAGGTGTTTTGGGGAAAATCAACCTGAAGAGTTAATATAAATATACCAATTTGATCGTTTCACTAATCGTGTGCTGGAGAGCACAGGAGCACTTGTGTGGCTATTCCTGGTTCTTAAAAAACTGCTGTGTGTGCTGAAAAGAACCCTAATTTGTAGACTGAAAGCATAACTTTTCAGTTCTGGGCATATTGTTATAATCACTTACAATTTTGACAGGGTTAGCCTGGAGCAGAATGAAAGTAAGTGTTGAATTCTCTACTTGGATAATTTCTCTGAAATAAACAGGGATTTTCCATATGAAGTCAATGAGAGAGGGGAGGAAAAAACCACCCCAACTTCTCCTTACATGGAATTTTTTTGTGCTGCCTGGTTTTCCTTGTCATGGTGTAGACTTCCTTGTGAATTTCTCAGAGATCCCAGTGGAGTAAGTGCATTAAAAAAAAGGAAAAATCAAGGATTTTTAGAGTTTGCCAGGTAAGAGTTGAGCTGTCAGAATATTAGTAAACTGTTTTTTCTCTTGGACATATCAGTCTTCTATCTTCATTCCTGCCAAAAGTGTTTCACTGGTTGTGGTTAAAAGCAGCAATAACTTGTGGAAAAAGGGTTTATCAGCCAAAACTCATGTTTTAATGTTGCCTTATGTAAGCTTAAAATATTTCAGTATAGAGGATGTGGGCTATACTGTGGGATGGCTGCATCAGAAAGGATTGAGCACCATCACTAATTAACTTCCAGTCAAGAAGTGAGAAAGGCTGGAGCACCACAGGCTGGAGCACCACAGGCTGGGGACACTGGCAGGAAGGGACCTGGGGGGTCTGACTGATGTGAGCCCAGGTGACCTCAGGTGAGCCCAGGTGGCCAAGGCGGCCAGTGGCATCCTGGCCAGGATCAGGAATGGTGTGGCCAGCAGGGCCAGGGCAGTGACTGTCCCCCTGTGCTCGGCCCTGCTGAGGCCACAGCTC
>JAWWMP010000001.1:3839621-3894280 GCA_035047865.1 Dendrocincla tyrannina | reverse complement strand
TTTATCTTGTCTGTGAACAGGCATTTGATCATACATTATAAATTTGTTTGTACAAATAGTAATTAATTCTAATGATTAGAAATGCTTATATTTACAGGAAGCTTTCAATATGCAAACCATATTCCTGTAAAATGTTCTGTAAACTAAGCGTGGCTCAACAGATCTCAAACAAATCTTCTCAGTCCTGAGATGTCATCAACATTTCATAAATGTTCCCAGGCCTTAAGAGAGGGTTCTCTTGTGCTTCCAAATATTTTTGGGAGTTGAGATTTACTTCACACTTTGGGTGGTTAGTTAATGTATGAAGAGAGGAAAGGCAGGTGGGAATCTGACTTTGTCAGACAGCGATTATTAAAGTGTTTCTCCTGACTTCCAGCAAGTTTCGGTTGCATCTGCTCTGCCACAGAGCTGGGATTTATTTCCCAGGCAGGCGGAATACAGCACATGGAGCTGAGAGCAGCTGGAATACAGCATCTTATGTATCTTTCATGTAATTTTACTCTCGATCTCAAACAGGGGCAAAGCATTTCCAACAGCACCTGTTTTACCATTCCAAGCTCGCTCCTGTGGAATTCAGAGACAATACAGTTTGCAGAGACCAGGGGTTCATTTACAATTCCATTAAATTACTCTTTGCGTGCAGGTTTTATGTTATTAATGAAGACAGTGAAGCTGCTTGTTAATATGGACTTTATTTCCTTTCCTTTTTTATTTCTTTCTTTTTTTTTCAGTCTAGTTAGAATTCATTTCCATAGGGATGAGAAAAAGGGAAAAAGCTCAGATTCCCTCTAGCCTTCTGTTGGAAAACATTTAGTTTTCTAAATGTTTGCTGTAGTCCTTCTCTAGTCACTGGGCAAATATTCCTGAGATAAGGTGTTGCTCCATATCTAAATATAAGCAGGTTTTTTTGTTTAAGAGCCTGTGAAAATATTTGACAGTACTTTTAACTTCAGAATAACTTATTTGTTTCTTCCCACTTCAGAAGCTGCATCCCATGGAACTAAATATTGACCAAACCTTTTAAAGGCACAGGGCTTATTTCTGCCTGAAATTTTCATCTCTAAGGACTGGATCTTCTAACAAGCCTTGCTTGTTATTAATTTCATTTAAAAGTAATCAAGTCAAATGTGTAAATGGGGTGGGAGGTGAGGTTTGAATTTCCTATGGCTTGGTTCTCCCATTCTGTGAGTGTAAGTGTAGTATAAACAAATGAAGTAGGTAAAATTAAAAGGTAGATGTGATTTTTTTTTTTCCTCCATGCCATAAACTTTCATTTATTTAATTCTTATTTAAGATTGGTTTTTGTGCTGAGCAGGAGATGGAAAGAAGAGACAGGCATAATAAATCTGTTCCAAGCAGCTGCCACAGGTGGAGGTTCCTCAGATCTTTCATCCTCGAGAAGTTCCAAACCAATTCCAAGTGTTTTGCCTTCTTGTTTCTATGTACACAAAATTAGACCTGCTTTTTAACCAGATTCAGTCAGGGCTTTGAGGCTCTCTGGGAGCTGCAAGAGCCCAGCTCTATTCTCTGCTGTTTTCATGCAATAAACCCCCCCTCCTTTCTCAGAGCTGCTGATTTCATGGGCTGGTAAATTCTTCTGTAAGTGGTGTAACTGTGTAAGTGGCTGCTTTTGAACTCCTCTCCTCTCAGAGGGATAATGCTGACAGTAACTACCATATCCACATTGCTTTCCTTCTTTTCTAAAGGCTGTGTTCACTGGCAGGATTTTTGCAGCAATTGAATTCCAGCAGTCCCTTGTATTTATTTATTTTTTTTTTAAGGCTGTAACAGCACACAATTGTTTGAGAAACTTGACTTCAAACAAAAAACTGTGCTTTCCCAAAGCTAACTAGAAATCTCCTGCCATTCAAACAGGCTGGTACAGCAGTATGTGACTGGCAGCAAGGCCACTAATAACAGGATGGAGATTCAAAGCTCTAATAGATTTGAAATGGTCTGAAAATAGAAAGCTTGCTTTGGGTGGATTTGATACGTGTTGGGAGAGAAAAGAACATAGAAAAAGCTATGGTGATCTATTTCAATTAAAAGCTCACCTTTTGGTGGTGCTTGTGATCTGGTCATGGGTGGTTTCCTGCACATAAATAACTTGCTAAAAGGGTTGTATCTTCCTTTTTTAAAAGAGACAGCAAGGTGTGTGGGGGGGAAGACAACTCAAAGCAAGTGTAATAAACATTCAGATAAAGGAGCCTGGTAAATTCACCCTCAGAAAGAGCCTCCTTTGTCATTGCAGGGGTGTTCAGTCTCTGATTTGGGATTATAAACAGGACAGGAGGGTATAAAAGCTTAGATGAATTCTGTTGAATCTGAGGCAAGTATTACAGGGGAAATTCCTTTGTATGGCATTATGGTTTTTGTTCTTTTCATTTGTTTGTGATTTTTCTTATTGACTTTACACAGGGATTTGCTTTCAGGCAGGAGTGTTTGGTTAGATGGTTTGAGCTTCTTAAAAATTGTTAGCAATGCTGTCATGTTTTTAGGTGTCCTTTATTCAAGGTATTAAAGGAAGGACTTTTCTTGGGGCAGGACAATTTTGGAGGACACTGTTGGCTTTCTAAGGATGGTCATCTCTAGCATGGATTTCGCAGAATAATTATTAAATATCCCAAGAAAGAGTCCATAAAGTAGAAAGATCTTGATTCTTGTATATATATATATATGTATATATATGATTCTTATATGAACCCATTGCAGAAAGCCACTCAGGATTAATGGTAATAAGTAGAAATAATAATTAAAACCCACTATGCATACCACTTGTCAACCATTGCCTGACAAATCCAAGCTTGAGTTTATTGCAAAGCAACTCCCATGCTGAATGCTGCTGCCTTCTCGGGGAAAGCAGAGAGCTGAAACTGGGCTCTGGGGCTTCAAAGCATAATTCTGGGGGCAAACCCAGCAGTTTTATTACTGACTTTTCCGGAACTGCTAAAATTCATATGACCAATGGTGTTTTCAACATTTTTAAAATGGCCATCAAGAACACTTCAAAGTAATTTGAGTTTGGGTGTTGTGAAAGAAACATTAGACAAAGAGACCTTCTGGCTGTGGTTGGGTGGGGAAAAATCTGCTAACTGGTTAAATATTAATAGTATTTATTTATTTTAGTCTTGAGGAGATATCTATTGAGTCAGATGGAGGGGAGGAGGAGAGCTGGAGCCTGAGGTTTATCATATTTTTGTGTGTGTAAGAGAAAATAGTCTTATTGTGTAATATTTTGACTTTGGGGCTTTTTCTGCTTTATTTAGCATTATGGTAGATCACTGTATTTTGGGAGGGGTATCTTGTATTGCCCTGCTTATTTTTCTCTTTGTGCCTTTTCAACTTTTGTCTCTGGGCACGATGAGAGGAGAAAAGAAATGGGGCTGAGGTTGTAGCACTGACAGCAGGACCACATTTTCACTTACTGATGAGCAGCACAGACACAGCATTATTGAATCTGCTTTTAGAAATGAAACTGTCAACAACTAGAAAATGCGACACTTCTTTCTCTTGTGTCCCTGAAGATTCAGGTGTGATAGAGAAAGGAAAAAAAACATATAAGATATAGATACAGATAACCCAATATGTTGGAAAGGAGAAACATTTGTCACTAAGGCTACGCTCAGATAGGCTTGTGCAAGTCCCACAGGATTTTAACAAGTATGAAGGCACAATATAACTTAAAACAATAAAAAACCTGATTTTATTTAGATTTGGAAGGTAGTCAGATTTTTGGTGATTCTAGCCTACAGAAAGCCCTAAGGCTTTTCTCTGTCAGCTCTGTTGTATAGAACAGAATAACACTGTTTTCCTTTTAATGGCCTTCCACAAAGAGGGTTGTTGCGCAAGAATAAAATGAATAAATATTTATGTTGTCATGATATCCCTTCCTCCCCAGAAAATGAAAGGAACGGAAAGTAAAACTGAAAACCTGTTAAGGATGGACAGGATTCCTAAGATTACCCCCGTCAACTGATTGGGAGGATCAAGCAAACAGCAAATGTAATGTCACACATCCTTCAGATTCTTCTCCGTGAACAATCCAGTCAATTTTGCTGCATAACGACTTTAGAGGCAAATGGATCTGTGATGGGGGAAATGGTACCTGCTCGAGAAATGCCTTGTGTCAGTGTGAGCACTTGGACAAGGCATGAATGTGTCTAAGAAAGAGGATTTATCAGTTTGGTGAATATATTCAGGTACAGAGTTTATCTGGTAGGGACGTGCAAATATTTCAGTGCTTGTGAACACAGAACTCCGATTTTGGTGTGCATGGGCAGAAAGAAGGACTTGAACTGTAGAATTATGTGAGGTATGTGTTTGACATAATCGTGCTACTTACTGCTCTAAAACTTAATTAGAACCAAAAAACCATTGTGTCACACCACAGTGTGCGTGGGGAGAAAGAGAGAGGTAAAGATGACAAGAGCTCTGCTTTAAAGCTGCCTCAGAAGAGGTTTTGGGTCATTCTGCCCTTTTAAACTGTGTGATTTTTCCAATTTCCATAAATCCAGCTGTTTTGGGACAAACAATAACGTATTCTGTGGCTCTGGGTAAGCTGACTTGTCTTTCCTCTGCAGAAATGGAAACGATAATATTTAACTTAGCAAGTAAAAAGTGTTTTGAAGTCTTCAGATAGTGAGCTAAACACACTTACTGTTTCTGATCCCTTAGATTGCTGGAGATTATTTTGAAAACGTTGAACATAATTTCAATCCCTGTGTGATTTTTAAGCCCAGTGTCTAAGTGACATGTAGGAACAGCAATGTGTATTGTCCCTACCAAGAAGGATGGACATCTTCCCTATCCAGGGGGCTCTGGATGTCACCTCCAGCTTACTGGGCTAGGAGGGAAGAAGACATCCTATATGGTGCTCTGGTTTTCTGTCCACTAGTCCTCTGAACTTGCATGAATTTATGGTATTCTGTAGTCTCTGGCAAGGACTTAGCCTAAAAAATTCAAGCTGGAGAGACTTCACTGCGTACATTCAGAATTTTAAAACTTTATACAATTTTAATTATGTGTTTCATGCTGACCCTGTCAAAATCCTTCAGGAAGCTGACCTTACTTCAGAGGAATGAGCTGGTCTTTTCTTAAAGGAGGTGGTGCCAGGAAGATGTTATTTTTGCCTGTCCTTTGTGAGGCTGATCTAGGGTTTGAGTTTTTGATCCAGTTCAGTTGGTGCCACGCTTCTTGCCTGGATTCTTGCATCAGAATATTTAGTTTGCATGGAAAAAGCTTGTTAGGAGCCTTGTTTCTCCACAGGCTTGTCCCTGACTAACACAACCCTCCCTGAATGATTTTATAACACCAGGGTCACATACATCACCAGTTCTTCCCTTATTTCTTTCTGGAATTCTGGCTTGTTTTAAAATTAAAGTTTTTTTTATAATGAGCTACATCTGTACCACAGTAGTGGTGCCTTTTCTCTTCATTCTCCTTTTCCTGAGATTGCTCCTTTCCCTCAGTAACTTCTCCAACCATTGCTCCTGCTTATGAGTTGTTTTATCCATTTTGGGAGGGTGATGAACACCTTTACAGCTTGAAAGGTAAAATTCAACCGTAACAGAGAAATGTGCAAGCAACATGAGCAGATAAACAATCGTGGTTGTGCTGCAGCTGTTTCACCCACCTGAAAAGAAGTGCCATCACACTGCCTGGCAAGCTTGGGCTGGCAAATAGATTACCTGGAGGTGAACCCTGCCAAGACACTGAGATCAACACTCTTTCACTTACAAAGGGATGTGGGAACCTGAGCAGGATCCAGAAGTGGCTTGGGTTTGCATCTCAGGGGTTTTTTAAGAGGGAGATGTTGTTATATCCCCACAACATGCACAGCCTGGAGGCCCCTCTGTCTCCTGAGTTTAGCTCACGTTGTAGGACACAGGAGGGTGCTCCATATATGCTGTTTCAACATGTACTTTGGCTAATTTGCCTAATTAGTTGTCAGTTTGGTTTGGTGGGAGGTGCTCTGTGAGCTGCCCAGGCAGGTGTTGGAGTCACCACCCCTGAAGGGGTTTAAAAGATGTGTGGACTTGGCACTGCTGGGTTCGTGGTTGGACTGGGTGAGCTCAGGGGTCTTCCCCAGCCTAAATGGTTCTGATGTTCAGACATCCTAATTCAGCAGCCAGTCAGCTGGGTCAGTGAGGATCCAAACTAAATACAGTGTGAAAACCAAGTGGGTTTAGCATATGGGGCCTTCACTGCCTGTAGGGTTTTACACGCTTCGCTAAATGGCAATTTCCCATGCAGAGACTCCCTGCAATACCACAGTGGCTTCCCAATCCCGTGCTTTTGTGAGAACTTCCTTTCTAGAGGAGAAAATAAAATGTAAACTTAATTGCTTAAACTCTGAAAAATGCTTTTCTTTGAACCCAGTGAAGCACAAAGATGAATAGTTTATTACTAAGGGGAATTTAGCTCTATTTACGACTGCTTGTACTGTGAAATTGGTTGTTTGTGATCTCTAAGGGCTTGCTTTCTTTTCAGGCATATTACACTGGCTCAGACTACAGTGGAGAGCCAGACTAAGAAAATCAGTCTCTAGGACAGTTGGTTTCAGTTTTTATGGAAAATAAATACGGAAGCTTTACCACCTTTAGGATTCAAAGCAGGAAATGTATTAAAAATCACTGAAATGTAAACTAACCACCACGGATGGTCTTAAAAGCAATTTCTCTGTGCAATACCAGATAAATGATGTACTATTTGTCCCTGCTACCTCATTGACACCTCCAACACTGCTAGACCAGCTTTGAAAAACACTCCTTAACACAGATACAGCAAAGTCAGCTCAGTGTGATGGACAAACACATCCCACGTGAAATAATTCATGTTTTTGGGAAACTTGTGATCAGTGTCTGGTGACTGACTGCTCAGCAGGAATGTAGGCCAATGACTTAACACATGCCCATGGATTCCTCAGCTATTCTGGAAGTTTTCAGCTAAAACAGCAGGATAAACCAAGATGGTTAGGTATACCAGCACTTTCTGGGTCATCTTGCCTTATAGAAGTGAACTCTGACAAAACTCTTCATTTTTCTCTTTCAGAATATTGAAGGAGGCAAGGAGAGAAATAACAAGGAGGGGTATTGGTCAGAACTAGGAGTGCCAGTCTCCAGGACACCGGTGAGATGTCACATGGAGATGTCATTGTGTCCAGCCCTGATCAGCTTTGCTCCCGACCAGGCTCTTCCCCAAAGAGGCATCAGGGGCCTGATCTGCTCAGCTCTGGCAAGAACCAAGGGGTAACCTTGGCAATGCTTTCCCAAGAAAGCCAACTGGATGTGGGGATATTGGAGGAGGTAAGAAATCTGACACTTCCCAAGATAGTGTTTGATAGCTCCATAAGTGGGATTATGTGACAAGGGGAACGCCACTAAAATAGCAGAGCAGGGAGGGTGCTGATGCAGGAGGCACATTGCAGGTCTCTGTTCTTGTGAACAGATTGTCTTCAGCAAATAACTCTGTTAGGAAAAGGATTGAAGGGCTACTCTATCTTTTTTTCCAAGGTAATACTTTTCTAGATTTCTTTGTTTTCTTCTTTGCCTTGCAAAAAGCCTGTTTTGATAACAGATATCCGAAGAGGTGGAAATCTGGCATGTGTTTGTTGCTTTCAGAGCAAAGGTTAGAGTGAGAGTTAAAAAGAAAAACATTTTTAAAGAACTTCAACTTAGTTCAACTAAGCCCTGACCATACAGCAATTAGTTGCCAGTACAAAAATCTTGGCTTTGCTTAGTTTTTATTTATATCATCACTAGCTTTTCCTGTTTTGAAATGCAGCTCTGAAGGCACAGAATGAATGATGAGGATTTCTGGCTGGCATTCAAAATGTAGGTGGAACTAACTGTGGTCTGCATGGCAATGGCAATGAATTATTTACACCAATTGTCTAGGAATAAGAGGTCAAACTAAATGCATGGTTTGTAATGCTCCCACCCTCCTAGTTATTAGCTTCAGTCATGTGCAATTCTTGCTAAATGAACTGAAAACCCCTGTGCTCGAGATCCACAGATACTCTGAGTGTCACATGCACATTCAAAGGACCTGAAGGTCTTGGGTTTTTCTGTAAAACAACCAGCTGTGATGTTGTTTGGCTGCCTTTCCATAAAAGACCGATCCAGGAGGTTTTATGGAAGATGAGCAGCTACTTAGATCATGTCAGTGACACCGTTTGGGTACAAACCTATTGAAAACATTAATGCATTAACCCAACCACACAATGTATTGTAAGGGTCACCAGTTACCAGTAACTTACCAGTTACCAGTTTATTCCATTTAAATTAAACCATAACCTCTTTAGTGCACAAAAATTATGGCACCTGAAACCTGCTTGCCAAGACCCAGAGAAACATTTGTTGCTTGGTATTTTTAGGCTTGTTGGGTGTATTTTCCTCCTGTGTCTTGGTTGGGGAAGGAGTTAAATGGCATTGGCTGCCATAGACTTTGCTTGCTTAGAACTCTGATAAGGAACGGTTTTATCAACTTATCTCACTTGCAGTAGGGTTTGTGCTTTAGAAAGGTGGATGTCTTGTCTAGTAGGAATCTGAGTGTTTAGAAGGAAATGTGAGGCTGTTTGCCAAATGAAAGTGCCAAAGGAATTCCAAGTTTTCCACTGGTATTTCAACAGTGGCATTTGTGTGCTCAAAACTTAAGCTTCACTTTGATTTTCCCTGCTGGGGAACTGCCAAAAAAAGTACAAGAAATCAAATCTAATCACCGAAGTTACATGAAGCTTTTCATCGTGACAACACAGTGCCAGTTCTTGCAAAGGGTAATTTATGGCAGGACAGCAGTGCAGTGTGAGATAAAATAGGAACTGAAGGCAAAAAAATAAAACCAAAGCAAGAGTGTAGATCGTTTCTTGTTCAGGCACACATGGAACAGAAATAATTTGTGTTTCTCTTGGAGTATTCAGTATGTGTTTGTTCATTTTAGGTGAAAAGGTACATATGCTTTCAGGTGGAAGGTAAGAAACTTTGCAAGTGGGATCAAGATCTCAGGTGATTTTGACATATAAAAGATCTGACCTTGGAAAAGTAGGTTTTGTTTAGGGATGAGTTCTAATGCACAAGGAACAGGCTCTGTCCCAGCTCTCCACGCTGTGTCATTAAATTGTCACAAATAATTTCCAAAGTTGTGTTGGGTTTGTCTTATCCAAGTTTTTCTTTTGGATTTTGTATTATAGTTTATAAAACAGTAGAAACAAAGGACAGAACCTGGATTTTGGCACATCTAATAGTCTGTAAACAAAAATTTTCAAATCAATGGGCGGATTCAAAAAAAATAACCAAACTCCCAAGCAGAAAATTAGAGCAAATTAATTGAGTAAATTATTTGTCATGAGCATTCACTTTACCTTGGTTTCGAAGTTTTGCTTATTATGAATCCTTAAATAGACTAATGGTGCTATAAGCAAATGGACTTGTTTTTATTATCACTCTGCATGCAGGTATTCTCTTGTTGCTTTCAAAATGTGCATCTTTAGATGTACTTTGGAACAGTCAGTTTGCACATTGATGTTGTGCTAAAATCCATGCAGTATCATTCAGTGAATATTGGGAAAGAAGGGTAAGTAAACATGATTAACTGCAGGCTGTGATGCCAAACATACTCCATTATTCAAGCAAATGTTTCTCTCTCTTTGATCTAATGAGAAATTTATGGATTAGCCTTTTCCTCCTTCCCTGGTGGTTATTCCCTCCTATTGTTAAGAAACCAGGGGATAATATAATGAGATGCTCACTTGATTACTATCAATAAGCCTTCAAATGGTTTTTTTAGGAAGAAGCGGCCAAATTCATCCCAAGTGCAACATCAACAAAATCAATAGCATAACAGTAACAAATGAAGAAAACTGCCTACTTTTTTTGTAGGCTTGGATTGAAACCATTTCTTAACTTCCAAACACCTTTTTTTTTTTTTTTTTTTTTAATGCCATTAAATGCCCAGAGCACCGTGTGGGATCCCAGGGCATCCCCCAAACCTGCACCAAGCCTTTGGGGGAGAGGTGTGCTCTCAGTTCTTGAGCCCACTGCAAAGATGGGAGCCCTCTTGCTCCTGCCATCTCCTTTGCTTGAGCCTTCAGGCTGGATCTTAGCTTAAGGACCTCATCTGAGAAGTTCCCACTGAGATATCCAGCAACCAGCTGGACCTCTCCAAGCTGGGCACCTCTCTGGAGACCAAGCATCTCAGCAGACAGCCTTGTTTTACAAGAAAGGTTTTATTTTAAAGCCTTTCCCTGATTTTCTTGGTCGGATTTTCATTTTAACACATGGCTTATCTTAAAATAAATAGTAGAACGGCGTGCTCTTTCTGTTGATATGAAATCCATCATGAACTTATTTCTCATTTTTTAATTAAAATTTTCTATTATGTACAGCATGAGTCTTAGGCTGACTGGCAATCATTCAAACTCTTGGAATATCAGGTCTTAGCACAGCCTCATAGAAAATTCAGCGAGAGCCTCCTGCAGGAGTTCCTTTTCCCACAATGAGATTTCACTAAATTACACTATCCCTTTCAAGAGTAATTGTAATAAATCTAATATAACCAGCAAACATGAAATATGTCAGTGTATCACAGTTCATTTCAATAGGATCTCCGTTGCAGACTAATAATAAATAGTAATGCTCAGATAATAGCCAAGAAAATGTAGCATCTGAGCATTGAAAGGACATAAATAAGGATCTGAACTCGTTGGATTGGGTTCTGAATAGAATAAGCAGATGCCCTCTGGACTTCTATCAAAGTGATGGATGAGGGGTTTTCTTTTTTGACTCCTGAAAATGCAAAGAAATAAAAACATGTATCCAACCCCCTCCACTGGATGATGGAGGACTGGGAGCCCAGGATGTGAAGCACAGCTGCTCCAGCAGGAGTTTTGGAGAACAGAATCCAAGCTGGAGCAGTTCCTTGGGCACTTCAGGGAATGTGGGCAAATAATTCTGCTGTGCCTTTTGCTCTGTTTTACTCTTCCGTGTTTGTAAAAAAAAAAAAATCTTGTTTTCTGGAGAGCATGATCACATTTCAGTGTTGATTTCTTCCCTTCGTTTCCTTTGGGAGGAGGATGTAATTTAGGGTGGTTTTCCTGCAGTACTGATCCTGTCAATCAATAGCTAGCAGTTATATTCATTTTTAATACTATTTTGTGCTCTTTCAAGTGACTCTGTGCAAGCACACTGAAGCATATTTCAGCTGCAGCACAGCACACTCTATTTTAATCTTCCACTGGTATCAGTGGATGCACAGAAAACACGACTTTCTTGCAAATTATAACTGAATAATTCACAGCGTGGCCAGATTATTATTGTGAGCTCATGAAGGAGAAAATTAAAGGTTTAAGGGACAAACTCGATTCTGATCCAAAACTACCATGACATGTGGAGGTAATAAAACATACATCAGTAGTGAAAATTGGTCCAAATATAATTTCTGAATTGACAGGGTGTGTGGATAATCTTGTGATGACATTTGATTGTTTTCAGGCTGAAACAGAAGGAATCAAATCCCATTTGTCAAGGCTGGTTTCTTACTTTTTAAGCATCTGAGGGGAATGTTGCTAAAGGAAAAAAAGTCTGCAACATACCGGGTGTGCTGGAGAACTTTCATCTGGTGAGGTTTGTGGTAGAGGACAGAGACAGGACTCCAGACTTGACTGGTGAATGTTATGAACCAGTGTGGAAATCCCACTGTTTATTCTGTATTTCCAGCAATTTATAGTTACTGACACTTCAGAAGCCTTTAATTGTTTATGGTGGCATTTTATTTACGCAATTATTACTTATGTGCTGCTTGGGTGCATAATAAATGTCATTTACAATGGCTCTACTGGCTTGAAGTTAAAACTTGCAATGGTTCTGTGTTATTCACAGAACAGATAAAGCATGTGTATCTATTGCCAACTTCGGTTCAAGTGGCTCCCCTTCCGTGGCTCAGCAGAAGTTTGGGAGAGGCAAGGTCTTAGTGCTGGAATAAAATGGTGTTTAGACACTCACCTGAATCCAGGAGGGTTGCTTTGCTTTTGCAGCGGTTTGAAAACTTAATTATCTTGTCTCCTTCTCTCTTGTCTGAAACAATAAGAGCGCTGTTACTTTTAGAAAATCAGAAGTGATTGGGAGTGGGGCTAAATGGCAAAGCCTGCTGAGTGAGGTCCCAGAGCTGCAGCTGACTGTCAGACAGCAGGCTGTTTGATTCCAGGGCTGAGAGGCGGGATGGTTCAGCAAACTCCTGCTCCAGGCTTGGCCAGGTGCTAGGATCATTTTCCTGTCCTGTGGGGGTAAAGGTTCTTCAAATCCAAAGTGAGTTATGAAGATTGCCCGCTCTGATCTCCTGGATGGCATAAGCTGTAAAATAGAAGCTCCTGCTTTCAGGAACAAGGACGTAATTTCTGTTGGAACTTAGAAAATAAATGGAAGAAAGCATGTTTGTTTTCCAGAATGAAAAGAATCCTTGGAAAATGCACTTCTTCTTTTCCACAGCTGTCTCTGTCCTGCTGCTTTCATGCTTATAGTCTTAACATTAGTTAAAATTGTTCAATTTTTGTCTAATTTTGTCCAGACCAAACTCTGACCTTGCTATTGAACCTGAATGTGTCACTCCCATCAGGTTTGTGGTATTAGAAAATGACTTTCTGAATAAGCAGTTAGAGGCAGTGAGGAAGTTTCTTGGGTAAAATACATTGTGTGAAGAAGCACTTCCAGACCTGGAATTGCTCATACAGTGGGTATGGCATTAAGACCCTCCTCCCCAACTTCTAAATACTTGACGTCAGAATGTTTAGCAAAAATATTTGACAATTCTTTTCTTTAAGCTTACCAATAAGACACAGAATTGTGAATAATACGACTGTTGTTTTGAGTTTGTAAGTCCTTCTGCTTGTTGTCTGCATTTTAGCCAGGATGTTCTCTAAGGCTGTGGAGCAGATGAACTCTTCCAGGCAACTGGAAGATGGGGAGATTTACCTTTCAGCTCATCCCTGCCCCCTTTCTGGAACTCACTGCCTCCTTAATTATGCTGCCACCATTGACCAGTTAATCCTTAATTAGTCAGGCTAATAAAGACCTTGTTAGCAAAACAGCTTCATATAAATATGGTCCTCAGCATCAAGATAGGGAGAATATAGTGGAGAAGATGATGAGCTGGTGGGTCTGAGAGATCCTCACTCTTCAGTGTGGGGATGCCAAAGAACGGATGCAGGGAGAAGGGATGGGAAGAGGAATCTGGAAGGTTGAATGTACAGCAACAACTGCTGAGTGGAGAGGACACAGCCTGGCAGCTGGGTAGATCTGGAGGTGTTTTTGGAGCGCTCTAAAACGGGACAGGAACAAGCTGATTTATTGCACTTCAAGGCAATGGAGCCCCTGGTTGTCAGGCTGAGCAGTCTGAGGGTGTTGTGGTGCTTGTGCTGGGGGACACATGGGAGCAGGGGGTCACCTCAGCTGTGCAGGGCCACACGACTGGAGCTGAACTGCTGGGCTCCTGTCTGGGGGTGACTGTCACTGCAGGGGCCAGAACCAGCCCATTTGCGCTTGGCCATTTGGCTCTTGCTGTTTAGGGGGTCGTTGGCATTCAAATGGATTCATTTTTTTTACCCTCTTCATCCTTTTTCTGTCTCTTTTTCCTCAAGTAAATTAACATCAAGCCTTAATGCAGTCCTTCAGGTTACAATATCCTTACCACACAGAGGCACTTGTCATGTGTGTTTTCTGCATTCTGTTCTCTGAAGGAAGGGCAATGCCATCTACTCCATCAGACCTTTATAAAATTCAATTTTTGAACAGTGTCACAGTTCTCAGCAGAGAGATCAAACCAGAGCTGCATCAAATTGCATTCTGACCTCAAGGTATTATCCTCCCACTGCAATTCATGGTGCTTCCCCTCATTAGTTTAATGAATGTTACAGCAGTTTGTCTCGGTTGACTTTTTTCATAAATAATTGGAAGTCCTTTGTTGCCATGGCTTAATATCATTTCATGCCCTATCCCTTAATGATTCACAGTCAATTTGTTAATCTGGAGCTCCATTTTCCCCTGAAAGACTCCTGTCTGTAGTGATTATTGCCATAACTGGCCCAAGCTGCCGGAGAGCTCCAGCTCCTGCCTGTGAACCATTACTCCATCTCCACCAGAGCAGATGCTAAGGACACTCACTGCTTCACTCCACTGACTCTCTTTGACTGGACATTTTGACCAGGTGCTTATTAAGTGAACTGAGGGTTTGATAGTAACTAATTAACCTTATTTCTATACTATCTTTCTGACTGGGGACAATAGAGGTTTGGTGTGCTGCCTGCTGACTCGGGCTGAGCAGCTGCCAATGGGGTTGTGGAAAGCATTCACAGTGGCTTGTGCTGATCCCACTGTAAGAGCTGAGTTGTTGGGTGAGCTGCAGAAGAGGAAAAATAGACCCTATTTCTCATGGTCAAACCTGCCTTTGCTCTCCAAAGAGGTCTTGGAGGATTCTGTTCTTTTCACTGGCATCTCCCTTTGGAAGTTCTCCAATGGTTTTGGGCTTCCTATTTGCTTTGACCGCAATATATCTCCCAAACGAGATGCCCTTGCTAAAATCTTTTCCTTGAAAAGAACATTTAATAGAATTTCAAGAATGTAGCAAAGAAAGGGGTTTAGAAACTGTCACCTGCTACCTTAAGTGTGAGAAACTATACGGTTATACTAAAATGTATAAATATATAAAAACCTTAAGTCATCTCTGTAACTGGGATTGTGAAAATCAGGGAGGCATTAATTCTTTTTTACTTCTCTATTTTGAAATGTTTCTCCTGGATGCCAAGGGGATGTGGCTATTAGTACCAGTCCTGGAATAACCTGGCCATTTTTAAGCCTGTAGTGAATATGTGTTTTTATACCCTCATGGTAACAATTATGAAAGCAGTGGAGATCTATCTCCCATATGACTTTCAGTGCTTTTTTTGGTGGTGTGTTTTACAGCACTTTGTATTTGAAGTGTTCTACAGGAAAGGAAGTGTGGTTGAAAGACTAAGCAACACCTAAAAATGTGTATTTATAGGTAAACAAGTAAAAAACATATCCCAGAATGAAAGAAAAAATTACAACTAATGCCCAGTTTTACCTCTGCAGGAGTTTGCAGGCTGCAGTGACAAAGGATGTAGCTGAAGGCTGAGTTGGAGTTAAGTACATAGCACAAAATGAAGGAAAATACAAATGCACGTTTGTACTCTTATTTTGCAGAAAGAAATCCCTGAACTGAAGTGTTTTTGTGGCCTCGTGCCCACGGTATTCCAATTTTTCTTGATTCTAGTGGTGGGGGAGTGGAGAAGAAAATCATAAACTGCAGGCAGTGTCCTACTTATGGGAGGTGCTGATTCCCACGCAAGGCGTGTTGGTGCCCCGTTCCTGCACCCAGCCAGGGAAACAGCTTGCTTTGCTACTGTGCAACTCTGGGCTGGCAGCAGGTTTAGTGTGAGCTGGAGAGGTCTCATTTGCAGGAGAACATTTTCCCATATGTTTGTCAATTTAAAGTGGTGCATTTTGATGTTGCTGGTTTTTTTTGGTGACCTCATATGTATGAAATTCCCAATATTCTGGATTTATGGTTTCAATTTAAAAAAAATAAAAGGCCAGAACAAACCCCCACTTCTCTTTTGTTCACTTGGTTTGGGAGTATTTTTTTTTCCCAATTTATCCCAATTCTGTTGGTCTATATAGGATTTTTCTCTCCACTGGATTGTCACCAGTAGTGCAGCTGGCACAGTCATTCTCAGTGCTGAACTAAAGAGGTGCTTCCCTGTTAGGTGATGTTCAATCTACTGTTTTCTTTGTTGCAATGGATTTTTGTTGTTGTTGTTGTTGTTTAATTGTTGTCGGTGGCAGCTTGAAGAATTAGACCCTCTGTGAAATGGCCAGCACCTGAAAAATTAAGCTATTACAAATCGAAGCATTAATAAAAGCAAACCAATTTAAACAGTGTGTACACCCAAGCAAAATAAAAAGCAACATTTCATGCAGAAAAGCCCACATATTTTACAGGCCAGCATATTGCTCTGCAAAATATTTATAGACAAGGCACTGAGTTTTAAATTGAGTCCAATATGGATTAGAGAAAAACTAAAGAAGTTTGAATAAATCGATAAGTTTCTCATTAATACTGCCCCTTAGTATGAAAATGTTTATTATTAATACAAACCAGCATGCTTTGTCTACAAATGAACTGTCATATCATTTTATCTTTTGTACTTCTTTCCACTCAGTAATTATTGATCTGCCAACAGGAAAATTCTATAAATTTTCCAGATAATGGCAGGCATTTTTCTAATGTAGGAATAGCTGGTTATTTTAAATCAAGTTAGTGTTGTGAAACACTGTATGAAGCATGTCTAAATTGTGAAATGGGAATGGATTCCACTCGCCTGGGGGTTTGATAATCAGCTGGTTACGTGCCCCTTTGTGTAGGATGTGTGATTTTATTGGCATTGCAACCCCCAGGTGTGCTTTAACTTGGGGTTTCCAGCGTCAGGTCACTCCACAAGAATGTGCAGTTTCAGGGAAAAAGAGAAAAAAGGTTATTCTACACTGATGTGTCTGAGTAACAAGGAAAACTGTTCCAAATGTGCAGCCCCACTGTTCCTCTGGGGCCAGGGAAAGAGCAAAGTGCAGCTGCATTGAGGTGTAAGGCTCTTCCAAAGAGCTTAGAACAGCTGCTGGGTTTGGCATGGAGGAAACATCTGGAGAGGCTCCCTTGGCCAGGAGGGTTGGGTAAGCAGGTATCCACCGAGTTGGGTGGTTAATTTATGTTCTTCTCTCTTGAACGGGAATGTCTGATTGTGGCTACTTTGATTCAGAAAGGAGCATGAGCTCAGTAACATGTTAATTGATTTTCACCCTGTTCACAAAGTAGATGATTTTTTTATCAGGTGGTAAACTCTGGGGCCAGATAATTTCCTTCTTTGAGGGAGTGAAGGCCACATCCACATAGCAAGGCTAGTCAGAATTAGCCTGACTAGGCTCACACTGCAACTGCAGTCTGGCTCAACTTTGGTATGGAAAAAGATAAATACCTCGAATGCTCAGATCTTAGTGAGATCTTTGCTGCTGCAACACACTTATTTCCCTTGCTGAACAAAAGGTAGCTTGTATTCTGCCTAAAATTAGGATATAGGAAAAGAAAATCACTGGTCTAGTCCTGCAAGGATCTTTATCTCCTGGGGCTGAGCAGTTCACACCTAGCTCACATCTAAACCGGACATATGGTACCTTTGTCTTACAGCAGTTCAGCTTTAGTGTTGGTCCTTGGGTGAGGTCTGAGGAAGCAGGAGATGTGTTTGGCGTTGGGAATCCTCCACATTGGCCCAGGGATCCTCTGCTCTTGTGGGATTCATGGATTCCAACATGGAGAATAAAAGCAGAAATTAATCATGTGTGTGTCATCCTGGAAAAAAATTAATGTAATAATTGTAAAAGGAATTAATGGGAACCAGCGCGTACGTGAATATATTCAATTATTGACACGTAAAATCAAGTTAAATTAATTTTATGCTGCTTGTCCAAGTCACGAAAATGAATTCTCCTGTAAAGCCTAAGAGGCAAGGAGTGTTAATGCTTAGGGACTTGCTTCTTGTCTCGAAACAAGCTGAATATGTTTGTTTCCTTGGTCACACGTGTCTGCCATATGGTAATCTCTGCTGCACCAGAGGTTCCAGAAACATTTAGGGGGGACAAGAACTTGAAAGTCCCTGCTTGTACAAATACTTTGAGGCACTGAACTACATATCACACTGGAAAGATAAAATTCCACATAATGATCTCATGGAGGGAAATCCATGTGTTGTGTACACCACTGAATATCTATTGTCTAAACAATTCATATGGGAATCAGAAAATTTGACAGATTAATAAGTGGTTTAACTTTTTTCCATACAGGTCTTTCCCTTATTAAAGAAAACACCAATGGGCATAGCTCTTCTTTTAAATACAGTTTTAAATTAGCAGTCATTATATAGAAAAGAAATGCCTTAAATACTGTGTCCATTTGCCACGATGTTATCAGTGATAATCACCTAATGAATCCACGTTTCTGTTTGGAGCTGCATTTGATGCCCAAGCTACTCTAATTGCTTCCTGGGTAATTGTGTAGCTCACATAAATTACTAGAGACAGGTTGATTTAAACACAGTGTTAAAATTTAAAAGGAGTGACAGTACTAATATAGCAAAATAATCAGAATAGATCTATTTGACAAAGCCAGTAATTGATAATTTGAATACCAATTAGTTCTGAGTAGAGAGGTTTATTCCATTTTTTCCTTGGACTTGAGAATACTTCTATTGGTTTTCCAAAGTATCCAGAAAAAGACAGGAAAAAATACATTATGCAAAAGCACCACGTGCCTTCACTTGCCTTTCCAGTGTTTCTGTTTCCTGCCATGATGAAAATATAAATCCATCTGCTCAAAATAGAGAAATTGTTAGCCCGTTGTTGAATGTCAGTAATGACATCCATCCATCCATCCCTCCCTCCATCATTAACTCTTTCAACAGGAACAAAACACCCCATTTCCCCTCCTATTTCCTTTGGTATCACCGTGGGGACCAAGTTAAATTAATTAAAATTGGTGTTATGTCTGAAGTGCAAGTAAGTGGCTGTACTTTGTGTAACCACACATTGGCTGAGCAAATGCAGATTTGCATAACTTAGTAAGTTAGAGTATAAGGATGCTGCAGCAGCCAGACTTGTTAGAATAAACTCTTGAGAAATGGTGAAAGTCTCATCACTTGGGTTGTCTTAAACTGAGCTGGAAAAAGCTCACAGAGAGATGAATTAGCTAACTCAGAATACTGGTAGGCTTTTTTAAACAATGCAACCCTGCAAAGTTTGGCAGGAATGAATGTAATAAATACTTTACACACAATTGGATGAATCATTTAAGTTAAGCCCTTGAAAGGGCTGTCATTTTTCATCCTAGCAACTGAAAAATAGGGAATTAAGTCAATACAAACACGTATGTATATTGTTATCCTTATAGAATTTCCTTTCCCTCCTGCTTTTAAATATATAAATGGGGAAACATTTAATTCAAGAGTTCTGACAAGTTGAATATTTGAGTTTTATTGTGGAAAGTAATTAATGGGAGATGATTGAGCATGTCCATCACTGGCAGGGCCTCATTTATTGCCATGTTGTAACAGTTCATACAGAGAAGAAAACAGAAAAAGTGGATGATGGAAATAAGCAACCTTTCAAGGTTTTTATTTCTCCCACACACATTCAAAGTATGAGTTAGGCTTTGGGAAACACATCACATTATTGTTTTCAAGTGCTTTATTTTAGGGAAGCCCATGAGACATAGTCTTAGCAAAGTGAATAGAATATTTATGATTTATTGAAAAAAAGCCAGGACCTTCACAGGTTGATTTTCTAATGTTGATATTTTGCTGAGCAGCACTTTTACATATTATTTTAATAATGTAAAACAGAAATTAACTGCACAAAAAAGAGTTAGGATGTGGATTCTCTCAAGATTTCCTATTCCAGGTCAGTGAAAGGATTGTTGAAGAACTGGGGAGACATGAGGGGTTTTAGTAGGCTGTGAGTAATGTTAAAAGGAAAATAATCTCATTTAATGGGTCTTTTGAAAGCAGATTTGCAACAGTGTTAGAAAGAAAGAATAGTATAAAAAAATCATTCTGAATAGTTTGCTTGTGGAAGTGGAAGGGCAGATTTGGGAATTTTCAAGGAAACTGTGATGAACCTGAAGGAAATGTTTGTTTATTTGCATCTGGCTTTGATGTTTAACATCCTTTTGAAAGTGGGCAAAATTCTTCAGGAATTTTGTAAATGAATCAAATGTGTCTTCTCAACAAGAAACGTCTTTTCTGAATATCTAAAACCCGGCAAACCCCCACTGAGCTGTGGAAACTCTCAGCTGCAATGCTCAAATTAGTTTTCTCTGACACCTGCTTTCATACCCTGGGAACATTAATTATGCCATTTGAAATCTGAGGCGTTTTTAGCAAAGCTCAGCCCAAAAAATCCTCAGTGTGACCATTGCAGTGAGAACTGCGCTGGTTAAATCCGATGAGCAAAGAAGGATTGCATGTTCATAACTCATTTTTTTCCTAAGGTGGTGTTTCAAAACACTTCTGGAGAGCTCTGAGCCATCGGGTGTGTGAACTCACACAGCATTTCTTTAATTATAGCATTTTGTTAATAAGAGAAGGAGCTAAATCTCTCAGTGGCACTAGTAAGAAGAATGCCTTTCTTATATTTGAAGGAAATGCCATCAAGGGGATGGATCTTATTTGGACAAAAATGCCAAGACTAAGCTGGCATTAATTTTTTGGAAGGCTGGTTTAGAAAATGTTCTGTGTGTTGGGTTAATTAGAGGAAACTTGGGTAGCAATGAATGTTTGCTCTGTCTAAACAGTGGGAGTAATCACTGTGACAAGAAAACCACTCAGAACGTGGGTCAAGGAAACCCCTTTGTAAGAAGGGAAGGACACCTTAGAGCATTCAACCTTTTTTTCAGTTTATAAGTTTATAAGTTCCATTTTTATAGGTTTGTTTTTTTTTACACTCCCTGTAAGAAACCCTGTGTAAGGTATTTAAATCTGACAGCATGTCAGGGGCCATTTGGACCTCTCAAACTGACAGGACAATGTATTCTGTGATTTAAAACTTTACTTCCTGAGCTCATCAAGGATTGAAATAAAGAAACATGGCAAAGAGGGGCTCAATCCCCTTTTGCCCAGACCAGTCTAGTCACATTAATTCACCTACTCACCATTCAAGTCCTAAGATTTCCTAACTTTTGACCAATATTGGGCACATTTGAGGAAGAGCAAAGAGCTGGTTACCCAGCAGATGGTGAGGTGGCTCATTCTTCTCCCCCCATCACATGAGGGCATCCCCTGGAACACACTGGGAACCAGGGAAGCCTCTGCTCTTGGTTCCTCTTCAAAAGCTTTTTGGGGGATGTTTTATGAGTTTGGTCTATAACATTTCCATGAAGGAGTGGATTCTGTGGAAGTCACCAAAGGTGACAGCTCAGGACACAGCACTTAGCAGGTGACCATGGCTGCATAAAGGCCCTGGCTATGACCCTCGTGGCCCTGCTCCCAGCACACACGAGCTGGCTTAGCCAAAATCTAAGCAGGGCTTGAGTGAAGAGTCACACAAGGAGCCTTGTTTTCCTTGTTTTCCAGTCTGTCCAAAAGTCCCTGGCCGGGACTTGCAAACCACTGCTCTGGCAGATAAAAATCTGCTTCAGATACGAGCTGGTTAAAGTTCCCTTTGCTTTGCTCTGAGAAGAGGCCCTGAGCAAAGCAGGTAATGGAAAAGTCTCAGGTTTTCAGCTGTGTGTGGACAGTTTTTTACTCCTGTGAAGAGCGAGACCATAGTCCCTGTATTATTTATCTTGCTTAAGTGACTGCTTCATTCTAATATCTGTTACTAAATGTTCTTTTCTTCCAACTCATCAGAAATGCAGGTTGCCTGTTTAGTACAGGGAACCAAGTACTCCCTTTGGACAATGTCTGTGTGCAGCAAAGGGGACATTTGGGGGAAGGAAAAGATAAATAATTGTGGTGATTTATGGGCAGGTGGAAGCACAGTGAGGATGTGACTGGAGACAGATGTCACAGGCTCATTAACACACCACGGATGTTTTCCAAACCCAAGTCAGGCTGAGGAGAGCTAAAGAGTCACCCAGTTATCCATGGGTGGGATCCTGCCAGCAGTATTGATAAACTCATGGTGGTCCTCGCAGTGAGAGGGGCTCAGGGCTCTCTTTAATTTTCTGTGCCAGAGTGCAGCTTTGTCACCTCCAGCTCTGTGCTCACTTGATGCCTGCTGGCTTGCTTTCTCTGAGAGTTAGTGCTCCTGTCTGAAGGCTCTTCTGACTAATAAAAGTCCTCCTGTGCCAGAAGACTCAGCGCCTGGGTCAGTCTCTGCAATCATTGCTGATTGTTTGTGTGCCAAAACAAGGGGCATCTGAGACCTGCTGCTTCTCCCCAGGGCACCTAAGTGAGGAACATTACCAAAGCCAGCACCAAACACGGCATCTGTTGAGGAGAGGAGCTCTTTGGGTACTCTAAAAGCTGGGTTTGTGTGTGTTGCCTCCCAGCAGAGAGCCAGTGCTGTCACAACCAGCGCTGCCTTCAGTTCTCAGACTTAAAGTGGAAAAGGATTCCCTCTGCAGTGCCATTGCTCTCTGGCAATCCACCTTGGCACCATGGGGATGACAGGCTGTCACATGGAGAGCAACAAGTGGCTTTCGTGGCTCCAGGGCTGCTTTTTATCCCTCTTAGTGATGCCTTCTTCAACTATTTGCTATTGTCAGAGTTTTCAAGCAGGGAAGAGCCAATCCTCCTTGTCTTTCACCTTTTGAATGCACCAAGAGATTGAGTGATACCCACTGGAAGTGAGGGATCCACTATTCGTGTGTCTAAGGGGGGATTTCACACATCAGGCTGCTTTTCAGCTAGAAGTTAATATATATAATCTACAGGAAACTGGTCTTGCTATTTCTGGATCTTATGGCTTAGAATCAACCACAATTTATCTTGCTTATCTGTTTCCTTCCATCACAGTTCTTTTGCTCTCTCTAAGTCTTCTTCCCTAAATTCAGGCCTGTCTAACGAAGGTAGGGAATAAAATAAACAGATACTGTTTTAATTAAAGAATTCAAAATTATTGGATTGCAGTGAGCCTCACATCCAGCATTTATGAATAATAACTTCTCCTCTTTTATATGTTCTGTGAAACTCCAAAGAGCAGAATTAAAACAAGAACTTCTAAGAGATTTTTATCCTTGAAATATTAATTATTAATGACATATTAAATTTCCTATGCTTTCTATTAGAATTACTTTAGTCATCAAGACAGCAGAACAAAGAAATGCCTCTGTAGTTGAAGGTATTATACAGGTGATTGTTTTGAACAAAGCTGCAGAATTCTAAGAGAGAGATATATATATAGGAGATTTTTAAAGGAAATTTTGCAATATATTCATTTCCTCAAGAAGTGGAAGTGGGTGGAAAATTATTTACATGGCTGATGTTGTCCTTCTGTACCTTAAAGTTTGACTGTTAAGGTGAGAAAATAGAAATTCCCCACTGTGTGAAACTCACTTGGGGTTTGTGTTAAACTGCAACTACAGGTTGAATCTGCTGGGGTTGTTAAAAAAAAAGGTTTTAATTAATATCTGTATGCCCATGGCTTTCACTTTCAATTAGTACTTTGAATTCTGTCTGGGTTGTTTTGTTCTGAGAACCAGTCTTTAAAAAAATACCCACGGCTGATCTGTTCATTCCTGCATCCCTGGTTAGTGCCTTCATTTCTCATCAAACTCATTGGAAAAGGAATGAATGCCACAGATTAAGAAATTGAATCTTCAATTATTCATTCATTATTCACAGGGCTGGGGATCTCTGATGTAGCCAGGAGAATTCAGAGAGGGGAAAAAATACAGGATACCGTGGGAATTGCTGCATTTCTGGACGTGTTCTTGAAATGACAAGGTCAGATCACCAAGAAACTAAGTTGGAGAACTGTAAGAAAAGAGAGTGTCAGAATATATGGCTGAAATAAAGCTTTAGGAAAGTACAATTTAGTGCATATTTAGTTTTGAATTGCGAAGTTTGGGGAATTCCTTTCAGTAGTGAAATGTGACCAGATTAATTGGAAGAGAGTTGGAGATGGAGATGTGCTAATTCCACGATGACTCTCTGTTGCTCAGTAGCTTGTGGCAGCTGCAAAACAGAGCCAACAAAAAATTATTTATGGACAGCTCAGAGAATTGAATTTTACAGTTGGAATAATCATATAAAGGCAGATGGGAGTACAGAAGGTTAAATAAAAAACCAAACCCAACATTATGTAGATGAAGAGATTAAGAACAAAAATAAACTGAATGCATCAGTCGCTCCAGAAAGATGTTTTAATTATGGAGATTCATGGCTAGAGAAGGTGCATAATATTATATTTAGCTAATAAAATTTGGAATCTCCTTAAGAAAATTCTTTCTTCTTCTATCTTGCAAGACCTGCAACCCAAATTCAAGGAGAAAGTTTCTAAAATCATCTCTCCAAAGGTCTCCAGTCCCTAGAAACATTTCAGGTTGCATTATAATAAGGACTTCTCTGGGTGGATCTTTGCGTCCTGTTGCAATTCCGTAGGAACCCTGCAGGGGCTGAGCCAGACTGCACAGTCAACAGCTTACATTTCGGACACTTCTCAGTAGTCTGTGATTGCAAACCTCTCTCTTCTGCAAGGTTTTCATCTGCTGGGGGGCAAAAAACGTTAGGGTCCTCAATACAGCAAGATATTTTAATATATGTCTCATAACATAGACATATTTGCAAATAGCTTGTTTCTTACAAGCTCCTTATGGTAACTGCTGAGTTTGGAGATGGCATCAGTCAGTTCTCTAAACACAACATGGGGATTTTCAGGATCAACTACGTGGAAAGCATCAGAATTATCAGTATTGTCTTTCCTAAGCATTTTTTTCTACCAGCCTGTAACTGGCGCCTGTACCCTTTTACCTGTACTGAGAATTTTAACTCATTAAAAAAAAAAAAAAAAAAAGCTTTAAAAATCAGTGCTTCACTGTACTTGCAAAAATAAAAATGATATCTTCAAGACCAATCTATTAAAATTAATTTAGAGAGTGTCATGCTGATTTTATCATCACCCAGACTTATGGTGTTCATTGCAAAATAAATATTTCTTGATAGAAAAATCCCTTAGGGCACTGAATGCATGTAAAGTACTGGCAACTTTAAGACAACCCCTTAAAAGTTGAAATAGTTATTTAGAAAATAGGGAGAAGTTGCACAGGTGAAAAAATCTGGAAGAGGAAAAAAAATAAGAAAGGTGGCTATTTTTCATAAAGCAGAAGAAGAATGAGTTAAAGCATAAAGGTTAACTTGATTGACCTATCTTTCCTGGAAATATGCTGAAATTCATGGTTCAACAAAATATTTGTTAGCATCCAGAAGACAAGAAGCAGATAAGAACCCATATTCATTTATCAAGGAAAAAGTCACTAGAGACTTACTTAATTTCCTTCCCAGACAGAAACATAACTCATTGGAAAAGGGAGAAGAAAGAGATGTCAGAAACCTTGATAAAGTTTTTGGCATTTTCTCGGCTGACTTTCTTATACGCAAAATAGGGTGGCATAAAGAAAGCAGGAAAATAATGGGAGCCCTGTATTTGGAATTCCAGACTGAGGGAATCTTTGAGGTTTGCTGGCAAAGTGGGGGATGCACAAAGCAAGGTGGGTATGCCTTGAGATTGTCACTGGTGACTTGGGTGGCAGAGCATGGACTGCACTTACCCAGTTTGTAGGTGACATGTGACCAACACACAGTTCAGCTTCAGACTGACTCTGCTGAGGTTGGCAAAGGGCCCAAGCAGTGCCCAGTACAATAAAGGCAGTGTGGGGTAGGAATCTTAGGGAAAATCCCCTGCAGCAATGACTGGGAGGCAATTTTGCCAAAAAAGAAGCACGATTGGCAGGTGGACATGAGTGAACAGTACCATGTTCCTGCCAGGAGAGCAGACACTGTGGTGATGTACATAAATGCATACTAAAAGGCATACCAAATAGTCATTATGCTTCATACTTAGTGCTACATACTGAGCCTTGAGTGGAGCTCAGTGTCCACCTTCCTGGAAGGGTGTAGATTTGGGGAAGTTCAGTCTGAAAACATCATCAGTTTTCCTCTCTTTTCTCAAACTTTTGTTCCCTAAGTTTTATTTTTCTTTACTCTGCTTTGCTACTTAATAATGGATGTACTTGTTTCTTTGGCTACTCCGGGTCCCAGCCCTATCAACCCACCAAACTCCCTGATAACAGAAGAGGGGAATTCATAAAATATCATCTCATTCATTCAAAAATCCCATGATTCCTGCAAGATCCTTGCTTGCTTGATGTTTTCTTGGATCAGCTTCACGAGAAGGCAATGTTTGTGCATTTACAGCTGAGGGGTCTTTGCTCCCCAGTGGGCAGTCAGAGGTCTTTGTCTTTTAATGTATATTAGAATATAGGCCTTTATATTGGAGTAGCCTTTCAGTGGTGAGATTTACTGAGGAAAGCACAGGCACACACCACGAGCAGACTTAAATAGCTGCACAGATGGAAACCTGTGTGATGAGTGTCTAACTGAGCAGAAAAACCTTCCGTTCCTCACTTGTTAATCCTGCTTACAACTTGTTTAATTGAGTCTTATTTCATTGCTTCACGCTAAATGGGAATGAACTATTTCTGACAGCCTAGCAGGACGCTGAGCGCTGTGCAACTGTCTCCCTGCATTTGTTTCCTGTCTCTCAGGCAGGGAGGATGCTCTGACTGCCCAGCTGGGAGGACACGTTCTCTTAGAGCTGCTCCCCAGCTCCAGCATCCCACGTCCCCTACCCAGTCCCTGGGGCACTGCAGGGGCACCTGGTGGCTCACACCAGCACCTCCAGACTGGTGAAACTCTCTAAGCAGGTCCCTCATACCAGTCACATTTCAATTCTGTTTCAGCTGCCCTGGTTTCTTGTGAAGTTGTTTTCATATTGCTGCTCTTTTTTGGTTTGTTGTCATTTATATGTTTCCTGGAAAAGGCAGTTTTCACGTTAGTTAAACAAGGAGTTTTGCCTGAGTGTCTCTTCAGGTGTTTCTCCTGACAGGAGGAATACTTTGCTCAGCGTGCCATTCAGCATATCATAATTTCCCCCTTATATTCTGAGTTTCTCGGAACGGGTTGAAACCTAAAAATATTTCTGGCAGAAGCAGTTACACCAGACATGTTAATTATGATGTTTCCAAGGGAATGACAGCCAGTGCAAGGGAAGCTGACGTGTATCCCTGCAGACACGTGCTCCTTCTACTGCAACTGGAGCCTGTTCTAAATTACCTGGGAGCGAGACAGGCTCGAAACACCCTCCTGCACGTTTACACCACTTGCCACATTACGTAGTGAGAGGGCTCACCCTTTCAATTCTCCCTTTATTTCTGTGCTGTTTAACGTATTGATGGTCACAGATGTCTCAGGCAGGTATAGAAACATGACAAAAGCAGCTCCACTCTTTGCTGGTCCACAGCCTGACCTGGTGGAAGGCAGGGCTCAGAACCAGGGCAGAGCAGCAGTGGTGATGGAGCAGTTGTTCAAAAAGAGGAAAAAAGCACCTGTTTCCCTTGATACCCACTGTTTGTTACACCTGCTGCCCATTTCTTTGGTCTGTCAGGGCATGAGAGCTCTTCATCTGCTGCCTCCTGGTTCAGTGGAAGAGGAGGAGGCGTTTTCCACTCTCCACACTGTGCAGCTTGTAGGACAAAAACATAAAGGGAGAAGTAGATTTAAAAATAGACCCTGCTGGTCAGGTATTGTGTTGTCATGTTGTATTGTACAGCCATCTAATTATTCTACCCCTTCAGAAGGTATTGTTTCCACAGGAAACATATGACAGGGAAAGCAGAAGGGGAATATTATGTGTTAGGACTATTCTGCTAATTTTAAACTCCTAAAAGAGAAAAAAAACTAGCTAAAAGGGGAAAACAGGTCAGTGTTAAAATGGGCTTCTTATATTGTCATCAAACATACAGTGATCTCTCTATAACTCTGAATAAATTTATTACTGGAGAAAGTAGGAATTATTTGAAAAAATTGCTCTATCATATTTTATGTAAAGACTTCTGTGCAATTTGGAGCAACAAGCAGATGCCAGCAGCAACTGAAACATCACAATCATAAACCAAATAGCTGACAGTCAGTCATTTGCAACTAAGATATATTGATGTCTGTTTCTCTCCAACCATTCCAAACTGACTTAGCTACTTGTTACTCAATTCACCGATGTTTTCATCACCATGGGGTTCATGGAGCCTCTTTGCCTGGATATGCAAGAGGGTATTAAGTTTGTGTCTTGAATTTCTGAATGCATGAGCTCTAAGATTGCTCTTAGTCCCACTATGTCAGTGCCCTCTGAATAAATCACCAAGTCATCACTGATGCCCTGATGGGCATACATTTAATTTTAGGAGTGTGTCCCTGGAGGGATCTGCAGGCCAGTATTAGGACAATTTTAAAGGGAAATGTAAGGGGTAAGTAGCATTCGAACTTTGCAGGACTGCTGGGAGGACTGGCCTGAATATTATTGCATGTGATAGGATGTGCTCCCCATTTTTTGCTTTGCTGGATGCAGAATCCTTTTTTCTGCCACAGCCTGAGACTCTCTCTCTTTTCCCCAACTCTTTACAAGCGAGTGGGCACTGATAACAACACAGCAATGCTTGTCACCATCCCTGAAAACCCACCTCAGGCAGTTTTCTTGTTGATGCAACTTCCAGTTCCAGTGCCCTGAATTTGATAAAAGTGCAGTACCTGAACGTTAATAGTTGTTGAAGATAATTCAGGGACAGGATCAATATGAAGCTGGAAATTCCCCTGAAATACCCAAAAGAGGGGTTAGCCTACAAATGAAATATCTTTTCTTAACTAGCAGTGGGTAATTAGACTTAATGAATTGCCCTCTTTCCATTAGTGTCTAAACCACTGAACTTTCCCCTGAAAACTACAGATTCTCTGAATCTCAGTCTAGTGCTTTTGAATGAGAACCTTGTTAGGAGGGAATGGCTGTAAATAAGAAGGAAATAAGTTTCAGTTTCATAGAAAAACCCTATAGTTTTCTCAGAAAAGCAGTAGTTGCTTGTAAGAATGGATTGGTTTGCTCTTGAGTGGTGTTGTTTCATTTCTCCCTGGTGCAACTTAACCCAAATAAATCCAGGCTGAGGCCAGCAGGCGGAAGAAGCTCCATGAATTTCTCTTGGCTATGTCTGTTCCCCTGGGTGCAGGGAGCAGGCTGGTTTCTGGCTCTTCCAAATTGCTCCCTTCTTCGAGAAAAATTCTCTTTGCAAAAGCTGATTTGGGGAGGAAAATAATGAGCTGTGACCCCGTACCCCCTTTGCTCCTGCCCCCAGACTTGTAAATACCCTGGTGGATCTCCCAGGGTGAAGCCAGTGCAGCTCAACTTGACCATTCAGCTGTGGGATGTGGAGCTCTTTGCCCCCAGAGAAGATGCTGCCAAAGGTGGGGAATTGGTGAGCAGGATTTTGGAAAACTTCAGGAAACTTCAGCTTCTCGGAGCAGTTTGACTGCAGGTTGCCTGCAGAGAGTGTGCAGGCAGGCAGCCTGCTTCTGGCATTGAGGACAGATGTGGAGTAAATATTTAATCCAATTTATATAGTTCATATTTGCTACGTTTTGGTGGTATCTGACCTTGGAGAGATGCCTGTGAGTGGGTCATGCCAGAGAGAGGAGGCTGGGGGCAGGGAGGGGAGGCAGCATGAAAGAATAATTCACTGCACTTCTGTGTAATTGGAAGGGTAATTGCAGCCCCTGCTTCACCCTTTTCTTTGTACTTGTTTGTGTGAAACCCAGAAACTGTAGTTTTCCTTAAATTTATATAAACATTTGCCAGCTGCAAAATAAGCTTAAAGCATGTCTAGATCTAATCACGTGGCTGTAGGAAGGACTAAGAAACAAGAATGTTCTGACCCTCCCTGCCAGGCAGGAGTAACTTTTATTTTATTAATAAACCCCTCAGAGTGATTTACAGTAAATCAATATTAGATGATGTTTACAGATATATATATATGGTTTATTTTAGAACAATTTGGTTCCAAAGGAAAACGTGTATCTATACTTATATACATATGTATATATCTATAATCTTGCTATAGTAGCGATGTTTTAAGGCCATTAAAAAACTCCAGTTCCTCACAAATGCCCAGAATGTTTCCTGTGCTTCTCCCAATCTGAAGCAGTGACCATCCTTTAAAAATTCTAAATTTTTAATCAAGGCTTTCAGCCAATTTATACAATCAGTAGAGCATTTTACCTATATGCTCATTCTTTTTACAAGGCCTTAATATTCATCAGCATGCCTGAAAAGAAAATTAAAAATCAGCCTTAGCACTGAAAGGCCACCTCTCAGTGAGCAATTCCAGAAGGGCAATGTAAGAAAGGCAGAGCTTTCATCTATTATACTATTTTACAATTTTAGTGGTTTGTATGTGCTAGGTAAGAAAAAGACCCCCAAAAATCAAAAAAACAAACCCCCGGAACTCAAATCATAAGTGTCTATTAATTGCTTTTCTTGTATGCTGAATTTCAACCCATGGGTTCTCACTGTTGGGACATTTCACAAGGGGTAGGGAAGAAACTTATGCTAGAAGCTGGTTCAGCAATAGATTACTTTGTTTTATTAGAATCCTGTGAAACTGTGACCAACTCTTAGATGAACTGGAGAAAATAATGCTAAACAAATCTGTCCAGACTTCTCAATTATCAGCTCTTTGAAATCAATTTAACTGACAAAGGTAATACTTTTCGAGTTCTTCTCAATATCTCCAAATCAAGATCTTGTCAGACACCTTAGACAGCTAAGATGTGTGAAGAGACAGGATTGAACAGAACTCATCCATGTTTAGCAAATGTTTTAACTAAAAGGAGGACAAAAATCGCATTCCCATCTCCAAAGAGTTCTACAAGTGATGCAGTCCTACTGAAAAATTCTGTCTGTTGGCACAAATATGTATCATCTTTTGTGCTTTTCTCAGGTGATGTGGCTCAGGAGTTGAGCACAGCTCCAGCGTGGACAAGCTCAGTGGAAGAGAAACTCAGTTTCTCCTCATACAACATCACTTGTTGCCTCTCCACTGGAAACAAATTCCCTGAGTATAACTAAATAGACTGTGTACACAGTAATATCAATATACCAGATGATACATTGAAGATATGAATTCATCTTCCCAAAGTCATGTATTTGTAGGCCTGAATTCTTAAAAAGGCATTTACAGGCTTCTGTGGCTGCTCCATTTAATCCCCTGGAATAGTGGGAACACAGGCACCCGCTTTGGAGACTGAGGTCATTGCCATCCTGAAAGAAATAAAGGAGCTTAGCTTTGAAATTGGGAATTAAGTCAGAATAGTTTATACTGCCTTGGCTCTTTTAAGGAGGCAGGAGCCTGAGCAGATAGAAACCTGCTGAGAGATGCCAATGGGTGCCTATTGTCAATTATGAATAGGACAGACACAGAGGAGGATTTTTTCACCATGAGGATCTTGTGAAATCCCTCAAGGATGTTACACTGGCAATAAGAGTCCTTCTGCAAACAACTATCAAAGCTGGCTTAAATAAACCACTTCCCAGTCTCAGCAGTTTGCTGACTTTTCCCTCAGTGATCAGTGTCAATGGCTTTTATTTAAAGGAAGCTGAAAGGTTTGGGGGCCAGCAAATCTGCTGACACAGGAGTCAAGAAGTGACAGAATCCCACGATGACTGGGTTCAGGGGAGAGGCAGATTAGATTAATTAGCTTGTTGGGGTTTATTTTAAAAGGAAAAGTTGTAATACACAGTTTGAATAGCAAGATTATCCAGCATCCATGAACACTGTTGTAAGGCTGTTTGTCTTCTAGGCTGCTCAGGCAGGCAGAAATCTGGGTGCCTTTACGTGACTCTTGCCCATCACTGATGGAAAATGAGATTTTTAATGAGGACTCTGCTAAACAGCTGGGGTTTTGCCCCAGTTTAACAAATCTACAGCAAACCTTGGACTCTGCTTCCGTGTATTGCAGAGACAGGAGCTTTTCAGAAAACCCAGGTTTTGATTTATGTCCCTCACGATGTTTGTAGATTAACAAATTTGATATTTTGTTAAGGATCCCCTTCAAAGATCTCAACATCTGTAAGTTCAACAGGCAGATTTGGGATTTATTACTCTTCTAGCATAAGGCTAAAATGTGATATAAGTAAAGGGGAGAAACAAAACTAAAGTAGATTTCTTTACAAGGATTTTCATCAAATAAGTATTATAATATGTCAGGGATTTTTTTTTTTCAAATGTTTTGGGGTTTTTTTGGTGATACTCAGCATATCCAGTTAAGAGACTGTGCCTAAGAATAAAAATCCTGCAATGACTAGTATGTTAGGTGATTGACCTTATCCTTTATTATCTTTTGAGAGAGAGATTATACCTGTAGTGGAGTTGATCACAACTTATGGTTATGATTAATCAAGCTTTTTTTTTATTAGACCTACTATGTAGATTCTGTTGCACATTTTCAAAAGCTTTAACAGCAGAAGGTCTTCCAGAAGAAGTAAAATTGAGAAGGAAAACATGAAAGATAATTATCCATAGATAAAACGTCAGTTCCCTTTCCCATTTCTGTACATCAAATCTTACCTTACCTGATCAAATGGACCAAATACTACTCAGAAAATCAAACCCTTAGTGTTATGCAGTGGCTTAATGTCTACAGGGGACAGACCTTGTTAGACAAGGCAAGGGGGGAGAGAGGAAGGCAGCTGGACATCTGCCAGGTACCATCATAACCAGGAAGAGTAGGGACGTGTTGGGAAAGATGAGGGAATACAGGGCAGGAATTCCCAGCCCAAGTCAAGGAGAGAAATGCTACTGCCATTCCTGAAACATTTTTGCCTGGCCTTATTTTTAGCTCCTGCAGTGAAAAATCCATAACATCTCTTGCAGGTCGTGTTTTTTAGAGCTCAGATCACTCGTTTTGTCATTCTGTGAACATGAAGTGGTCAGTGGTTTTGTTTAAATGTATCATACACTACAGAGGCATCAATCTAGCCATGGTCTCACCAGCACTGAGCACAACTGGTCTGTGTCTTACTTACCCTGGCTTTAATTTCCAGGGTGGGACTTTTTAGCTTTTACCAACAGCACGACATTATTAGCTATAGTATGGATTATGAACCATTTCTGTAGACCTGCTGTTAAGTCAATCACATTTGTGTTGGTGGTTATTTCTTCTTGAATAGAATAAGTTGATCTTCTGGGATTTAGACTGATTACGCACTGCTGTCTTATTGGAAAAATTGCCAGCAAACCATGGGCTTTAAAAACACACCTTACCTACCTTTGATAGAAAGAGGCATCTCAGATAAAATGAGAAAAGGTACCTTCAGACCATTTACAAATTCTGTTATTTCCTCCCCTTTCTGCCCACAACACTCTGTGTCAAGTGACCTGCAATGTCAGTGTCTCCACCAATTCCTGGCACAGAGATCCCCGTCCCAATAAAACACAGAATAAAATACACTGGAATTCACATTTCATTGAGATGGAAATGGCCTCCTTGGCCTCGGGGTGGGGGGATGTGTCACCAAAGGGGTGTCACTGCAAGCACTTAATTTGACATTGAAGGACAAAAAAAAAGATGGATGGGAAAAATGTGTAAGAATGGATGGGAAAAATGTGGTTGTAAGAGCTTGACATGACCTTGGTTTCTCATTTCTCACTTGTACAGTGTGTCATTACTGATTCTTCCTTTAAAGGTAGGATTTTTCTTTGCTTGACTGAAAAAAGAGGATGATTTCCTGATGTTACCATTGCAATTATGTTGGTTTATGCTCCCAGCCTGTTGTAGCCTTCCTCTAAATTATTTGTTGAACAAGCATTATCTTTCAATCACGTGCTCTTGCCCCCCTCATTTTCATTATTCAGGATTCAAAGGTGTTTATTTTCTTACACAAGCCAAACTCCTCCAAGCCCATCCACCTCCAACCCACTCACTCTACAGTTTTTTGCTCCTAAGACAGCACAAATCTATTTTGAACCTTGTCTAACAAGTAGAACAATCAACATAAATTCTTTCCAATTCAGATGCAACACGGCAGTTATTTCAACATTTAATTGCGTTTTGCTTTTCATCCTAGTTCTTGTGTGTTCCCTGATTATTTAATTAGCTTTTAGAAAGTATTTAAAGATAATGGGTCACAGGAAGTTTAAAACTCAGCCTTCACTGACTTGTGTTCCTCTAACTTCCTGGACTCGTTCCCCACTTTTGAGTGCAAACATCTGGGGCATTTTTGTGCCACCTAAACGGGTTCTCAGTGGGGACATCCGTCTCAAGACATCCATGGTGATCTCAGCAAAGATATTTGAGGCAATTCCATGTGATTTTATTCTGACTTTGCACGTGTTTTCCTGCTCCAACATCGTAGTAAACGCTAAATGTCTAGGCTGGAAAAGTCACCTTATTTATTTTCCTGCCTTTTGTATGGAGAAGGAAATTTTCATGGCTTAAGAACTCTAGGGAAAAAAAACCCAAACAAACAAAAGCTTGCCCCAGTATTTCTGTTCTTGAATAAACAAACAGAAAAAAGAAAACCCCTCTAGAACTTTGCAGCCACAATCGGATTCTGTGCAGCTGAAAAGCCATTAGTAAAGCCATCACCTGAGGAATGTTTCCAGTTGCTAAACAGCTTGGGCGTTATCTGAATCTCTTACCCATAAAGTATTTAGACTTTATAATGAGATTTTAGAAAGACACGGATTGATTACCTCTTATCCTCATTTAGAAATGATCCCCCTTCTGGATTCCAGTGTCTGTTTCCACTAATGTGACGGTTTCAAACCCAATAATGTATTTAACTCCGATCTATCTGTAGAATATCTGCAATACAGGAAAACACCATTAAGTTCTAAATGAGCACGATTCCAATAGGTTTTCTCAGCTTTATGGCTGTTTCAGATGCTAAGAGGTTATAATATTTCACACAGAATGGATTGGATTTCTATAATCCTTTGCTTCTCTGCCAGTTCCAATAATCCAGCTGTGTCTCATTCCCGAACTTGGGCTGCATGTGCAATGCTTTCCCTGCATTGTACAAAATATACAGTTCCATAAACCTAATGACCAGACCTTGTTTGCAGGTGAAAGGTTCAGGCTGAGCTCTGAGATTTCTGCTCTCAAAGACGGATTTGGGGGGAAAGAAATGCAGAGACAAAGAAATAAAAGATTGGGTGAGGAGGGGTGGGGAAATGGGTGGGAGGATGTAGCCAGAAAAGCATGGTAAACAACCTTGTGCTTCAGAGGATGCAGGTGACGTTTGAATAACAGATACAGGCAGAGCAGAAGAAAGGATAAACATGTGAAATTCCAGACAGGAATAGGAGATGTAAATTGAGAAAAGGAGATGCCATTGGAGGTGGGCAACTTTCTCTCCAATGGCATACAAAGAGTGGAAGCAGATAAAAGATAATAAAGTCACTGACTACTGAGAGCCAAATCCTTACAGGATCCTTCTCTCCTACAGGAGAAAATTATGACTTACTAGTGGTTCTATAGCAGCAAAGAATGACCCCAGAGGTGAGGGGATTGCCTGCTGTGTTGCTCATTTGCTTGTAAATGACAGCTGAAAACGGCAATGCCAGTCATGGTGATGAACACAGGCCGAAAAACCATAAAGAGAAAGGGTATGTAACCAGAAAAGAATAAACAGTGCTAATGATCTGTTAAGGACAGCAGCAGCAATGGTTCTCTGCTGCACCAGCCCATGTTTTCTCCTTTCTCCCCAAACTCTTCCTCCTACTAAGCAGACACACAAGTTCTACTTTCCTGAAGAGAAAAGCCAGTCCTGGCACCCCCTGAGCTGACCTTGAAGGCTTTGTCATAGGGGTGTGTGTGGCTATGCTGGAAACACAAGCAAAATTAAATTCCTATTAGCTGATGGGCCTGGACCTTTATTGTCCAGGCAAGCTAATTAATTTAGCACTTTAATAAGGAGCTCGTGGAATATAAAATCTTGCTTGTTAGCATGTTAACAAGGCTGTAAACTGAGCACTCTCTTTAGATTGTAATAGAACCAGCTTTATGAGAGCAGGGGGATTATAAAAGCTTCCTCCACAGCACATATCTGATTTAAATTAATAAAAGCACTAATGAAAAATCATCTTGGGGATGAGATAATAGACCTGCTCTGAGACCTGCAGTAGCCAGTCCCCATGGAATACAAGACCCTGAAAATCACAGCCTAAATTGAACTGCTATTTACTGAGGTTTTTAATGTCAGAACCTACATGTTTAAACTCAGGTATGACCAATTCAAGGCCTCCCTCATTTCCCAGAAGACAAATTTACTTTCACGCTCTTTAATGATACCCTAAAGCCACAATATCTTTTCTGTGCTGCATTTGCCCTTTTTTTTTGCTGCAATATCTTTTGTCCAAATAGGAATTAAAGGACCTTCTGCCTCTCCTTTTCCTGATTAAAACCAACCCACCTATTCCTTAAGTATAGGAACTGAAGCTTCCCTGGGTCTGCCATGCAAGAGAGGTGTCAAGGAAGGTGTCACAAAGAGAGAAGGATGAAAATTCAAAAGAGGGACTGGGAAAAGTGTAGGAAAAAAGGTGGTCAAGGCAGGGGTTTAGGAGTGGAAAACAGAAATTGTAATGCTGGCAGCAGGTTTTGCAGCCAAGCCCCTAAAAGGTGATTAATTGAGCCAGACAACGTGGGTTTTGGTGGGAAACACAGCCTGAAGGCAATTTGGGTACTGTCCCTTTTTATCCTTGAAGATCGAGATGCTGTAACTGGAAATAAAGTGAGAATCCTGTAGGGAAATACTGACTTTTTATGGGAACTGCTAGGAAAGGCTGGAACAGTATTTATCATCTGCTCTGAGGAAAATAAATCTGTTTGGAGGATAAAGTCATGGTTCCTCTTCTAAAAATTTGATTTTATTTTGGTCTTCCATCTTCTGGAGGCTGCTCAGGTCCCTCAGGAGCCTCCAGAATTGGAAGAACTGGAATTCAGGCAACCATCTTCATTATCTAAGAATCACTCACCTCCTGAATTTTAAATAGCCCTCTGTTTAAATCTTATCCCTTCTCATCGAGTTTGACATTATTTTGCCATGTATTTCACATCCTTTCATTAGATTCTACTTGATCTAAAAGCTGAGTAAGTCAGATGTTATAGGATGAGTGACAAAAAGTAGGCAGAGAGAAGCAGTTTTGCTCCTGAAGTGCAAGAGGAAAACAAAAGACATGAAGGTCAAGCTCAACCCAGGCATTTGTGCAAACCTGCAGCTCCAACAGCTGAGGGGCACAAGTTCTGACCAAAGAGCAGGACTGGACTAGATGGGTTTTGCTTCCTTTCTCCTTTTGAGTTACCTCTTTTAAGTCTGTGTTCATTATTTTAATTTCCCCGGACTTCTAAATAGCGTAGCAACTTTTGCAAAGCAGGGTTTTTTGAGTGAGTGTGTTTTCTGTGTCATCTTTAAATGGAAAGGAAAGTGATGTGCTGTCCTCCTGGCACTTTATTTCACAGAAAAGAACATTTTTCATGGCTGATACCTGGGAAACCCTGTCAGGTGGAGCTGGAATCCAGCACGAGGGTGTTGCACACTGTGCTGTTAGACCGTTAGTAGGTGATGCTTCTTCAGATTGAATTTGCCAGCTTTCTCCACTCTGCTGCCAGTTTTTAACTGGAATTGCCACAGATTTCAGAGAGAAGGCAGCATTGCTGGGATCTGCCTCCAGGCAGCTGTTCTAGTCAAGCTTTCAGGTGCTGCTGGCACCTCTGGGCACGCAGGAGACAAAAAGGAGGCAAAATATTTCAGTTAGAGACAAAAAGAAAGGCCTTGCACATGCTAGGCGTGTTTTGTCGTTATTAAGAAAGGTTTATTAAAGGTCTTATGTTAATGAAAATGCTTGTACAATCAGCCATTGCATGTATTTCTGAGAGAAATGATAATATGCCCTTTACTGCCACTCAAAAGGGATTGTCTTTTTAAACTCCATGTGCTAATAGAGCAACCTTGCTTTGAAGGCAGTGACCACTGCAAATATCAAACATATTTAGAGATAGGTACAAATATGCATTTGGGAACTATCTGTCAACTTGTCCCATTTCAGCCTATGCCAGGGTTGAGGGAGATTGCCTGGAACATCTCCCTGTCAGCCAAAAGCACAATGAGAGGCAGTTTCTGGAGATAAAGCACCAAGAGGATAACTTTGCAGCCTCTGAAATTTCCTTTTCCTTCTTTTTCATTTCATTGTGTTCCCTTTGACACACAGTAATTCATTACAGATGACTCAACTTGCTTTCTCGTCAGGCAACAGTGAGACAACAGAAAGAAACTTTCCTCTAAACATAATTTAACTCCCAGGGGAACACAAATTTAAGTCTTATTTGCGTGCAGAAATTCGTTGCAACAAGGAAAATATTATGGAATATATTCTATAACAAGAAGTCCGCATCTCTTCATACCACTCTTTATTTTGCACACTTCTGTAACTTTCATTATCTTCAGTAAAATCTCTTCCTTTACCATTTCCAGTGCTATTATTCTAAAGTGCTGTCCTAATAGCAAACTTTGGATAGAATTTCTTCCTGGCCACCTCTTTTTCTGTCTGAGAACAGAAGTGCCTGACCCACAGCCTGCTGAAATCCGCAGTTCTTTCTTGGCTCCAGTGCATTTGGGGGGAACATAGTTTAGATTTTGCTGGATTTTCAGTGCTCAGAACACAGTGGACTGGAACTACCTCTTGCTGCATCAAAAGGAAGTCAGTCCTGTATTTTTCCAAGGCAATGGTTACCCCTTTCTGGGATTTTACCTGTCCTTTGTGGACTCGCACGTTGCTGCTTGCAACTACATTTGTAATACTTGACAAAAATAAATGAGGTTTGGGCTGAACAGATCTGCATCTCAGAGAGAAATGAAAACAGGCCTTTGCCTGTAACCCCAAGGCCAAGATGTTTCTCTCTCCCACCCATGATTTTTTTAAGTCTTTGGGTAAATTATGAATTATTTTCAGTGGGTGCTTGTTTTTTATTTTCTCCTTTCTGAGCCATCCAAGCTCTGGTGCAGAAATTAGCGTGGTTCTAATACTTTGGGGGTCTATAAAGCAGCACTGACACAGGACCAGCACCCTGTCAGGCAATAAAGGGCACATCTGTGCAGCAAATCCACATCTGCTGGCTGTGATGGGCCTTTCAAATTCTTGGCAAACATCTCCTAAAATAGTTTGAACAATTAAATGTTTCCCCCTGTTCTCTTTTTCCTGCTCCCCAAGATATATGGTCAGCCCCTCATTCCCCACATGCATCGAAAAACATGCCCCTGGAATCTGAGCCTGCTTTATCCATCATCCTTTCCAGAAAACCAAACCTGGAACCATCACCCCAGCCCACACCCAGGGCTTGGAAAGAGAGACAAAGCCTCGCAGAGCTGCAGGATCTGTCTCTGCTCCCACAAAAAGTGGGTTGAATGTGCCCTACAGGATTCTGAGCACTGGAATGATTTGGAAGGAGCGAGCAGTGACCTGTGCTAATGAAAGCAGTTCTGCCTCTGCCAGGACATGTTTGCACCTTTAGATGCAGCTCACGTTGGCAGGATTTTAGCTCGTCACACTTAGGTGGGAGTTTTCTGCATGTTTCTGTTGTCAGCGTCAGTTTTGTGATGGAAATTGGAAAGTCAACTTCTGCCTCAAGTTAAAGCAGGGTAACTCCAGAGTAACTCAGTGGAGATTATTTGCAGTGTTGTAACAGAGTATTTCTTGTGTTTCACATTTGGTAATATGGGAGAAAAATCCTCCCTTTTTGATGTGATTTTAGCCACACGACCTTGGACAAGTATTACATCCTGCCAGCCCCTTTCAAAGGTACATTAAGAGAAAAAACCCTGCTTGCTTTGTAGAATATTCACTGCCACAGCCTTTGAAAAAGAAATACTCAAAGCAGCATCATTTTCCCAAGTCATCATGTGGTTAATGAATTCCAAATCCAGAGGCTGGGAAGGTTTTCAGCCCAGCAAGGCTGAAGGAAGATGTCAATGAATGAAGATGCCCCACTGCAGAACGAGGTGTTTTCTGTCCCCTTCCACCACTTCTGGCCTGTCTCCACAAGGAGGTGCAATTAGAACTTCAGCCGTGGACAGGACTCTGCATCTCCTTCAACTCATCCAGGAGAGAGGAAAAAGCTCCTCCCAAGGGACGCACATGGAACAAAAGCCTTTGGCAAGTGCAAACTGCTGCCTGCCCACCAAAACTCATTCAGGAGTTGTACAGTTTGTGGCTTAAAGCCAATTGGATTTGCCTAAATCTGAGGTTCAAGGAGGCTTAGAAATTGATTCTATGAAAGTTCAGACATTGTTTTTTGGCCTGTCTCTGACCTAAAAATACCATTCTGGCATGAAGAGATGCAAATCCAGGTTTGCACCTGGGAACTAAACCCCAAACTGTTCTGCCTTCAAGATCAAGAGTTTCCCATCAAAGGTTCTAGTTTTCAGAACTATTTTCTTTTGTTCTAAACAATTTGTTTCGGTTCTTCCACCAAAAAAAAAAAGAAAAAAAGAGAAATCTTTTTTTAAAATATATTTTTTTGGTACCTTATTTTCTCTACCTCGCAAGGCAGAAGTGTTGTAACTGAGACAAGTGTTCTCTGTGGGACACAGATCCACAGCGTAGCAAGATCTTTTCTTTACAAATGCTCTTTATCAACGTGTCAGTTCCAGAGACTTTTTCAATTCGAAACAGCTGCTAGAATAGCATCTTGATGTGAGTGCATTAAAAAAAGAGCAATAAATATATCTGTGTACACCCTCACACAGATTGCATCCTCCCAGCAGGCTGAACGACTCGCTGCTAAAACAAACCTCCTCTGGGTTTCCATCCTGGGAGCCAAATTCCCATCCGCTCTGCACACTTCCAGGTGCATCCTTCTGCCAGCACAAATCCACACAAATCCATCTTGGGAAAGATCCAGGCCTGGCTGCTTTTTGCAGTTCTTTGTATCCAAGTCTTCATTTCCTTCAGAAGAGCTAAGAGAGAGGCACTGCTATAACCTAAGAGGAGCCTAAAAAGAAACCCTGGAAACTGAAATATTAATACAAATCAGAGCTAAAGATCGATAGGGTTAGAGGGGGGGAGAGGGTGGGGAGGGGAGAGCATTGGTTTGATAAACCCATCTTTGGATGACACAGCAAAAGACAGTCCCTGTCCCCAAGGACTGCCACGGGAACAAATATCAGGCAAGGAGGAACAACTTGCTCAAGGTCACACTGAGCACCTCTGTGGCAGAGCTTGGAGCTCCTCCTACAACATCTGGGTGCCCCAAACTGTTTGCTGGGGTTCGGATTTGTCTTTTTGAGGGGAAAAATACTATTTCAGCAGAATGTTTCCAAATATCTCTCCCAGTGTTGCAAGGCAGTGGTTCAGTTTAGGCTATTTGATATATTCATTATTTCTTAACTTCTGCTTGACTGGTTGTGTTAATTCCAGCTCACTCTGTGCCACTCCTGCTTCTATTTCTTACAGAATCCACCTTCCCAGGAAGGTCAGATTGGCACCAGATGTTAAATATGACATATTTCCAGTAACTAGTGAGCAGTTCAATCACAGGCCATACATGGCCCAAGCAAACCAGCCACCTGCTTTTGAAGAAACCTCATATGGCTCTGTGACAAAACCCAAAAGGAAACGGGCAATTGCAGAGAACCAGCTCTGCTCCTGGCACACGGCTGCTGCAGGACCAAAGTAAAATACTCCTGTCAATGCACTCCTGCTAAGTGGCAGCACATCACAGCTCTGGTGGCTTTGCAATTCAGACACAGGCATTCTGTCCTGGGTGGGTAAAAAGCACCTCTGAGAGGCACAACTTGACCTAACAGTGACACAACAGAAACCCTTCCATTCTCACAAAGCAGTTCTTGTGATCAGACACTCAGCAGCTCACACACTGTGCTCCTCATGAGTGTCACTCAGACCTCCATCAGTCAGATCTGTTGGTGTCCTGTAGCTTCTCCTTGTATTTGTGCTGCTCTCCCTTAGCACAGGTTTCACTGGGCTGCAATGTTAATAAGAAACACCACAAAAGAGTCATATATTTTAAACCAGTTTACGTGATATGATGAAGTGTATTTTAGTAGCAGGGCACGATGAATAAACCTTGTGAAGAGCAGAAGGAATTGCAATGGGGTCACTTTTGGGGCAGTTTCAGGTTATGCTCCTGAGCTCACCCCAGGTCCTGCCAGTGTTGGCCTGGGCTGTGACCACCCCTCCTCTTGGCTGTTTTGAAGACTACCCATTCCTCTAGACCTAAATTCCCTCATTATTTTGTTTTCCACATCATCCAGTTTTCTAGAGCCTTAATTTATCATTTGGAAAGGGCTGTAGGATCCTTTCAAAGAGCCGGTTATAAAAATGCAAAGTATTAGGAAACAAAATCCCACGAACAATTAGAAATTAATCACCTTCAAGCCAGAGCTTTCGGTGAAATGTCCAGGGGAAATAAAAAGGCAACCTGGGCTTGCAGGAAGGACACTCCATTGACAGGAAAATTGAAGAGAAACAACCACTTCCATCCAGGGGATGTTCTTTGTCCCTTGTCCCGCTGCCTTTCCCTCCCCCTCTGCATCCTCCTGGATATTCACCCTGCCATGAGAAGCAGGAGAGTGTTTTTCAGACCTGAGAAACAACAGTGTGGAGGTTGTCATGGGTGGGAGTGGAAGGTTTAGAGAAAATTTATTAAAAAAGCCCTGCTGTTGAGTCATAGCTACAGAAAGGACTCCCTGGCTTTCTAACCCCCTTCCCAGCGAGGAGTTCAGGTGTGGCTGGAGCCAATCTCAGACTCAGATTATGCCAACAGTTTAAATTTCAGGAATTACAGAGGTGTGATCGAACCACTTGGTCCCACAGGGTTTAATGACTGGCGAAATGAGAATATTTATATAAACGAAATCATTTGTTATTACACATCATCAGACAAAAGATCTCGCTCAGAATTATGTGCTACACAATATAAAAGCTAAAACTAGCACAGGAGGAAATTCTTGTCCCTTGAGAGATTGCCCGTGACCCACTGGACTGCAATGCTTTATGCACAGGGCAAGGAACTGTTTGAGAAGAGTTTGTTGAGTGGGAATTGAATTTACTGACGTAGGGAAAGATCTGCAGTAATCTGAAGGCAATGGCTCAGCATGGCAAGTGAACAAGTATTCTACATTGTGCAGTTTTAAAGTATATAGGGAAGTAATAAAAATCCCCAGGAAAAGTGACTGGACTGTAGTTGCTCCAAATTAGAAGGGTCCATGCATGTGGGCTGGTTATCACCATTCCTGCAGCAAACACCAACAATTTCTGCCTTTTGGTGCAGAAAACAGCACTGTGAGAACAAATAACAGCTGGTGAACTCTGACAGGATACTGTTTGAAGGCCACAAGTCTAGGAGATGGTAAAAATGATATTCTTTGTGTAGATTATCTTTTTCTTCACCGAAGTTTAAACCTACCCTGAAAATTGGTGGAGAAATAGGGAAAAAGAAAACACCAAAGAAGAGAAATATTCACATTTTAACTCCAGCCACTCTGTTTCGTATAGTTTTATTCCCCCCAGTGCTGAAGAAACTTTTCAGGCTGAATATTTATTTAGGCATTATTTATATAAGAACATTTCTTATTCAGACTGCCATTGTTTGTTCTTTGGGGAAAAAAACCCCTCAGAGAAGAAACAAACAAAACCTCCAATCCTTATTATTTTGTTTAAAAGTCCGAAGTTTTCATTTGGTAAACAGGATTTGTTTTGAATTAATCTGAAGTTAACACAGCACTTCTTTCAGCTTTTGATTGTCAACAGCTTCATTTTTCTCCAGCATTAATGTGCAAAAGCAGAACTAATTCATGTCAGTACAGAGCCACATTTAACTGCTGCCATGGGCTCAGAGAGGGAAAGTTATGGATTCCCCAGGAACAGGGGGATTTAGGCTTAACAATGCTACTAAAATGAGTTTCAAAAAGCATCCAACTTTGAATACATCCTTTTCTCACACAGTGACTGCCTCACTGAGCTATGGTTTCAATTGCAATATTTACTATCCTCAAAGCATTGTTCCTCACTGTGTGGTCTGCAGTGTGTGCTTGCTGTCAAGGGAAAATTCAGTCCACTGGTGTTTATTTTGAAGCCCAATTTCATCCATAGGGAAGGAACTGCATTAGGACTTCTTCTTAGATCATGCGAAGCCAAAACTTTGTTGGAAGAAACGAATTGAGTTGTCTCACCATCTAAGACATTTATTTTGTGCTTGACAAATTACTTTTTCTTTAGGGCCTGATTTTTATGGTCAATTTACAGCATTCCCCCAAAAATTCCCTCTGGGGATAGCAAGTGTCTGAAATCTTCTAATGGCCTTCCAATTCAGATCCTCTATATTTGAGGTCTCATTGACCTAATTTTAATGGACCTGAGAGTGCAGCAAGAACACAACTTACATACAGGGTCAGCCAGTAAAAAGTTAAAATAATTTATGAATATCATAACTTTTCAAAAGCTAAATAAAAATATGATGAAAAAGTAGCTTACAGAGAAGTGGAGGGTGTGTCTCAGCCCTAAATGATAACATGGAGAATAATTATTCATTATAAGAAAGAATAATAATCTAATAATAAAAATTATCTCTTATTTTAGGGTGTAGATTGGTCTCTGATCCATCTCAGAGTTAAAGGGAACAAAATCTAAGTGGAGCTACACAGGCCTGTGAGCTCTGGGAGCTTTGGAGTCGAAATCCGTAATTCAGGAATTGTTAGGGACTCTTTCACAGGAGGTTTGGGACAGAGGGAAGGCTAAAATTGGTTCACTGAATGTACAGGTTTGATTTTCCCTGATGATGTACCATTGCCACCTCATGTGGCACGTTGGCTGCGATCTGATTTACTTTGCTAAAATGTGAAAGATCAAGGGGGGTAAAAAAATATTTGAATGGAATTTGCATTGCAGGGGAAAAGAGCTGGGCACTTGGCTGGCTTTGGGAGTTCCCACTGAGTTGGAGTTGCATTATCTGTGTTTCCAGTGTCATTTTTATTCAACTGGTGGGGTTTTTTATGCTGAATTTGACAGACCTTTCCCCCTGTTTTCCCCACACTCCACCAAAAAGTTACTTGTGCTTTTAATTTTTTATCTGAAAAAGTGTCTTCTGTCAGTGGAAGCACTGAGGAATGATGTGCTCTTTTGACTCATGTTTTTGTAGCTGGCTAGACAAGTTTAGTTTTAAGCATCTCAGATGAATTCATCTTTTTTAATTCTTTTTTCAAAACTGAAGCACTCCTCAAAAATCATTTGGGGGGGATGAGAACCATGAAAAAAACCTTTCCAGAGGCGAACAGCAGGTTTGAAAATTCTGGTTTCGGTCAATCATTTAGGTCAGAAAAGGCCATTTTGTGAACATTTATTAGAGGTTTTCCCTGTTTGTTAAAGATGCTGCCTTTGGTTTTCAACTGATAACAAATTAATTAGAATATAACAGGTCTTGTTTCAAACATGGGTGTAGTGTCTACAGACAGGAATTTACACAGGCTGAGGTTGTGTGTAAGATGTGCTGTTTATTTCTTGATTTAAGTCAGCTGACAAACATGATCCATATTATTAGTGATGGGAAAATGATTCCACATGGATTTGCTGTTTTGCTCTCCATTAGCAGAATTAAGGATTTGGGAGGGTGTGGGTTCTTGGTGACATTAATTTTTATCTCATTAAAGAAGCACACCAGGCGTTCGTACAAAGTAATTTTCTGAGCATCCTGATAAATGTTGAGAAGAATTTGAAGATAAATTGCCGGGGTTTTTTGTCTGGATCCAAGCTTGTTGAGTTTTGGTGGGTTTTTTTAAGCATTTACTTACAACTATTTTATCCTCCAACTAATGGCATAAATAATTAATCTGATTAAAGGTTCTAACACATCAAATCAGTAAACAACCTTCAAGATGAATTGGAACACATCCAATGCCCCAGACTCCCAGCAAGAAAAATTTATTCCAATTAGACCTGTGAAATATATTTATATTTTTGGCCTGTGATAGTTAGCCAAGCTATGTGGGTTCAGTTCACCCAGCCAAATAGTGTCAGTGGGAGAGAAGCAAAGGTGTCTCCCCAAGGAATCCCTTTGTTTTGTGGGTGTTTTATTCCTTTTTTCCCAATTATTACTCTGTGCATTTTTGGTGAACTTGTTTTCCTTTATTTGGATAAAGAATATATATTTTTTAAGTGATGTTCAGAAGGGTTTTCTAAACGTTGCAGTGGATACATAACATTCTATCCTTCAGAAAATCCACCGTGGCTGAAACCTCACGAGGAAGAAATGCTCAGCTGTCATTTTAATTTCCTCTTATTATATCAAAATGATTATTTTCACATTGCCTTCATTTCATACCTAAGTGAGAATGTCAGATTTTCTTTTTTTGTTCTTAGCAAAAACTTCCCCTGGCAGGAAATTCCATGTAGGAAATAGATTAGGGCAGAATTGTAAAGTGAAAGAGGCAACTCAGACACTTTGGGGCCCTGTGAAATAGGACTTGTTTGGGGATTTCTTTAGGAGCAGAGGATTACGTTTTCCAGTTGACCCCAGAACAAGTGATTTGGGGCTTGGAAAACCTAAAAATCCTGAATTTTACAAAGACTTCTAACCCCAGCAAGGGACAACCAAACAGTGCTGGGGCTGTTTCTCAAGCTAGGAAGTAAAAAGGGATAAAAATATTTTTAGGAGAGTTTTAATGTCTTTTTAATGTTCTTTTAATGTACTTTTCCACCCTACCCTCGGGGGCAGCTCACCCAGCTGTGCCCAGGGGTGTGCCATGGGCAAACTGATGGGATTCTCCCTGTAGTCCAAGGGACTAAAGATACAACCCTTTGGGAGTGTGTGGCAGATAACTTGCAGTTGTACTCAGGAACATAAAAGTCTGATATTTAAACTGAATATAAAATCTCGGGATAGCTAAATAATTGCAGAATGAAAGTGATAGATACTACTATCTGGCTGCATAAGACTTTATTTAGCAAATACTTTATTTCAGGAGAGTTATAAACACAGAAACACTAAATAAATGGGACTGGATTGATGGAAGGAAGGTATAAAATGTGATATAGAGATACAAAATATCGCTTCCCATGGAAACATGCTGGAGTCAGAGAGACTTTTTTCCCACTTCAGTTTTTCCAGAGAAGAGCAGCAGTTTGTTTAAAGAAAGTTAGAAATCTTCAGCCCTTTTGCTGTTCAGTTATTCCCCAGCCTGTGCATTGCTGGTGCCAGATTGCAGCTCAACAAAAACTCTTCTTAAGAGTACAGGAGTTACTGGGTTTGCATATCAGACATTGACATTTTGACTTCTATCATTTCACTTTTTACGGAAAAGTCACGAGTTTCACTGTAAACCTAAATATATATTTCTTATGTTTACAATAAATGCATACATTTCTTTAGATCCAGCAGCTTTTTAGGGATGTGCTGGGCTGGGTTCACTGGGAAATGGCCTGAATAAACCCTGCTAATTCCGGGATCCCGGGAAGTGGCAGTATTTTCTTGCTTAGCTGCATAGTAGATTTTCATGGAACTGCTCACTCCCAGAAGTTATTCCAACCCTCTGGCACATTCAGAAGACATAGAATGCCATCCAGCTCTTCACTGGGACTGTGGCACAGTTTGTCTTTCTGTTCACACACAGCAGAACCCTTGTTGGGTGAAAAGGAGGTGTATTTATCCAGTTCTACCACACAGTGAGATGGAAAAGTACTCCCAGATTCAGAACTGCTTTAATTATTGATGACCAGTTCAAATATCTTTCATCTCTTCTGCAAAGAATATAAATCTACTTTTTCTTATTCACACTGATGCAATTTATAAGGTTGGTAATATTTTCTACTCAGGGGTGGTGTTTGCTAAAGAGGCATTTAAATTCACTTAATATTTAATACTCTTTCTGAACTACCTGATATAAAAGGAGGATCTTTTCCAAAAAGATGGTGCAACATTGTTGGTGAAAACACTGAGAAATCCTGCATATTTCTTAAATAACTAACCTTTCTCAAATAGAAATTCTCCTGTTAAAAAACAAACAAAAAAAACCGAACTGATATTTGATCCACAAAAAGTTGTTGTTGCCTTGTTTTATCCCAGGAGAAAACCAAGCAGTATTTCTACAGGAACTTCTTTTCAGTTCATCTTCTTTATTTCCTTTCCCAATGGGATGAAAAAATTGAAAACTTAGGATCTCCAGAACCTTTTTCTTTTTGGTACAAGAATAAGCATTTGGAAAAGGATGGGAAAAGTGAACAAACTCAAGTGTCCTGCAACAGGCACTTGGAAATTCCCCCTTGTCCCACCAATACATACTCCTGGTAAAAGTCCCTCTGCATCTTTCTTGTAGCCCCTTTAGGCACTGGAAGGCTGAAACGCTCAGAAATAATTTATAGACACATATGAGGATTCAGTGCCCATTGAATTTCGAGCAGGAGATGTTTCCCAGGAAACATTGAAGTTTATTTCCAAGGTAAGCAGCACAGCTGGCACATTCCTGGTGCAAACACACCCTTTTGGCTTGCTGTCCATCCCTGCACATTAAAACACCCACCCATCAGCAACACAGCCAGGCCTTTAACCAAAGCTTGGGATTTGTCCTGGATTGTACTGCTGGCAAACAGCCCAGCCTGCACAAAACACTCCGGGGGGAAATCTCTCCATCAAAACCTTCCCACCTCTTGTTTTCAGCAGGAACCCAGAGCAGAAACTCATCACCGTGGAGGCGACAAAGCTGCACCTTTGCTGTGCTCGAGCTGGATTCATTAAGGGCTCCGAATGGAGCTCCAGAGAAAGCAAAGGCAACAAGTGCTGCTCTGAACTCCCAGCAAATGGCTTCACAGAGACGGTAGGAACGGCACCCTTTGGATGTCTGCGGCTCCTTTTCAGACTAAAACACTAAATTATGGGGAAATTAAGGCCCAGAACTCATTGAGGCTGCAATTCTGTCCTCAGTACACACTGATTTACTGCACACAGAGTAGGGGTTGTGAAATTGCTTGCTGTTTGGAGACCTTTTAGATCCTCACACTTTACATTGAGCTCTAGAATAAATATTTATCATGGCCCCTGAATTTTTCATGCTTTAGTTGCATAAACTTGCTAACAGAATATAGAGTGATTACTTTTGTTGTTCCAGTTTCTTCCTAAATAAAAAAAAAAAAAAAAACAAAAAAAGTGTGTAAAGGGTGGAGAAAGGAAATAGAGGAGGGAGTGCAGAACTTTGAGATATTGGATATCTTTGAGAATACTCTTCTAGTAAATCAGTGTAAATCAGAGAGGTTGAGTGGAGTGACCCATTTCTTAGGGAGGCAGAGTTGATTTGAGGCTCCTGTGGACCCAGCCCAGGAGAAAACATTGTCACCAGAGAGCCCAGATGTGGGAAGATGTGGTTCATCCTTTTTGTCTCTGCGGGGAAGGCTGGGCTGCAGGACCCAGCCTGGAGGGATCTGGCTGGGAAGAAGCTGCACTAAAGGCATGCCCTGAGGAGCTCACAGATCATGGGAGTGTGGGAAGAATGATAACAGAGGGCAGGAGTGAGGGTTAAAAGGTATTTAAATAAAGAAGACCCAGCCCCTGAAGAACAGGATCTGAACTAGATTGGCTGGCAGGTATTGTTTGATGCCTCGTTTAGCAACTTGGTCTAGAGGCACAAAACATTTGTCAAACAAAGTTTTAGATATTTTCAGGTTTCTAGAAAAGCAAAAACTCCCAATCAAAACACCTCCATAACCCCCAAATGAAACAATGCATATGTTGAGAACTGGCAAGAACCAATAGTTTATCACTTGGAGTTTGTGCTGTGAAATTTGCTGGGAGGTTTTGCAGGCAGGCACTACCACACCAGTGAGGTGCTCCTTTAAACATGTCAAACCTGCCAAGAGTTTTAATCTTGGTGAGGAAAGAGACCTGCTGAGGAGAAGGAAAGGGTCTGGCAGAAAAAATTAGCAGGAGAATATGAGGTATCTGGTAAGGTTTTACAGGTATTTTGTTTCAAGGGCAGGCAGAGAAGTCTCCAAGGCTGAGGCTGAGAAAGAAAGGGTAAAATTAGGGGCAGCAAGATTAAAATATTACTCAAGGTTACTCAAGATTAGCTGTATGATGAATGGTGCCCAGAATGCTGCATAAATCAAGATAACTAAGATAAATGGAAGCCTAATTTAAGGAATGTGCTCTCTCTGGATCAGAACTGGAAGGAACCAGACACATGACTGCCAGTTTAGGAGGTACAAGAGCATTACCCAAATCGGAGCAGACCTGGACAGAAAGTGGTTTCCTCATGTCTTTTTCAAAGATGGAAGAGAAAAATCCTCTAGGAACTGATGTTGGGCAGTAGCAGCAGTTTTGAGTGTGATTCCCCTCTCCCAGGAGGGAATTTTTGGCTACTTTACCTGGACCTTCTCTCCCCTGTGACAATGGCCTGACTCTCTGCTAAATCCTTCCTGTCCTATGCCTGGCTGTACATTGATCACTGCACTTCCTTTTCATTGCACACTCAACTCTCTTCTCATCTTTCCTTCCTTTCCTCTCCTAATTACCTTTTTGAACAGCTAGAAGATATGATGTTATGCTAGCTAGCCCATGTTATGCTAGAACTGGGGGGTTTGCTTTAAAAATGACCCCAACAAAACCCACTGCACACATTTTTAAAGCTGGGATGTCTTTAACACTTGCATTCATGTTCAAAAATGCATTTCCAGAGAACTATTTTCCTTGTGCACGCAGAAAGCAGCACCATGGACAGGGCACAGAGCCTTATGAGAGCAGAGAAGAAAGAGCGAGCCCACCTCCTGCTGGGAGAGTCTCAGTGAAAATACCCACCAAGGGAAATTTATAATGCACTGACTTCGTCCTGCAAAGTTTTGTTTGCTAAACATCCTCCTGATGAGTAGGGAAGGATCACTCACCAAGCCCTTTGTATTTAATTTCTCAGATTTCTTGCTGGGGGTGTTGATTAGCACTATTTACCTGTTAATAAGCTGACATGTTAATTTAAGGAGGCTCCCTTCATTGTTTTACAGACCTAAATAAGGACGCACAGTAAAATCTAAGCACCTGTTTCCACTTGCTGATGGTTCACAAGCGTGGGCACGAGACCACTCCCATTTATTGATTTGTAAATAAGTGTTGCCTTTCTCATGATGAATATGAAGAGGGAAAATAATCCAGTGACAATACTCAGTACTCTGATACTGCCTCCAGTACCAAAAGAAGGCTCAGCATTCAGCAAATAACTCATACTGATCCAGGCACTGTAATTCCTCTGAGGCTGCTCTTTTTGTTCCCAAAAGCCTTAAGGAACAGGCACTTCCAAAGGGTCACATTTTCATCTAAGATGCTTTCCCTTTCTCTCCCTCACCTCGTCCACATTGATGTGTCTCTTTAACTGATCTGAAATAAAGCCCCAGGAATCATCCTGATGCCATCAGAGCCAGATGAATAATTTAGGTTCATGAAAACTTTAATCGGAAATTAAGCTTGTTTGCAGTGTTTCTTCAGCTTAATAACCACCTTCCCTTTGTGTCCCTGCCATTTACTGTTCCCCCTTCCCCAGCTTCCAGCCAGTCATCCCTGTTCTTTCCCCCAACCATGAATCTGTGGGACTTCAGAGCGATTCAAACTGCAGAAATGATTGTGATTTTTTAAAAAATAAAATTCATAATAATAATAGGTTGAAGGGCAGTTTTAAATGTTCACTTTTAATCTGGATGCTTGCAGAGCTCCAGCTTGCAGACTGCAACATCCCACGGTACTTTCATCTGGCTGAAAACCACTGAAGAGCAGGTTCAAGAACAATAATAAAACAAAGTGAAGTTATATTAATGGCAGTCTCATCATAAATATCCTCTTCATTTCATTTATCCTTCCTAAAAAAACCAGAAATTAGAAATAGTCACAGGCCAAAGGATGAGCAGTGCAAATTATCACGGGCACAGAGGGATGTTTGCTAGTTATTTAGGGGAGTTGTTTCAGAATACAAAGTCTGCTCTCTTCCCAACATTGTGTAAGTGGCAATTTGTCCTTTATAAAAGTTAATCCGTGTCTCCCAGCATCTGAACCCACCTACATATATTGAATAAGTCATTTGATTGCTTTGACTTGGCACAGCAAAATTGCTGTGTGTCTGCACACTTGCAATTTGGGCACTGATTTTTATTTTAAGCTCAAAATAAAGGAGACAAGGGGGTGTATCTATAATCTAATACACATACATGTACCTACTTCTCCCCCTGGTATCTCATTCAGTGGCTAATGCATTATAATGGAGCTGTTTATATTTGTTAGTTATGGAATATTGCACATTACACGAAAAAATCTGGCATTGTTCATAAATCATACTTTTATTCCACACTCTGTTTAGCCAAAAATATGCACATATGTACAGACACATTTTATTACACAGAGGCCCTACTGAATATAAATAGAGTATTTGTCAAACTTCAGATTAACATAAAAACAACATTGTGCAAATAGCTGATTCTGCCAACCCACTGGCACATCCTCCACATTTTTAAGTGTTCTGCCTCAAGCAGCATAGCTAAAAGACTACCTGAGTGGAAAGAAAGAGTGGAAAATACACCACAAGCAGAAGTAAGAGAGACAGCAGATGTCAGTCGTGGGAGAAAACACTGGTGACACACCAGGGAACCTTCCCCTTAAATGATCCCAGAGAATTAATAATCAAACACTGACGTGATAAGGGCAGAATTGGCTTCTGAGGAAGGAGGCAATGGCTCACCTACATCGTGGTGTCTGCTGGAATCAGGAAAACTACAACAACCACCCTGAGTGGATTCCTGGTTTTAATTTAATGCAGAGAGGCTATTGAACCTTTCTCTGCTCCCCTGGAAGCATATTTTGTGTTCCCTCTCATCCTCTGCATTAGGAAAGTGGAAACAGAAGGAAGAGGAAAAAAAAACCTTGAATATAATAGTTATTAATTGGCTATGTATGTAGGCATTAATCTAGAAATGACCTTGCAGGACAGTGGAGTCACAGACAAGTGTACTCTTGGCATACAGCAAATATAGGAGGTTGATTTCTTAATTCTGAGCTGTTTATAATGCTGGTATTTACAGAAGCCAGAGCAGATGTAATGATGGCAACTCCTGTGGAAAGTTCCACGGGACAAAAATAGTTCATTTGACTGAGGTTTAGATGGCAAAATGTTGTTAATTATCACCCAGGAAAATATTGCACTCCAGGGCTTCTTTCCAGGTTCCATCAGATCTAGATGAAGCTCGTCAGTACTTAAAACAGATTTTGGGCTGTTGTGTCAGGAAGTGGTTAAAGGAAAAAAATCCCTGTGTAAAATGATATCCAATTTTAAAAAAATCAAAACCTTTAGTGTAAATAAGGGCAAGGGAAAAGTTATAAAATCATATACACTGCACTAAAACCGTCAAATTGCCAGTTTCATTGCTTTATACTCTGGTTGGCATCAGCACAGGAACTTGAGTGAACAAAAGGAAATAGGTTTGGCCACCTTTGCCTGACATCTCTGTGTGCCCACCAGGACTGCTTTGCATTCTCGGGGCTGCTGGGCTCAGCTCAAGATTAGCTGAGCAAGGCACTGGGAGTATTTCACACTCATTGCAGCTGCAGTCAATTCTGCATTACAACAAAGCTCATCATTTTAGCAAGTGCACCGACTGGCAGAACCCAGCCTCAAAAATATAGGGGAGATCAGGTGGATGCTAAGCAGAAAAATAAATCCAAAAGGAAAATTCTCTCCAGAACCTGAGCCCGTGAGGATTTGAAAGGCAGTAGTGGGTGAAAGAAGTGGAAACAATAATTGTTTTATTAATTGGTGCTTGCTCTTTTGTTATTTGAGCTCTGAAAGCATTTCTGAAAAATAGCAACCACAACTTTAGGCTGATCTCAGAGCTAAGAAAGTTTGTGGTTGCTGCCAGTGGAAACAACACAATCATTATCACCTTCCCACCAAACAGATAAGTTTATACAGAGGAACTGCAAGTCCAAGTTGAGAGTTTGAAATCACTTTAAAATGTTAGGTAAAGGGAGTCTGAAGCAGAATTTACGAACGCAGGGCCAGTGGCCTTGCAAGCAGTTTATTCATGGCCTGGTTTTGTAGGTTTTGTGCTCTTTTTTTGGTAAAGTGCAACCAAAAGTAACACTTTCGGTAAGTGGCCTTGGATGAGGTACTGTAATTACAGACAAGGTGGAATTTTGGAGGTGGTATTTTATTTTCTATCTTGCCAGAATAATGCAAGAATTAATTAAAGTTTGCTAAACACCAGGAGATCCTGAGGCTAAATATGCTGTCGAAGTGGTAATGATCTAGCTTGTCTTTGGCCATATGCACACAGTCAGTTTGAAGCTTTTTCAGAAAACATTCATCTTGGCACAATAACAAACTTGAGCTCTTCCTTATTGCTCCATGACAGGGTTTTTAGTGGAGAACAAAACTAGCTGCAATTGATTTAGATTTCCCGCAAACATTTTCTTGATTTTTCTCCATCAATTAAATAATAGATGCAAATTTATCCCTACCTTCAGGAGAAATTATTTGTTCAGCACTCTTCCAATTTCTAGTGCCAGGTTTTCCTTCTTAATCTAGAATTAACTGCTTGGTGAATTTAGACATGCATTTGATCTCTCGTAGTAAAACATGTCCAATATGCCAGAAAACTGTCTGGAGCTAATCATTTATTCAAGTGGCAGTAGAGGGAAATTAAAAAATGCATTTCTTACTTGACAGTAGCAGCAAACCATAACAAGTGATGGCAGAGGTGTGTGTCATTCTTATGAGCAAGTTGCAAGCAAACTGGATCTCAGTCTTTCCACGCAGGACTGATCACAGAATCACAGAAACACAGAATCATAGAATCACAGAATCACAGAATCACAGAATCACAGAATCATAGGATCACAGAATCACAGAATCACAGAATCATAGAATCACAGAATCATAGGATCACAGAATCACAGAATCACAGAATCATAGAATCACAGAATCATAGGATCACAGAATCACAGAATCACAGAATCATAGAATCACAGAATCATAGGATCACAGAAT
>JAWWMP010000001.1:3789245-3839616 GCA_035047865.1 Dendrocincla tyrannina | reverse complement strand
TAGGATCACAGAATCACAGAATCACAGAATCACAGAATCATAGAATCATAGAATCACAGAATCATAGGATCACAGAATCATAGGATCACAGAATCACAGAATCATAGAATCATAAAATCACAGAGTCATAGAATCATAGAAGCGCAGAATCATAGAAGCGCAGAATCATAGAAGCGCAGAATCACAGAATCATAGAAGCTCAGAACCACAGAATCATAGAATTAGTTGGGTTAGAAGAGACCTCCAAGATCATCAAGTCCAACCCTTGGTGCAGAGAGAAACCTCTCCCAAGGCTATTTTGTGTGCTAATCCAACCCTGGAAGAAAATATGGCTCGTAGTTGTTCATGACTTTCATTCCATAATTTCAATGCATCTCTGGAACATAGCCAAGGAACATCTCAGGAACACTGGCTAAATCTTTAAAGAGAAAACCAAGGGGATAAAAAGGGGACACATAGCAGTGTCATTTATCAAAACTGGGATTTGCGGGGTAAAAAATGTTCTCTTTAAAGCAATCCGTGCGAGTAGTGAAGTCTGAAATGCACAGGTCCTTGACTCTTAGATAAAAAAGTCAAACCTGTGGTCCAGAAGACCCTAAATGGACCAATTCATGTGCTGAAGGCAAGAACATGCTGAAGGCAAGTCACAAATGGTCCTTTCTAGATGTAATTCTCTTAAGGAATGAGCAGAAACCACTTGTAATTTCATGCACAATTTCTGTTCCTCAATTATGTGCTGAAGAGCTGTCCCACCCAGCTTTAGGGGGTATTATACACTTACAATGTCCATATATTTAGCTGGAAATACCAGTTCTCTCACTTTCATTAACGATTCCAATGTAGCAAGGAAAACTTTGGAGGAAGTATCAATCACAGGAGCAAGAAGCTAATTGTGCATGTGATAATGGAACTGGGTCTTGACGGAGGGGTGGCAAAACACGCTGCACCCCAAAGGGGCAATCTTTGCACCGAATAGTTATTACTCAGGGTTTTTTGGATCTCAGGAGCCAAAGTTACTGCTTTTGGATCTTAGGGAGAGGCTTAGGCCAGTCTTTCCACTTTATGTTTAAGAGGATAACAAATCTTTATGGTCTTCTCTAGGAGAAAACAATAACTTGAGGCACGTGGGGATGAAAGTATATTGAGGTAGGGCTGACTGAATTTCTTTCACTGAAAACTGCTTTGATTGAAAACGCCTCCATTTTTCTTGTGGTTTACTTCTATTTTCCTTGCTCTGCTCTAAACCCCACACAAGTGCAGAGATGTCCAGACAACACAGGATGCTGATTTCAGAAAGATGCTCAGAAGCCACTTGCTGCTGTCCACTTCTCCTTGAGATTCCCATTTGCCCTGTGTGTGGGGATTAGTGTCATCCTAAGCCCTGCTCCCACTAAACACCACCCCAACATTTCTAGATCAAACACAGTCATTTCTGATTCCTCACTGCATTTTGCAAGGGTTGGTTTATTGTTTCTTCGTGGGTGAGAGAAAAACATGCTGTTCCCTTTAAATTTTTAAATGTAAAACAATTCAACAGTTTCTATTGCATGGAATATTTCTCTTTTGTTTTCATAAATGTAAAGGTAGAAAAGCAAAAGCTGGGTGGTTCTTTAGATGGATTTGAACTTGCTTTCATAACTTGCAGTGTAAAGTGATACAGTCTTATTTTTTAATTTTTTTTTACCTTTCCATGTCTCAGAATAATGTTAACATGTTGTGAAGTTGGGTACCATTAGGTACCTGAAACAACCCAGATTAGCGAGTCAGTATTTGCTTTAAAAGACAACACTGGTGTCAGAAAATACGGAGATTTGCAACAGGCTTTAAAGTCTTCCCTGAATTCTGCGTATAATAACAGATTTCTTTTTATTATTTTTTTTCCACATCTGCTTGCTGTTGCTGCTGCCTGTAAAATTAGGTAACCTTATACAGCCTGCTTAGCAACTTAAGGATGAAAAAGGTGATGTTTGCACAGCCACGTGGGAGCTGCAAGGCTCAGTGCCTATCTGTTAACATCCTCTCGAGGAAGGAGTTCAGGCTCATATGCAATCAGTGGGTTACTCTCAGACTTATTATTACCCCAAGAAATTTGGATGGGAATTCTGTCTTCGCGACCCGTTGTCAGTCGCTGGGGTTATGGCCACGACTGTTTGCTCATTATTCCCGCTGGGATTTCCCTGGCAGCAGCACACCTCAGCCTGGGCAGGGCTGGGCTCTATTACTGCACTGCCAGCTTGTTGCCTTGCAGCCACAGCCAAAGGCATTCAATTACAGCAAGGCACGCTGGATTTCCCGGCTCAAGGTTGGATCGTGCATGTTAATGAGGCGAGACAGGATGTTTTTCATAATGGGAGCGAGCCCACCATCCAGCTCGATTTTCACAGCATAAATGACTCATTTTTCCAATGCCTGGCACCACCATGGGCACCTCAGGGGGCTGCACCCTGTGCTGAGCCCTCTGCAGGGCTCCATGTGGGCACAGCACCCCTTCCAGGACAGGATGGGTGCCAGTCCCGGGGCTGGGGGCACAGCATGGCACAACAGGGTACCTGTACCCCATTACCCCCTGCTCATTATTTACAGCCAGCACCCAGGGGAGGGCTTTGTGCAGGGGGTGACGGGCCAGGACTCTGGTGAAGAACTGGCCAGTCTTTGCTGCAATGGATGTGACAGCAGCTGATGGTTTTTTATTGCACACAGGAGGATGTCAAGGAAGGTTCAGGTTAGACATTGGGGTGATTGCTTCACAAAAAGGGTGATTAGAGGTTGAAATTAGGAGCCCAGGGAGGTGGTGGAGTCACCACCCCTGAAGGTGTTTAAGGAAAGGCTGAAGGTGGCACTCAGTGCCAGGGTCTGGTTGACATGGTGATGCCCTTCCTATTGAAGGGAACAGGCCAAACATAAACAGTGTGGTTGCTTTGTCACTGTACTCCATATATATCCAAGAGAAAGCAGCAAATAATATTTAATATATATATGCCACATTGTTGACAAATAACAGCTTGTTAAGGAGTCACTTTCTGCATGAATGCCTGTGTACAGGTAAACAGAACACTATTGGGAGTGCAGAGGTGGTAGTGCAACCTCCAAAGCTGCAGTGCTGCCAGCCCTGTGGACTCAACAACTTAATAAAGCAGACAAGCAGAAGAGCCTGTTCCTCATATGACCCCTTTTGTCCAGGTTTAACATTTCAAATAGTAGATGAACTTGGTACCCTAGAAAAGAGATTATTCAACACTAAAAAGGACCTAATTTTGCCAGCAGAGCTTTTTTTGCAAGATCACAAGAAATGGGTAAAATCTGCCTTTGCCTGGGTGACTTAATCATATTCTCCCCAGTCAGAAGGCCAGGAGAAAGAGAGATGCGGGTGGCTGATTACTAGTGGCAGTAACAAAGCCCATACGCATAGAGATGGTATTTATGGTGCCCTAAGCACTTGTCAAATGAGGATTTTCCTTGCTGTGGACCAGTGAAGTTTCTGTTTTGAAAGTTTTAGTTCTTGACTTTGGAATTGAGGATGCTGAAGGCAGGTGACCAAGCACGGCCATAGAGAGTCGAGTCTACAAAGGAATACAAGTGTTTCTGTTAGGGGTCACCTGGTGTTCAGGAACTGAAAGGAGCTTTTTGGGGGCAAACAGGCACATTAAAAGCAGAATGCTTATTCCATTTCTTCTTCCAGTCATTCTCTGACTGGCTGGCCTTTGGCTGGTGTCTGGCAGCTTCTCAAAGACCCCTCTGTGCTTTACCTCGCTGTCCTAGGCTTGGGGAGTGCAAAAGTGATACCTACAGTCAATGTGTCACCCCAAGTGATGCCTTGTGGCTAACGCCTAGAACGGTTTTATGAAATTATTGCTCAGAGCTGGTTTCAGAAGGCTGCCACTTTACCCACAGGTCAGGAAAGGCCAAAGATGGGCTCTTAGGCTCTGTTTGCACTCAGATAATGCAAGGTGCCAGTGATTCTGGGTGCTCATTCCATGCATGTGCTGTATTTTGGGCCCTTGTGGCAGGGCAGCCATCCTAAAGGTACACCTTAGAGAATAGGGAAAATAAACACCAACAGGGAATTAAAAAATAAATAATGTTCCTGCTAAGATGGCAGCATTTTGCAAAATAATCTGGCATCAAAAGGAGGGAAGAAGCACTGCTGGGAACTCAGGAATGCAAGTGGGATCTGGATTAGTGTTGTACAATGACATGAATGTAAGCAGCTTTAAGTGTTAAATATTTAAATTCAATTGCTTCAACTTTTATTACTTTTTGGATTTCATGAACAACCAGGAAATGTAAATTTTACTAGAAAGATGTGCCTTCAGCATATGATAATGTGAGGTGGTTTTGGTGTAGTTAAATTTGTACAGTAAGCTTTTAACTACTGGTGTGGAAGGGAATCCTACTCTTGTTTACTATATCCCCTTTCCTTTTCCTCTCTGAATGTGACACTCATAGCCTGGTACTCATGGAAATCAATTTTTAAATACTTGTGCCTGTCTGCTCTCAGAAGTAGGTTACCTTTGTTCATCAAATGGAAAAATACCAGATTATGTCTTTTGAATGCAGCTCAGCAACCCTGTGAATTCTGGCAGCTGAGCTCTGTGTGGGGAGATGGGTTTGGAGCCTTTTGAATAACACAACTCCATTCACAGCGTTCTGGGGACAGCATGAAAAGAGAGAGCCTAAGTTTGTCATACATATTGTTTGTGGCAAGTTATTTGTTCAGCTTTAACAAGCACACAGCAGCTTCTGTGCTTTGCATGCTGCTAAACCCTACGAGTTCCATGGGCTGGGGAGTCTCCATCCTTGCCTGGGTCATCCATGCCAAGTGTTCTCCCACGCTGCAGGCCATATCATCCTTCCCTATCTTAGCCCCAGCTCAATTAAGACATGAGATGCTTTTCCTCCTCGCTGCTCTCCTTTTATCTCCCCTTCTGATATTTCTATGACATTTTTCTCCTCCATACAAGAGTTGGTTCTGAGTGCTGATAAGGTTACCCTTGCTGTAAGTTGCTGGGGAAATAGGCCAGCCCTGTGGTGGCTGCTATCTTGCAAGCATCAAACCTTTCATGTTCAGAGGGTTCCAAGGATTATCTGAGGTCTCAAGCATTATTTTTCCCCATTGTTTAAACCCAAGTGCTTTCTTTTCACTGCTTTAATACTTCTCCATTTGTTAAGGTTCCCTGCTAAGGCTCAAGGCAAAATGTAGGAAAATTCTCTCCTAGGCTTGTATTAATTGTGAAGGTTTAGTAAACTTGAGGAGTTAGGCTGGCCCAACTAAGAGCTCCCTGCTGTATGGTAGCAGTACAGTTTGGCTTGGTCCCTTTTGTTTTGGTTTGGTTTTTATTTAATTCCTCTCAGTTTTTAATCTTATTTTCTGGCTTTCAATTCCTCTATCCCTTGTGCTGTCATTTTTACTCAGCTTTCTAACTTTCACTTTTTTGTGGTTTTCAGTATTTTTAATCAAAACAGAGTGAAACTGAAAGATGAACTGCTGAGTTTACAATGATCGAGGGTATTTCAGCATCAGAAAGGAAAATTATGATTCAGCTCTGCTGTCAGAACCTCCCATGTTGTTAAAAAATAATCCAGGAGATCGTGCAAAGTTTTCAAGCCTGACTTAAGGGACTAAATCTGTTTGCTTGCTGTTACTTTTTTCCAAAGTCCCCATGCACTTTTTCTGACTTAACACTTGTCAGTCTTGGCCAATAATTTAATTTACAGGTTTGTGTCTGAGCTAAGATTCTATTTGGGTAATACACAGACAAAAGCTTAAAGAAGCTCCTGCGTGTCAATATTAACATTCCCCTTCTTATTTTGAATAATTCATTTATTGTTCTCTTTCTAAACACTCATTTGCTACAGGGTAGGCACAGGTTTTTTTCTAGAGGTTATTTAATAGTCTGCATAATAACTTTACTGATGAAGAGTGAACTCCATTGATTGTTATCAGAGAGGGACTACACAGAGTGTTTGTAAACACACTCTGGAATAAAACCTTTGCTTTGACAGAGTCCAGAAAAAATGCCCTTTTCTATCTTGGATCTTTGAGCTTGGAATTATGCCACTGGAAACACTTGTTTATGTATTTGTATTATGGAGCTCGTGGTGCTGCTTTAAAAGGCTTAGATATATTTTAAAGTATTTTTTTAAACTGGTTTTAAACTTGTTAATAACCTTTTCATGTGACACCAACATAATTTTTAACTATTACATTAGAAATTTCACAGAGACAAAAGAGATTGTCAGGTTTTTAAACTCGGCAGAGGGGCTGAGAGCAGGGATGAGCTTGTTTGTCTTTGTCCTTTGAAACGCCAAGTCTGAAAATCCAATTGTGGCAGAGCATTAAGGTTGTTTACATTGAGGTTATTTGTTATGTGTGTGTGGTTTGTGGTTTTTTTTTTAATTCAAGAACATTTTATGGCAGAGGAGGATTATATGATGATTGCCTTGTACCTCAGGGACACGTGTCATATCCAGTGTGCCTGTGAATTTGATTATAAACCTGTTTGCTAGATTTAGTTTGGATTTTTGACTTGACAAAAAGTAGTAACAGCAAAAGCAACTTGTTCAGAATCAGCACAGCTTTTGGTCTTTTCCAGCTGTACTGCGTTTAGGTGGTTTGTTGTTTGGGGTTTTTTTTCAATACTTCAGCATCTGGATGTTGCTTTCCAGGAAAGGCTCTTGTATCTATATTATATTATATTATAGTTGTGGCTTTTAATGCTGCTGAGTTCCTGTGTGCTTCTGCTTATTTGCTGGGGGTGGGCAGAAAGCTGGAATCAACCTGCTGGTATATTGAGTCTTAGATTTCTGTAATCTATATGCTCACCTGATCCACTGTATAAAATATAAACCTGTGTTGAAGTTGACTTAATGTTGGGATGCAGCTGATTCAGTAGCATTTACTATTATCATTGTAGCATTGCATTTTGATGAGACAGCTGTTCAAGGTAAAGTATGTGCCTCAATAGAAACTGGAAATTCAGCCTATCAGTTAGAAATTAATTTTCAAAGCACTACAAGCAATGAGAAGGGTATGAGAAGTTTCTGCAGGCACTTTGTGTTTCCTATCAGACATAAAAAACTGTTTAAAAGAACCCCTACAAATTTGGTCGAAATGGTTTACAAAGTCCTATAAACATTGGTATCGTTTTTATCAAAAAGGCAGTGACATTCACACAGTCTTTTACAGTGCTAGGCGTGTTCCAGTCCATGAAATCTTTGGGAATTTTTTCAGTTTACTGGCATTTCCTGATTCATTCTGCCTGACAGCATTTTTCTCTTTCTATTCCCATGGCCCAGACTTCTCCTATGCAGTCTGTTTCCCACTCCATCAATTTTCAGTACCTTCATCTCTGCATGTTGCTTTTTGGGGGCAGCACGAGTGGCCACACTTGTCAGAAAGGGAAGATTCAGCAGTTCAGGAAAAACTGGCACCTTGTAGAACTTCCAGGCATTTGTCATCATTAGTGATTCCTGATGTTGCTGGTGTTGCAGACTGATGTGTTCTGTGGCTTGGGAAGCTCCATGGTGACACATCTAAGTGTTGGTTTGTATGGAGTAGCTGTGGATCTTCCAAGACAAACTTGCTATCCCTGCTCCAGTGGAACCAAGGAAGGAGAGGAATGGCAGAACCAAGTGCTCTGCCACAGATGGCAGGTGCTAGTTTGGGGGAAAATGGGTGTTATACACATAGATGTGATCTTGGCAGAAACATTGGATTGGCAATTTTGACACTCCTTCCCTAAACGAACAGAATAGAGCATTTGTATAGTAGGCATTGAAATCGTGCCCTGGGTGATTAAGGGTCAGCATGAAAGGTTTCATGGTTCCATGAACTCTGCCACTGTGGCTAGCAAAGCTCATTTGGTGTAATCAGAAGAGCATACACTTCTCCAAATCTCCACTGCTTTGAAGATTGAGGAAAGGGTGAAAAACTGCTCCTGGTGCTTGATTTGTCCTGCAGGAATTGGATAGAAATGCAGAGAGAAGTAAATGACACTTTATATGTGGAGTGTAGTCAAATCTGCATGTGGCTGCGAGTGAGTGCTTGCAGCTTGATTCTTCCTCTTGGTGGCATAATAGGATTCTCACCAGTTGTCTGCGTGTAGGTAACCTTACTGAATGGGCAGCAGTAGATATAAACTGCAACACTGGCACTTGGGAAAGCACAAGAAATACTAGAGTTTCTTTTTCTTGGAGTTTACCTCAGAACAATGGGCTCTAGTGGTAACAATAGTGTTTTAAAATGCATTTAAGCACAGCACTGAATGTCTGCCATCATTATTCTCTTAATTTAGCCCTGTGTAGTTCAATTTTGCCCATTGCTGCTCTAATTAGGAAAATAAAATTGCTAGTTGGAGTATTAGGCAGTTGCAGCCTCTCTCCTGGGCGTTGCCCATCATCCTGTCACCCGGGTTTAAAGGGGAGTGAAATGTAAACCTGGGCTCAGGTCTGGGGTGCAGTGAAAAGCAGTTCCATCGGTAGAGTGGTGGGTCCTCTCTGCCCTACCCCTTGCTCTCCTGGTTTCTGCTTTTGTTGATGAACTTGCCCATGGAAAGGGAAGTCTTCCAAATTCAAACCCAGCTTTGGATTGTTTTAAAACATCTTTAATGGTTTGGAGTGGACTGTGAGACATCCTGTTCCTAAACTCCTTTCACGTGGCAGGTGCCTGGTCTTCAGAAACCGATACACTTCTCTGTTTCGTTTTTTTACCACAGGAACCAGGGAGCAGAAGCTTATTGAATATTGTGAGTTTTCCCGTTCAGTGACAATTGCAAAAACTTTTCTGCTAAATAAGTGCTGCTGATGGACTGAGGAAATCCTGTGTCTGATAGCCCTCAGAATGGCTCTTTGTGTGCCTGTGAATTTTTGTAGAGGCTACACTTGTCTCTCGTGCCCCAGTGTTGACACACACACCGAGCCCGAACTCGGGAGATTAGTGCTTTGCTTTTTAAGTGGCTGCCTATTCAGCCTTTCGCATTAAGGCAGACTGCTTGCTGCAGAGTTTCCAATCTTTTCAAAATCCGATTTGTCTGAGTCAGAGCTGTGTCTAAACCGAGGCTGGTGAAGGCAAGGGATCAGATTGGCAAACAAAAATAGCTTTTGTGAGTAACAGCCCTTTTTTGTCTGTTCCACCGACATTACTCGGTCTAATAAACTGCCTTTTTCTGCAGAACTTGCTTCCTTCCATTAGATCCACTTCACTGCTACACTATGGAAATAATATGGGAATGTTACCATAAGGGAATAGTTTAAATGGGTGATGTTAAAAGTATGTCACCAGTGTCACATCATCATTATTGAAAATTGCCAGTTGCTCACGGAGTGATGAGATGTGTTTGGGTGACAAATTTTTAGAAGCAATGCAACTAAATTTTGATTCAGCATAAATAATGAGTTCTACAGTGCTCATTAGGAAATGACCATTATGCTTAATATGGGAGCACATCTTCCCAGGAAATGCTTCTAGCTTTTTATGGGTAAAGAGTTGATGTCTCACTTGTGGTGTGTTAAGACATTCTTTCAGTTAAACCTGTGTTGGTTTAGGTTTCTCCCTAGTTAATTTTTACTGGTTTTGACATGTGAGTTTTACATTTGTGTTTAAAGTCCTACATAGTGGTGCTTTTTATGAAATTAGGATTTAGGCTCCAGCGTTTTCTTTTACACAAGAAATCTCAGAACTGATAGAGTCTCTGCACAGTAACCCTTGTACCGTGTCAGGCTCTCCTTCTCCCATCTCCTTGTTTTTCCGTGACTGCTGCATGGAATCTGGGCTGATGCTAATCCAGGAGGACAGTCACACCTCATGAAAGAATCATCACTGCTAATCAAATCAGAGCGAAAACCCACCACTCTGCATCAGTGGAGACATTTAATGTGCTGAATATTTCATGTGCTGGGGGCCGTGGCTGTAGACAAAACCCTCTCGACAGCTCCTCGTTGCGTGCAAATATTTACTCAGACACTCTGGGGTGGTTGAACTGGTGTGCAGCATCTCCAGGAAGCCTGGAGTGATCCCTACAAGCAGTGGTAATTACATGTGACTCCACACGTGCTGGGTCACGGTGCCTTGCAGACAGCCCCTTGGCCTGCCTGACTGAGTGGGCAGCGTGCCACGGCACCTCGGTGCGTGCAGCATGACAAATGTCTGTTGTGGCTGCCGAGGATTGAGCTCAGTCGTAGATCTGCAGAAACATCAAAACACAATCAAGGGCTGACATCAAACCCGGGAGCCAAGAGAATTCCTCAGGCAAGAAGGGCTGAACTTGAAAGGACGAGGAAGGAGCGCTTTGGTTTGTGGCTGCTACAGCGGTTTGTTCTGCTGTCGCTGCAAGGAGGGGTGGAGGAAGGAACAACCCAGAAAAAGATGTCTCTGCCCTCCAGTTCTTCTTTGCATTACAATCGTAGTACTGGAGGGGTGAATAGCAACACGAACCACTAAGTTTGCTTGCAGGTTTTGTATTTAGAATTTGTATTTTTTTTTCTCTATGGTATACAACAGTTGACCTTGGCTATCTGCATGGGAAGTTTGCTTCTTGTTCACCCTGATGGTGTCTCCTTGTGACATCAGGAAGAGCTCACTGTTAAAAACACTGGTGCAAATGCTTCACTCACCTGCTGCTTTTGCAATTGCTTGGTCTTCTCTTAAAAGCTGTCCTCTGTCACACCAGCACATTGTCTTGGAGTGAAGAAAAGTGACTGTGCTCCTTTGTTCTGTGTGAGTGACGATCTGGGTTAGCAGGTGCCACATCAAACTCACCCTGTTGTCTTCATTTTAACTAGAACACTTCTGCATCAGTAATCCTGTGTTTACCTTCCTGGGTTTATAGTCCTTCCTCAATCCTCTCCAGCAATGCCATCCTGTGCCCTCTTTCCTCTGCTTTTATAGTACTGCCATGCTGAAGGTGGGGACTAAATACGTGCTTGACAGGTGTGCTTGTCAAATAATAAAAATCATTGTTCCTAAACAGGAGTTCAGGAGCTGTGAAAAAATGTTGAAAGACCTATTTGCTGGATTTGGACAGTCTGGGGAGCTGGTCAAACAGTGAGCTGCTGAAAGGAATTTGAAGGAAATGTCAATATTTGTCAGATAAATTGTTTTCAATAAATATTTTTTTTTCAGGCACCAGTCATATGACTTGGTGATGGTGGTTCTGAAGCAAAGTGCTTCCTAAGGAGTACAAAAGCACTGTGTGGAGGAATGTTTCTGGAGAAAATCTCTCTAGGGGGGCAGAATTCCCCTCAAGGGAGAGAGTTCAGACACTGCCCTGTCTCAGTGGCTCGACCTGCCCTAAGGCAGGAAGGGAAACTGGAGTTTCTTCCACCCCAGTCCACTCGGGTACTGACCACCTTCTGGGTGTAGAGGCTGCATCTGTGTTGATTGCAGAGGATTAAAACCAAAGCAATTTTGTACCCCTTGTGCCCCATTTCTCCCACAGTGGCCAGAGGAGGAATAAACAGAAGCATCTCTAAGTGGTGACAGTGGCCATTGCTGCTTCAGCACAGGCTGGAGACACGAGATTAACTTTTCACAATTACCAGGACAGCCAACTATGAGCAAACAAAACCTGCAAATGCACAAAGCAAACTCCAAAAGCAACTTAGCTTTCTTCCAAGAGCAACAGTTTTAATTCTGAATGGAAATGGTGAAATTTGTCATGCTCTGAAGTGCTCCCTTCCAGTGTGCCGTAAATGCTGCTTGCCCCAGGCTTGTGCTCTTGAGTGTTTCCTCTCACTGCCTGGATCCACAGAGGTTGAGTAAAAATGTTGATCTTGGGTAGGTCTTTTCTCAGCTATGATCGGTTTTGAGGCTTATAATTAAATGAAGAGTCTAGCTCTGGAAATTTAAATTGCACATTACAAGCAGGAGATTCAGATGGTATATTTTTAAATGATTGCAATGCAATATATGCATTTTTCTTTACCATAAATGGTTTCTTTGCAAACTAAAGCACTTTGTAAAATGTGAGTAGGACTGTGTCCCACTGAAAGGGAAAGGGCATTTGTAAAGGAGCACTTTCTCAGTGTGTCATGTGTGTACTCACATGCAGTATTTTGTCAGATCATCACAGTGTTACTTGATGTGGCTTTACTGTGATTTTGTGTGGATGGATTTTTACATGAAGTCAGCCTCTTTGAAACAGGCTCAGTCTGAGAGAATTTACCCATTTTTATATTATTTTTTTCATTTTAGAAGTGGTCCTCTGTTGTTGCTGTTCAGAAACATCAATTTAAAAGGAGCATTTTGAAAGCAGTGGGTTTTATCCTCTTGAAGAAGCATGTGAAGTGCTGGGTAAGCAGCTTGACGTGCTCTTGGGCTTTTCGGAGAGTCTCTCACATTGTGGCCTTTTCCAGGAGTTGTTCCTCCCCTCACAGAGGGGGCAAAAATTCATCCTGAAGAAATTATATGCTGTAATGAGTTTCTGTGGAAATGAACTTTACTCTTTTGGATTTAATAAAAGCAATTCCTGATCATTACTGCAGGCATTCATAGCATCTCACTGCACGTGAGAAATTAATATGTTGTTAGTCTGAACGATGAATTCACCAAAGTTTCTGAAGCAATGTACTTTTGGGAATTGCGTGATGATAAAATCTCATTTATGCTGAAAGTCGTATATGTGGGAAAACCCCCACCAAAACCTGTTGGCATTGTAAGCGCCTGCCCTGCTCTTCAGGGCAAGGCCCCTGAGATTCAAACCAGTTGTTATGTGAGGAATTTACTACACCTTTAATAATGGCTTGTGTAGATACAACGCCTTATGTTCTAAACTTCAGCTAATTTTGAGTGGTTGTCAAATTATTTCAAAAAGACATGGAGTAAAGGCTGCTGATTCTTCTGTTTTTCTCTCCTCACTTAACTTGTCTAAAAGCACCTTCACCTGTTCTGATCTTGGAAGTGCAGAGAAAAGAGCAGCCTACCTGCTGAAAATCCAGGAAACACTGACTTGTCAGACCTGTTGACAATCTGCCTGCCCTTATGTGCTTTAAAAATTGGATAAGGAAGTGGGAATGGATTGTGCTGCTCTTGTTTTTTGATGGGAATATCTCAGAAAATAAATCACTTCCTCCACCCTTTTTCTATGAGGAACACAAGGATAATTCAGGCAGAATCAGAGTAGAAGTTTCAAGTAATTGAAGTTCTGCTTTATCTGCTTTTGATTCCCTAATGGACCTTCATCTCCCAAAGACTGAGATGAGATGGTTATGTTCTGATTAATGTGGACTGTTTACCATTTCTGCTGATAAGCTGGGAGGATGCATTAAATCTGCCTCAGCAAGTGGCAGTGAAGTTTCAGATGGTAACGAGGACAGCTGCATCTTGCTTTGACTCCTGAAGGTCAAGCACTTCTAAATCCTTTCCCAGCTTATTTATAAAACTGCTGATGTGATTCAGTTAGTTATGGAAACTGTAACCTCAAGGATATTTTCAACCTTTTGTGTTGGTGGAAATGCTGCTGGCTGTATTTGAAATGATATTCCAGATAGTGCTTTCCAGTGGTTTTTTGGGGCAGTAGCTCATGTCAAACCAACTTTTTTTGAATGAGTAGTGAGACTGCCCAAGTCTTAGACTGGAAGGTGGAGTTAGATCCAGACTTGAAGGTGACAATTACATGAAGAAGAGGTGTGCCAAAAGCCCTCAGCTTCCTCAGGCATGTGCATTTTAGACAAGTGGTGCCTGTGCTTGTTGTCTGAGATGGAAGCAGAAGCGATCCTTGGGAGATTACAAGCCCTTGATGTGCCTGTCAAGGTTAAGAATTTTAGCTTGGGTGGGTTTTTGGGGGAGTTTTGTTTTTACTCTCAGTAGTATTGAAAAGCTGCATAAAATTTAGATCTGAAATGTACCTGGGTGTGATCATCATTAGAGAAAAGAGGGGAGGGAAATGGCCACTACATTACTGGTTAAAAACAGGGAGAGCAAGAGCAGGGTTGGAGTTGCACATAAACCCTGTACCCACTCCCTCTGGTGTTGCCTTTGGCAGTGCCACGGCTTGGAATGCCAGTGTGATGTTGGAGAACTGCTGCTGCTGGGGACCTCAGGATGTGGAGCAGTGGTCACAGTCCCCCGAGGTTTTTTCCATATCTTGAGCAGCAGTCTTGAATTTTGCAGCTCTTGTTGCCAGTTTTATACCCTTTCTGCCCTGGCTTTCAGCTACTTCCAGTTCCTTGGTGGCCCCTGAGCATTGCCAGCCCCCTCTGACTTTCCTCCTTTCGCTGCTGCCTGGGCCAAAGCTGAATCTTTGCTCCTCAAGGATGAGAACAGTTTCCTTGGAAGGATTTAGTTGTCTTTGAGGATGTAGAAGCCTTGAACTGACCCTGTGTGTTGGCTTTTTTAAGCCCACAGATGATGGCTGTGCTTACCTGTGTGCTGTAATGACTGTTGCAACTCCAGGGGTACCTTGCTCATAAAATAGTGGCATCCTTGCTCTGTTGGGAAGTATTTTTATGTCAACCCTTCAAAGAGTTTAATATGATCAGTAAAACTTCTTGCCTCCCTTCAGTTCCCTTCTCTTGGGGTTTGCCCTAGTGCCATGTCCCTCCTATGAAGGGACTCCAGAGTCTGAGGCTTTCATGCAGAAGGTCAAGTGTGCCAAGGTGTGCCAAGATGGTCAGTGCTGCTGGCAGGGTTGGCAACCCCTTCCTGAACCACTGTCTCACTTTCGGGGGGAAACACCTTCTGAGCTGGTTTGTATGTTGTAAACACTTTGAGGATGCCACTGAACTTCAGGTCGAGATGATCTGCATTTGGGCAGAGGCCAAACTCAGTTTAGCTCAGTGCTGGGTTTTGGTAGTGGCTAGTAATACGTTTATGAAGACAGATTTTTAAAAAATAACATGTATGTAAGACAAAATGACCTCTGTGGTTGTGTGTCACTTGGATCTCTAATGGGTAGGCACAAATTTCTCATGTGATGTGGGAGGCACGTGCTGATCCATCCGCCAGGTGTGTTTGCCAAGTTGTAACTTTGGAAAGTTTAGCTGTTTCTTCTTAAATAATGGTATGTTCTTGTTCCCGTATCAGGGAGTTCAAACTACATGTTGAGTTTTCTTTTATCATTTATCATTTACAAAGTGTTGGTTTATCACATACAAGGTCTTTTTTTGTATAGAGAAAACAGATGTTTCCAAGTGGTGCCTTTACAGAGGCACCAAATTTATCAGACTAAGGTGTGGACAGACATTACACACCAAAGTGTGTTACTAAAATAATTTGGAGTTAGAGTGTAAATCTGATTTACCTCTGGGATTTTGGTATTGCTTTGGGACTGAGAATACTGTGGCTCCTTTTATTTAGTGTAATTCTTTCTTTTAATACCAATTTCAAATAACTCCAGAGTGATTTCAGTCAGTTATTCTGAACTCTGGTGGGGATGGTGGTGTGTACATTGCTGGTATTTTTAAAATCACATTACATTAAAAGTTATTTTTTGCTAATGCAGTGCTACAAACAACAAATGGCCATGCTTTCAAATATCCTGAACTTCCAGTGAAGAACTAAATTCTCTGTGTTTGTGCATGTTATATACTACTGAAAGGTCCTCCATGGACCTGAATAGCGGGGATGTAGAAGGACTTGAGGAAACTTCAGGGGTGAGGTGACATGCCATGTGCCCCCTTCCCAGTCAGGTATTTACCCTGAGTCTTTTAGCAAACTCGACAAACTGTGTTAGAAGAAGGTGAGAGAAGTAAACGAGTAGTTTGTTTTTCTGTAAAAGCCAGAAACAAAAATCTGGTTTTCAGCTGCTCAGTGAGAGTTTCCAGCTAAGAGCTGGCTGGTGTGGCAGCATTCCTCTGATCCCTCACTTGTCAAACAGGAAGGAAAAGGGAGGCAAAGCCACACATCAAACTGGTTTTCATTTGCTTCATCAAAGCGGCCTCAAATGAGTACATTCCTCTTGTCTTTTATTTTGTTCGTTTTTGAGAGACCTCCTGAGAAGGTGCCTAAATCTGAGGCATATGGGGAGCTGCTACCTCTGAGAGCTTCAAATGAGTGATGCCTGCATCTCGCATTAAAGCATCCTGGCATGCTGCTGTATGACCACAGCGATGTGCATTCAGCCACTGTGAGGCACAGGGCTCCCTGGGAAGCCATTCAAAGCACACTGAAAAGACACCTGCTGGTCATAGCTCAGATTGAATCGATTGGCCAAGTCATTGCTGCAGAGCTCCTGCTGTGGGCACATTCTGTACCCCATCCCAGCCAAAACTGGCATTGTCTTTGCTCAGCAGGTGTTCTGCCAGCAGAACTGAATGGCAAATATCCCCCCAAGCAGGTCAGAGGTGTCCTAGGAGGTGTTAATGACATGCAATGTATGGATATGGTTAATTCATTATTTGGTGCTAATAAGAACTGTAAACCTTCAAGTGAGTTGCTGGAAATGTGGTTTTGTAGGGCTTGACTGTGTGTGTCAGTGGAAGTTACATGGATGGGGGGTCAGAGTGAGCTCTGTGCCCTGTAGGGTACGTGGGAATTCATACAAAGCTTTTCTTTCGGTCTAAGGAATTCCCTTTGAAATTAAATTGGAGGCCTGTACTGCGAAGATTGCCAGTGTTCCCTGGCTTACAGAGAATCGTGGAACTGTGAGGGAGACGCAGAGTGGCTTGGGAACAACATGTGCCAGCTCCCTCAGCACCCGTGGTGCATCCCATCAGAGCCCATGGATTTATGGGTGTTAAATCTGCCTTGCCAAGGTCTAACCCAACTCTCTATGACCAAGGGAAAGTCTTCCTTTCTCCAGCTTTCTTCTCTTACCTCCAGGGTCTGGGATTCCTGAGGGCTGACCTCAGCAGGAAAGACTGAGGCAAAGCAGGCTTCAGTAATTCCAACTTCTCTGTGCCCCCTCTTAGAAGGACCCCCCTGATTCAGCAGCAGACCCACATTTTCCCTAACCTTCCTCTTGCTGCCGATGGGCCCTTCTTGTTGTCCGTGATATGCCTTGCCAGACTTGGTTCCAAATAGGCCTTGCCCTTCCTCATTGCATCCCTGCATACTCTGACAATGTCCCTCTCATGTGGCCTGTCCCTTTTCCCACATCCCATGAATTTCTTCCTGCTGTTTGAGATTTTCTGGAAGCTCCCTGCCAATCCTTGCAAGTGTCCTGCCCCCCTTTGCTTGCTTTCATGATGATGGGGGTGCACTGGTGTTGACCTTGGAGGAAGTGATGCTTGAATATTGACCAGCTCTCTTGGACCTCCTCCTCTTCTAGAGTCCTAATGTGTTGGATTTCTAAAAGGAGGGCTTTGAAGAGGTCAAGGTGAGATCTCCAAAGCCACAGAAAGCCACCCTGATGGTGTATTATGTCTATTCTATGATGATAAAGGATTTTAAATTATGGCTGGAGGGCTGGAGGGGAAACTAAACCCTTACAAACCACTGGCTCTGAATTCTATGTAAGGAGAGCAGTGCACCACATTCACTCCTCAGTGCCCTTTTCAGACGGAGATATTTTGTTTTCAGAAAGCAGGTGTTTCACAATGAAATCTGCCTGTGATCCACCAAGACAATACAAATTCAATCTCATATAAATGAGTTCAGGAACCCCTTTTTAATGATGTGCTACACTGGACATCTTTCCACAAATGTGGGGTAGAAAATTCGACTCAAGGAGATAAGAACTGATGCTCTGGTCACTGTTTTAAATGTAGTGTGGAAAGCAACAAGGCATACAATTTCCCCCTGGCTGCATGAATTTTGCAGTCATTAAATGTTGAGATAGCTGCAAGAGCTGTCAGTCATTCCTGTGAATACATCTGAGCTGTCATGGGGTGTCCGTGTGGATGTGATCCTCCCTTCAGCCCCTCGGAGTTAAGCCTGTGACACTCCTCTGTAGTAAATGATTCTGGATGCTGCAGCAGATGCAATAAATAGTTATGGATGCTGCAGCTTGGCCCAGTTGGCAAGGGGGACACATCCATGGCCTGGGGCTGCAGTGTGCCAGGAGAATTGGAGACCAACATCAAGGAAGATGGACTAATGTAGGTTGTGTGCACGCCATGCCTTGAAAATGCAGGACATTTTTTATAGGGAAATGAAGGTTTGTTAAACCTCATGGTTCAGATGTTGTTCTTCCCCTACACCCTTGCACAAGGAGTGAATTTATATAAGGGTGAATGTAGTGGAGTTCAGGTTTGAGAGCCTTGTTTTCAATATGTGTAGTGTCTGTTATTAGAACGTATTTCTTTAGCTGTCAAGTGATTTCCTCATTTTCCAACTGAGTTAGCTCCTGTCAGAACTGTCACACAGTTGTATTTTATGTCTCCTAGAGAGACAGATTGGTAAAAATTGAGCCATACAATTACTTTGTTCCTTTTAACTTTTCCTTTTCCAACTTCCAGCCATCTAAGCTCTGTAAAGGCAGGCTGTTAAGTATTAAATTAGTATGTAGTGGGCAGTACAAGACATCAAGCGTTGTATTTTATATAGCTATTTCTCTATTGCAAACTTGAAGTGTTTCTTCAAATTCCTACTTTCCTGCCAGCCAGGCTGCACAGACACAGCTAATCTGCTGCACTTCTCAAATTCAGTGAAGGCTGTGGGAATTTCTTCCTGCCTGTTCCAAGAGTTTGTGTTGCTGTTTCTTTTTTCCAGATTGAAGTTGTAACCACGGGTAAATGCAGGTAAAAGACCAAAGTTAATTTATCCTGATCTATGAAACCTCTCAGAAGTAATTTGACTATCAAGATTGTCTTTTAGCCCTTTCAATTGTATAGCAAAGAGATGATGTGAGTGTTGCACCAGAGGAACCTTCACAATAACAGATAAAAGCAGTATTATCTATTTCTCCAACTGTGTCTTTCCTGATGGCACTAATGCCAGCTGAACAATCATATTAACTCTTTTACGTCTCTAGTCTCGATGTGTGACTTCTTTTGGATTTGCTCCTCTATTTATAGCTTTGGCACAAAGTTGAACACACTTATCACGCCTCATTGGTTGCACATTTTACCCTTAGAAAGATGAAGAGTCTCTTTCTTATTGATTCCCAAGCTAAGCAATTTCATTTTTTTTGGTTTTGTACTTTGACCTCTAACCCTGGCATCCATTAGGACCCCAAGCCAGCAAGATGTAGACACATCAGCAACAGAGGGAAAGAACTAAAAAGACACTGTCTCCAGCAAGGAATGCATTAATAGATTGAATTCAAACATAGAAAAGGCAGTTTTTTTTCCTGCTGGGAAGCAGAATCCTCAAGAGAGTCATCTCAGGCTGAAGAACATGATATGAAAATCAATAAAGGCCGTATCGTGCTGGTGATGTGTCCGGGAAGTGTCATTTTATATCTTATTAGTGGATATCTAAAGGAAGTTAAAGCTACTTTGCTCATAATAATTGGATAAATCCTCTTTCATCAGTGGATTATTTTGTTATTCAAAGTAAAAGTGAAAAATGGGGGAGAGGCCGGTTTGGATATGATGGGACTGAATGAAGGCAATGGCTGTTAAGGATGTTTGGGATTTTTATGAGGCTGATACTGTTTCCAGAACTGATTTCCAGCTCTGTTTTTAATCAGAGATAGAAAAGAGTAATTAAAAATAGAAGGCTTTCTTCTGTCTGTTTAATTGGAAGAAAACTCTTGGCATTTTTACTATTTTAATGCTCCAGACAAACTGTAAACACCCCATTTGCTTTATGGCAGTGGATGAAGCAATGATGGATCTTGGTTAAGTCTATCTGTATTATTAATGCTGGAGGCTGGGTAAACTCAAACGATGGCAGTGATAACAACGTGCAGCCCTTGATATAGTTGTGGCCATGTGACATTAGTATGGAATGTGGTAACATTATTATAGAAGTTTCAATTAAGCTATTGATTAAAGCCCCCATACAGCTGGCAGAAGGAAGAACAGGAGTTCAGGAAGAAGAAGAGTGGTCGTGTGTGCTGCAACTCAGCTTTTCAGTTTCTCTCTGTAGGCAGCTGACATTGTGCAGTTGCTATCCATGCAATCCATGGAAATTACATATGTGACACCACACACCACATGTGTCTCTCAAGCCAGATTATTGCTCCTTTAAATGTGAGCAATTGAAAGAGACTGAGTAATTCTGGGCATGAATTTTGCTGTGTAAAGGCACTGCTCCCTTCTCTGTGTACCACAGGGAAAACCAACAACCTCTGAGCTGAGTAGTCTTTCCTCCTCTGGAAACTTGGTTGGAACGTCTGTGTCATGAGGGGCTTCACCCTGCAGCTTTCAGGCTGCTCACATTGACCCTGTTGGGACTGATCTGCAAAACTCTTATTCATCCTGCTAAAACTGCATTTGGTGATCTTCTTTCTGGTTTTCTTCGCTGTTTCCTTTTAACTCAGTTTCTTAATTCAATCAAAGGTTTCCTAATTGGTTTGGGTTTTTTGGGCCAATTTCTCATTGTCAAATTTGGTATCTCCATCTCTCCAAGAGATCTTCATGGGTTGCATTGCTGGTTTCGGGTAAAGCTTCCCTCCACCCCTGAGAGTGCATGGTGGCTTCTTTGTTTTCCTTTGTTTCTTAAGAAGGTACTCTTTTTTTAAGATAAGAACCATAGCCAAGCAGAGAGAAAGATCGTGCTCTACCTGCTGGGCTTTTGAGTGGATGAGCAGTGCAAGAGGAAAGGCAGAAAAGCTGACCTTTTCCCCTTGCACTGACAACTCTGATTTATTCCTTTTTCTTTTTTCCTAAAAGGTGTTCACTGAGGGAGTACAGCAGAAGGCAAAATCAATGTTAAGAACAGCAGGGTTTCTGTGTTTTCCCTCCTTCCCCCACACCACCTACACTTCGAAATGAAGTTGCTCATCAGTAGTTGTGGGATAACCTGTCCCATCTCCCTCATGTGTTATTTATGTTTTTATTATTATCTTCTCTTGCAAGAGCAGTGGCGACAGCGTGAAACCTCTAAAACTTCATATGTGATCTCCCAAAAAGTGTATTTAGTGAGTCTAGTAAGTCCTTCTATTTTGCTATCCCTGTAAATATCAAGTCCCTTAGAGGAACTTGTTAGGTTTGTGACCTTTCATAGGGACACATTTTCCTGCATGTTCTTTTTCATGCCAATTGCAGGCCTCTATATGTGTATTTTTCACTTGTGTCCATGCGTGTGCAAAATTTCTGGTTTCTTACTGGAGTTGTAGAGAAAAAGTCAGAGGCTCCTTCTCTCCCCACCAATTCCACTCTTGCCCTTGTGCATCTCATCTCTTGCACACAAACTCATTTCATCAACAGAGTCCATTGAACATCCACTACTAAATTTGTGTTCTTGAACTTAAATGACTGCTTTAAACCTCATTAATTTGAATAATGCATTTTATTGAAATTGGACTCTAAATTCAGCATTATCTGTGCCATGTCAGCTTCTTTATTTCTTCCTTAACCTTACTCATTGGAGGAAAATAGCTGGAATGCTACTTTGGATACTGCCTTAAAGGATATTTTCCATTATAGTTGATTGTGCTTGGCTGACACCAGTCATGAGCTAAGCCATCATCACCCAGTTGCTCACTCACTTTCCCCTCTCAAGCAGCATGAGGGAGAAAATAAAGCAAAATTGAGAAAATGTTCAGGATAAAAATAGTTAATAAATAGTGGAAAGAGGAAGAGAAACAAACAAGAAAGCCCCAGGAGTGCTGCAAAGGCAATCCCCACGTCCCACAAGCAGACTGAAGTGCAGTCAGGCTCTGAGCATTATCTATCACCCAAAGCTGCCTTCTGCTTAGTGTTGTCCTTGTGGAGTATGAGATGGCATGGAATATCCATTTGGCCACTTGAGACCATCAGTTTTGGTTGTGTCCCATCCCAGCTTCTTGCCCACTCCTGACCTGCTTCCTGGGAGAGACAGAGTAGAGGAAAAAGAGTAAAACTTGATACTGTGCAAGTATTTCTCAGCAGCAGGAGCAGCTGAAACCCTGGTGTGTTGTCAGCACTGTCTTAATCAGAAATATAAAACCTAGCACCACATGCACTACTAGGAGGAAAATTAACCCCATCTCAGGTAGCCCTGGTAAGCAGCTACAGTTGCAAGGTTAAATTTCAGCTTTCTGAACTTCTTGTGTCTTTTCTCCACCAGCACAGGTCCCCCTGCTCTGACAGTGGTTTTCAAAGGCTTCAGCTATGGAAGCCAAGGGATTGTAAATTCATGCAAGTTTATTTTAAGAAGGGGATGTGGCCCTTTCTTGCTCCTTTCCCTTATCATCTGGGCCTGTGAAGGATAGAACAACCCAAAAAGCCTGCTCTGGTCCTGAGATCCTTTGTGTCTGTAGACAGAAGAAGATTTTAGCCTTTGGCTGGTGTCTCATTCCTCCCCTCCTCCTCACAAGCAAACACTCTGTCCCAGTGTCCTTTAAAGGGGTAGATGGGCAGTGGGGGGCTGTTGATGTGATGGGATGAGAACAGAGCTTTATTACCCTTGTAGGTCTTCAGGAAAGGTTTCTTTGCATTTGTGCTCACCATGATGAGTCCCCCTGGAGGAGAGAACTATTAAAAGTGAAATCACAGGTAGTTCAGCATAAAAGCAGGATGAGAAATTTTGCAGAGCATGTAATAATTCTGTTTTAAGGCCCTGTTCAACACAGACTGGGTGGAAGTGCTTTGTGTTATGTTCCTAAGGAAAAGATATTTCTTTGCAGGGGGATGTGTGTGTCAAAACAACCCACACACCTCATCATCACAGTTCCAAAATCTTATTTCCTCTGCCAGGAGATACAGATTTTCTTTATGGATCTCTGGTTCCTTTCTAGGTTTTGATTAATAATAAAAAAACCAGTCAAACCCTCCCCCCAAAGAGACAAACCCCAACCCCACCACTGCTTTGTGTCTATGATGGCTGGTTTGTTTGCTTTTTTGGTTTTGGGGGTATGCTTGGGGGGGTTTAAGTTGAGCCAAAGAGAGTCTTTCAGTTGTGATGTGTTTTTATCTATTGGTAAAACCTCTGACTTGAAACAGGCAGTGGAGGCAAAAGAATTCACTGTAGTGATATTAAGAACAGATAGAACATTCTGGATTCATTCTGCATCTCTTGATCTGTCATTGCTTTGATGTCTATTCTGGTCATTATAAGTGAAAGCACTTAGCTGCATTTTCATAAGTTGTATAAAATGTCACCTTTTAGCAATCATTTTGGACTAGAAAACTCCTCTTGCACTAGAAAAACAGGAAATGAAGTTGAGCATTACTGCTTTTTTCAAAGCTCTGTCTCTAAACTGTAATATTGTGCTTGTATGGCAAAGGAGCTCTGTAATAACCAAAACAGAAGGAAAAATGTCAAGTTGAACTAGAAAAGAAAAGTTAAAGCGTTAGTAAAGGAAGCATGGCCTGATACACACGGAGGAAAATGGTTTTGTGTCTCTCGTGCCCACACCAGCCCAACAGAGCAATAAATTTACCCCAGGCTTGCAGAGACAGAACTCTGGGTTAGACCCCGGGTGCTGATGAAGGACCACTGAGAGCTGAGGGAGCAGCTGCAGGGTGAGCCCAAGGCTTGCTTGACACCAAGGGCCTCCTGAAGTTAAAGTTGTCATGAATGTCCTACCTAGGAAACAGAGGAGTTTAGCACAGTCTCAGGATGGTATTAGACTCCAGAAAACCCTTCCACAGGGAAAGGCTGAGAGGAGCAAGGAGAAACACTGAACTTCTCTCCACACTCAAACTAACTTACAAAGATTAAATTGTGTCTAAGTATTAAATATTCTACCACAAGGAAAAAAAATAAACCAACATAGACTACTGTCTGTGTCTGTCATGGCCCTAACCCAACCTGCTGAGCAAGGTTTCTGGGTGGTTAGCTGGAATGTAGCACAGGACCTTCCTTTTCTTTTATCCTTATGGAAATTGGAGGATGGTGTCTGCCTGTGGAGCTTCACAATGTGTATTTTAATGTAGAACAGGTCTACAAGTTCCAGGTTGCAAATGTAGTTCATTACACTTCAGCTGAATAAATTGCTGTGCTAATCCCTCCTCTAATGGGAGCTGAAGTACTTTATATTGGTTCCCAGTCATTTTAAAAGCAGTTTGAACATCCTTGTCAGGAAAAAATAGCACAGGAAAAGGTTTCCTGTGAAGAAGGGCCTGACCTGAAAGGATGCCCTGTTACATTTAGTACCAGGCAATTTCGTAGTGCCTCATATATATACGGCTGGTGGCCTGGTGTTTCAGAGGGTTACAAGGCTTGATGAAGCTATTTATGAGTTAGATTGTTTTCTTGAAGTATGAGAGTCACTCAAATGTAGTGGTTAATAAGGAACTTGGCTTGGTTTTAATTGACAGATTTTAGAATGTTTGAATTTTTTTCAAATTAATGATGCTTATACTACAGATGTAAGAGTGATCATAGTGGTATTTATTCCCTTAAAATTTGGGTAGAACTCTCAACTGCAAGATGAATAAATGCTCTTTTAAATATGCCTCTGTGCTGCTTGCACATTTGTGAGAAGAGACATTTGGAAACATTTGTCTTGTGTAATAAAACATAATGAACCTCTCACAGCCTTGGGTAGGAAACATTAGTCCAGCAGATTTTCCTAATAGTGAGACAGTGCAAAGTGCATCACAAACAGCATTAAAAATCCTTACTGGCTGGCAGAAGGCTGTCTTTGTGGTCTGCACAAACCCGTGATTTTATTTCAGCTCTAAGACTGTAAAGTGTTCACAGCAGTGCTCTTAAAATCCTAAGTAACAAGAGAGCAGGTCCCTTCCTCATGTCCCGGTGTGCCTAACAGCCGTAGAGCTTTCCTTCCTCATTATAACATTTTAGTGGGGGTCAGAGCATGTCCAGGGACCAGCAGTGGGACAGAGACAGCCTCTCCCTTTTTACCTCGAGGATTCAGACCCAGCCAAACCATTAGTGCTGTGAGTTGTTACCACCCGATGGCAGAGCACAGGATGTGAAATTAATTTGGTAGTCTCAGCCCAGTTCTGAGTAAACACATTTCCACCTTACAAATATGATGAAACCTGGCACTAATTGGCACCCTTGCTAGCAGCCTCCTCAGAGGTGCCAAAATAACTGCAATGTTTCCTTGCTTCTCCTGGTGGTCCCTCCAGGGCAGCGGTGAAGAACAGTGAGGGGGCAGGATGGAGGAGATGGCACAGCTGTTGCCCTCACTGCTTTGTGGGCTAAGTCTGCAAAGCTGTCAGCCTGGTGCATTTCTCATGCCAATCTGTGTAGAGTTATTAGGGTTTTTCCACCACTGTTGGTGCACTTTCAGCAGCGTGTTGGCAGTCGACTTCCAAATCCCTTTTACCATCTGTGTGGTTGGTGCAGTGATAGCAGAGCAGCTAAGCCGTTCAAATGTGGGGTGGTATGGTATATTTGGGAACTCAGAGTTGCAGCCTCTGCAGGCAGAGCACATTGCTGACAGGTAGCTATTAATCACTTTTAGCCATCCTTTGCACTGCCAGCTGCTTTGCAAATGAGGATTGGCACATGGTAGATGAACACCTCCTCGTTGTCCAGGATGAGAGGAGTTTGTACCTTGCTTTCCATGGTAGTGACCCTGTGAATGTCAGCAACCCCCAGTGGAGACCACAGGTTTCAAAGTGAGACAGTCTTTTAATGTATGGAATGCCTGGAGGTCTACAGGTTTGGGGGAAAATAGTTATACAGAGTTATAATGTTGCTCACTTTGAGAGAGCGACCACACATTGGCTAATTGGTTTTTCATTCTTGGCAATGAAGATTGAAGAAGGAGAGAGTGGTTTTCAAGAGTAAAATAAATTAATAAACCCAAGTCACTTTTGGATTCTGGTGTCCTAAGAGCCCTCATTGCCCCAGAGCAAAAATCCACCACAGAAAGAGTATTCATCAAAGCACAAGTCCTTGGTCCTCTTGCTGCTCCTCTGCCCCCTGAGGCACTGGCATCCCAAACAAGCACAGCTTGCACCCTTGCCATTCAGAAACAGCAGGTTGCACCCATCCGGCATACAAAAGAGAGTTCCCCAAAAGCATAAAACATCACCCAGGACTGAATTCCACCCCCAAAATTAATAAAGGTGAGAAGCACTGCAGTGGCATAAGACTATTATGATGGAGGAGGTAATTTAATAACTTCTTTACTGACTTGGTGTGTGATGGAACAGAGAGCAATGAAAAGCCAACAGCATGTTAGAGCTGCCAAAGAAATGGTACTTTGGTTGCCACAGTTATAAACCTTTTCTAATTATAAAGGCAGAGGTCAAATTCAAAACACACTGAGCATTCTCAGTTCTCTGAAGGAAGAGCGTGACTTTTTTCTTACTGTTGGCATAGTATCAGTTAATACCAATTAAATGTTAAGTATTTATCTCAGACAGCAAATGGTGCATCCTGTTTCCATTCTTGTCAAAGCCTGGGGCTAGATCCTCACAGGAACAAAATATCTATTCATTAAAGATCAAGTAGTACAATAAGAAGAATTCTTCTGACCTTTTCCTGTATTCAAGAAAAAATAATCTAGCACTGCAATGCTAATTCACTTAGCTGTACCTATTAAAAATACAAATATTAAAAGATTATGTTTGCATTTTATACTAAGAACATAAAGGCACAGTACTGGCACTATTCACCTGCTGTTCTCAAAGTAGTTTGGGTGTTTTCCTAATGCAAACAATAAGAATTAGCTGTCTTTTGTTTTAAATCCTTCAGGTCTACAGAATTCAGCAAACCTACCTAGACCTGTGAGAACTGTGGCCTCTGAGTGTCACCATCTTTAAAATTAATAAACCAAAGTAAGTGGAAAAAGTTGAGGCTGCTGATGTGTGAAGTAATAAGAAACGCCTCTTCTCATCCAAAGCATCATTTATCTTTGTTAAATATTGCAGAGGTATCTCACACTTAAGCCTCAGTTCTGTGCCTTGCTAAATCAAAGGCATGATGACTCCATAAAGGTTATTGTTTTTGGCAATAACTTTTTAATAGCAGAATTATTCCTTTTTGCTCCTTGCGGCTTTCCTGCAGTGAAATATTTCCATCTCCATTTAGCTCGCCTCAAATCACAACTTGTTTCATCCTCTGAGTGTGCCTTCTGCCAAGATAATGAATTGGAGCAGCTTTTCCTAGCAAAAGAATGAGCAAGGTGCAAAAGAAAACTCAGGATGATACAATCCTGCTTATACCTGGTGCTTTTTTATCCCTCAAACCTGTATGAACGTGAAATGTTTTACTTCATGTAATGCAAAGCCATCAACCCCACGTTACCCAGCTCAGAAATCGGTCAAATCTGATTTTGTGATTGAGAGTTGTTACAGAAATACACTATAGTGGCTAATTTTACAGGTAAAAAGCCACGCAGCAGGACAGGGCTATGATGATGGAGAAGGGAAGTCACGGTGGGTGCAGGATGGGCCTGTGACAGCCACGTCATTGCCACGTGTCAGGTGTGTGTGTTGGGGTGGCTTTGGGTGGTGGCTGTTTTGTTTTCTCTTCTTTTCCCCTTGCACCAGCATCTTACCTGGGGCATAGTTATTGTGCCTGGCTTTGTCCACAGCATGAATTCACCTGTCTTAACCAGGCTTTCCCCTTCCACTCAGGTAAGTCTTTTTGGTCTTCCTGACTCAGAAAACTCCATGTAGAGTGAAAAGTAGGTCAGAGAGAGACAGTCTTTTAAGCCCTGGGCTACTGCTAAAGCCCACAGTATTATTTGGTGCACCTGCAGTGCTTGGATCTTCTTCAGTATAAAAGGAGCTTCTTTGGAGAGGGTGAAAATGCAGGTCACATTGATCTTAAAAGAGAGAGGGACCTGATGGGGTAAAAACATCAGCATGTTCAAGGATACTCCAAGAGACAGCATTGGGCTTACAGTCAAGGCTTAGGGAACTTTGGAGAGAAAAGGTGTGTTGAAAAGTTGTAAATAGTTAAGACTACTGAAAGTGTTGATAAAGTGATGTTTTGGAAGGGTGGAAGCTTGGACAGCTGATAAAGTGGAACACCAGAGTTAATAAAAAAAAAGTAAATTAATGATCCTGAAAATGAGCCAAGTGTTAGGGTGCCATCAGTGAGGGGAAAAAAATGGGGATAAAGAGGTAATTCTTACTGGGAGGGTGGGAGTCATAAAGCAGACACAGTCCTCTTCCTCCTGCATCTTTGTTAAAAATCTCTAGCTACGATTTCATAAGATTGCTTGAACCAAATGACCGTTCCCTGCCACACTTTATTCCTGCTTACAATTGTGTTTCACTTTGAAAAGCCTTTCAAAATCAGAACTTTGATTGCCACAGGAAGCTAATACAGCTCAGAATAATGTAAGAAGATGATGTGGCCGAGGTATCATGTTTGGTCAGTTTGCTTTACGAGCAGAAAAGCACCAGAGCTGGCCCAAAGGGAAAAATGTGGGAGGGGGACAAAAACGAATTACATGTCTTTGAGTCAGGGAGGGGAAAGTGAAAGGGTGGCAGAGAGATGGTGGAAAAAAGGGTGAGAGTAGGAACTCCTTTTCTATTAGTAATGGTCAGTTTTTAATTCACCACAGCTGATAGTTTAGTTTTTGCTAAAGCAAAGACCACCATTTTGCTTTGGCTTATTCAGCCCATGTTGCTATCCCTCAAAATGGGATTTCTCACCCCATGTCCAGTGTGCAGGAAGCCAATGTCACACACAGAGCTGTGGTATTTGTTTATTCCATATTCACACCACGCAGGGGACAAGAGACAGCAGGGGCTGAGGGGTCAGTAGGAAGACTCCAGATTATTGTGGAGGGTATAGAAGCCCAGGTGGTCCTTTGTTCAGGGTCCCTCATTTGAGGCTGCGGGGTCTGTTTGATGAGACAGGACCCTTCTCATTCCCTGGGACTCTCTGTGGGAATTGCTGGCTATTGCTGACCCTTTTATCAATATCCCCAGAAGCCCTTGAGCTATCAATATCCCCCGGCTCAGCGTGTGGCCTGGTTGACATGTGTAAGATGCAAATTGAGAGATTCTGTTGGCCTGAGCAAGGCATGCTGAAACTGTAGGAGAGATTATTAATGGGGTTAAACTAACGGCTCATAAACTGTGTCTCCAGAGTCCCAAACTGAAAATGGAGGCAAAAATTTGGGGGATAAAGTAATGAATAGATTCATCCTTAAACACACAGCACCTTCTTCACATATGTGGCAGATGCTGCTCCTGGTTAACATCGTAGCCTGCAGTTAATACTGAGTTCTGTAGTAGGGCACTTTTGATGAAAATTTGCAGAGAATGGGGTATTTGTCGGCCCAGATCTTTTAGCAAGCCCATTCTTTTATCAGATAGCCCCTTAAATAGATTCTGTTGCACTTTTATTATGTAAAGAACTGAGAAGAATGTTCAAATTAAATTTGAATAATGGCACACAGCTTTTATTTGTTGAAAACTTCAGCTGTAAGGAAGAGAAGTGTATAAAGAGGAGAGGGGGATATGGCTCACTGAAGATTTTTCTCTGATGTTGAGGCAAAAATATGAGCAAAATAGGAACTTCTGAGCAAAAATATGTTTTCCACTGATACTTTACAAGGCTTATTAAAAAAGGAGAGAAATACCTTAGAAAAATCTGTGGATTTGAACTGTAGCCATATTCACATCTACACAAAGGCTTCTCCCACCACACAGTCATAGTTTTGTTGCCTGAAAAATGTTCCCTGTTCTTTGAGCTGAGCTCATTTGGATCGGATGTGTAAAGCACAGGTATGCTGGCGAGGGCTCTTGGAAACCTCTCACCTCCCTTGGAATTCGTTCCTTCTAGGAGTACTGTGGAACCATCTGTAGGGATGTCTGGGTGCCATAAAAAGATATCTGAAAAACTTCTGGCAAATGGTGCATATCTGAGAGCACAGGATGCAGATGGATAACCCTGAGGTTTCTATAAGCCCTTCATACAGGTGCTGGTAACAAGTGCAAACAAGAAATCCAGAAGAGCTGCTAATTGAGATGATGTGAGAATAGGTAGCTTGCTGAGGAACAAAGTACAGCCCCCTGCATGAACAGCCTGGCTCTGCTCCTCCTGTTTCCTCAGCACATTTATGTGGGTGAAGAGGGAGCTCTTTCTGAACTTCTCCACTTTGTCCTTGTAGAGTCAGCCATGGTGACATATATATCCCAGAACTGCATTTAATAGCCTTGTGAAACACTGCAGGAGTTTAGTGTTGGGACTTTTTTGACAATGGTGCCCTTATAAATTCTTTACCTAACCAGGGTGGCACCTGGTTCGAGGGAGTGCTCTGTCTACTTCAGCACCTTGCTTTGGAGTAGAGCTGGGCTTCTCAGGGAAGATACCAGCTCCATTTAGGAACTGTCACATGAGGCTGTGAAGCTGCTTTTATTGTTGTTTTTGTATTGTTTTATTTTCCACCTTTCTCTTAACACTTAGAAATCTGTCAGAGGAGGTTGACTGAAGACATATAGTAATATTCTCTGCAAAGCAAAGTCCACTGTCCCACTGCTGACACTGGGAGCTGGGCTACAGGAAGGTGCTACACCCAGAGGTGTTTTGCAGATTCTTGTTAGGGGAAAAGATGTTCCTTCACAGCTTTCAGAAGGTATTGTATCTTAAGGGTATAGGGAGTATTCCCCCCTGAGAAACAAGAGAACTGGTGACAACAGATGTGGAAAGGGCTGAAGTACTCAGTGACTTCTTTGCCTCAGCCTTCCCACATCTCTCAAGTCCCTGAACCTGTAGGTGGGGCTTGGGGTGGTGAAGTCCCTCCCCTGTGAGAGAAGAGCAGCTTTGAGACCTCTTGATGAAATGCCACAAGTGTGTGGGACCTGATGAAAGGCACCCCAGAGTCCTCAGGGAGCTGGTTGATGTTGTTGCCAAGCCCCTCTCCATCGTGTTTGAAGAGTCATGGTATGGTGGTCAGACAAAGTCACCAGTGACTGGAAAACATCTGTCCTGTTTCTAAAATGGGTAGAAAAGGTGACCTGAGGGTGACTGGTGAGCCTCACCTCTGTGTGAGGGAAGATCACAGAGCAGCTCCTCCTGGAAGCACTGCTAAGGCACAGGGAAGAGTGTGCCCTCTAAGAGGAAACTGAGGGGGGTGGTTGGCACCACAGAAGAATGGGATGCCATCCAGGGGGACCTGGACAAGCCTGAGAAGTGGGCCCATGAGAGCTTCATGCACTTCAACAAGTCCAAATGTAAGGTGCTGTAACTGGATCCGAGAAATCCCAGACATGAATACAGACTGGGAGAACCGGGAGCAGCCCTATGAAGGAATTGGTGGCTCTAGTGGATGAAAAGCTTGGGGCTTATCAAAAAGAGAGAGAATAACTCTTTTCGTGCAGAGACAGGAAATAGGGGGAATGGTTTTAAGCCAAAAGAGGGGCGATTTAGGTTAGATTTTAGGAATAAATTCCTTACTCAGAGGGGAGTGACTCACTGGAACAGGTTGCCCAGAGAAGTCGTGGATGCCCCGTCCCACATCCCTGGAAGTGTTCAGGGCCAGGTTGGATGGGGCCCTGGGCAAGCTGATCTAGTGGGTGGCATCCCTGAGGGGACTGGTGGTGGTGTGGGGTCGGAACTGGATGATCCTTAAGATCCCTTCCAACCCAAACCATTCTATGACTCCATGGTTGCCAGACTGGAAGACTTGAAGAAGGGATGGAGCAGGGACAGCAGATCACAGAATCACAGAATATGCTGAGCTGGAAGGGACCCACAAAGCAATGTGAAGTCCAGCTCAGCCCTGCAAGGGAACATCCCCAAGATCAGCCAGACTGGTACAGGTTATTTGCTGCCTGAGCTACAGCAACACCGTTTCAGGAAGGTGTTCTGGAGCTTCTGTGTGAAGCTTGGGCCAGCCAAGAAAGATGACAATAAACTAAAGATTGATTCCCATTAAGGTTGGAGAGATGAGGATGAATATTAGAATTCCTCAGACAAGTGTGGTTCCTACTAATTCAGTCCCTTACTAGGAAAAAGTAGGATTTTTTTTTTTTGCTCTGAAGCAAATGAAAAGTGTAACAAAAATGTCAGTGTCTCTCAATTCGATATATGAGTTACTTTTCTTGTTTCAGCTCAACCATGTTCTTGTTTCATTGTCAGCTACCTGATACTTCTGTTCTTGCTGATCTCCAGTCACTGGCATATCAAGTTATCTTTGGTTTTGATGAGCAAGGAGGGTGACCAGGGCATGATCACCCCATGATCCTGCAGTTCATGGAGTTTCCAAGTGACAGTCCTGTGAGTGATAGAGCAAACTGCTCAGCTTTGAAGGACACTTCTCTGAGAGCACACAAAGGTCACTTCTTTCTCAATGTACAGCACACTGGGGCCTGTTAGGTGGTTAGAATTAATCCCAGGACAGTAAAAAGGAGTGGATATGGAAAGACAAACCCCAAAGAATATGTATCTTATTAAAAAGAGCAATTTGGATCACAGCAGGACTTGTATTATGGTTTAAGTGTTTCAGAAGGCTGATAGGACTGCAAAGACTAATTGATATTTTAATTAGACAAACCCAAATGAACTACAGGTGTCATCCCAGATATAAGAAGTGTGCGGAAGATTTCTTTTATTCTTTACTGCTTAGCGATTTTGGAGATGTTCAGAGGTGTATGAAATCTGGCAGTTATCCCCAGGGAGACAATCTCATTTTCTAGCCTTTTTTTTTTCTTTTTAATACTCTCTAGTCACCCTGCTTATTTGTCTTGAATATTAAACAAGTGCCTCTTAGGGATTATCACTCAGCAGCCTTGGCTGGATCAAAACTGTCTAGACTATGACAATGCACCGGATCTATCTTTGCAGGTTTTGTCTGGTTTATTCTTTGGGTTTTTTTCTGCTTTGTTTTTGGGTTTTCCTCTTTTTTTTTCTTTTCCTGTTGCAATTTAACACGATGCCTTTTTGCTCAGGTATATTGCTTGGGAACAATGAAAAGCAATATATGACTGCCATAGAATTTCCCCCTTGTTTGTTTTGCCCTCTGTTACGATGATGTCTAACCCAGGGAGGTGGCTTTAGTCCTAACCTAAAGACCTATAGACCTCATTTTATGGTCTATAAGAACCTGATCTATCCTTGACGTATATCAGTAGATTTGCCTTCAGTATGAGTTTAATTTTCTTTGATATAGAGAAAAAAATATACATATTTCTGTTAATCATAGACATTAAGACCAAGACCATTTTGCTTGGAAATATCACTTAAAGGACTTGTTTTGAATAAGGTTGGCCTGCCTTGTTAATTATTCAAAATAGCATGACAAACACTTGGCATCCTCACAAATCATTGGCTTCTGCTATTCTTCCTTTATGTGCAGCCTGATGGGTCTTCTTGGTCATATAATAGTGTATCTTCTTACCAATTTCACAACTAAAATGGTGCAAATTCAAAAAATAATTGCAAATAGTTTTTGGGGATCTCCTTAATGCCTATTTTTTCCTTTGAAGGCTCCTGAGACATGCAAGGAAGTTTTATTATCTACTAAAAGTTTAGTTAAAAATAAAAAGAAAAAAAAGAGTTTGTGTATGTTGATTTCTCTACAGTTTGTCTAATCTGTATTTGTTCTTTTTCAGGCTGGTAAAAGCATCTAATTAAGATCTAAATAGAGAGGGTAAATCTCTTTTCCCTGCAGTTCTTTATTTTTTGATGATTGTGTTTTGGGGGGGAAATAAACGATGTATCTTTCCAAACTCACATGTGTTCTGTTTCCCAGTGATCAGTGTGCCCATCCTAAAGGATTAAAAGCACAGTTTCCAGAATAACCCTGCAAATAATTTCCTTTCCTTTAGCTCTTGAAAGGAAAAAGAAAAACAACAAACCCCCAAAAACTTCATCAGAACTTTAGTTCTACTTGATAGGAAGGGTTGCCCCCCTTGTCCAGCTCTCTTAGTAATCAAGTGCACTTTTTATTTGCAGCTTCTCTTAGGGAAAAATCACGATAATGCTTAATCTTGAGAGTAGACAAATGCTGGTGATTTATTTTTTATGCATCACTGCATACTGTGAATGAAACGCCTTGAAATGGTTTAATTTTCAGAAAGGGCTGAGCACCCACTGTTTGGGATGCAGGGGCACCTTTTAAGATCTAAGAGTGTGCTAAAAAATAAACTTCTTTGTAGGGATCTTGAATGGACAAAAATTTATACTGAAAAAGAATTAACACAGTGATAAGCAGATCTTGATTTTGATGTGGCAGTGTGAGAGGTGACGTGAAATACCTCTGTGATTTCTTACCAGGGAAGCAATAGCATTTTCTGGTGGCTGATGGGGCTTCTTAATAGTCAAAAGTGACTCTAATTCCAACATACTCGTTTGGAAGAGGGAAATGTAAACCAAGAATCCTCTTGGAAGCTGAATATTGCACATGCCTGCATGAGTGGGCTTACAGGAAATGTGGATGTAAATGTTAATTGAGATGAGCAAAAGCAATCAGAGTTGGCTTCTTTAGCAGAGACACGTAATGGGAATTCCTCTGATCTCCAGACCCTACTAAAATATGTAAGGTTTTATGGCTGCCTGGCAGAGCTAACTTCCCTCAGGAGAGCTCACCAGTCAGGCTGGGGTCACTCATTTTTGTGGCCAAGGAGGCTCCCCCTGAAAAGGCTGAACTGGGGCTGTTGTTTCAGCAGAGACAGCCCAGCAGGAAAGGAAGAGGGTGAGAAGAGTTTCAGTGTAACTGAACATATATTGCTAATTTATGACAAATGATGATGTAAAGCTGTTGACAATGGAAAGCAGCCCTAGATGTGCTATTAATGCTATTAATGCTCTGGGCTTGGACACACTGTAAGGGTTACCTCTTGAACGCTACAGAATTCATTAAATACTACTTAGACCGCTAAGAATTAATGTTTAATCTTATTCTGCTTTATCAAAACACCTCTTTTGCACCTAAATCACTTATTTTATTCACCCTGGATGGTGTGTTCTGTTTGTTTTGCATTAGACTGTGTCCCTTAGGGGACCATTGTGCAAGCATGGAATCACATGAGTGATGTTGTGGACGGAGAAAATGACTACTTGTTGTTATATTGGCTTCAATCAACTTGATTATAGTGGAAGTAAGTAGTTTCTGTATGAAGTCAAGCAGTGTAGGAAATGCTTATTCATTACCACTGGACTGCAAATGTTAAGGTACAGTACTTAAGAGATCAAGAGGACCTTTGAATGTTGGTTAACAGCTTGTTGCAATAATATGTTACATAAAAATACCATATATATATGTATAAAATAGTATCCAGTACACAGAGCTATCTAGACATATAATTAAGTTGCACTCTTGAATAACTGAAAGAGGGTAAATTTAGATTGCAAATAAGGAAAGGAAAATCCCTGCAAGGATGGTGTAGGGCACTGGAAGAGGATACCCTGAGAATCTCTGGGTGCTTCATAAGTGGAAGTGTTCAAGCTCAGTTTGGGTGGGACTTTGAGCAGCCTGATCTCTTGGAAGATGTCCCTGCCTGTGGCAGGGAGATTGGAGAGATGATCCATGAGGTCTCTTCCAACCCTAACCATTATATAGCTCTGTAATTTCAAGACGAAAAAAACCAACAAACCCTTTGAAATGCAATCTTCAAACATTTTTGCTTTGTAATGCTAAAGTATATGTTACAAATAACTGGCTATCATAAAGTCAGCATTCTATAGGGTAGATACTTATTATAAAATTTTTTCTCTCAAAACTACTCTTAAATTTGATGTTGCTAATGCCAAATTTAATGCTGTGCCATTCAGTGGCTCACATGACCTACGGGTGTTGATTTACCTGTGGGTGTTGGGGATTTCTGCTTTGAGTGTTTCCCTACTTTTACTTTTTTCCTGCAGGGATAGATCAGGACTAAACCAGCAGAGCTTTACTGTGCAAGATCTATATATTAAACAGCCCAAGAACTACATTTTAACATACAGGTAAGAGTTTTTTAGATATTATATTTTTTTTCTGGGAACATACATATTTTCTGTCGGCTCTCACCGTTTTCATTGTAGCAGCCTGTGCACTTTTTGAGTCCTACTTGAGGGGGAAAATAAACACAGAGACTGTAAAAGTCAGCCTGCAAGAAATCTTTAGGGAATAAAAAGGTGACACGGAGTTAAATCAGGTGACAAGATGTGCTCAGCAAACCCAAAGGTACACGAGACTTCCAGATGCCTGAAATTAGAGAAAAGGTGTCCTGATGTGGAAAATATGATCAATACCAAAAGATCAAATAATAGTAAAAGGCAGTGGCTGAGAATCAAGATAGGACCTGAGGAGTATTGGAGATGGGGCATCACTGCAGAACCCCACAGCGTGTGTGGGCTCAGAAAATCAGCTCTCATCATCAAAGTCTTTTCTAATATGTCAGTGAGACGTAATTCCTATTACTGCTGTTAAGGTAGAATTTCACACTATATTTTTATAACGTGGTTTATTTACTATTCTCCTCTCTCCTGCAATGAATAGATAATTTTTTATTATTCTAAAGCAAAGTGTTTGGCAAAGGGTAGCCCTTCTGCACATTTTTATTTTAGGGATTCCAATACAAGATCCTTATCTAATTAATTTCTTGCTCTGTGATTGGATACCTTTCCTTTTCAGTAATTAGTGTTCTGCTGGCTAAATAAACATTATTCAGAATTTTCATATTCCTCCATATTATAATATTCCTCCAAGATGTTGCTTTCCGTCCCCATTTATGTGCCAGGTGTTATTTGGGAGGCTGAGGTGCAAGTATTCACAAGTGTGCCCAGTTTTTAAACCTTTTAAGTACTTAACAAGTTCGTGGAGTGTTTTGGTTCTAGAACAATTTAACAACCATTCTCACTGGTGGTGGCTGCTCAGAGTTGCTGTTGGCTTTGTCAGCATCATTCAGGGTTGGACCTTTATTGTCTCTGTGTGTCCTGGATCTCGGAAGCACTAAAATTTCTTCTTTCAGGCTCTCAGTTCAAATTCAGGCAGAAGGCACTCCTCTGTCCCTCTTCTGTTGTATTGTTGTAGCTCCAGGCTTGGAGATCAGTGGGCTGATAACCTGCACTGTCCTGATATTTACCCACTTCCTTCCAAGGGGTAATTGATCCGTAGCTGTCTAATTTGCACATTTAATTGGGTCATACTACGTTTGCCTTCATTCCTTTTATGTACATTCTAGTTCCTAAGCATGAGGTTCCTTCAGGATTCTCTTTTGAGTGGGTAATGTCTGAATGAGTGTGTTTAATGGCTGTGCTTAAGGGCTTGAACTCTCTTGCAGTTAAAACGCAATAAATAAGGCTCTAATACTATTGTACACTTAGAGATTGCTTTAACTATACTGCTGATTTTGTGGTAATAACACAATCATGTTCATAATATGATTTTAAAATTACATCTTCATCTCTTGTCTATGTACATTCACTATTTTATTTTTCCCCTTGTAAAATTACTTGCTACCAGTTGTGTTTCAGGCCACTCTGTTGACAGAATTGCTCAGGACTCAATTTATCCTGTCTTTTCCACTATGGAATTGTCAGCCATCAGTGTCCCTGTTTTGGAGATTTAGATGAGGCACCCAAGCAATGTGCTGCCACATCTTAGTAATGTGTATCTCATGCTAAGCAAGGTTAATTCAAATTTTATCTTAATTGGTGGGGGTTTTTTTAGTGCTGCTATTACTATCTATACCATGTATTACAAACAATCCTGCAGAGGAGTGAAAATGAGAAGGATTTCTAAATTTGATTTCTACTGTGTGCTCAGCCCCAAATGACTTAACGCTTAAGCCTTCCTGCATGATGCATGCTTGAAAATTCTCATTATTTACAAGGAAGCAAATACCTTTGAGCTTTCCATGGTAAGTTGAGTGTGTTATGGCTGCTAAGTCAACTTTTCACTGCCTTTGTGGTTGTTCAAGACCTCCACAGCAGCTTGAACCAAAACCTCTCCTTGCTCCCTCTGTCCACGTTCCTTGCACTAGAGGAGCTTGTGCCAGCAAGGCAGTGGGAAGAGAAAAATTACTCATTTCTAACCACTGGAACTGGTGGTGTTGGAGAAACTGGTCATGTTTTCAGGCACAGAAATGTCAGGATTGTCGTTTTCTGTACCAAAAGAAGCATTAAACCAGAAGCATCTAACCATTTTGCAGCACCTGTTGTGGTGTAAAGGTGAAAACTGCAGATTTGCACGACAGTGTCTCAGATGTTGTTGGATATATTTTACTGTAAAATCAGTGGCATCACTGCTTTTTGTTGGGAATGAAGGAGATTACTAATCCAGGACATTTTTTATTTGCAGAATTGCAAAGCTCTAAAGGGAAGGAGCTAAGCAGTAATTTTGATAACAATTCATACTTGGTGGCTGTCCATAAGTCAGCTGCCAAATCGAGAAAGGAAAAAGGAAACCCAGCACATCACAGTTAAATAAGGTGAGATATGGCCTTGGTGTGATAATAAAACCCTCTTGCAGACACATTTTCACTTCAGGCTGAGACACTGAGGCTTCCAGCTCTGAACATTTATAGTGCAGCCTTCCTATATACACCTCCTATGGAAATGAGAGCAAAGGAAGGGTGTAAATGATTTGGCAACCAGGTCATTTTCCTGGGAATTAAATCCAGGAGGCTGTTACAAACAGATTTAAACTTTATGTCATTAGCAATTCCTTTTTACTTCAGTTGTTGTTTCTTTTCCTTGTTTTTAAGCACCTGTTTAGGAGATGAGAGAAATAATTGGTTCTGACCTCCCTGACCATAATGTATCAGAAACCAAAACAGAAAAACCAAACAAACAGAAAACCCAACCCAAAATGAAAAAGCCCCCCAAGCCAGCTGGTTATTGAAACCACTGCTCCAACACTCCACTCCTTAAAAAATCCAGCAGTTCTACCAATGAGAGGGATTGTATTCTCCTTTTTAAAGATTTTTAGGTATTTCTAAACATAAACCAGTCTGTTTCCCTCTCCAAATGATTTTCTTGCTACTCACTAGCATTAACACTGTATTAAATAAACCTTAATTAACCTGAGTAGATTGTTGGTTCAGAAAGTGGACACATTACCAGAACTTTCATGGTAACTCCATTTCTTTACCTCACAGATATTGCAAGAATCTGTACAGGTTTTTATCTCATCTGCTAGTGGACTGTACAAAGATTACCTTAGAATTCTTTTAAATCTTTCCTGGCATCCCCAGTTTCTAACCTGTAATCAGAAGAATTCAGTCTTCATCTGGTAGAGAAGGAATGTCTCTCTGGACTCCTTGAATCATAAAATGGTGCTTTTTCTCTAACTCTTTTTCTTTTTGACTTCAGTTTCCACACTGACAATATTACAACAGTGTCTTTAACAAAGGGAAACAAAACTCTGGTTATCTTCCTTTTCACTCTTGTCCTTTCTCAGTGGCTCTTGCTTTTTAATGTGGAAGCTGATTAAAAAAATCAGGTAATTAAGAAACATACTTTTATCTTAAGTATTATTTTCCTTAGTATTCTAATCTTTCAAACATTTTAGCTCTTGAAACCTGATCTTTTGGTCAGTTTTCAGTGCAGTTTCCCTGCTTGGATTGTGTGGTGTGCAAGGCTTTACCCAGCCAGATTGGATGTACACAGAGACCTGGAAGCAAAGGGAAATAACTCGCTTGCTAAATGTACTCACATGATTGTTTTTCACAGGAAATTGTATGTGCAAATACCTTGATTAAATTCAGGTTTCTCATGCAAAGTTTGGAAAATCTGTTGCTCCTAAAAAGCAAATTTACATTTAAATGCACTCGTGCTACAAGTTAAATTCCAATTTAGCCCTGTCAACAAAAACTAAGCTTAGATATACAAAGGAGCAGCCTGATAGCTTTACAGTCAGGTATGATGTATATGACTTTGAATGTGCTGTGAGTTAATGCTCTCTGAATAGGCAGAGAGTTTTAAACTACACACTGAAGCCTTAGGAACCTGAAGGATGTTATTTAAAAGTTACTACACTGAGTTTCCCAAGTCTGAGATGGAAAAGCTGCCTTTGATCAGTGAGTAGATAATTCTATAGGAGAAATAAAGGAGACATACAATATGTAATATAAAAAAGATCAAAAGTGCTTACAACAGTATCTCTAGAAAGCAAGTTACTAAATTCGAAACTGTTACAAATTGTTTCAAAAAAGTAATTCTGCTTTTAGTTTGGGTTTTAACTGGCTTTATCACATTTTTGATGAATCAGGATGCTTGAACCTGAGCAACCCCAGTACACCAAAATCAGGTACAACATTTAATTTATTTCTAATAATTTCTAATACTGTTTGGTTGAGTATCTCTTTCCTAATCCCTCAAGCACCACTTTTTCTGAGGTGATCTGCCAGGTCCTGTCCCTTCCATGATGAGAACAAAGAAGAGATGCCACTGGGATAATTTGTTCGTAATTAATAGAAATAATGATTCAAGGGTAACCATCTATGCTCAGCTCTATCTTTAGCTGCACTGGTTTTGGCTGGGGTAGAGTTAACTTTCTTCCCAGTAGCTGGTATGTGTTGCTTGGATCACTTTGTTATATTCTAAATACCTGGTTTCTGAAAGTTATACTTTTGAATTTCTATCAAGGCTGAACTATCTAGTGAAGACAAGATTTGCTCAGGCTGGTTGAATCTATTTACAATTGGAGGGATTGACACAGCCCTGCCCCACCCAGTTCCCCAATAAACACAGAAAAGCTTCAGGTCTGAAACGGCCAGCGTGAAATCCCTCCACATTTAGATAAATTAAGTCAGACTCTACAGATAGAAGAAGTTCTTAGTAGGGACACATGGTTTAGAAAGGACCACCTAGAACATGAGGTTGTCCCTGCAGCTTGGTGTCTGCAGGGGCTCCTCAGGAGTGTAATACTCTTGACTCACTGTGTGATGAAACCATAATGGAAAGAAACATTTTCAGCTGAGGATGGTGAAGAACCAGGAGGTTTAATTTTAATTAAGGATGCTCAGACTGGAATATTTGATTCATCAGTTGGTTTCCAGTTAAGAAGCCAATTACCTTTGAACCACAACGGAGGCTGATGCAAAATGTCAATTCACCAGGTGAGCGGGTTCTTAATTTTCACTATTTTCATTGGTTTTGCAATAAAGAACCCAAAATTTCTACTAAGACTGGGGTTAGTGAGAGTTGGTTCAGCCTCAGATATTGATCTCTTTTGAAGAAATAGAACAGGCATGATACAAGCAATGTAAATTCTTGCACTTGTGGCATGTTGGGATCATCTTCATGGTCACTGCGTCCAGGGGGAGGAATTTACTCTCTTGGGAAAGCTGATCTGTGTCCAGACTTTTCCAGGCTGGAAGCAAAAGCAGAGCTGTGATGATGTTTGTTTGGGGTTTTTTTGGGGCTGGTTGCTTTTGTGTTTTTCTTTTTTAATAACTTAAAAAAGGGATTTTAACAGAGGTCACTGAGTTACTTAACATGGGGACCAGATCATTAGCACATGGTGATAACTATTAGTCAGTAGTAACTGGGGCTGAATCCAAGTGTGTTACAGTCCATGTGAAATACTCCTTTTCCTCTTCTGAAAGGTCAGGCAGGCAAGTGATAATGTCTTTCTTAGCTCTCTGTGATTTTGTTGTCAATCAGAATGAATTTCTCTTGGAAAACACGGAAGGCTAGAAATACTTTCTGACTCCTTTTTTATTAAGAGTGTAAAGATTGGGACATTGTTACACATGGGAACACCAATTTATTATTTATTTTTTTCCCTCAGCTGTTTGATTTATTTGAGGTACTACATTTTTTCTTGTACTTGCATTAGTGGCAGGTTTTATGTTCTGCTTTGCAAACTTACTTGATGGTTCATTTTGAAACAAGCCACTGCATATTTCCATGAGAGACAAGTAGCAGCTTGTGTGTGGCTCTCCCATTTACTGCAGGCAGATCAAAGCCATTAAAATGGTAGCTCTGTTAATGTAAATTAGAAAATAACAGTATTCTTGTCTTTTAAACTAAGCATGCCAATAAAATTATTAAATACCCGGCAAAAAAGGCTGAGATGAGGCGATACCACTTGATGAATGAGAAAATTAGGCAGTTGCAAATAATATTTGAGATTTTCTAATGTGGTTTATATGCAAATTAGGAACACATTTACAGATTGAAAGCGCAGTCATTACATGGACAGAGATTGTCAAGATATAATTAATACTGAATTTTGCTTTATCTTTCTCAGACTTGTCAATAAACCAAATGCAAAAATGTTAATGAAGTACTTTTGCCTGGTAACTCTGTTCCTGCATTTTGTACACTGGGAATATTAATTTTTCAAATTGCAAATTCACTCTTTGTGCAGGCACAGGCCGTTTGGTCTTGCTTGTTTTCCCCCCTTGCAAAGGGAAGTGACACGGTGCACTCTGAATAGCACAGGCTGAATATGACAAAGAGGTTTGATAAAGATGTTTGGAGCATCATGAAGGAATTGTCCTCTGGGCACAGGATCCCTGTGGATGGTCCTTGCACCTCATGAAGCCCTCAGTGATCATGGTTGGTTCATAGGCACGTTGGATGGGCAGAGATTTTCCTGTTGATGTCTGAAGGCAAGATAATGGATTGCTAGTATTGCTATATTTTCTCTTGTATATAATTTTCTCTTGTATCTGTTTTTCTGGACAGAAAGAAGTGAGGGGGAATCAAACAGTTGATTTATGAGAGGAGGTAATGGAGGATTTGGTAATGAAAACACTAAAAGGTTACCTTGTGATGGTGTAACTATTTAAGTATTAGGAATTTTGAGCTCAACTCAGAAAAATTAGAATTACCATTTTAGATGGCAGAGAGATATCAAGATACTGCACTTGTGGTTTGACAACAGCAAGGAGTGACATAGGGAGACACTAAAAAGCCTAGAAAGGAGCACGTTATGACTGTCACGACCATTGTGGTTCTGGGTATTTCATCAGAGGAGTCTCATCAGCGTTTCTGATCCCAGTTCAGGGGCAGCTCAAAGGACTGGGCTGCATTTGAGTTACTCCAGGCTTGGGTGTGCTGTTTCATCCCTTGGCACTGCAGCCACCAAAGGAAGGAGTGTTTGTTTGGTGGTGGAGCTATATGGTGTTTGGGGAAGTCATGGGTGTGTTGAGAGCCGTGGAGAAATCAAATTATCCAGGAGGGGGGAATGAGTTAAGTGAGAGGAACACAGGGAAAGTTGACATAAGCAAAATCACCTTCACTGAGAGGGGATGTGTCTACCAGAAGGAGGACTCTGATTACTTTGCTTACTTTTAAATGATTGGATCAGAGAGTCTGATTCCCCAAGCACCAAAAGGGAAAAAAAGCAGAGAATCAGCATGTGAAATGAAACCTTTCAGAGCACTTGTAGAACTGTAGTGCTAAAACCCTTTTAGGGTAGGGAAATGTTGTGTTCCTGGGTGTGGATGCAGGCACAGCTGGCATAGGCACACTCTGGAGAGCAGAGCAGGGGATGCTGCCAGGCTGCTCTAGACTCTTCCTCTCCCCAGTATGAGCCTGTGGCTTGAGAGACTAAGAGCTGGAAAGACTTGCTGATGAAAGATAAAAACATGTCTTCGTATGTACATAATTATTTACAAATGAATTCTAAGAAGTGCTGTAAAAATAAAAATGTTTATATATACCCAAGGAAATCTTAACATATTCTTCTTCTCCCTTGAATTTTCTTTGCATTATCAAACAGCTACATATTTTCCAGCCCCTTTTGATCAACTTTGCCAAAACAAAATTAATATAAAGAAATCCTTTGAACTCGAAAAGATCTGACAGAGGCTTAGTCTTTCAAATCCTGAATTTTTAATCTATTAATTCTAGCACAAAAAGGAATCACTGAAGACTTTCCTTATAAACCCCGAAGTTTGTTTTGGTCCTTTTTTTCTTTCTGGTGTTATACCAGCAAACATTTATTTTATTTTCTTTTTAACTTGACAAATGTTTTCTAAGATAATGTTACTTGCAACACCCTGCTGTCACTTCTGCCTCTTATATTTTTGTAGGAGGAAGGAGAGATAAGAATGTTTTAGAGCAAGCACATTTGGCCTTAGCTTAATTCTAAACTCTGAATCTGCCTCATGGCAAGTGTTTATAAGGCTGTTGTTGTGGCCTAGTCTTGGTGCCCTCCTTGGGGTTATGTTTTCTCTGTATTTTGGTGGTGTAGTGCCTTTTTTTCCCCTTTTTTCGGTAAGGCATCATTTATGTGATAAAATTACTCTTCATTCTGGAGATTCACCTGAGCTCAGATGGTGGGGTCATTTGGATTTAAAGCCCAAACTGCATGTATAGCCAGGTAAGTAGATGGCTTCCAACTTTAAAAAATTGCTGTTACCCTCTACAGTCGTGGTAAAAAGGAGCAGAAGGTAAGATTTTTGGCCCCAAAGTTTGATTATTTGGCTTAAGGTTTAATTTTGTGAGAAACCATTGTGCTGAGGTTCTGTTCCATACACTGAGGCTGTGACCTTCAATGGGCCTGAAGCCTCAAACGAGCAACTGGGGGTGTCCTTCAGCTTCCCAGAACGTGTAGAATGACAGCACAGGACAATTCAAGCACAAGGAGGTTCTCTTGGAAGGTTTTTATTCCATCCTGCAGCTCAGCTCTGCGATCAGAGCAGGCTGATGGCAGCTCCAGTCACTGAGCCTTGAAACAATGCGAGGATGGAGACTCCACGAGCCCCTTGGAGAGCTGCCCCAATGCCTCGTTATCCTCAGGGATGGCACGTTCTGCACCCCTCCTCGAACAGCCACGGGGACAATCGGGGTGGCATTTGTACGGCCTCATTTGGCACCTGCATTTTAGACAAACCCAAATTTTTGCACACTTTCCTTAAGCTTGAGCAAAGGCTTTGGTAATTATTAAAATGCAGCCGTAGCTGCTACTTATGAGAGTAGTAACACAGAAGTGCAATTCTCATTTAGTGCTCATCAGGGGCAGGAAAATAAGCATTTTTCATGATTTGTGTTTATGCACAGATGGAAAAATAACAGACTTTTCAGGGTTTTTATGGGGTTTTTGTGTGTGTTTTGTTTGGTGTTTGTTTGTTTTTTTAATTAAACCCTCATTATTTCTAAAGGTGAACCGACCTCCTATATTGGGTTTCACTTGTTCATCTTCCATTTTAAGGTCAAGGTTCTCCAACCTGCCAGAAGAAAATTCAGGGTGTTGTTCTGCTCAGTAGCACAGCCTTGATGTTCTGCCCTCAGCTGAACACGTTATTTGTTGGGAAGAGGACAAGATCTGTTAGAAGATGTTTTCTTATGGACAAGCCAGACCTCTGGAATTTGTAAAATGTCACCCACTGGAACTGGGTCTGTGGTGGCTGTCGGAATTCATGAATCCTGGAGCCTTTCTGACACTGTTTGCCTGAGCTGTTCAGTCAGCAAGTTCAGCTTGGGCACACATTTGTCTTGGCTGTGTTTGGGAGAGTAGGAAATACTGTAATGTAACTTTGGGGTCAGTGAGTTTTAGACAGTGATGAATTTCAGCTCAGGACTCCTTGGGAGCTCTGGTTTTGTCCCTAGTAATGCCAAGGATGGATAATCCTCAAAAACAGGTTAAACAGCCACTCAGTGAAAGAAGCAAAGGCTAGAGACAGCAAGCAAGTGGCTACTGATGGACCACAAGATCAGCCAGTATTTTAAAAAGAAACTTTTAAACCTTAGGCTTTTTTTTTGGCTCCACTTCACAAATAATTGGTACAGGCAGAGTTGGGTCAGGTAGGTAGATAGATATGCCATGTGACAAAAGAGGAGGAGTTTCTTTTTGGCAGATACTGTGGAGGATGGGGGGGGGAAATAGTTTAAGTAAAACCTGTTTATTACAAAGAAAAGCATATCAAGTATATTTTTATAGTGCAGGAAATAAGAATGTTGCACAGCTCTGACTTAGGTATTATTACATAGGATAGGTAAATGTGAATACAAAGTGAAAAGGAATGAAAGCCAATGTTGTGTTACATTCCTAAGCATGAATCCCTACCTGTGTAGGGATAAATAATTCCTATTTACATATAACTATGAAATAAAAACAAAACCAAAAAACCCCAAACAACCAAAACCAGGTACTGCAGCGACAAAGAGGCTGTCACAGGGATTTATGTGCTGGAGTTATGCATTATTCACATCAGCACCAGGCATGGAAAAGGAACATGTATGATTAACTGCGAACAGAACAACAACAAGCAACTGCTAACGATCAGCAAGCTGATAATTTAGACGAGTTTTATAGTTACTGACAAGGCAGCCAATACTGTTATTTACAAAAAGATGGGGTTTATAGTACACCTAAGAAATGTCCCGTTACTCGGGGCTTACGATGTCTTTAGTTGTGTGATGTGATTCTGGGCCCTATAAAACTGCCAGACTTTGCTCCTTATCCAAGTGGAAGAGCCAGATAAGGCTCCCCATCTTGGAGAGGGGCTAAAGATTTAAAGCAGGTTATTTTCTAGAGCTTCAGAAGCTGCATCACCAGCCCAGTCAGTCTGTGTGGAAAACTCAACCCTTGCTGAACTGCAATATTGCACTACACAGTGGATTGTTGAGCTGGTACCTGAATTTTAGAGATGACAATGATTCCCAGGAAGAATTGCCAAGGCCAGGTGTGACTTAAACTTTATTTTGAGGTTTTCAGCAATGCTCAGCCAACATTTTCAAGGGGCAGTGCATAAATGAAAACAGGAGTAAAAGAATACAAGATCTTCTCCAGGGAATGGATTCCTCCAATTCATCCTTTTGAGGCTAATTTCTAAGATTTAGGCACTTGTAGGAATCTGGGTCTGTTAAATTTAATTGTGTTAAATTTTATTGTTTAAATTTTATTGTTTCTGTGAGAAATTTAGCCTTTCACAGCTTTATGTGATGATTCTAACTTTTAGCAAATGCATTTCCGTGTTCTTACAAAGTGTTTTCCCAAAGTTTCAACCCCTGCAGCCCAGATTTAGTAAAGGGTTTTGGCAGTAAATAAACCCAGCACAAGCAATATTAATGGGGATATCTTAGTTAGGGAATTGCTTAAAATCTTTACAACTATCTTTTGGTGTTCTCCCCCTGCCCACTCCACCTCCCCTTATCCCCTTTCCCCCTGAAAAAGTAAAAATTCAGGCATGATTAATTTTCCAATATACTACAATTGGATACGAAGAAACAAATCAGGGAAAGAGAACCAGATCAGAACTTGTTATCCTCTAACCTATTTTTGCCTAAGCTTTGCCTTTTAGCACCATAGTTACTAACACGAAAGTGAAACAAAACAGGTCACTATGCTGTTTGATTTTTACTAACCAGGTGTATTCTGCATTTTTGACTGGCTGAGCATGTGTTGGAACACTACAAATACTCCTAGATGCATTGTGGTGTCATTAGAGTATCATGGTGATTCATTTCTTAAGGTGATACCTGGTTGTGCAAAGGGAAGAAACGTGAAAAGTACAAATTCAGACTGCCCCAAATTCTCATGTGTGAGAGTACAGGTCAATGTACTGTGCCTGGGTTTGTAAATAGCCCCTCGTGTGCTCAGCTGTTACTTTATTCTAGCTACAGGCTCGTCATATATCTAATGTTTGCTGGTTATAAAAAAGGCAAAGCAAAAAGAAAGGAGCTTAGCTGAAGCTTTATTATGGGAAGTCCCACAAAATCTGACACCCATTTCCCCTGTCTGGGTAGGAGGACTGCTTGTTCTATTATACTAGATTTTAGTTCTGGAGACAAGACTTTAAAATCAATGTCTGTCACTGATTGGATTCACTGGGTATTGACCCAGTCCCTGAATAACTTTCTGCTGTTTTATGACAGAATTAGACCTTTATAAATGTTCACAGTTTCACAAGCAAGGTAAATATGAAACTGGAAATATTCATGCTAATGTCAGAGTCTAAAATAATTTTATATTAAATAGGAAGCAGCGTGAAAAATAGATGAAAAAAAGTAAAGGTATCTCATAAGATAAACCCATTTTGTGTATCTTCATTAAAGAGCTATGTTTTTATAAACATTTTTAAAAGATACCTTTCTTTCCAAAGTGATTTTTCCGGGGAATCTGAGATGGTTGAGGTTGCAGGGACTGCAGTGAATAACTGTTCCTCTTCATGCCAGTGGTACCTGCAGATGCATTATTTGTCTCAGCCTTTGGTTTCCTGCTCAGTGAGTTACTTAACAGACATAAAATGCAATCTTCAGGATTTCTGAAGTTGTTTGCTTCTCTTAAACATCTTATTTCTAAACTAGGGATTTATGGTCTCTGTGATTAAAACACGGGATTGGGCAACATCAGTGTCCTGACCAAATAACAACCTTTCTCTTAGGATGTGATAAGTAATTTAACAGAGAACTTTAATAGAGTTTCTTCAGTCTGGGATTTATTACATCCCGCAGGTAGAAATAAAGTGGAAAATTATACCTCTGTTATAAAGAGATATAAACTTGGGTGCCTTTCAGCATCATCCAGTGTCATATTTGGGTGCCATTTATCATCATTCCTCATGGCACTGTTTGAAGTGAAGTGTCCAAGGCAGCTGAATCCGAACGGCTGGGGTTGTGTAACTCCTCTGGCTTCACAAGGAGTGTTCATTTCCAGATTACTAAATATGTTTGTTTGGGGGTTTATGTGTCTGAAATTGAATCTCACAGGCCATTTGTGGTGGTTGAAGAGTTGAGGAGTATGTTTTAGTCAGGGCATAAATACAGGGGTTTCTGCTAAAGTTTTCACTTCCCATTTTCCTTCTAAACTCTGAGATCTTTTCTGACCTTAGTCCTGCTGTCATTTCCTGCACATCACCCTGTGCCGTATATTTAATAGATTGTCATTTATTAATCACCTGCAAATGCAAACTGAAGGTGGCAGGTGCTGGAACCTTTGCCATGTGTTCTCTAGGGCTTGAATTTCTCTGCCAGGCTGTTGGATCTGTGGATGAACCCAGTTCTGTGGATGGGTGGACAGCCCAGATGAGAACACAACTGGTATTTCAGGTGGCACAACTGTGGAGTCTCTTCTTCTGTTGCTGGATTGATATTTCCCCCCTCTTTCTGTACAATGCCTTGTGATTCTCATCATGAAAGGCGCTTTATAAGTGTGTGTGGGATAGTTAAATACCGAGCTAATTTGTAAAACATCTTGATAATAGTTTAAACCTGAATTAGGTTATTACCTTGATTGCATTTGACTAATGTGCCAGCTCATTAGGAAGCTGGCATACATAAAGCAAGCATATTATGGTAAAGAATGAATGAAATTTTACTCCCATCTTTTAGAAAGGCATCATGTGCAGGAATAAGAAAGAATATAGGCAGAATCTAAGTGTGCACTTATTGTTAAATGGTTCTGTTCTGTCATTCAGTGTCTGAAGTGTACATTGAAAAAGAAATTATTCTTATTCAATAAAATTTCTCCAAAGCTTTTCTTCCCTTTTCTCCACTTCTAACACACCTCTTAAAATAAAGAAACAAAGCCTAGTTTTTATTATTATGACCCAGATATCCAGTAACATGCCTTTACTGATCTCAAATGTCAAGTGTAGTTATGAAGTGACAGATGTAATGTGCAACAGGATGGTTGTGGGTTTTAAAAAGAATAAAGGAGAAACCCTGAAGAAACCACTAGAGGGTTGCTTTTGAAGTCCCAAAGTAGAGAAAATCTGCTAATTTTGATTCAGACTTTTTAAAATAGCTCTTTTGTGGACACTTATTCACAGGAGGGCCAGAAAAAGCACAGTAGGTACAAGAGCGAAATGGGATAGGAAGTGGCTGATTAACAAATGCAGTTGATATTCCTAAATATGTCCTTTAGTGATTATATTTTATAGTCTTGAGTCCCCCAGCTTTCCTTGGACTGCAAAGGAGATCTCTTACCAGGCTCTTCCTCTGCAGCCCCATTTGCCATTATGGGAAGGGCTAATCTCCATAAGAGAGAGTTCAGACTCTTTGCATTTGGTTTTTGAGGAATGCATCCTGATTTTTCCAGTGTAGGTCTACAGTGCCTTGCATCCATACCCTTGTTGCTCCACTGCTGTCGAAGATGTGGGTTAAATCTCAGGTGTGCTGAACTCAGAAATGTGTAAAAAGACGTGAATTTCCCTCCAATTTGTTCTTGCAGGGGTGGCATTGGTGGTATTAGTGGGGTAACCTAATGAGTTTAATGCAGCCTTGCTAGTATTCAATCATGTCAGGTTCTGCTGCTCCTCCTTGGTTAATGCATGTCACAGACTAATGGAAGTGTCAAGGTTAAAAATATAGTGGGGCTACATTGCACAGAATGAATTTTGGTTCTGGAAAAAGGTTAATTTGCTTTTCTGTAATTTTTTTCTCCTCTCCCCCCATTCCCTACCTTTTATTTTTTTTTTATTTTTTTTTATGTTTTGAGCAAACTCTGTGCAGTGTAAATTTTAAGACATTATTTGGCAGTAATTTATACAAAATAGCTAAGCTCTTTTGGGGTCAGTGGGTGCTTAGTTCGGTGGGAGGGGGTTTTGGTTTGGGTTTTTTTTTGGTTTGGGGTATTTTTTTTTTGGTTTGGGTTTTTTTTTTGGTTTGGGAGGTTTTTTGGTTTTTTTTTTGGGGGGGGTTGGGGTTTTTTTTGGTTTTTTTTTATTTTTTTTACTTTTATATTCAAAAATT
>JAWWMP010000001.1:3776886-3789145 GCA_035047865.1 Dendrocincla tyrannina | reverse complement strand
TTGGGGGGTTTTTTGTTTTTTTTTGGGGGGGGGGGTTGGGGTTTTTTTGGGGTTGGAGTTTATTTGGGTTGGGGTTTCTTTGTTTTTTTGCTGGGGGTTTTTGTTTGGAGGGTTTGGGGTTTTGTTTGGGGTATTTTGTTTGTTTTTTTCTTTTGTGATGGTTTATTTGTTGTTTTTTTTTGTTGGGATTTTTTGTTGTTTATTTTTTATCTTATTTTGGGGAGGAGGAGTTGGGTTTTTTGTTTGTTTTTGTTTGTTTATTTTGGGGTTTTCTTCCAGTTTTGAGCTGCCAATCTTTCAATGTCAATAGTACAATAATTTCCTTCTTTTTTTGGGCGCTCAGTATTATTTCTGGTATGCTTGAAAAAGCGACTTCAGGTAATCTTTCCTTCAGTCCTCCCATGCTCAGTAAGAACACCATAAAATATGCAAGTCCTGGGTGCTGTCAAAACCTTATCAAGTCTAAATGCTCTGATACAGTGTTGGATTCTGCAGGATTTCCATTTCCTCCCCCTGCCATTAAAGGAAGGGAAACAATTCCTGGCAGTGTACAAATACTCCCTGTCCTGTATCACATCAAAGAGCTTAAATACAATTATCTCCTCCTCACAGTTCTGTCCTTCTGATGTTCCAGTTTCTGACTGACAACACTACCTGTTCATTTGGGTTTTTTGAATTTCCTCCAATATTTTTCTTGCAAATGACTTAAATTTTTGGCTGGCAAATGTGTAATTTCTAACTGGGGAATTCAATACTTGGGTTCTGCTATGCAGTGTTAAAACCCCATAATTTCCCCAACACTGCCTTGTTTGGGGGGGTTCTTGTGCCAGATGATCAATTCATCTGTTATTGATCACTGGGCACTGCAGGACTCCCTTCTAGCAGTTCTGATCATCTCTGGGAAAGGCTGAAGGCTTTGGCTTGCTGCTTCTAATATTTACCAGGAATAAAATCAACTTCTTATATTTGGAAGATCTGTTAAAAAACTGCTTTCAAGTTGGCTGAATGTGTCTAATTTTGAGCTATAGCAGCCTAATAATGGAACTTAGGCAACACGAGAATATAATATATTTAATAGATGATTTCACTCCCTAATGGACAGAAACATCTTTAGCATATTATTTTACACTGGTGCAATTTTACGTGGGGGTTTTTTTCTGTATTTGAGATAAAATTGTTAGGACAGTTGTACGGTAAGACAAGTTCTGCTCTCAGAAGAGTTTCTTACTCCAGACAAATCATGACTAAAACAGTGTGGGGAAGGTGCCCACTGAGGTGCACTGACTGATGGTCTCCAGCCCAGAGCATCAAGACATCTCACTTTTTAAAATGTATTTCTTTAATTTATTTTATTGTCTATTTATAATGGTGACACTGGGTTTAGATTGCTCCTTGCAAAGTGGTTGTGGATAGTTTCCACCACATGGTTGGCTACTCAGTATGGAAATGCTCCCTGGCAGCAAACAGCGTGGTAAGAAGGTCTCTCCTATTTGACCAAGTCATGTAAATAAATAAAATGCTACCAAAAGCTTTATTCATGAAGCAAAGAGAAGAGCCAATATTCAGGAGGTCAGCACCACCATGCACACAATGAGGGCACCAGCTCCAGGAGCACCTTCCAACCCAGTTCCATGATTTGCCATATTCAAGGAGTGATGATCCTTCCTCCCTATGGATCATGTGGAGTTTGTATGTCTGCATGTCTCAAAGCAGTGGCTGCTGAGGGACTTTGTGTTTTAAATCCCACTGATGCCCAAATCTTTAAACTTCCTGAGCATCAGTTGAGATTTTGATATTTCATTGCACTTTTGCATAACTAATTGCTGAGAATGGCACCACAGGCTCCTCTTACAAAAGACTACCCAAAGAAATGGAGATAAGAGAACATGTTTTCCCATGACATAACACATATGTGACCACAGCTTTGGCTGTCTTTAGGTAATACAGGAGCTGATGAATAAATAACAGGAGCAAAGTTCCAACTAACAGGATAAAGAGCAGAGGGTTTAAGCAATGGAAGCAATAACCACTGGAATGGAAAAGACAGTAAATTGATGACCTGAGTGCTTGAAAGGGGGAAAACAAAAGAGACAACACCCCTCTAATCCAGAGGCTTAATGATGAGCCAACACCCCCTCAGTTTTGACCAGTTCTGTGGTGAGAACTTGTAGGGAATTGCAAAGAAATCCAAGCCCTCGGCCCTGTGTGAGCATCAGCTTCTTTCACATGGGGTGAGAGAACCTGTTTGGGGACAGCAGAGCTCACAGTCAGTGGGGGAAACAAAATAATCAGTGTTGTTGTTTTCCTAAGAGCCTCTGAAGGCTTGAGATCTGGAGATGCAGCTACAGGTATGCAGATGCATTCTTAAGATCAAAGCTAAACAATTGTGATGGGGATTTTTATGACTGATGCATTTTGAATTCTAAACTGTCTGGGTAGGTGTTCCTGCACATTTGTTTTCATCAAGTGAAAATGGATGAGGTAAAAGGGAAAGCACGAGACCACTAATAGAGTTTTGAATGTGGGGCTCTTAGAAACCTCAATAGAATAATGGTGGTATTGAGTAGGTGAGTAACTTAAGCCAGAAAACTCAGAGGAGGTGAAGGACGATAGTTGGAGCTGCACAAATGCAGAATGTTTTCCTTCAGTATCCACTTGATATTTCCAGGATTCAGACATTACATGCAAATGAAGCGGTGGTACATTTCTGTATCTTGGAATCGTTGAGCTATATTTGTAGGATAGAGACTTTTTTTTGCCATTTTCTCTCATTTTTATAACCATTAATGCACACAAATGACATATCTGTTGCATAAATGCTGATTATTTTCTCATTTTGCTGATTGAGAGGCATTACTTTAATGAATGGAAGGGCTAAAAACTTCAGGAACACGAGGGAAAGGTTTTGTGGGTTCCCCTTGGTCGGTTGCACCGTGCACTGACACACTCATTTTCTTGCCAGTGTTGTCATTTTTACCTGTCTTCATCTTTTGCTACAGAAATTGTAGGTATTTCTAGTGAGTATGAAACAAATTGGTGTTTTGGAGTGAGTGTGAACCAGCTGAGCTTAGAGCAGGTGTGGGGTTTGTGCCATCTAACCAGGGGTTTGATACTTGGAACTCCAGAGTAGGGTTTAATTCATTGTCAAACAAGAGTCTGTGACAAAACCCCAATACTGCTGAGCAAAGATTAATCATGTTCCAATGGTTCAAATGCTGGGAAGGATAACTGGGTGTGTGTGTTTCTTGTTTGAGCCTGGAATGATTTCCCCCTTGTACAATTAGCTGAATAAAAAAATAAAGGAAACAAGTTTGTACTGGAGATGCCAGCTCAGTGAGATGTGAAGCTGCAGTTGCAGTCTCTATAAACAGCAAGTGAAGTGTGAAGGATTAGTCTGAACCCCAACAGGCACTGATTATGAAGAAGTGTCAGAAACGGGGCTGATGGAAAGGACTGAGAAAGATTTATCTAAAGCATTGTCGTTGCTTTGCTATGGTTTTAGAGCAACTTAGCAGGCGTGCTTGTCAGCTGAGTTTTCCTTTCCCATCTCCGTGTGCCAATTCCCCGTGTTCTCCTCCAGCTTTCTCCTCCTGCTGTGCAAGGCAGAGCCTGGGGAAGAGGGTGCCATGGGAGCGTTGGGATGCTGGTGCAATTCAGCACCCAAAGGAGGCAGGCTGGGACACAGCCCTGGAGATGGCATTGCCCAAAGCCCCGGGGTTCGTGTCAGGGTGGCACACGGGTGGATGCAGACGTATGTGCCCACTCTTTGAAACAGTGGGTGCTTTATTTCAGCAAGTTAATTATCACCTTTCATCTTCTTCTGCACTTTCCGGGGAACAAAAGCTCTGCCTGACTGTGGTGTGAGTCAGTGTGTGGATATGTAATATCTGCTCTGAATGAGCAGTAGATTCAGGGAATAACTGCTAAAAAATGCTCTGTTAAATACTGAATTGCATTGAACAAGATAGTTTGGGTTTGTTTGGTTGGTTGTTTTTTTTTTTTTAAAGGGTATTTCTATTTGATACCTGTATATTGAGATATTATTTTTGCCTCCTGTGCTGGAAATGTGTGAAGTTTGTGTCTCTGTCATGTGGAAAAGCCAGAGGTACTTGCTATCTGCCTCTTCAAATTGCAGTGAGCAAGTATTTGAGTGACATTATGACATTATTTGAGTGGTAGGAGTGATAGAACATTCTCAGCTTTTCCTCTGTGCTTTTCTCTGTTATCTCTAGTGTTATAATGTCATAAGATAAACTGCTTTCTACATCAAATGGAAAGACACCCCATAATATAACTTGTCAATCGTTTCCAAATGAGTTACTTAACACATTTTAAGAATTTAAGATACAGTTGCCTGTTATGAAGGTTCCTTAATTTTCATTTGGCTTCAATTGCTCTTCTGTTTCACCTTCTTTCTGCTCAGCCAGTCATTGTTAGTATCTGAAAAAGGAGCTTTTTCCCCCTTTCCTCCCTTGTCTAAGGAATAACTTGCTAGGAACTTGACACTGTGTGGTTTTGCGGTTGCTCTGAGCACAAAGGACTGTGCCTCTCTTCATTGCCATCCTCCAAGATCTCACTCTGCTCCTCTGAGCCAGATGTCCCTTCTCACAGTGGCAGAGGTTGCCTGTGTTTCCTGACAACGACAATGCGAGGAAGAACTCGTTGTCCCCCAAATTTTTTTTCAGCCTGACAATATATTCTTTGACATAAAAGGTTTCAGGAACTAATGATCAGATGAAGTTTGTGTGCTAGAACCTCTGTGCTATGTGTTAGATTTTAAATACTGAGCATTCTACAGTATGAATTTCCTGAACAACGTGTGACATTCACGTGTCTTGGGGAAAAAGTTTAAGTGAATGTGCTGTAGGTTGAGTAATAAAGCAAGGTCTGGAAGGCAGAGGATGAGGAAGGGCTTACAGGGGAAAAAAATCTAAACATCTGATTAGGTAGGAGGTGTGTACACTTCTGTCAGAGGAATAAGTTAGAGGCACTGAAATGTGTGAATACAAGTGTTTTTTCTCACCTTGTGAGCACTTGGCTTTGCAACATGGGCATGGCTTTTATTTTATTCCGTGCTCTACAGCCTGTCATTAACACAGCAGCTTTAATGCCACCTCTCTAGTGCTGGGACACATTGGTGTTCTCCTGCTATCACCAGCGTGTCTCATACCTCGGGAATGTTAAATAGACATTTCACATCTTTTTGCGGGTTTTGATGCTCCAAAATAGCACTTTGATCTTTAGCATGGTCATAATTGCGTTCTGTTCAGTTCTGGCAAAAATCTTGTGCTGTGGTAATTAGAAATTTGCAGTTATTTTAGGGGGTCTCTAATTCCCAGCTTACTGCAGTGAAGGAGGTAACTCGTGTCCTGCTCCCTGACTAATAACGTGGTTAGAAGCACTTTATATTTATTTTTTATGTTCATTTTTTTCCTGCCTGTGACTGCCATAACTCCTTAATCATCCAGGAAATGGAAGAATGGGTTGGTGAGAAATGAAGCTGGAGAAACTGTAGGAATTCTGACATCAATAAAGAGACTAGGAGTGAGGGAAAAGCATAAATATCAAGGGACAAGATAGAACAGTCTTGTGCAGCTGCAGATCAATGTGGGGCGGGATCTAAAGGCTCTGTGTGAATGTGCCTGGGCTCCCTCTCCCTGCTGGAGACTAAGAGATGGCTCTAATACTTAACAAAGGGAAGATCTAAGTTTTCTGGCCTCCAGAGCAGGGGATGTGCAGATTTTGAAGGGGAAGTAACTGTTTCTCTCTGCATTCCTCAGATCTCTAAACATGCAATTTCTGGGATTGTTATCTTGTGTGAGGAGAGTCTCTCTTCCCCAGACTGCAGTGTGAGTTAGTTACCTTGTTAGCTGCCTTCTCCCTACTGGGAAAAAAAAATATGAGAAACTAGACGAGAGAACACGAGGAAAAAATGAGTAATTCTGGTAGAATTATTGCACAAATTCTGAAACTATTACACAAAATGTACTTCTCGGTCTTGCTTAATCTAAAGCTGCAAAGGGGCTACTGGGCCACGTTCTAGGTATTAAACTGGTACTGTGTGTCATCACTAACTCATTTAAGCATTTTTGGAAGACCATTTGCTATATTTTGCTATTAAAAATGAAAATTTGTACAGCTGGGAATATTTTAAAAGGGAATGAAAATGGCCACACCCATGATTGATTGCAGGACACCTGGCAGTGCTGCTGAGAATCAAAATGGATCTGCCAAGAGCTTTTCACACAGATTGAATCCGTGAGTTGGCTGATAACCATGATATACTAAGACCAGAGAAGTCCAGAACCTTTCAGGTTGGAAGGAGCCATCTGAGATCATGCAGTTTGCTCAGCACCATGGATATCTCCTTGGTGGAGACTCCACAACACCTCTAGGCAGCCTAGTCCAGTATTTGGCTGACTTCACTGGGGAGGAAGGGTTTGCTTGTGTTCACATGAAGCTCCACATGTTTGGGTTTGTGTCCTTTGTCTCCTTGCTATTGGGCAAGTCTTGTCTCCTCCTAAATTCCCTCCCCTTCCTTAGGATATTTTCACTAGGCTTTACCTTCAGGCTGAACAGTGCCAGCATTTTCAGCCTCTCTTCGTGTGGCAAATGCTTCAGTCTCTTCATCTTTGTGGCCCTACACTGCACTGGCTCCACTAAGCCCATATTTTCCTCCCCAGTATTCCAGATGTGGCCTCCCCAGTGTGGAGCAGAAGGGAAGGATGTTGGTCCCTGGCACGCTGGTGGGACTCTCCATAACAGAGAGGCTGCTGGCTTTCATTTGTTTTGCTGTGTATTATTTGAAATTCTTCCTCTTTGTTTCAATTTTTGCTTTGCTGCCCAGCCCAAATCCAGTTTTGCAGCAGCTGCACAGAGAAACTGCACAAGTTTTTGCTCGAATCTGAGCAGAAAGTAAAATAAAATGTATGTTGGTGTGGGGTGACACCTGTTCTATATTCCCAAACCAGTCTGGCCAGTAAGAAGAGGTAGGTATGGGAAGGAATCACATGGCCCTGAGCTCAATTTCAGAAACTTAATCTGGAAGCTTCTGCAAGACTCTCAAGCTTTCTGTCACCTTCAGCTGGATGCTTTGGCTGCTTTCTCGGTGTTTGTATGAAAGGTTCAAGCTCCTCAGAGTGGCAATTGTCCCCTGCTGTGCCAGTGCTCAGTGCCCAGCACTGAAACGTGTCTCTCGCAAATAGCCTACAGCTTTTGGAATGGGTACGAGCACATGGCTTGTCTTGTGATCGACTTCAGAGTGTTTTAGAAATGCCTGCAAACCACTGGGACGGCAGAAAGATCTTGGAAAAGACAACCCTCAAGGGAGTGCAGCATTTTAAACTTGTGAACGGTTTGGCTTTTGAGTTTTTCAACTGAAGTTCACGAACCCAGAAATATATTTTAATCACATTTCTTCTCCTTTTGCTAAAACCCCCGTTAAGTCTATTTGCATTTCTGAGTAAGCCATAGAAGGATTAAATGCTATTTTCTTACTGTGCCTTGACTCTGCATTGTATCTTTGAAGTAGCTGTGTGACAAACGCTTGAAATTGAAAGTTCCTCTGAAAAAGAATTACTGTTCTTTCTAAAAACTTTTCTTTCTTCATGCTCGGGAGGTTTCAGGGCTCCCTTACAGCAGTTGATAATACTTATATCTGCAAATGGCAACAGCTGTGTCATCCTATTGCAATCAGGCCTGAGCAAGTGTGTCTCCACCAAGGTAAGGTTCATGGTGTTTGAGGAAATGTCAGCTATAGAAAACGTTTCAGTAGGCAAATGTCAGCGAGATATTAAAATGGTCTTGGTGGACAGAACAGGAGCATAATGTTTGCCAATTGCTAAAGTCACACTGAACTCAAAAAGCGATTGCATTTCTCTTTTTTCATCGTCACCTCAAAGTTGCTTGTTTTCAGGGAATTTGATTTCCTTTTTGTAGAGTGCATGTGTTTCTCCTGTAAGAGCAAACAGCTCAGTAGCTGGTAGTAGATCGATCTCATTTCTCATGAGGAGAGGGTTCCTGGCCAAGCTGAAACCTCACTTGAAGGTCTTTTCCTTCCTGGAATGCTGAAGGGACTATTTATTCTGCCTGTGGCTTGATGAACCTGTGACTGTAGCAAAGGACAGGAAATTCAAATCACAAGAAGTTACCACTGGATTATACAAGGACCAACAACCCTCTCATCTGCCCCCCCAATTCCTGGCATCAGTTAAATTTCCTCAATCATTAACTAATTAATGGATATAATAGCTTAATATTGCTCCCTTGAGGACTCTGTGATGAAACTTGTGGCTTATTAATCCACATTTTGGTCAGCTTGATCACTGGTAGAACATTGACTGTGGAAGGGGTTTTAATTCAATTAAAATTCAGTTTTAACAGATATATATTACTTTATTTTCTGCTTTTCCTCTCTCCGTCCTCAGCCTTTGTAGGAAATTGAGGAAGATCAAGTCTCTTAATTCTCCTGTTGGTTTTGGTTTTTTTGGGGGGGGGGGGGTCTTATTCCATCCCCTCTTTTAGATTTCCTTCTAGATAAAGCTCAAGGGGAGTTCTTTAATACTCTTTCCTTGATTTAATTGTAAATAGACACATTTTAATAAATTTTTTTGTGTATCTTCAAAATGTAGTTATTAAGGCAAAGTCTTTTGCAGTAAACTCAGCTTGAACTAGTTCAGCCTTTTCAAGCTGAATGTGCCACTTAAGTCAGACCATCAGTCAGTTTTCTTTTTAATTTCCTCATCTCATGTGTGTGTTCCATCACAACCTGTAACCATGTTAGCAAAATATGGTATTTTCTGGCAATAGACTCTGTTTGTAGAGTATATAAGCGTAGAAGACGGAGATGTGAGGACAAGTTATGACTATTATTTTGTTTTTCATCTGAATTTGCCTTAGCTCAGTAACATAATTTGAAATATCTGGGGTAAACTATTTAATGAAAAACAATGTTTAGTGGAATTTGCTTAGAAAACTAAGGAAGGTATAATTGAAACTGGAATTTGGTCTCGACACCTGTGCCATAATGAAGCTCTATTAGAATAGCTAATTATCACACTGTAATTGCTAAATATCTCTGTTAATGGCTCTAGTAATACAATTTTGATGGCTCTGGAGGAGAATGAGTGTCTATCCAGCAGAGCTCCAGCACTACCTCCAGCAAAGCTAGCAAAACCCCATGAGTCAAACCCCATAGACCAAGCTTAAAATGAGTCTTGAGTGAACAATTGCTTCTAATAATTGGGTAAGAGATTCCTAAATCAAGAAATTTTACATAATCTCTGCATTTTTTCAATATTCATAAACTGGTACAGGGAAATAGAATCACTCGTGTAAGAACAAGTCTGAGATCTCTGCAGGGTTTCTCAAGGATTCAGCCTCCAAATCTGTCCTCTGCCATTCAGGGTGTCTGTGATTCAGGAAACTAAAAAGCTCTGGCATTTATCTCATCTCCTCAAAGTATTGGGCAATGAGAGCCTGGAACAAACTGCAGGGTTTTTAAAAACTGCAGTCATTAAAAAGGAAATGTTTCTGTGTTGTTTGCTGGCCTCTTGTTTGCTCAACACCAGGTTTTGCCTGACTAAACTTGAGACACTCTCAATGTGTTTTCCTATTTCTTGAGCCATGCAGGTTTCAAACGATCATAGCTTGCATTTTAATCCTCCTTTCAATATGCAGTGATAATGAACCTTTCTGTATGTATGAATTGCACTGTATCATCTGTATGTCTTCAGACAGGATGTTTTAGAGGGACTCACACTGCAGCAAGACCTACCCATGCAAAGGGGAAATTCCTTTTCAAGATGATCGTGACTCAGTCCAGGACTGGCATTCTGCATATATGATGTTAATCAGCATCTTGGTATGCTGCAAAATGATACATCTCTAATGTGAAATCCATTTAATAAGTATGAATCAGTTTTGTTAAATGGTGAAGTGGTGATGAAAAACAATATTACCCTTTTAACATAAGCTACAATTAGAGTCAGAGATAAAAATGTCTTAGGATGAACCAGCAAAGAAATATTTGCAGTTGTGGTGAGTCCTTTCCATTCCTCCTGCTTTCATCTGTATTTATTATTGGTAATAAATAGTCCCCCTTCTAGCTGCAGCTTTAAAAGTAGCTTATCCCAAGGGTTTTACAAAAAAAAAGCAGATATAAGTGTTGGCTGCTGTGTTGTTTGCACACATTCCTGACCATGCTGCTGTCCAACCCCATGGCTGTGCTCCTGCTCTCTCACTCCCTCCTGGGTAACCTGCTGCTGCCTCAATGGGCACAGTTAGGGATTGGTTTTTGGTTTTTTTTTTTTTAATTTTCATTTTTTTTTAATTGGAGAATGTCAATTCATGTTCCCCTTAATCAAAATGCTTCTCTCTCCACACTCACCTCAGATACTCTGCATAAAACCTTGCTCTTGCAGCTCCTTTGGTAGTGTATTGGTTAAGACTTGGTTGGCAGGGCAGTTTCTCCTCTCAAATAAAAGAATCCAAGAAACTTGGCAACGTGGAAAAGTTGTTTGGCAGAATTCATTTTGAATTGCATCTTCAGAAGTGCTGGATATGACCCAAGGCATTAAAAAAGAGCAAAGAACATAAGCCATTTCTCTTTCAAAAGGTGGCAATAAACCAAGGTACTGTTACTCAGAAATATATCACATTGGAGAATATCTGAGAACACATTTTCCTGTGGAAAAGGCTTTCCTTTTCAAATATTCTCATAGCTGAAACATTGAACTGGTGGGAATAAATAGCTTATTGTCCAAATGAACTGTGCAGAAAATGTATTTTGACTAACCAAAGAAGAGATGGTAAACAATGTGATTGCACTGAACTGACTCTGGTAGGAGTTACCGCATCCAAAGGAGCAGTGGGCTGCATTTTTATGTAGTCTTTGTGTTATAATCTGGGAGGAAAAAAACACCCCAAGGGAATGGTGGTGTTACCATTGCTTTTATTACCTTCCCAGAAACTGGCCTTGTTGCAAGCATAGGTGTCAAGGAGAGGCTCAAATCAATCGTAACAGGTGAGCATCACCTAAAGAAACCAGCACCACTGTGATTTGCTGGGAAAATGCTAAATAAATATTTAAAATGAAAATGTTATTGAGTTACATGAACACAAAGGATCTGTTATTCTAATACTAATTAACTGAGTGTTTAAAGGCTGGTTTGGCAGAGTTTTTAACTATAATAATCTGCCGCTTTGCTTCTAGTTTCTGCACCATTTTGAAAGCAGAATGCACACAAGTCTGCAAAGATAGAACACAGAGCACTCACTGTGTTGAGAAAGGTAAAGACGCTTCATAATATGTGATAATTAAGGAAATAGTTGTCAGAAGATGTATCTGTGTCAGTTTTGAAGTGGTTTAGGGCCATGAAAACAATTGAAACTTCCAAGAAAAAATATCATTCTGCACTCTTAATTACTAAATACTCTAGACTCAGATTCTGCTCTCTCAGTGCGTTTCAGGAATAAGTATTTCATAAAACGTGAGTTTGTACAAATGCCAAACTGAGGCAAGGGAAATGTTTTATTTACAGCCCTTATTTTGGTAGCATGTGCAGTGCCATTGAAATGCTACTTGTGCTTCTTTACATCTGCTTGGTTACAGAAGTACAGCAAAGAGGCTCCACTGAGAAAATTGCCTAATATATAGTTATTTATTGGAAGGACTCGACTGCATTTTTTTTTCTTCTTTCAGTTCATAATCATAATGCTGCTTCATTTCCATGAAATTCTTCAGGGCAAGTACTTTCCTTGGAGGCAGTTTTTGTAACTTTGAGATCCCTGTTATTTAAATCCACAGCGCTCTTTGAGTAGACATCTGTGAGAAAATACTATAAAATGTTCTTTTCAGCAAGAAGATCACAGAGCAATGTAAAAAGGAGCTGCTTAAAAAAAAAAGCAAGCTTGTTTTTTTTTTCCCTTTTGTTTGCCTTTTTCATTAGAAAAATCAGTAGCGTTTAGTTTCAAGTAAGGCCTTCAATTAGTATTTAAGTGACTATAAGTATCTAATTATACTGCAATTAATTCCTTATCTGAATCACTTAATTTGGAGTGTAACTGAAAAACCTTGGGTTTGGGTAAATTTGGGATAAGTAATCCCAGTCAAAGTCTGATAGCAATTAAAATTAGGATGGATGGATGGATGGATGGATGGATGGATAGATGGATGGATAGACAGACAGACAGACAGACCACCCTGTAGGTATTGACTTCTAGGTCTGTGTAACATCACCACTTTGATGATGGACACTGG
>JAWWMP010000001.1:3683866-3776695 GCA_035047865.1 Dendrocincla tyrannina | reverse complement strand
GTTTGGGTAAATTTGGGATAAGTAATCCCAGTCAAAGTCTGATAGCAATTAAAATTAGGATGGATGGATGGATGGATAGATGGATGGATAGACAGACAGACAGACCACCCTGTAGGTATTGACTTCTAGGTCTGTGTAACATCACCACTTTGATGATGGACACTGGAGTTGGTAAATAGGCTGGAGTGAATTTTTGATGTAAACAGAGACTTTAGGTGCTCTCAGTGCTGCTCAGATGCTGTTATGAAATATCTGTTCCCACACAATGTGACATTAAAACCCTCAAAGTAATCACCAGGTTAGATATGAAACAAAATGCAATCATCAGATGTTTTGGTTTAGAGTCTGTATAAGCTTGGAAGGGTTTAATTGACTTTGCCATTCCCTTTGCCCCCCTGTGGAAGCAGAAGCGTCCTGGGGTTGAAGAGAATGTAGAGTGAAGTCCGTGGGGCTCCAGATACAGGTCCTAAGCAAAGAACTTGTTCAGAAATGGCTTATGAGGGCTTTCCCTCACTCCTGTCGACTCTGGAGGAGCTGCCTTTGGCACTTTTCCTCTGGAAAGAGTGTTTTCCTGGTGCAGCTGCTGCTTTTCTGTCAGACCTGGTTATAGCCCAGGATTAGGCAACACTCAGAGTCCACCAGGGGATGTGACATGAGGATATCACACCCGTTTTGGCCCATAAAGGGAGGGGGGGGGGGAAGATTGTGTGATTTGGCATGATTTTAGTGCATTGAGATTCTGTGAGTGTAGAGGTGGAAACAGAATGCTGATGCTTTCAGTGAGGTTCAGGTCTTACTGGGTTTTGTTGCTTCCCTTGAAAGAGGACAGTCTGTCTTCACAAAGCAGTTTCTCTTTAGTACGGAAAGTCCCTCGTGACTGTGGGATAAAGGTTCTGATTCCAGCTTTGTCAGAGTTGGGGCTGCAGCCTGTCAGCTGTCCCGGTGAGAAAGACACTGTGTTTTATTTAGTGTTATGAGAGAATAAAGCCCACTGAATTTCCTTTGGTGTTTCTGTGCAGTTCACGTGCAGAGGGAAATCATACCCTCAGCTCTGTGTGATCCCCAAGCAGCACTCCCCGTTACAAATGCCCAATTGATTTTTCACTTCCAGAGCTGCAGACAGCATTTAATCAGGGCTGTACAGTGCTTTGTCAGACACTTCAACAGCAGCACCATACACCTCTCTTAAACCCCACTGATATTTACAGTATCACTGAGCATCATTTACTGTGCCACTCTCAGGCTGTGGTAGAGACCAGGTAATTTTACAGCTCTCTGAAAATTGTTATAAATTACTTTAATATTTTTTCTAAATGAGCTTCAACTGGCTGATTTAGTCAGCAGTGGGGCCAACTAACAGTTGCACTACATCGTGTTGCACAGGAGGATTAATCTCAGTAAGGGAAAAGGATTGTAAGCTCAGATGAGGTTTTGGTGTCAGTGGTAGCCATACCAAAGAAAAGCAAGATCAGGAGTACTTATTACTCTGTTACTTATTTGGCTTTTGGAGAAGTAAATAGGGCAACAATTGGTGGGATAGAAAATTTCAGTCAGAGGAATCACTGGAACCCTTGGTGGGCACAGCAGACCACGTGCAGTGAACAAAACAGGAGTCTGGAAGAGATTGTCAAAAATACTTTCATTAAGTAAAAGCTAATCACTTGAAGAGTGATGATTAAAATGATAATTACCTGTGGTTTTTCCGCTACCTGACATTCAAGTGGCAAACTGCATGCATTCTCCAAGAAGAAAGTATGTAATCATATAATTAAAGGAGCATGAGGGGTTGAAATGGGTGCTGTGTGTGTAACCTTACGTTTGTTCCAGTACATGCTTTTAAATTTCTCCCTTTGTCTTTCACTGCTGTCACTAATCTGATGGCTTTCTAACCATCAAGCACCTATGAGCTCGTAGGACCAAAGGCTCAAAGGGCATTTAGGATAGGTATGACAGGATATATCGTATGATACACTCATGTGGGAAGAATAAAACGTTATATTTCCTACACTCAAGATCTTTTAAAAACACTTAATACTGTAATAATTCCGTTTTCAGTTGTTTATAACATGAGGCTTTTTTTCCTCCTGTTTTATTCTTTGGGGAATGACGGGACAAAATGGAAAACAAAGGTTTTGCCCTGCCAGGTGTTTCTGAAGACTTTTTTGTTGGAGTTCCTAGTTGAGTTAAGCTGTGATGTCCAAATGAGATTATCGGAACTGTTTGTGTGAGGATGAGGGATGGATTGAAGACTAAAGGGCCAAAACAGGGGAAAAGGAACTTCATTTCCTGGTACAATAAACCTGAGCCCTCACATTTTTCTGCAGCACAAACCCAAATACTTGAAACCCATGTAGTGGCTGGAGCTGGGGTGGGTTTGGCTCTGTATATAGACATCTTTACATGTGCTAGAGAGCATAAGAAAAAGGAAAAATATATCTGTAACCTGTGGATGAAACTGAGTCTTCTCTTGGGCTGGAGCAGAATTCCATCTTAGACAAGCAGTTGCTTATGGCATTTCCATTGCTACTTGCATTTTCAACTGAATTTGCAACTGAACAGTGTGTCAAAATGCAGATTCAAATTCTGAAATAATTTCCAGCTTTACAAAAAGCTGAATGGAATTTTAAAAAATTGTTTTCTGCACTGGTTTTGCCCCTAATAACTTGAATATTTTGAAATGGCTTTTATAGAAATTAATAATGCCATCTCCACAGCTGAAAATTCTTCCTAGAACTTTCTTGGAACTTGGAAAAACCACACGACCACTTCTACTTGTAGGATTCATGTCATGGTTTTTAGAAATATGACTATTAAATTGAGCATTAAAAAACCTTCTGTCCTTATAGCGTAGACATTTATCAAATTGTTCAGCACCATCTTTTTTATTTTTTATTTTTTCATTGGATGTGCCGATGCAGAAGGAAATTTTAGTCTTTTTTTAAAGGTACATCAGCTGTATACACCATATGAGTAACATTTTTTGACAGTAAGCTCCTGATCCACAGTAACCAAATTTCACCTGTTTTTCTGCCCTATCCCCCTCTGCAGTAGCTCTTACACTTTTCCCTGCTCTCCTGAATTCCTACATGGCGGAATGGACCCTTGCACCAATAAATTAATAATAAAAAGTCCTTGCCTTGTTGGTGTTGGGCTTCTCTTCTTAAATTTCAAGTTCCCAGAGAGCGTAGAGACTCAGGTTTGATTTTGTTTTTCAGTTGCACTCAGAGCAGGAGCTTTTTAAGCCATCTGTATATGTCAGATAGGCAACCCCAGGTTTATTTATATGCAATATTTACTCTTTTTGCAAAGCAAACATAAAGAAATAAATCCAATGGCACTTTTCTATCCCAAGCAGTCTTAAAAGAGCACCAGAATGGTTTCCAGTGCTGCTAATTGCAGGGCAGTTTTTTACCACACTACTGCCCGCCGTGGTTTTCCAACCCATTGTTTGCCTTGGCAAAACGGAGCTGAAAACAGCAAAATATTGGAGTTAAGTGCCCATTTCTTCCTGAAGTTTCTCAGCTGTGGAAATAGAGCAGCAACTTGCCTGAGTGCTGCAGGATGTAAATGATAATGCTCCAGTCCTTCCAGGCAGGGATCCTGATGAACAAGTGCTGCTCAGAGGTTGTCAAGGAATCGCTGCCATGTGCTGTGGATATCAAATATCTTTGCTGGCTGTAAATTAGTGAACACCCCGTGTTCTATTGCATTAATTGCAGATATTTCTTCTTAAGGATAGCATTTGTTAATGTATTCATAGGCCATTTGTTTTAATAAATACCAATTTTACTTCAGTGTTTGTGCGAACAGCCAGACTCAACCGGGTTATAAATCTGCTGTGTTCTTCCTTTCTAAATGGCACATTGTGGCTGTCGACCTTGTGTTAAGATTGTTTAGGAAAAGAAGGAGACATTTTCCTGCGCTTTGTTCTGGTTTTTCCCCTCACTGCAAAAGTTCTGATGTCTTTCCTTAAGAGAAGTTGAGTTTTCTAGTAGTGTGGGCATATATAAATATATATATATGTATTTTAAATGCTGAGTAAGGAATGTTTGCACTTATGAATTTTAAGTAATGCTATCTGCCCTCTACCAATGCATTCTAATGGATTCTTTTAGGAACCCATGAATCTCAGAGAACTAAAGACTTGTGTAAGGAGCTGATAAGTAGATTTGGCTATAAATTCCTGCAAGTTTGTGAGAGAGAAGAATTAGGAGAAATGAACCCTCTCTTAACCAGGAGAGCCCACCCAAGCACCTTATAAATGTCTCCACTTATAGAAGTTGAGGTTGTAAATTGCTAATGATGTATTTATCCTCTTAAAAAGCTCTTATATGAGCTATCCTCATGAGAATAATCAAAGCAAAAAAGCAGGTTTTTTTGTTCTGTTTGCAGTGGTTTTTCCCTGCTGCTTTGTGCCAACTGGCACTTGTTACATTACACCACACTTTATCTCTGCAATGTGTGGAAAAATTATACAGTTGATATGATTAATGGCTCTAATGAAAGTCACCGAAACGTGACTTTTCCAGGGGAGGACCAAGTTTAAAATAAAAACCTTGGGGAATTATTTGGACTTGAGATGTGAATCTGATCTTAAGGTAAATTTTCACAAGATCATCTTGGCTTTGTGGAATGGCCTGATTTTCTGTGTCTCAAATACAACCTCAGGTGGTTCTGATGGGTGGCTCAGTCTCCATAAATCTGTGGCTGGGCACATAGTCTATACATTTAATTTTCTTTTAAAACTTCTGTTTAGCAAGGCACTGTGAAACTTGTGCTTTTCCAGCTAAGCCCATTTGTCTTGAACAATTTTAGACTAAGTCAATTAACTTATTAATTAGCTGATCACAGATGCAAGAGGATATATCTATCTTTTTCAGTCACTCTTATTTACTCATTTCTTTATTTTTCTTATTTCAGATTTCAGAGTAAGTTGGTTTTTCTTTGTGTGTTTTATTCATTATTCAGCTCGTAGTCCCTGCAGGGGTTGCTGGGCATCAAGGGTAGTTTTTTGTTGGAAGTATTCAGCATTTAATTCACTATTTCCCCCACTGCAGTCAACTGGCACATCTGCAAAGCAAAAAGGAAATGCAGATTGTGGGTGAACCATTTGCTGCTGATTCTGGCCCTGCTACTTTGAATTTCAGGGCTCTGCTAAAGACCAGATTGCAAACCTGAGAGCCACTGAAGTTTTCCCCCTGCAGCTGGACCATGCGTGCTGTCAAATTTAATGCTATTCTATGGATTTTTACAAGCAAACTTTTTCTTTGCAGGGATTAATATACTCAGTACTGAACTACTCTTCACTTAATAGAGCTCTGTGAAAGTTGTCCCTTTGTAAAAATGCCCTTACAGGTGTCAGCTGTGTTACTTCAGGTCCAGTGCTCCCAGAATGCCTGTGGTTTTAAACCTCAAATTGGCATATTGCTTTGAGGAGAGCCTTGCTCTGTGGGAATTAGAATAGAAAACAGCTGATAGAAACCAGCTGAAAGCATTTGGTGTGATACAAGCAGAAATAGCATCGTGTGTGCATGTGGGCTGGGCTGCTTTGGCTGCATTAAGTTCATATCTCGGCCCCTGATAAATTCACTCAGCAGTTCATGTTCTGGAAGCACCACTTAAGAGTTGAAATAGCCCCAGTCTTAACAGTTTGCTGGCTGAAAAGGTATGTTTTATGTTCTTAAAATTATCTAGACTGTATGTTGATTAAGAGTTTCCATTGATTTAAGTGGAATGCAAAGTTACAGCTGCAGAAAACCTGAGCTGGGAAAGTGCCTCCATCTGCCTTTCTTACCTAGAAGAATTAGGACGTTGTTACTCAAAGGGAATAAACACCGTAATTAAGATTTTGCAGTCAATTGACTTCTAAACTCTTGTATTTGAGGTTTCCTCACAGGCCTCTGTCTGTGGAACACTGAGTTTGGCTTATTCTTCATTTAGTTGCAACCTTTCTATTTGTCGAATACGTTTTTGGTGGGGGTGTGTTTGGGTTTTTATTTTTTTAATTTGGTGTTTTGTTGGGGGTTTTTTGGTGTGTGTGGGGGGTTCTTTTTCCTCCCATTTTAGAAGGGACAATCAAGTACGGAGGTAACTGGGAACATTGGACTGTGTTCATATTTCTGGTGTGAAATCTCAGGCAAATGTGCTCATGTGCTTATAAGGAGTCTGTTGATGTTTTTCCTGCTTGTTTTTAAACCTCCTTGAATATACTCAAAGATAGGGTAAACATTTTACGTGCCTTCCCTAAATATTAGTGGATTGGGTTTGCTTCTGATTAGAAATTAAGCATAGAAGAAGAGCTTGATCCATCTCTTTTAAAGGGTTAGATTAGCAGGAGATCCTGTACAAGAACATGAAAAGTAATTTTGCAGCTTCCTTGCTTATATTTTTAGGCTTGAAAATACATGATTTGCTAGGGAAAAATATTCTGAATTCTGGTTTATTTTGTCTCAAATTCTTCTTTCTTTTAGGAATGGAGTATGGAAAAGGAGTTATGATTAAATGAGTGTTATGAGCTATAATTAGGTTATGACATCAGGAAGGAGGAATAGATATATTTGGCACATCTTTGATGTCTGAACCAGTAGGATTTGGCTGTTGAGCTCCTTTGGTTTCCTCCCATAAATTAGAAAAGGATCATAAAGACTTTTACTTGTATTCAGTGGTAGGAAAAGAGCAGATAATATACAAACATATACATGTGCATACATTTACATACCTTCTTATGCACAGTGGTTGTGTGCATGGGCACATCCAGATGACTGAGTCTGGGTCTCATCTTTATATTCTTATTTTCTCCAACAGAAGGGACAAGAGGAGAAGGCTGGTGTCATATCAAAAAAAAAAAAGCTCTAACATTCTCCCTAGTTCTGAAATAAATCTGTTCTATTATTTTACAGTAGGATACCAAAATATTAAAAGAAATGCCAACGTATCTTTATTCTGTAAGGTTTACAGAAGCAAAAATATTTCGTGCTGCTTTTTGGTACAATGTAAAATTGAATGATACAGGGAAAACCTGTGCAAGCGTAGGTTACTTTATTTTAGATATTTTTAGGCAGCCTCCTGCTCAAATATAACTGAGCCACCACCATTTCATATGAGGTTAATAGACAATTGTAATGGAGAATAAGGAGGCTGGCAGGTAATGATTAAAATGTGGTCGCTGCTGTCTCCATTGCATAGGTGAATACCAATATTAGCTTGAAACCTCAAATTCCTGGAGGAGATGATTTTCCAGTGTTGTATTTTCTTATCTTGAGTCACTTCATTATTAGTGTCTCAGGCTTGTTAATAAGTGGGATTCATGTGCCTATGAACAAGGAGCTCGATAAAAAGAGCACAGTTATTATTTCTCTGTGCAAATCTCCCCTAGGCAGATGAGGAGGTTTCCCTGGCAGCAGAAATGATGCATTCTCAGTTAAGGATGTCAGAAACATCAGGTCTCTTGTAGGTGACAATTAATAGTAGTTTTCCATGAAAAAGAAGTGCTTCAGGAAAAATATGCTCTTCAGATCAGGTAGGGCTGCCATTTGTAGGAGGAACTCTGTAAAGGAAACTCCTCGTGGCGCTTCATTGCTGGAAGAACACGAGTGACCTTTGAGCTGGTATCACTGGGTTGAAACACCATCTCTGCTGCATGTTGATGAGTAAATGCCCAGAATTCCTTTGGGATTCAGTTTCTTGTTGAAATGCCACTGAACTAAAGATGCATCGCTCTCATGTGAATGAGCCTGCATTGTGTGCTAAAGGAGAAGGGGGCTGTTTCAATGTAAAAGTTGTGGTATAGTTGTTTACATTGGATATGTGTATGTAAAACTGAGCACCTCTGTGTCCCTGGGGGGTTGGAAGTACTTTTTGGTACATTTAAAGGCTTTGAGGATGGATCACTTGTCTCGTGCTTTAATGTTTGTTGTTTTCACAGTTGCATTTAGATCCAACGATGGTTATTCTAACAATGTCCCTTATATTGTCATATCCAAGGCCACGTTGTCATGAGCTTTTCAATTCCAGAGCCAGTGCCCATCACTTCTCTGTACAACTAAAACCAGTGGTAAGCACATTTCTGCCACAGTGAGACTGATAATGGTTTCCCTTAAAGTCTTTTTAATGATTCAATTTGAATCAGTGATCTCCAGAGGAAGGAAACTCCATTTGTTAGGGGGTTTTATATTTTAATTCTTTGAATGAAAAATGTGTCAGAGAATAAAAGAAAAAAAAAATCATCTCTGCCTTTTTTCAATTCCCCAGACTTGCAGAATAGCTGCATATAGAAGAGGAATGTGTCACTCCCCCAAAAGAGAAGCTTTGTTGGTGAAATGAGGTGATGTAATTGCAGGCACTGTGGCCTCTGTGCTGGTCTGAGAAAATGAGCTGACATACCTGCTCCTGCTGCCGTGGGTTTAATTATGTTTGCAGTTGCACGTTCCCTCAAATTGAGGAACAGGGGCCCAAATGACTCCTTACTCAGGGAGCTTTAGCACTCTGCTGCCACAGGAATTACACCCGTGCCTGAGCACAGCAACAGGCAGGTGAATTGGTGGCTGAAGCATTTGCTGTTTGTTGGAGTTCAGGCAGGTGACATGAGATGATTTTCCAGTCCGCTCCTGCAGTTCCCATTCTGGCTTCATCCTGAACTCGCTGGCATGTTAATTTTTAGTTCTGTGCAAGTATATCAAGGGTTTAAAAAAGGGAGGAAAAAAACCCAGAAATGTTAATGAAGAGCTTATTTTCATGTGATGAGAAATGTTAATTAGATAATGCATAATTTGCTGTGACTCAGGCGGTGGAATGAAGGCATTGCCTGAACTTGTCTGGAAACAGCACGTGATTGGAGATGGTTGGGCTGCACTAAGGCAAGTCCCAAGAGTTGTTTCTTAAATCCAACACTGAGATTGTCATGCTGAATGCTGACCTTCATTTAGAGCAGCCCTGCTCAGACAGTGGAGTCAAAACGCAAATGTTTAGGGTGGGGGTTTGCACACTGGGCAGCTTCAGATGATGTGCTGTATAAAATGGGCAATGCCCATATGATAGCCCTGGATATTTGAAAACTCAGACCACACCAAAGCCTCAGATTGTATGAAGGGAACGTCTGACCTGCATGTGTAGTTTCTACATTTTGAGACACTGTGGTGGTTTAAAGAGTTGCAGGTTTGGGGTTTTTTATGAGGACCCAGTCTCAGTGAATTGAGGCAAGTAATGTAATCTTAATTTTAGATTGCATATACAAGACAGGGAAAAGTCTCCCCCTTCCTAAGGAGCTGGACTCTTAATAGCTGGCTGTGTGCAGGTTGCCAGGCTTTGAGGGGACTGAAAACAATCTGTCTTTTGATGTTCTCATGGTGTGTCTCCCCAGGCTAATTAGCAGTCAGCACTTGGTGATGGATAATGGGACTTGGCTGGTAAATAATCTCGTTTATGTTTAAGTGGTTTTTCTGCAGTCAAAACGTGGGTAAAAGGGAATTTCAGCAGAAAATGAAGGGAAGGAATTTCTCTATGTTGCACCTCTTGTGAGTGAGTTGTGCCATTGGGGAAAAAATAGAGTCAAGAGAAAAACTTCCAAAGGAGAGATCTGTCCTACATTTTGTGACTTAAAATTTATAAATTCTTTAGCTTCTTCCATGGATCTAAATGTTATATGGTCAATTTTATGTACAAACTTCCCAGAACCTGCATGTCATGAATGTTTGAGAAATGACCAAATGAATTCCAATAACACAGGATTGAGATTTTGAAGATAAATTGACATAAACACGACACCATCTTTGGCTTTCCTCCTTCTGTTGCCCCTTTTGTGGGTTCAGAGGTTTGTTCCCTGCTGCTTCAGGGGTTCTGGGTCTCTTTCCCCTGTTTGATGCTGCAAAGCCTTTTTTTGCCCTCAGTTTGTCAGTTCTCAGAGGCGTCACCGGAGGATCTGTGTGGGCACAGGTGTATTTATCTGTACACTTCACTGGAAATACTTAGAAGAAAGTATTATATGAAATGACCATTCGTGTTTCATTAAGAAAAAATTGCTGTTCTCCCCCATTTCAATAGACTTTCTTACTGCACTGTGATAATTAATAAATACAACACAACAGGGCATGAATTAATTTATACCTGCTAGGTAGTTAGCTGTGAATCTGACAGCTGAATGCATGTCAGCAGAGCCATCTATGCTTTAAAAATATTCTTCTGGTAGCCCAGCACTCTAAGACTATAAAGTACACACAAACACACCTGTGTTTATACTTTTTTCTTCTTTTTTTTTTTGCTCTATATATCTACACACACACAACTGGAAGTTCCTGGGTAGTCACTGATGAGACTTCCATGGTCCATTTTTCTCTACAACTTCTCTGGGAGTCTTGTTGAGATCTCATCTAGTCGGGACAATTTTCAAGTCTGTGGAATGAAATGAGCAATTTACAGCCCGAGCTCAGAATTATTACCAGGCAGTCATGCCTCTGGATTTCTCCTGCCTTTTTTTTATAACAAGAAATATTTTGGTGGCCTGCTATTGTTGACAGCTTTGCTGTAAGCTTTCTAACAGTAATAAAATAGCCCCTCCCGTACAGCAGCTAATTCAAGATTTATGGAGCATGTGGAATTCTTCTACTCCAAGACTGAATGTGTGTGCAGTCAGGAAGCAGAGTGTGAACCCAGGGAAACCGAGGAGGGCATTGCCTCTCATTCTGCTCCATGGACCATAAACCACCTGCTGCTCTGAGTGCCAGGCCACCAGAGAAGTTGGAGGCTTCCCAATCCCCGAAGTCATTTGCAGTCATAAGTTTAAACACTGAAAAGACAGAAAGGATATAAATCTTCCCTAGTAATTTTTTTTCAGTGTCATCTTCCCATCCTTGTTGCATTTCCTTGTATGTTTTCTCTAATGTCTCTGCTTGCAACTTCTTCAACCTTTATAATGCACTTTCTGTATTGTCTTACTTTGGGCCTTTAAATCATATATTGATGTTCAGGTTGGTGTGTGGATAATTAGGCCTTTCAAATGTATTTAAACAAAGTGAAGGTTGCAAGTCTCATGTTTAGGATTGCAGCTCTTTTATGGGCTTGGAAAGCTTCACCTGAAAATCTTTGTCACGACTGGTGCCCAACAATTGTCTTTGTGTACAACAAAAGGAATTGTCACAAAACCTGGCTTCATAAACATTGGTTCCTTAAACCCCTGGCCCTTTCTTCTTAGTTTCCTTGGGCAAATTCCATACTAAATATACACTGGATAAAGCAGCACATAAAAACAGTGGGGCCAGGTGCCTTCTGTGTCCTACAGTGGGTGGAGGGTTGAGCTAAAATTGCCTGGAGAAAACTTCAATAGTGGAAGTTTATCAAGAGTAAGAAATGTGAGTGTCACTTATTAATGTGAAAACCAGCTCATTGTTATATCACTTTTATCACAACAAACAGCTGTACTTTGTTTTCATCTGATTTCTCCCAGGAGTGCATTTTACTCTTATGAAGGATTTATGGAGGAGTTTGGTCTCTTGGTTCTCTGATGTTAAATTTCCTGCAAAAGTTAGGGGGAAAATGTTTTCCCTTGTGTAGATGGGAGAAATGGTTAATCCTGCAGAGAGCAGTGGTTATTCCTGCTGAGTTTATTGGTCTTGGCATCTGTTACAGGTAATTTTGGATTGTTGAGGTTGGACTCAAGGACCATAAGGGATTCTGTCCTGCATTACCTTGCCGTGTTCTAATAATGCCAAAGCAGATGAAGGTGCAGACAGGTCTCTTCATGCTGCGTGGAGTAAAATAGCTGTTAAGTTCCCCCCATCTTCTTTTCTGTGTGTTGCATTTTTGTTTCCTTCAGTTCTGCTTTCAGTGTGTCCTGCTTCTCCTTCAGTCTGCCACGTGGCCTTTCTGAAACTTTTAGTGACCATGATTAAGAGGGTGTGTCACCTGGGGGAGTGAACAATTTTATTCAAAGACTTTTGTGTCTCTTGCCCAACCTTCTGGTGTGAATCCCGTGGTGTAAAGTCCTCACAGACTCTTCCATAACCTTGCAGGCACCAGAGTGAGAGGTCATGGGGCATCTGAAGTCTAATGAAAGCTTGGGTTTGTTGTAGGACCTACTAATTACCTTGTGTTGATGTGGAGACAGTCATTGGCATAAAGAAACTGGAGTGGGCACGGGTCTGAATCCCAGAAAGCTTCCAGATTTTATCTGGGGGACAGGATGCAACACCAGTGGCACCATGGGGGCAGGAACTGCAGCAGCAGCACCCTGGCTGGCTCAGCCTGAAAATGCATTCAGCGCAAATTAATGAATTATTAAAAAATAAAAGGATATGTTGCCCATCTTCAGGGCAACCTCCGACCCGTGTGTCTCAAACGGAGAGTGTTCTTTAAGGGGTAATATTTGTCTACCTCAACTTTCTTTTCTCATTTGTCTACAAGCTGCTGCAGTGTCAAGATGAGAAGTTGTAAATCTGCATGTAGTGAATGAAAAGTGGCTTTCCAGCATCTGGGTAGACTTAAGGGGGATTTCTACATTGCCTTAGCAGACATTTCATTTTGGGATGCAGCTAACTTTAACTATGCTACATTTGTGTCTGGGGTTGTACTGGGGGTTGGACTTTTAGTTTGTCAATACTTAAACACCTCAAAACTTACGAAGACTTCACTTCTACTTTAGGAGGATATATATATATAAAGGCACTGAAAAAGATTTCTTACTGTGCACAGCTAAGCAAGCAACTTAGTATTAAAATATGAAAGCAAAAGGGATATTGGCTATTAAATATGAGAGTAATGGATGGGATTTGAGGTAATTCTGTAAGCTACGTACATGCCTATGCAGATAATTCATATTTTAATATTGATGGCAAACATTTTCACACTAAAATATGTATAGGAAAAAGGAAATTGACTATTAAAGATGTATGTAAAGAGAAAAATGTAAATGATATTTGGAAAGTGATACGCCAACTATGATCTGCCCTGACAGCTTTTCTTTTTAAATTTGCAAGTTGGAAAGAACGAAATCAGATTACAAGAAAAACTATTATGTATCACAGTAATGTACAAAATATTATTCAAATCAGCAGAAGTCCTTTGTTGCTAATACATACCAAATGAAATAATAAATGGAAATGCATTGAGCAAGCATACTGCGGAGAATAAGACAAATTTAGAAATGGCTCTCCCTAGGCTGGCAGAAAGGCACTTCAGGAGCGAGTCCTTCCCTCCTGCGTCCCTCTGTGATTGGCACGGGGACCACAAAGTAACTGTGCACGGAAAACACTTGTCAATCCTGCCAGATGTTCATCCCAGAGTATGAGATGTCCATTTGCCATAAGCCTGCCTTATGTGGGGCCATAAGAGGGCTCAGTGACCTGCCCGTGCACAGGCTCAGGTACAGGACCCTTCGAGTGCTGCAGTTCCACCTTCCTTTTCCCCACTGACTCGGGGTGGCATCAGTCCCGTTGTTGTGCTTGGCACATGCAGGATATTTAAGACAGAATCATCTTGCAGTTCCCCATGTAGTTTCGGGTGAGCCTTCGAGGAAGGATGCTTTGCCTTTGTGGTAGGTGTGCAAGCTTTCAGGGGCACCAAAGGAAGGCAGGGGTAAGGTAAATTTTTAAATTGTGAGTTTTTATCACAGGTTCTGCTGTGCAACTGCAGAATAATTTTCTACCAGCCGATGTAGTCAGAGCCTCAAAGTAAGAAATGTTCCTGGTAGATTTAGGACTAAAATAAAAAAAGAAATTATAAGTGTATACGTGTGTGTTTGAGAAAATCAGATGTGAACCTCCATTTTTCCTTTCTGTAGAAACTGTAAGTATTTTATAATTTTAAAATCTTGCTAGTTTAAGGAAAGTAGATTCTCATGGCTGAATACATTAATATCAAATAATGTTGTTGGGTTTAATACTTGAAATTTTTCCTCCATTATTCATTAAAAAATAGACTGAACCTGTTGGTCTCTTAGGCATTTTTGTGTAGCAGTGAAGGCAGTTGTGACAGCAGCGAGCCATTCTGCTTCTCTGGGCGCTGGGCTTGGGTTTCACCTGTGGTGGATGCCTCTCTTTATGGTACCTGAGCAGGAAAGGAGTCTAGAGGTGTTCCAGAGCAGCAGGGTGAGCTCAGATCCTCACGGAGTTCCCATGACCCTTTCAAACACATGGGTGCATTTTGACACTCTATTTTAAGGTGGAACTCCACTGTTAACCTGCTGTCCCAAACCTATTCCTTCCCCCAGCCTTACAGCTCATGGAGAAGCTGAGGGAGTTTTAGGGGCCAGTGCTTCCCTCCAGGACTTTTTTTTCATCATGCTCTTTAAATTTGCTTTATTTCAGCTGTCAGCACCTTCAGTGTGTTTGTGTGGTGTCTTGCTCAAAACCTTGGAGCAGCTTCCCCACTTAATGCCTTTGCCTGATTTTTAGCTCTTCTGTGGCCTTGCCATCCTCCCTTTTCCTCTCTGGAGACTTGACTGGATATCGAAAACAGGGGGAGCAGAAAAGGTGCCTGAGCAGTGTGTGATGAGATTTATGTGGTGTCTGCTTGAGGAAGGTCTAAGATGGCCAAAGCAGAGGGTGAGCACAGGAAATCCTGCTGCTGGCAGCTCAACTTGCTAGTCACAAGTTCAGGTTGAAGTCAGTGTTATCCAAGCGCTGTGTGAACTTTGTCTAAAGCTCTGATTAACAAGTTTACTTTCAAGGCACAGCTAAGTTTATTTAGGTCGAGTAAAGCATCAGCGTGTCACGTTTTGGCCTCCCAAGGTCTTCTGTTCCTCCTTGCTTGGATGGAATTAGGAGAAGGTGGTGTATGATCAGTGAACTGAAAAGGCAGATGAAATTTGAAAGCATTTTCTTATGCACTACAGGGAGAAAGTAATGAGGTGTTCTGCCAGAACCTCTATCAACTTAAAAGTGTCAGATTGTTCTGCAGAAATTTCCTACCCAAACACCAGGGAGGTGAATGTGACAAGATCTCTCATCAGTACAAAGTCACCCTTACCCAATTGTTCATGAGTTTTTCCTTCCCCACGCGGGGAACATCCCACCCTACTTTTACCAGAGGATTTCAGGGGAGGTCTTTTAGCTCTGCTTTTTCAAAGGTTGGAAAAAACTGGAGCAAGGACAAGAAGGAAATTGCAAATGTGAAGAAGGAATTTGTCCAGGCAATCTGAATCCCAAAGGAGGGAGCCAGTGAAATGACCGTGTTCTTGTTGCTCATTGGAAGGAGCATTGGTAGGGCTTGGGAAGCAAAGGGAGATGCACACCAGGCTGGATGGCAATGGTGAATCCAAATATATGTGTAAAGGGAAGGATAATTTGTGTCCGCTCTGATTTTTGTTTATTTTTGAGGTGGTGGAGATAGGTGGTGGCTTTGCTTTGTGTCACTTGTCACGGGTGTCACCACGTTTGAGACAGAAGGAGAGAATGGCAATTGTTTAGGACAGATAGAGAAATGCAAAGGTAGGAATGATCAGAAAGGTGGTGAAAGGTGCATACAACCCGTTTTGAGCACAAAAGTGGAAACCAACATGGAGAGTAGGCAAGTTCAGAGCAATATTGTTGTTTATAACCCAAATCTGTCGAGGTAGAGACTGGCTTTCTTTTGCAAAATATCCAAGTCATGTGTTGGGACTCTGAGGAGAGATCCTGCTTTTAGAAGTCTTTTCCAGGCTCATTGTTCCCCAAATGATGCTCTAATAAGTTTCAAATACAAGTGGCATCGATCTCTCCCTCCCTCTAAAAGTTGTTTCACAATACGCAATCTAAAACAGAACAAAAAATTGAATTGCAGCAATTATAGAGGTATTGTGCTTTTTCTACACTGCAGTGAAAAGAAGTCACGATGGCTCGGGGTTTGTACTTTCAGAATAGGAACAAAATGATTTCAGAACGCGGAATTTTGATAGAAAACAATGAGACTCATTTATTTGTGAGTAATTTTACCTATTTTGCTGGTGTGCCTTTCATTGGTCTGATTTTGCCAATGTATTTGTTTTTCTTTTCTCTCGCTCTTATCACCAATTCAGAGTTTCCAGGCAAAAGTTTCAACTGATATAAATAAGCAAAGTTCTTTGAAAATGCTGAAGTAACTCCCTCATTTAAATTTGCAAGGAACAGACTATGCTCACTTTAAGTAATAGCTGTTTTTCCTCATTGTAAACAGTGGCATTCTGCTTTATAAATGAAATAATTTCTTTTGAGTGCTTGCAAAGAAGGTGACAGCAGTGGAACTTTGTGAGATTTGAGGAAAAGCAGCTTCAGGAAAAGATTGAGACATCACGACTGTGCAAGTGGGTTTGTCTTAGATGAAATTCAGCTGGTAAATTTTACCAGTTGCTGGATTTTCCCAACCTGTGACTGCAGGTATGACCACGTATTTCTCAGTCCCCCTGCGGTGCCTTGTCACTTTACTCTGCTCTAACCAATGAAACCGGAGTGTTGGGTGTGTCACTCAGCTGACTTTCTGGCTGTGTATTTCTTCATTTGCAGCAGTAGAACATATTTCAGCAGGTTCTCTTGGACCCACTTTGCTATTCAACTGGCCTGGCCTCTTAATAATTGTTTTGGTCTCTGCCTCTTGTCCAGTTATTTCTAACATTTGCTTTTTGGCCACTGCTGGGCACTGAGCTGACATTTAGGAATGGGAGAGTCCGTTCCTTTCCAAGCAAAACTAGGATTTTTTTTTTTTGCTAATTTTTTTAATTTATTTTCTGAAGTGTATTTACTTCTCTTTTCTTATATTAGATTTCATCTGCCTTCTGCTGCCCAGTTATTCAGTGCCCCCTGCAGCTATCACATACACACAGTCAGCTTTTTTACATGTTTTGTACTTTGGAAATTCATATCCAAACTTGGAAATATAGAAAGGTTTAAACCTCTTGAGTAATTCATGCTCCAGAGACTCTGCCATGTGGGCAATAAGAAAAAGACTCAGTTCTAATTTAATTTTTGCTGAATTGAAGAATAAAAAATTGAAGCAAGTTGGTATAATTGACTTTTCAGATGTGGAATTTGCATTGCTTTATTTTTTTTCTTCTTTGTAGATAGTGAATTAATTTCTTAACAGAAAATAGAGCAAAGTAAAATTAAAAATAACCAAAATAATAAGAGTTTTGCTTATTATTTTGGAGGAACTGTTACACTGGTGCTCTTGAAATAACAGGGCTGTCTCACACTGTAAGGACTAATGAGATCTTGATCAAAGTAATGAGTGCAGACTGGAATTTTTTCTCTCTATGCAGATTTTTTAGTTTATTTTTCAATTTTATACACCTACAGGATAGTTTTTGAAGGCACAATAAACAGTATAAACAGTACTGTTCAGAAAGCAACATTGGTGTTTTGTTTGGGTTTTTTTTCCCTGGGAAAATTCCAGATTCCGAAATCTGGCAGAATTATCCATGTCTAGGTCTGTGTACCAGGACAAAATTACAAAGTGGGGCTCTAAACACTGGAATAAAAATGGGAGAAATGAAAACCAGGACTGAAGGTGAACTAAGAATAAATTAAAAAAAGGCAAAGGAGTAATAGTGTATTTCTTACTGTCTGTGAAGCACAAGAATACTGAGCTTTTATTTTCATTTCGGATATTTTTCCTCGAGGTGTAAAATTCTTTATTCATGCTTTCAGAGGTTTGTTCGCTGTCACATCTCTAGGTTTGTCACTGGCTCAGCTTCTTTAAGAAACTCTTTAGTTGGCAATAAATAGGCACAATAATGATGGCAAAAATGGCCAAAAAAAGCTTTTCAAGGTAGGCAGAGAACACTGTCCTTCCAGGCTGTGTCTCTGCCTGCTGCATGTGGAACCCCACGGTGGTGTCTCAGCCTCTCTCAGAGCCCAGCTTTTCCAGCAGCATCCGTCAGTCATGGCATTAATTCCAGCTTTTATGCTCCAAGGCCATTGCGTGTTAGTAAGCAATATATTATCCCCAGATTTGGGTTCTTCCTGCCCATTTTCCCCAATGGTGGTGTTTTTTTTTCTCCTGAGATGTCCCAAATCATGGTTGTTCACACAGTGTTGTGCTGGGTAACTCCTGTGAGGCACCAAGTGTCCTCTGCTCGACTTCATTTCACTGGGGTTTAATTTTGGGTCACCATGAAATAAAATTGGCAATGTTACCTGCCCCCAAAAAGGTGTGTGACCCTTCAGGTCATGCAGAAATGTGTGCTAAAAGAAAAGGAGTTGTCTGAGGTAGCTCACTTGTGCTAAGAGGCAGAAAATAAACCCATCCAAATGGTTATTTTGCAATAATTTCACATTGCAAACATTTCAGATCAATTTCACGTAATTTCAGATAATTCTGAGTCCAGGGAAAGAGGCATCACTTCCCTTCCACAGCCAGAACTGCTGGCTTTCAGAGTGCTGTGGAAAAGCTGCTGCTTTGGAGTGCTGATGGAGAGGAGTGAAATGGGTCTGAAATGTGCTGAGCAAGCAGTTCTGCCTCTGCACTGGATCCATCCTGGTGATAATTTTGAGGATAAGACTCACTTGGAAAAAAAGAATATTCAAGTGAGAGTTGAGCAAAATTGAGAGCTGTGTAAAGAAAAATTAAAAACACCAAACCCTGAAATTATATATAGGTAGGGTTTTCAGCATGTCCAGAAAATGAATTAATAGCAACGTGGAGAAGAACTATTTGGTCAAAGTGATCTTCGTTAAAACAAAAGGCCTTTCAGGTGATGCAACTACATTATACATTTGTTCTGAGTTTAAGAAACCAGTGTGGTAAAAATAGAAATGCTTTTGCTTAACTTTTATTTTCTTTTTGAGGTGTGTAATGTTCAAACCAAATGCAACAAAATGATACAGATTGTGTCAAGTCCAAAGACCAGAAAAGGAAGGTTTTAGATTAATTTATAGAAATTTTTCTGTATATTTCTTTTTTATCATAGATAAGCTGAGTCCACAATTTCCCCTATTTTTTCTAAGGACTGTTATTGGTTAAATTAAATTGCTAGGGATCAGAATTTCAGTGTGTTGCTATATAAACGTTGAAGCCAGAGAGGATCTCTTACCCATTACTGTTTCAGTGGAAATGTTGAATGATTGGTGCTGCAGGCTTGAGTTGAGTTTAGTGCTCCAGGCTTGAGTTTAGTAGGCTGGTGTATTCAGTGCTCCATTTGAAACCCATTTCTCTGGGTGGGGAAATGCACTTTACCCGAGGGCAGGTAGTACCTGGAGATCTTTCATTTCCACAGGTAGCAGAAAATACTGTCAGAAAGAGGTCTACATCTAAGGCAAAAAGCTGCGGGACTCATCAAACAGTGGGTGCAAATGGTTCCTTACCTTCATGGGAAAGAAAAACACCTTATATTGAAGGCATTTCAGTCATTTTTGTCTGGGCAGAGCTGCCTCTCTGGGGGGAAGAAATGCTTGTTGGTTCAGGTACTCGTGCAATTAACTTCTGCCTTAATGTATCTTATCTTAGAGGCTGCCATTCCGTGGAAGCAGCTTTGGAAATAATACTGTCACTTAAATGGCCAGTAGAGAAGTCATTAATTATAGATCCCATTTTAGACCTCATTTATTATTTGGTAGTTATTTATTTTTGCCTTTGGCTAGAAGAGAGGGAATTAACTCTCTCATTCTGCATTTGTGTACTGGCCTCTTAATAGTACAGAAGCATTAAATACTAAAACATTTTTGTGTGTGTGTGAGTGATAAACTAATTGACTCTTTCTTTTCTGGTGGCCAGAAGCAGTTTGTGGCTTTTCTCTCTCTTTTTTTTTTTCTTTCTTTCTTTTTTTTTTTTTTTTTTAAATTTATTTTACAATTCTGAACTGAGAGCTGCAGTCCCCAATTTCTGGATGTTAATGATTCCTTTTTGGTTTAAAATGAAACCAGCCCCATACCTGTGCAACTCTGGCGTGTTTGAGATGTTGCAGAATTCCAAAAATAGGCAACACACAATCTGTGTTCCTTTGTAGACATTTTTGTGGCATCTGAAGTTTCATCACTGGCCTTGAAGTTGATGCTGAATTGAGCAAGTCCCAGCCCTTTGCAGAGGGAGCTGGAAATCTCAGAATCTCTTGAGTTTCCATCCTGTGGTTTGGAGATGTGAGGAGGGGGTTACAATTACAGCAAAATCTTGCCTTGCCTGTGCCCTCCTCCTTCAGATCTCAACAGGAATAGTTCATTTAACTGGGGAAATGCTGGAAGCATTTGTCCCTGAATATTTGCTGTTTCTTTTGCATTGCTCAGTGGAAGTTTCCTGGTTCTGCTTGTACTTTTGTTTGCTGCTTTATTGTTTCTTGTTCAATTTCAGCTAAGTCTGCAAAAAGGTTTAAAGCGGAGATGTGATAGAAGCAGAGCTCGGGAAAGGTGGTAGTTGAGCCTCTGGTGTGCTCAAACTTCTCTGCTTTTAATTTAGAGAGGGAATTATATTTGTTCAGGTTTTGGGGGCAGTGAAATTGTGGATTTGTCCCAGTGGCTGAAGGAGAAGCAGGAGTGAGGGCTGTACAAAGGTGATGTCTGCGAGTTCAGCTCTTCACGTGGCTTTTCGCTTCTCCTAAACCTCCCTCCTTTTGATGAAAGGCTTATAGAGGATGGTTAATATGCAAAAGCCTTTTGTACATGAAATATAAAGAAGGGGGAAACTCATTTTAGGATTATCCATTTAGGATTTACTAAAGATAAATGCAATTACTAAAATAGTGGCTTAAATTAGAGTTCATGTCTTGATTTTCCTTTTAATGGATTTGGTTCATGTTCACTGACTGATTAAATGAGGATTAATGAGCCCTGGAAAAATATGTTCATTTAGTCCATCGAATGGAATTACCTTATGAAACCATAAAAAGAAGTGTTTATGGACTGTAAACAATATGCTCTACCCTGTATCACAAATCTTGTCTCAGAGATCTGAGCGTGCATTTTGTTTCCAGGTGGCTTTCACTTACAAAGGGGTTGCACCTCTTTCATTTTCACATAGATTTATTTTTATTTTTTTTGGCATCCAGACACTTGATTGCTTTCTTTAAATGAAGATTTTGAAGGATGTCGCTATATAATTGCCCACTAAATCAAATCATGCAGTCGATCTCTCTCTTTCCTTGCAGCTCTTTGTGTTTATTTACTTTGTGTGTCTTGTGCTTCTTGGGGTGTTAGACCAGGCAACATCTCTAGTCAGTGACCAGAAGATGCAAGTCTATACATATATATACATACATATATATGTACATATATATGTTGATACTTTTAGAGACTAATCTGACATTTTTTTGGAATTGGAAGTCCCCCTGTTCTATTACTGTTGTCAGCTTTATATGGTGTAGCTAAGGAATAAACTGCCTTTTTTTGTTGTTTGCTGGTTGCAGATTTAATGTGTGAAACTTTATAATGGTTGGAGGACTTTGGATATAAATATGTGTTTATGTAGAGTGATTTATTGCAACAAATTTTTGTTGTTGACGCTGCTGTTAAGCCATAGTGATTTTCATTAGCAAATTGCTTTTTTTTCAGCTTGAAAGCACTGTAATTAATTGGTGCTATAATTCTTTATATTGGTTGGGATTCCATTGTTGATTTTTAATTGCGACATGTCTCTTTGGAGCAAAAAAGTTTTCAGAAAGGCTTGTATGGGAAAAGGCTGGAGAAGCTGATGCATTCATGTCTGCAATGAGTTATATTTGCTGGCTGTGATTTATGAGTGCTGCTGCCTGAACAGCTGGGGGAAAATGTTCTGTGACGTTGTTCCTTTGCTGCAATTGGGGGACAAAGAAAACCATTGCAGTTTTGCTAATTTTCAATAATTTAGGTTTTACTGTAACACATGGAAATGCAAGTGATGCCATCTTGGCTTCTTCTGAGTCAAATTCAAAAGGACTTTTCAGTGTTTCTTACCGAAATGGCCACTCTAAAGTGGACAGAAAAGTTGTGTCTTGCTTTACCTCAGGAGAAGAAAAACCTTTGTAAAATGAAGAAGTTTTCTGTTATGGGCCATTAAGTGTTATAGTGTAGCCCCAAGGAAGCCTGAAGCATTTGTCAAATTATCACTAATAAATAACTCTTTAAAGCAGAAAAAATAACTTTGTTACATAAAATGGAACGGCCAGAATTTAGAGCCCATGTTTGAGGTTCTGCTTGTTGGGAGCAGTGCTGAGCTCCCCGTGCAAGTGATATTTGTGTCTCTAACAGGACCTTTTGGCTTCGTGGTTGGAGTAGAAAGTTAAAATTTGTGTTTGTTCATGAATGTACTACCCTGAAGTAGATAAGGGTCAGTGGGTGCTTCCACATGGAGCAGAAAATTGTCAAAATCAAGGTAAGATCAAACCTGTTGGAGGTGAAGGACAAACTGGGATGTGTTTGCTGTGGTGAAGAGCTCTGAATACAAGAAACCTGTACCTTGAATTCCAGAAGTCTTCCTTAGCCTGAGAAATGCTTTAATACTTTCCTGACAAAGAGAAGTCAGGCTTTTAAGGTTGAAGCCTTTTATTCTTCTCCAACTACACTTTTTAAAACTTTACTGTGGTTGAATCTTGTGTACATTTCTATACTGTGATTTTTTTTTTTATTATTTTTTCTTTTTTTGAAGTGGTACCAACTGCAGTTTCAAGATGTCACACTGTACTGGTTTTTGTGTTTTGTTTTCAAAAAAAGCAGTCACCATTATCTTTTTCTAGTTTTCAGAATGTGTTGAATCCTTTCTTGCCATCATTACAGACAGAAAATCTCTTCAGAATGTGTTGAATCTTTCCATCATTACAGACACCTTTATTTAATATCTTCCCTAAATAGAGGTCAATCAACAGTTTTACTTGTTTTTAGACAACTGTGTCACTGCCTGGTTTTTACCCTTAACCCTGAAACGCTGCTGAAAAACTCATAACCAGCTCCCAACCCCGATTTCCCCAAAGCATGGAGGGTTTTCAGGTCTGTGGGGGCACTTCAAGCTAAAACCTGCTCTTTTTGTGTAGGACCAAGCAGAGCAATTTCAAATTGCAGTTTCCTGGCCATGAGGGATGGGCACTGCAAACCCTTCACCTGCTTTGCTTTGGGGTCAGTCTGCCGTGTGAAGAGGCAGCATCTGGGCACATGTGCCAGTCCCCTGGCTGTTGGGAAGGCTGGCACTCAGCAGGGATGTCCCCCAGGGGCATCTCTTGTCAGCTGGGTTGACAAGACATCCAGATAACATTTATACATATGGAAGTGTTGGGAGGGCTTAGCTTTAGCAGAAGACAAACAGTTGTCAGGCTGCTGGTTTGTGAGATGGAACGTATTCTAGTTTAACATGTGCAAGGGTGAGAGCTGCTGTCCCAGAAACACGGACAAACTGGGAGCTGGTTTTGAACTTTGCCTGGCAGTGTTTTGAAACACATGTTTCTAACAAGCTGAACAGTTTGCCTAATGCACAAATTTTGGATGTAGCTACCATAGCCAACAGTACACAGACTGTATGTTGTAATGTGATCCAAATTTTAATTCAGTCTTATGGTGATGCTGTGGATCAACCCTATGGTGGTACTGTGGATCAGATAACTTTAATCACTGTCTAACAATTAGACTTGACATTTGCTGCACCACAGAAACCACCTAAGTTACACCTGAGTAGACTTTGCTGGGTTTTGTGGGGTTTATTTCCTCTTTGGCAGTAGTGTAGGTAAACAAAACCTTTGCCATTGCTGATTTCTTGTGCCAGATTTTCCCCATAAATATTCTTTGTGAAGTTTTCATTAGTAAGAGCACCAGAAAGGTATATTGCCACAAGATAGGTGGTGATCACCAAGGAAGTAAAGCAGAATTAGTTTCTTATCTTACTGGCCAGAGATTATGAAAATGTTAAACTAATTCTATGCAAGGAGGAAGAAAGGTGTTTTGAACTGGTTGAGCAGGCGGGAGCACAGAGCTGGTTAGGGAAGGATGGAGTCCTGTCAAAAGCAAACTGCAGGATTCAGTGCCCAAGGTGGTCCCACACTGCAGAGTGCTGGCTGCTGTTCTTGCTCCCTCTGAAAAATGGCACTGATTTGGTCCCCCTTTTGGGTCCCCTTTTCTTTGCCCTGCAGCCAGGGCTGCAAGTTAAGGGGGATGTTTTTAAATGCTTCACTTTCATAAGAAAGTTGTGGGTCTGCTCTCGAAACTGTGCTGTGGAGCTCAAATTCAGGTGATGGTATAAGATTGCCCTGCTCTTTGTGAAGGACAGCATGGGGAGAGAGCAGCTGGAAAATGACAAGGAAAGGGCACAGAAAGGTAAAAGGGATCGAATCTGCCCTGTGTGGTGCTCCAGAGGGGATGGCTCGTGGGGTGAAGCCCAACAGGGGGTAGAGAGGAGGAAAGACTGAAGAGGTTGGGGTTGATTTTGAGAGGGAGAACAATGCTGCAGGGAGCAGCTAGAACCCTTCCAAGGGTCAAAAGCAAGAGGTGTGATCTCAGAAGCTGAACTTTTGTTAAATAGTCTTATTGTGAACAGAGAAAACAAGAGTCCTGGAAGCAGAGGACCACGAAGTCCCTTAAGAGCGTTCTTTGGCAAAGAGGCTGTTGGATGAATCTGATGTGTTGCACAAGGAAAAGCTCTAATCCATCTCTTGTACGTGTGCTCAAAGCCAAACAAATGTAAACCAGTTTCCTTTGTGTGTTATTTATAGCTGTTAGTCCTCGCAGCACACTGTTCCTCTGTGATAACCTTAGGCTGCACTTTGGCTTTTCAGACCCTTAGGAATTCTGTGGAACAAGCTTTCTCCTCCGTCACCTCTTAACTTTGGCTACTGGCACGCTATCCCTGCTGTGAGCCTCAGAGCACTGAGCCCTGCACAGTGCTGCACAGAAATAAGGCTTTGGGGGAAGAAGGTTGAAGCTTGCAAGTGACTGAAAGCTGTTCTTTGTACGTGTTTTAGGGTGGTCAAGATAATCTTTTCAGATTAAGTGGACAAGAAACTTTGTTAGGGGTGGTGTAAGAGAAAGTGGAGTATGAGAGCAGAAGGCTGTCTGAGAACGACAGTGACGTAGGTGGATGGGGAAGGAGCAAAAGCAGTTTGGGCACGAGTCATCTGCTCCCTGTCTGCATTAGCTCCACTGTGGGTCCAGCTCTGTGACCAGAGTTGTTACTGACTCTGGTTCAACCTGGTGCTGCCTAATCCCTCCTCTTTGCCTTCTTTACTCACTACCAGTTCTGATCTGCGGGTAGTTCCCAGGCAATTGCTACAATCGTGACATGGCACAGCAAAATAAAGCCATTTCAGGGCAAACCCTTCCTAACGTGGCACAGCAGCCTTCACAGAGCTGAATTAACAAATTCATCCTGGGCCCCAAACCAAATCCTTACCACGAATAGATTTATTTCAGTCTGGAAGAAACCCCCGACTCCTGATTTTGTTGTATCACATTTCAAGTTCTTAATGAGTCGTGGCAAGGATGGGAATCTGATGTTGCTCCCCACTTGGTAAAGTCGCCGCGGTTTTGTCACTTCATTTGCTTAGAGGATCTTCTGAGACCTGTTCTTTTGTTAGTTCTCCTCTTAGTTCCCTTTTTTTTGATTCATTATAAAGATCCATGGTTTGAGAATAAATTGCTGTTCCAATTACACAGCCTGGTTATATTTCACAGCAATTTCAGATCACATCAGGCCAAAACACAGAGCAAACGTGTTCCCTGAGATAACACAACCCAAGCAAGAAGCCATCGTGGTAATAACTTCAGTTTCCATATTTTCTGGTGGCTCGAGTTTGTACCTTCTTTTTTCTATTTAAAGAAATTTTGTCTATTTTTTTTCGTGTGGATTACTGGGAGTTTCTAAAGGATTAATTGAAAGGTGGCAAATTAATTAAAATATAATCAGAAAGGGATTGTTGGACCTGCATGTTATGTTAGGTGGGAGCGAAGGAGAAGCTGAAAGTCTCTGGTTTAACTTCTTGATGTTCATAGAATATTCCCTAACTGTTGTATTGGGAGAAATGGTACACGCTGATCCCAGTTCACTATCTCGAGGTCTCCTCTGTCATAAGTTTACCTATTTTTAAAAGGCTTCCCCAGACAGAAAATAAAATGCAGTTATTTCTACATTTATCCACTAACTTGCTTATAGAGATTGTGAGCCCCTCTCCTTAATTCCTGTGGTCTTGAGATGACTAAAATTGCTGCATCTAGCAATCAATTACTACTGAAGAGGCTGCACACAAAGAAGAAAATAATTTGCTTTGAAAGAAATGATGTGAAATTTAGATCTCAGCACTTGATTTGAAAATAATTTTGACAAGGTAGCAATTTTTCCTAACCCTTTTTAGTGTTTGAGAGGATATTGTCATATTCTTTTTCTGTGTAACAAAAATATTTAGGAGAAAAAATTATTTGTTTTTCTTATCCTGACTGTTATTATTTTTAGAAGTTCTATGAGGATAAAACAAAGCCTGTTATTTAAATTTCCAATCAACAAAAACAAATGAAGATAACACTTGCATGTGATGTTGTCTACAATAGACTTGTATCTTGCCTTTTGAGACAAAAATTGAGTCCAAGATAGCAAAATCCAAACAAAGGGTTTGGATTTTTATGAGAAACTCTATGAATTTTAGGATTTCTCTTATTTTATGAGAAATAATTCTTTTCTGGCAGAAGATGATGTCGCCATGGTGGCATTTCCTGTAATGAGCATATTTGAAAATTTGGAATTTGGAAAAAAGGTCAATAATTTGGGAATAGCCTGACCAGTGGAGAACGTAGAGAGAATTCCCACCGGATCTCTGGGTGCCACCACCAGCAAACGGGATCTCCAAATTCTTTTCCCATCAGTACTTTTGTTCAAAGTTTTCCCGCAGGGAAATCACGGAGGGAAGGAAAGAGCCAGAAAGGTTTTTCTCAGTCCCTTTTGTGTCAGGCTTGTCTTTGATCAGCATAGTTTGGTTTGCCACATTTGAGATGGAGTTTATTCCACATTTCTTGTACTTGTCCAGGCATCTCTTGTACTGTGCACTTTGTGTTAATATATTACATGGCATTTGCAGTTAATATTCAGAGAAAAATTCCTTTTGGCCGCCGCTGCTCTGAAATCTGTGTTTCCAAAGTGCTGCCACTTGGCCTTTATTGACTGCCTTAGGAAATTGTATTGTGGGTGATTACCTGTAAATGATCACTGTATCTATTCATACGAGTCTGCTGGGAGAGCCTGGCATGTTTGACAGAAAAACTGGGCTGGCATCTTTATTTTTTTTTTTAATTAATGAAAACCACAAGCTTGTATAGAAATAGTTTTCTGTTATAAATGTCTAGTAATGACGGGAAGGAGGGAAAAGTTACAGTCAAGATCCAGTGTGATTCAGGAGGCAAGAATATATTTTATATATTCTAAACCCCTTGGAGAAATGAAATCATTAAATGCTTGGTTTAACTCCAACTTGGTATTTCAATCCTTTCCCGCACACTTTTATGGCACCTCTTAAAAAATGGTGGTGGTTTAAATTCATCCCTTAATAGCTGATCCAACCATTGATGTTCCAGCAGAACTGGTTTTCTGAACTCAACCCACTATGACCAGACAATTCTAGTCTGGTTTTTTTTCAGCAATACAAATTCTTTTAATATACCATGGTAAAAATAAATAGGCCTTGTCATTTCTCACCTTCTGGAGTGCAGTATTTTCAAACTATGAGGAAAATACCTTTCAGGAAAGTTCAGAAAAATGCTGTCTCTCTGGAGGAAGGAATCAAATAATTTGAGATGATAATAAACTAGAAAAATACCAGCATCTTCCAGGAGATGGGATCCCCCAGGAGTCCTGAAATGGTTTATTTCAGGAGCAAATTTATCATCAGTTTGAGGATACTGCTCTGCAATATATGAGGGTGGAGGAAGGGACCTTGGGAAGTCAGCACGAGCCTTTAAAAGAGTCAAACTTGGAGCTAGAGGGGAAATTCCAGGAAGGAATTTATTACAGTTCCTTTGTCTTTTTTTTGTTTGTTTGTTATAAACATCCATCCCCACAAAGCTGTGCCCCTGATTTCCTCAGCTTGCCTGCCTTGTTTGTGTGCTGTGGGAAGATCCTCAACCCTCCTTGCTCTTGTGAATGGAATATTATAATATCTCTGTTGTTAGTAAAGGCACATCACACGTCCCTCTCCTCTTGGAAGGAGATATATTGTCTATGAAATTTTTTTTTGGATGGGTATTTAATTTCCTCAGTCCTGCTTCTTGGATGGAAATAAACGTTTTAACCAAAAACCTCTTTCCATTATTTTTCTTAATTCCTCCTGAGCAGAACCTGAGAAAGCAATGAAGATTAAAGAAGGCAGAGAAACAGGGACTTGAGAAAATGTGGGATGAACTTATAACAGCTGAATAGCCTTGGTTTTGAGGGAATTTAGTCCCAAGTTTAAGCTTAAAGCCATCTCTGTACTGAGCAGGGAGATAGTTGGATGGGAATAGTAAAAGGTGCCGTGGCTGTGTTTGATGTGAAGATAAATGAAAATAAACAGCTTGGAAAATGCAAAGGTTTTGCTTCTACTCCTAAACCTGGTCTTTGCTTAATGAATAAAAGATTTGTATTAATTACTTGCTGTCTTGTAGGCAATAAAGATCCTGAAAAGCAATTTCTGCCCCTTTTTTAGTGTCAGTGAGAGACTTTATGAGGAGCAGTGCTCAAGGGTAAGTATTTCAGCACAGTGTAGGATAGCCTGTCTAGGAAAGACTGTGGATCACAAGGTTGGTTGTCCAACTGTTGTAAATTTGGGGTTTTTTTCTGTCAGTAGATCTCTGGCACTTTTGGGGGATGAAAAAATAAGGCAAACCAAACCTGCAATAACTTTTCTCAATTGGGGTGATTTTTTTAGGCTTTCTCCTTGGTAATAGAATGATGGCATAAACAAGGATGGTACCCTTGCCAAGCACTCTTTATGCCTTCCTTCCCTCCTTCCTTAGGCAATCCATGTTTGAAAATTAACCCCCATCTTTAGCTGATTTTTCTGCATCACACTGCCCAGGAAGGAAATAAATCTCGAGGCTCTTTGTGTGAAATACATTTTTTAATGATAAATCTTGGGAGGAGTTCCCAGCATGTGCAGCACACGTGGAAGAGGATGTAGTGTGGGTTTAATGCCCCTTTAACTTTTGAAAGAGAAACATGTTTGCATGTTCTGTATGTACTTTTGATACAATTGTCCCAATACAATTATTGAAAACCTTCTTTTGTTTCTAGCTAAGTCATATTTCTTTTCCATTCGCTTTTCTAAGGCATTTGTCTCCACTTGATTATGTTCTATCTGACAGTGCCTGTTCTCTCTAGAATTGTTTTTCTGAATCTTGGGGTCTTAAAAATTATTCTTTGCTTTCCTGGATTTTTAACAATGCGGGATTTTTAACAACGTGGGATTTTTTATTTCCAATCCTTATTCTGTAGTGAATTCTTGAATTCTTTTAATGGTGTCTTGAGATTTCTCTCCAGATGAAGTGAAAACAGCAGCTCTAGGTGGGGGTTTCATCAGTACAAATGGAAAACGGGAATGTTCACAAAATGCACCCAGAGCAAAGTGTCCTGTGGTGTGATAAAGACATTTGGGAAACATCTAAATCCTGCCAAGTGATTAGAAGATATTTGGCCTACCAAAAGGCAGGACCCGGACCCAATGGATTCCCAAAGAGCCACTGCCAGCACTGATTTTCAGTTTTTGGAAAGCCCTGCCTTTTTGGAATTAAAGCCACCAGCAGCCCAATTTCAGTTTGGGTTTGCCGTGGCTGTTCACAACTCCAGGTGACCTTAAACATCCCCTGTGTTTGTGTCTTCAGCAATACCACATTCCAGGCTACACGTGGCTTCTTCCAAAGCTTTCCCAAGGCTGAAGCTGTTGGTGGCCACCTCTGGCTCAGGGCAGGGATTTGTCCCAAGGGATGGCTTGGACCAATTATTGCTTCATACTTAAGACTCATCTCTCCTGAGCTAACTTAAATGGCAACATGTGATGCTGTGGCTTTTTATTTTATTTTTTATTTAAAAGGATCTAGGAGATTGCCTCAGGTGATTACAGCCATTAATCAACTGTTGCAAGAAAGGCTCGAGGGTCTATTTTTGAAGGAGGCTGAAAAAGGGATAAAAAGATGCCCAAATTTATAAAACACATTTTTCGTAAAGGAACTTTAAAAGAGGTTATAAGCTGGGTTTGTTTGTTTGTTTGTTGGGGTTTTTTTGAGACATTGGAAATCTCAAGGATTTCAAACTGTCTGAAGATAATTAATGCATAGGTGATAATTAGCTGAGTTGGAGAAATTGCAACTTGATATTGATTGGGCATGCTGAAGAGCAAGCTGGAGGAAAGTTGTCAATGGGCTCTATTAAAAAAAGTGAGCAGGAGAGGAGGGAAATTCTACTTAATGTTTCCATATTTATGTTACCAAAAAAATGGGGGGGTGAGGACTTACACAGTTAGGAGGGAATGAAAATAAAATACAGGAAGAACTTGATAGTAAGGCACTACCTTTAATTCTTGACTTGTGCTTCTTGCTGTGTCAGTTTTGGGTATCACCAGGTGGCAGAACAGATATTTTTGGTGTCAAGATAGGAAGAGAAAAACACTCCTTTGATTTGCATCCTCTACGTGCCATTTTATGCACTACCCCCTCTGATAAGTCGCTCCTCTAAAATAAATAATTTTGTTTTCATGCTCTCTCTTTATAAGATTCTCTTCACCTTCTGAGGATAATCCATCTGTCAGCTGTTGACCTTAGCAGGGATTGCCAGATTTAACATGCAGCAAGTTCTTTATGTGATTACAAAGCAAAAGATCTGTGCAGAATCCTGGATAACCCCCCCAAAAAACAAACAGGAAAAAAAAAAAACAAATCAGGAAAACCCCCCAGAAATCTTGATTATTTTAATATCTAATACATAATAGAAGAGTTGGGATGGGCCAAGGGGAGACTTTCTTTGTCTGCAGCCCAGATGACTAATCTGTAGGATTTAAAACTGATAGCTTCAAGCTTGGGGTTTTTTTTCTTATTTTTTAATCCTTTCTATCTCATGCTTCCCTGGAGTAATATTCTTGTTACATGACCTCTCATTCAACTTTGTACTTAATACAAAAGCTTCATAACAGCCAAAATACATCATAATACTGTCCTGGTTTTTTTTTTTCTCCTTTTGTTTAAGGTTTAGTCTGTCTGGTTTAGCCCCAATAAAAATCAGGGCTGGCCCTTTCCCAGCTGAATTTTAACACTGTGTGCAGTTTTGGGTGCCAGAATATATGAAGGATGTAAAACCATTAAAGAGCATCCAAAGGAGGGCAATGAGGATGGGGAAGGGTCTGGAGGGGAAGGTGTGAGGACACTGAGGGCACTTGGGGTGAGTGGAGAAGAGGAGACTGAGGGGAGACCTCATTGCAGGGACAGCTCCCTGGGGAGGGGCAGGCTCTGATCTCTGCTCTGTGGGGACCAGGGACAGCACCCAGGGAAGGGCTGGAGCTCTGTCAGGGCAGGGTCAGGTGGGATCTCAGGGAAAGGTTCTTCCCCCAGAGGGTGATGGGCACAGCCCCAAGGATTTGGACACTCATGGTGTGATCCTTGGGGTTTGCAGGGCCAGGAGTTGGACGTGGATGTCCCAAACAACCTGTTTTGGTGTTTATTTATAAGCAAAAGGGATAAACTAAGAAGCAAACTCTCTGGCTGAATGGGCATCCAGAAGAAAAGCCACCACTCGAGGTGTTTTGTGGGCAAGGACTGAGTGAGGAAAGGATTGTGGCAGCTATTGCAGGGGGCCTTTACTCAGCAAAATCAGACAAAACTGAGTAGGTGTTTTTGGAATTTCCATTCTGCTGCACCCTGGCCTTTCTTCTGGTGCACTCTGTGCTCTCACTGTGGCAATGCGAGCTCGCTGGGGACTGGAGTCACTGTGACAAACTGCAGGGAGTGCTTCTGAAAGACTCAAGGCCAGAGCAGTAACTAGAGATGTGACCACACTCACTAAGCACTTCATTCCTGCTTTAATGAGTGTAACATTTGGGTTTATCCACACATTTTATTCTCTACCTAATGGAGAATCTAAAGGATTAACGGCATGGGCACCAACTCTAGTACTTTTTATTCTGATATACAAAAGGTGCTCACGATTTGCATTTTAACTCCAGTTCTGCTTTAACACTGATAATGTGCAAAGCCCAGTGATATTATTACACTTTGACACTGAATTACCAGATAAATGACTTGTCAGAGTTCATTTGTGTTTCGGAATGTTTGGCAAAGAGTGACAGCTGCATGGAGCTTATAATTCAGCGATGCATTATCTCAGTGCAGTAAAGCAGCTTCCCCTGAAAAATGCATGGAAAACTAACCTTGGGGGTCTAGATAAGGTGGTTTTAGATTAAAAATGTGATTATGTGCCAAATAAGGGGATTAGTTCTAAAAGTCAGATAATGCCAGAGGAAAGGAGATACGGTGACTTGCCTCCTTTTGAGCCAAGAGCAGAGTTTTGGATCATCATCAGGCACCCGTACTGGAAAAAAAAGTTTTCTCCCCTTTAAAATGGAAAAAGAACAAAGTTACTGATATTGTTCATACTCAGTTCTGTGCTCTGTGTGTTCTGGTTTCCTCCTTTTTGCCATGCATGGTCTCTGCTCTCTGCCAATCAGTGTGATGTGACTTTTCAAAATATAGAGGAAAAAGGAGGGCAGCAAATATGACATCACACTGATGCAAAATAAAGCTTCCGTGTTTCAAATCCCACATCTTTCAAATGTGGGGGAGATATATTTGCATTGATTTCAGGGGGGAAAAAGAAGGAATGGAAAATGAGGAAGACCCTACTGCCTCTCCTGGTCCTCTTGGCATCATTTCTTGTATCAGCTCAGGGTTACTTTGCCAAGAACTCGGAGTGCAATGAGTTCAGCTACTGCAAATGCTGTCATAATGCCAGACACTATTATGGTCCGGATGCTGGATTTTTAGCCTGAACTATATCAATTTGTGAAAAAGAATTTTATAATTATGTATATTTGTGGCTTCAAGTCACTAAAGACACATGTGGCATACAGGAAATTATTGCTGCAGAGTTAAGAATCCCTCCCTCCCCCACGTAGCACTGTGTAATTAGCAGTGCTCATTTAGTGGATCAGTTCTCAATTATCCATTAAGTGTAAGTATTTGAGTTGGATTTGTTCTTTTGTCTGCCGTGCCTGAACATAATTTAGCTGAGAGCATGGGAGATGTTGGCTACGGAAGGCAGCCTGGCACATGACATTTCTTACAAATTGTATTTCTGAATATGAGGCTGGGGACGTGTAGCCCATGTTGATTCTGGAAGGCTGCTGGGAAGTCAGAGCAGGGCTAGGACTATGCAGCATTCCGTAGGGAATGCTCCCAGGGACGTGCTGCATGGTTTCAATTTGTTATAATGAGGTTTAGTCGTCATAAATACACGTAGTAAATTGCATAGGAGGCATTGGCCAGGATTGATGGGGGCTATAACAGAGCTTTGTTTATGGATGGGTACATAAAAAGGATCAGATACTGCCAGTCTCTAATTCAGGTACCCTGCTGTTGAAAGAAAAATCTCTCTCAAAGAGCTGGATCACTGGAAGAGCAGGAGTCCAGAGTTTAAACCTGTTTGTGTGTGTATTGTGTGGGTTTTCCGATTTGTTTTGAACTTCTTGCTGTACTTTGGGGTTATTTTGTAAATGTTTTCACTATCTAGTAGACCCCGACATTAGCTGTTTTGATGTTTTAAACTATTAACACTTGTACTTACTTTCATTCTTAACTTTTAAACATTCTGGGCACCAAACAAAGAGCATTACTGGGAAGTTGACATCTATTAATGCAGGAACATCTCTGCAAAGATATGGCTAGAGGGTGAATTTAATAGCACACTCATGACTTTGTCCCACATCATTCGTTTAGTTGTGGTTTTTTTGGAGCACAGGAAGGGTAGTACCCAATATAGTAGGGCAGGTACAATCATTTTAGCTTTTGGAACCCCTAAAATCTATAAAATCACACACTTGTTTAAGGGGAAATGCTTGAGACCTGGGGCCACGGATTGTCCTCAAGCAGGTCAGACTGATTTTGGGTGCTGTGCATTATCTCAGTCCTTTTTCAGGAAGTGCTTCCCCCTTCCTGCAGGTTTAGGCTGGTCCAAGGGTGTTAATTTAGACTTCTCTTATAATCCCTATTGTCCTTGGGGACATGTACAAAGCTGCCTGGTTGCCAATCTATTAATCTTATTTGTAAATGTGTTAAATATTGGACTGCACCTTATCTGTAGCAACCTTATCACAAAATTCAGGCACCACCAGACAGAACATGCAGTGTTGGATAATGAATTGAACAGGCAAACCCAGCACCTCTGTTTCTTTTGCATATTGCATGCATATGAGTTCTTTTCAGAATTTTCAATGTCAAAGTTTCAGGCTCTAAAACAGATGTTTATGCCCGTGAGACAAACTTTTGGGCCTAAAGTTCACCTGAGAAACAAAATGCAGCAAATTGCTTATCCCCTCTTCTCCAGCTACCAGTTAGTTCCAAACCAAGCTTTATCAGTAGATTTATTTGGTTTTCCATCCCCCTTTTATACCACAGACATAAAGCAGAATAATTAAGCTTTTTACCGGTCATTTGCTGTTGTTTTGCACAGATTTATTTCAGCTAAGAGGCTTTCAAGTGTGTACAAAGAATGATAAGAGGAGGTTTTTACTCCGGCACTTAAACTATAAACCATCTGCCTGCGAAACGCAATGTTGGTTTCCCATCGAGTTTTTTAAAAGTTACTGATTGCTTAAAAGCAGTAGGATAAAGCAGGGCATGGTTTAATATTCCTGAATAGTTTTGTCATGACTGCAGGAGATGTATTAATTCTGAAACCAGGCCTTCACTTCTGCTCAGTGCATTTGTGTTTCCATTAGCAGCTCCAAAGGAATGTTCTGCTGGGTTGAGGGTGGGGGACACAAGGGAGGTGCTCGAGTTTTATGCTCCTCTGTGCAATGGGTGAGCCTCTTGTGGTCTTCTTGGAGACCTTGCTTATGCTTTTTCTTGTCTTGCTCTGTCTCTATGGTCCCGTGTGTTTAGGTGTGCATCTCTCTCCTCCACAGAGTGGTTTCCTTTCTTGTTCCTGCAGCACGTTCTAGTGCAGAAAGCCATGCTGGTGCTAGAAAGTCAATGTTATTTCATGCACAGAAATGCTAGGTCAAAAAAGGTGTTTTCCATATGAACAAATGCATCACAGTCAGTTTAACTGTGAATTGAATATTGGAGGATACATAGCAATTCCAGTTTATTGCATTTGTTTGCAGTCATCTTTATTTCCAAGTTGTTTGGTGATCTGTTTGGACTTTTGAAAGATTTGGTTTGCAAGCCCTTGATTTTTCTCACAATTTGAGGACAGCTTATTTGTGAATGAGGCACATATTAATTCTGTACATACCCAAGAAAAAAGAACTATGGGAAAATTCAGTGAAAATTGAATGCAAGACGAGTGAAGTGCTTGCATCATTTTTCACCATAGAGCTCATAATTGGGAGGTTTGGGGTGTGATCATGCAAAGAAAGGATGGGGTCCTTTTCCTTTGGGACTATTCTATAATTATCTATCATTAGGGCTACTCCACGGTATCTGGATGCCATCATGTCAATGCTGCTTTCCATCCAGATGCTGAAGATCCCTTTCCATGTTTTCCGACTGTAGTTTCCTTTTCTGAATCAGAGTGAGATGTCACGTTCCTAAAGAGCGATTTGGAGTGAATGTGGGGAAAAAACTTGATTTTATTCCCAGAATAGTCCAGTATTTGGAAGGGTGAAGCATATGTTTATGGAGCTTCTGAGAATAGAGAATCCTAGAAAAGCTTGGAAGGGACATTCCCACCCATGGCCATGCCCACTCTCCAAGTCAGGTTGCTCAGGGCCCCATCCAACCTGGCCTTGAACACTTCCAGGAATGGGCCATCCACAGCTTCTCTGGCTCATTTATGATAAAGTTGTGGCCCTTGTGTGGACATGTTGCAGCTCCCTGTACTGAAGGTCACCCTTCAGAGAGCTCTGAAACTTGTAAGGAGTGAAGACGAGCTGGATCCAGGGTTTGGTTCCAGCACTATTTATTCAGACTTCCATGTCTGGCTTGGCAAGCTGGGATCAAAGTGACTGAAACCTTCAAAAAACAGCAGTTACAGATAAACATTTTATAGCCTCTGATGAGAGTTGTCAAGGATGAGAGTTACTGATGTGCATGTTTTGGAAAGCTGTTAGTCAGGGACCTGGGCTTAAGGGTGAGGATGCTGTACCATGTAAGAGCTCAGAAACAGAGGCAGTTTTCAGCTCATCTGAATGTCTATGGTAATTCTACAACCTTCATTAGGGCCATTTCACCACGGGGAAAATCTCTCATTATATGAGGCACTGACATGCTTTGATTAAAATTTTAAGCATGTGTGACAAGTGCAAATATTCCCACATTTACGAGCATGTGGAGAATCTGCAGGGGGCTTAAGGACATTTTTAAATAGATGAATAAACCCTATTTTACTAGAATTTCTTAATGAAGATGCTCTATCTTCAGTCTAATAATTAAACTGAACTCTAGCTACCCTTACACTTGCCAGAAAAGTGTGGGGGTTTCAGACTGCACAAAACAACTCTTTGGGTACTTGAATGTACAGAGAAAGCTTTATTCCCTGGGGCTGGAGAGTAGGGCTGAGTCCTCACAGAACATTCTCAAAGATGAAATTGTCAAATGTCTGGATACCTTTTAATCCTTGATTTAGTAAGTATGGTGTGGTGTAAATGTCTGCTCGCACATCACTCTGGTTTAACTTTGTGTAACTTCATTTCTCTGGAGAGCATTTGGGCCCCTGGAGATGATTTATATGATAAATGCATTGGTTAAACAGAAGCTCTGGACCTCTAGAGTGTCCTGATGAGGTTTTTTCACACCTTCTGGCTACATTCTCCACCCCAAAGTTCTACCAAATAGGTGATATTCTTAGCACAGGTAGCAGGAAAAAGCATGCAAATACACAGCTCTTTACATTGTGACTAGGGCAAGTAGTTCATTCCAGGGTTTGGGGCCAATTCCATTGCTTTGAACAAAGAATTGGGCTGGATTTGGGGTAATAGCAAACTGGAACACTTTTTTATAGCAAAAACCTAAATACAGCCTGATATAAAAGTAAATAATTAAAAATGCTGTAAATAATTAAAAATCCTAACTCCTTTTTACCCCCTCCCCCCAATTCACTTTTTGTCACCTTGTCTAGGCCACGAATCTCTGGTTAAGATCCTGCTGTGTCTCCTTGATAACACATTTCAATTTATACTTTCAAATATACTAATCAATGAACCTGTTCATCTGCCCTCATGCACTTTTTCAAAGAATCCACATAGATTTGTGAAGAACTTGGTTTAAACAACAGACATGTTTTCTTCCAAATGTATTTAATGATTATCTTACTCTTAATTGCTGTGTTCTCCTGGTATAAATCAGACTTCTCTGTAGCTCTCTGCATCGCCTTCCTGAAGATTAGGATTGTGTTACTTTTATTTTGTTCCTTTTTTTGTAGGGTACTCGTGGTAGGACAGGTGACTGTTCCAAGTCTGGCACTTTGGTGTTGCTGTTGTGTTGCAATTCCTGATTGAATTATCATCACGCACAGGCCCTGTACAATTGTGTTTTTGCTGTCCTGGCAAGCTGGAGGTAATGCAGAGAGGACAAGAGAAAGGTCTGCCTATGAGAAATGGTTGTTTCACTGTAATTCCCAAGATGAAAAACTCAATGGCGCATCTTTCTCCTCACTGAAGGACCAAACCAGCCTGTTGAAAAGCCTTCCCAGTGCTGCATTATTGGACCCTACTGGCAAAAAAAACCCCCAAACCAGCAATATTTCTTTATGGTAACAGCTTGAGTTGCATCCAAACTTTCAGCTCTGTCCAGGTCTTGTACCTGTCCAGGCAGTAGGACAACCTACAGACCGACCTGTTGTCTGCCACGTAAATACGTGGGGTTTAACCTTTGCAGAAGTTGCAGTGCAAACATAAAAGTGCAGCAGTTTTGCCTTGATGAATGCAATTGTTGAAAATCGATGGAGTCTCACCTGGGCAGGAATGGTGTAAACTGGGAGTCAAATGAAGCCCTATTTGCCATGTGCTTTCTTTTCTGCTGTTTGTGCCTTCCCTCGCTCGTGGAGGGTTCCAGATTAATACCCACGGTTCATTTAGAAAGGAGGGTGTGTGGGTTTTCTTTCTTTTGGAGAAAAATTGCTGTCTGTCAGTACCATGCCCCCTAAAGACAGAGCTTATCTGTGAAACCTCCTTCCAATTAGTGTCTAATGAATTGCAACCAGTTCATTAAAAGTGGAAATCACCAAAGAGCCCTTTTAGGGCTAATCATGTATGCTGTATGGTTCAGTGTAAGCAGTGTAATCTGAGCAGGCAGAGAAGACCTTGTCTCTGTGGTAATCTATTAATATTGTTCAAAGCATTAAACAAAAATAGGCTGCATGGGAAATGTCACATAATTCTCCTAAAGCTGCGTCGAATAAAGGGTTTCATTTTTGATTGGGGTAAAATGAGCTCTTGCTGACAGGTCCATCTACCTGACTCGGTGAAATGCTTAGTTATTTACATATCTCATCATATTTGTGGCAGATTGAATAAAACTTGCCACAAAATAGTTTATTGTGGGGGTTGGGTTTTATTACTTATTGCAGGAGTCGCTGTAATTGTTTTCTAAATTGAAATGATTTCCCACATTGTAAACTATTAAGAAAGGTTTTCACCATCATATTCACATACTTTTTTCCCCTATAAATTGCTAAAGAACTGAACTTTCTGTCCTGGCTACTCATAAAATGAAGAGCCCGTAGATGTAGTGGACTGAAATGCTTCATCTTTTAGGGAATATCCACAGTGCCACATCCGAGACACACAACTGATTTCTCTCCTCACCTCCTGCATTTCAGAAGGTGAGACGAGTTGCACTGCCCTCTTGAAAATTTAATTTTGGTGTGCTGAAAGTTGTGATGTTTCCATGATCAGATTATCATAGACCAAAGAGGGAACAGTGAGACAATTTAACCTTTATCTTGACGGGGGGCAATGTGTATCTTTTTATTTATTTATTTGTAATAGAGATGGAGAGACTGTGGACTCCCAGATGTGTGGGAAAGTAATTGAAAATGAAGCAACATGCAAGACTAATGTCTGCTACAGTGAACCAAGTATTTGTGCTCATTCCTAGTTCTGAACTCATTTCAGCCACTGCTGAAGTTTCAGCCAAAATGTTTGCTCAAGAAACCCATTTGTATTGGGAGTAAATAAATAAAACTTGATTGAATATTTTGCTCACCCTAAATATGTTTTTCTAGGTCTCTTACACAGGCATTTTTCTTTGTTGTTTTGCCATGTGGAAAAATGCCTTTTTTTTTTTTTTTCTTTCTTCTGAAAATTGAAATATTTAGACAGAAATACTATGTTAGTGCCTAATGGGAATTGTAGCTGCTGCCTCAGGCCTGAGTGCTTTTCCACACACGGGAGTGGGGTCCCTGCTCAGGCTGCAAATCCTATGCTTGCTTTTTGTTTGCCTGTGGTGGAAAAAAGCAGATTCAAAAACGTGGGCAGGAGGAACGAAACCCCAAAGCTCCAGCAAAGTGCAATAAGAGCCGAATACCTTGTTGGGAAATTACTTTTTTCCAAATGAAAAAAAAAAAAAGAGGCCTTTTTTTGAATCCTTCCAAGAAGGCAAAGTGGAGATGCATGAGAACTGTAGTGGAACTTAATTTATAAATGACTATTAACAGAAACCATTATGCCATTTGTTATGCTCTGGTGACCCTGTGCCTGAAATAGTATCATATCCGGGCACAGAGGTGAGGTGGACTTTAAAAATGTAAAAAAATCATAACGTGCTAATGCACAACCCATTGCTGAGGAGCACTGGGAACCATCTGCTGCTCTGCTTCACACATCCACGTTAGTTCAGGCAGCTCACTGGGGCGTCTGTCCTACAGTATTAAGGATTGCTCCTGTTTTGAGAAACATCATAGGTAAATAAAGTATATAAAGAAAATAGTGATATTGTGAGGGGAAGGCAAACCAAACATGTTTGTCTTTTCAACACACAGCGAGTAACTGGCATGAAAGGAACTGAGCTGGGACTTGTTAAAAAGAAATGCTTTGTATTACTATTCTTACCTTGCTTATGCTTTCATATAAATGTCTCTGCCTTGATGAGTGTGCCAGTATTATCGAGCCTTTCTATATCAGAATGAGGGTTTGCATCTTCTTTTGGAGTCTGATTGACACCAAACCCACACCAGTGTTGCTAGTGGTGTTTGTCAGTAAATTAACATTATCTCTGGTATGATTGATTCCAGGGGTTGATCATCAAACTGTTTGTTCCTACCCTGTTTGGTGTTGGGGCTGCCTCTCCACAATTTCAATCAGCTGTCTGTATCAAGTGGTAAGTTGTGCTATCAAATCAAATCTTTCCTATTTAGGTTAGGTTTCATTCCAGAGTGCATAAACTAAAAACCATGAAGCTGTGTTTTCGGTTGAAATATAGGTTGTTTCAGTGCCAAAAATGACAAGCAAATGCATCAGCTTAGTGTTGCACGACACTGTTAAGGGTAAAAATGTAATGGTTCAAAAGTCCTTCTGCCTTGTCAATAACTAACCCCCGCAAATTTATATGGGAATGAAACCTTTTCAAAAATCATATTTAACTGAGATGCCTCAAAATAAACCCCTTAACTGCCCAGCACTACAGGACTCCATCTAGGGGAAAGTTTCGTTTGCTTTGCTGTGGTTGTGTTGTATTGCTTCAGATGTGCTGTCCCCAGTGGTGTTTAATCCATTTTAATTCATTTATCGTTGACTTCTGAGAGTGGTATCAGCCTCATGTGGGAAATATGTGGGTTTGTGACCCAGCTTGTATGCTTGCAGTTCTGGTAGATCTTGTTTCCTCTCTTCCCACTCGAATAAATCCTTTTGCACAGCTGACTGAAACAGAGCTGGTGTGAAAACTGTTCCCATCCACACATACTGCAGTGGCAACGATTCCCTTGCCTCTTCTGGATGTTGTTGGAATTGAAACGGCATCCTCGATGCCACTGGCCTTTTCACAGACATGGTGTGTTTATGCTGTGCAGTAACCTTGTCTCGACTAAAACAAGTATTTTTCGTCATGTTTGATTTGATAACAGAAATGTGTGATTTCAGCCCCCAGGTAACCTTGTAAGCACCTTTGCTTGATTTGGCTCTTTAAGACAGAATTCTTTATTATGCCAATCTTCATCTCCTTCCTGTTTAAAATTCCAGTCCTTCCCTTGGAGTGTCCCTCCCAATTTTGTTTTCCAAGAAATTTCATCGCAGCTCTTGTCCCACGTGCCTGGGTGATTCGTGAATATACTTAATAACACAAAGTTCTTCAGCAACTTCACGAGGTGGGATCCAAAATTAGAAGTCTCCAAAGGAGCACGTCATCATTTCTACCTTGACAAATCTGTTAGTCACTTTATATATATATATATATATGAACAGGATTTTTAGTCTTCCTTTCAGTGATGAACCTTCTCTTAGGTTTGTTTTCTTCTGAAGAAAACCACAAGGTTGTATTCTGGACTGCAGAGTATTTGTTCTTAAAGCTGGTTACGTATTGTCTTATTTTTGCCTCATCCCCACCCCTTGGTTTTCTTCTTCAAAACTTGTATTTTCAAGCTTTTGGATCTACTTAAACCCACCACTTGCACTCATTTCCCTGTTGCCACCTGCTTTTTTTGCATTGTTGGTTTTATTTAAGGATGATGCCGTGTTTCACTGAGTTTATTAAGAACCATTGGTCTGCAGTTTTATGTGCTGCTTCCTCTAGATTTGTGGGTTTGGAATTATCTGGTCAGTGTGTTGTGTTTTACATTTTTGCTTGCACATCAGTTTTGGAGTCACTTCTTTCAGCACTTCTCCTCCCTCCCTGTTTCCTCCATCATCAACATCATCTGCTGTGCACCCAGTGTTTTATTGTGTAGCTTCCATACATTATCTTTAATTATTGCTGCTTCATCAGAGTCCATATTTACTTACCTTTTTATTTTTATGGCTGAATAATTTTTTGGGTTCATTTTTAATGCAGTGCCTGACTCAGTCTCACTATGTGCAATTTTTGCTCTGTTTGTAATTTTCTTTATCTTTAAGACATGATATTCTTCAGTAAGTCATTCCTCTGTTGCTTTATGAAACTCCTGCCTATCCAAGTGTTCCATCAGTTTCCATTTTATAAGCTTGAGGCACCCATCAGAATTTCTGCTTTTCTTGAAAAAGTCCTGGTGTGTCCCCAACAATTAAAAAGATGGATTTTATTCATTACCTTGCTATCACCTACTGAATGTTTGGGCTCTTGTGAGAGCTGTTTTGAAAACACAAAGATTTATTTTTCAGAGCGTGCCCCATTTTTTAAGTTCTTCCTTTCTTAAACAATCATGTAATTAGACTTCTGGAAATCCCTAGCTATGGATAATAGTCATTAATTCAATAATGTAACCCCCAAAAGGTTTATAAAGAGCAGACTAAGTTTCACCCCGACTGAAACCAGGCTGACTTCAGTATAAAACACATTTCATGGAGGAGTCTTTTCCCGAGTAGTGAGTCATGGAGGGCAAGGGGGAAATGCTGCCTTCCTATGTGTGGGAGCTGAAAAATCCTGGAATTCCTGAGCAGCAGGGAATTTCCCTGGAGAATTCTCATGCTTTTAGTTTTTAGTGGCAAACCAACAGCCAGCATCGAATATGATTCAAATACTGACACCTGGAAGAGGGTGGTAAACTCTCTGGAAATGGGTTGTCACCTCTGATCTCTCCTTGAGGATTTTTTATCTTGTCAATAAAGACAAATTGCAGTTTCTTGGTGCTTCCGAGGTTGCTGTTTGACTCTGGTGCTCCTGAGCCACAGATTGCATTCAAATCGTGCCTGATTTTTCATGGGCAAGGTGAGGGCAGTGGATCAGAACCTGCTTCTACAAACTCGGTCTCAGTCCAAGCCAACTGTGACCTGTTTCTTGCAAAACTGAGAATATAAGGGTGTTCCCCAGAGCTGGGGGCTTTCTGTCCTTTAAATTCTTCTTCTTCACCCCTGTGCCCATTTTTCTCTGGTAACTGTCACTTAGTTTTAATTCTTTGGCTTCTACTTGGAGGTTTTGTTTCAGTGCTCCCCAGTTGGCTCAATAATTTCGGGGAAGTTCTGTCCATACAGTTTGGATGCAGTTTAGGACTGGGCCACGTGGGGAGTTTGATGGTATCAAAAATACACGATGTTTTCCTGTGTTTCTTCCTTCCTGGTGTATCAAGTGGGATTTTGAAGAGAAGAGCTTTATTCAGGTGTGCTATTTTGGCATCGTATTTGAGACTGAAGATTAGCCAAAGGACGTGCTTGGTTTTTTCGTTTTTCCTGACAGTGTAGGATAAATCAGTGTGGGAGAATCCTCTTTCCTTGTTTCCATTCTCTTTTTCTTTCTCAAAGCCAAGAAGAATCACTGAATTAGCTAGTCCATCGCACAATTATCTAGTCCATCACACAATTGTCCAGTCCACCCGTTGCTCAAGTAGGTTGTCCAAGACTGTGTCCAGTCTCCAAAGCTGGAGAATCAGCAACCACTCTGGCCATCCTGTTTCAGTGTTTTCTTGCATTTAGATGAAAATTCCTGCATTTCATACCTCTTGCCTCTTTTCCTGTCCCTGGGCACCACTGAAGTGGCTTCTCCTCCCTTCCCTCTCCAGTGCTTATACATGTGGATAGGTTATGTGTCAGAATCCAACAGTTTCAGAACTTGGACAAACCACTTGTCACCCCATTCCCCACTAAAAAAAATTAAAAATAAAAGGAGAGAGGGAAGGGAGAGACAGGCCTACCATTTTATGATGACTTCATTGTGCTGCTTGCTCTGAAATCCCTGTTCTCTCAGAAATTCTAATCCCTTTATACCTGCAGCATTTTTGTCTGCAAGTTACATGAAGTGTGTCCTGAGAGTGCACAATGATTGCAGCAGGATTCCTAAAGGCCTGCCCTAAGCCTGTGTCATGGGGGAAGCTGAGCTGGCTAATCAGCTCCTTTAAACCCCTTTGAGCATCCCCTGGAGTTTCCCTCGCCTTTGGGTACCTGTGTGTGACCTCTTGGGGGAATTGCAATGTGTTCTGTGTTCTGCCCCTGTGAATGTGTCAGCAACTTGCAGCTTTAGTGGCTGGCAATGTAAACGCTTTGAAAGAAAAGGGAAAATGGGTTTCCATTTTAACAAGTGAATCATAGTCTTTTTTAAAAAATAATAATAAAAAGGCAAGCTACTTAAAATAATTTTGTTCCTGGAGCTCCAACAGTGTCTTTCACAGTGCAACTGGCCACATTGCCCATGAACTTCCTGCCAGTTTTTCTTTTCTGGTGTGACACGTGCACTTCTTGTGCTTCAGCTTCAAAGCCACGGATCCACCAGGTGTCTGAGCTGCTCGCCTGTGCCAGGCGAGCAGTTTTATTTCTACTTTGAACCAGCAAGTGTTTAGTTGTTTGGGTTTTTTTTAAGAGGATGAACTTTATTTGCTGTATGATTTTTAAAACATTTAAACACTGCTGGCTTTGCAGATTGGTGTGGCTCTCCCAATGAGCCCATACATTGCAGCCCCACTCTGGAGCTGCCCCACGTGCTGAATCCCTCTCTGTTCCCTCTCCCGGTAATCAATTATTCCTCACACCGTGGAAATCCAAGGAATCCTCAGCGTGCACAGCTGGTGTAACAGAAGATTAAGTTGCCCATACACTAAACAGGATGATTGATGGCCCAGGTTTTCACCCAGCAAAGTGCAGTTTTGTTACATAATTATGAGAATTATGTGCAGCACTAAATCTATCCCCTGACTACGAATTGAAGGGTTGTTCTGACTGAGTTATGAAAGAAATTAGAAACTAATTTGTGGAAACAACATCTGTTGTACACAGGCGAGAAAAAGCTCTTGGAAGAAATGAAGAGAATTTATTCCCCTCTCTTTGCTGCTGTTTATGAGACAAAAGGAGAAACTCCCAAGGATAGCAGTCAGTGGTTTCTGTGCAACACATGTTTATGTACACAACCCCATTTGCTGGAAAACAAGGGATTTTTTATTTTTTAAATACACCCAGGGATATCAAGCATAGGAAAGAAGCACTGAGTGAGGTCCAGGGAGTGGGAATCCATCTCCATAGCTGTTTGGCACGTGGTCTGTTGAGCTCGTTATTAATGTCAGAGACTGGAGAGGAGGTTACTCAGTAATTAATGCTGCCAGAGACTAGAACAAAAATGATGAAGGCCGTTTGAGTTTTGGGAATATGCCTTCCCACCTTGCAAGCAGCCTGATGTTTCCTGAAGTGGAGAGTAACCCAGCACTTTACACTGAGGAAAGTGCCTCACCATCTGCATTAGATAACATTTACTCAGTCTTGGCAAGGCTGAATACAGTATAAATGTAATTCCCTCGCTGCCTTTTCACATTTCAAAAAAGGAAAAAAATAAAGCTTATTGCTTATTTTGCATTGTCACCAAGAAAGAGTATGGGTACTTAGCACAGCCTGCACTTGTGTCTCTCATTGTGTTCTTTCCAAAGACAGCATGCTATGACCAGTGAAACATTTTGGATGTGCAGTGCCCTGGTGTGAGTACCTATGGCAATATTTCCAGGGGGTCCCCCAGGTTCTGTGTGTGCATTTTTATTTAGACCAAGAAGACACCAAGGATTTTGGAGGTCAGATATCAGTCCTGATGGATACAAAGCCAGGCAGGCTTGTAGCAACTACAAGGGACATTCAAAACAGTCATCTTTAGTACGTGAGGAATGTTGGATGAGAGGGGCAAGGAAGAGGGAGGAGTCAAAAGTAGCAGCAGTGTTAACAACCCAAGGGATTTAAAAAATAAAAAAAACTAAAAAAGAAAGTTCTAGTGGCTGTGGAACCTTGGTTTTAAAGGGGAAATTAATTAATTTCTGACTTTGGGAAAGTAAAACTTGTGCTGAAGCATCAAAATAAGATATTGAATGAAGGAAGACACCATTACATAATCCAGCCAAGGGGCTGAAGTACCAGAAGTGGAGGTGGAATCAGAGCGAGGGGATCACGGGTGTGGTGGTGACTCAGAAGTGCTACCTTGGCACAAAGACTTGTATATTTTTATACCCCTGGAGTCACCTTAGCTGCTTATTTTTTTATGACCTATCATCTGGCCCATTTATTTGAGCATGGTTTTGCTTCTGCAAATGCTCATGTCTGCTGTTCTATGGCCACCCTTGATTACAGGAACAAATATCCTCATTTTCATGTCAGGTTTGTGAGGGGGATCAGGTGTTGTTATCACTGGTGGTAAATGAACTCAATTACAGCTTTAAAAGTGCAAGTCCTTTAGAAAGCAGGAACAGCAACCCTTGAAAGCAATATTATCCCTGAAAATGCCAGCCTGGTACGGCTTTCTGTGTTAAATTGAGGAATTGAAGTCGAGAGAAGCTGTTGCGCTCTGAGGCTTCTCATCTCACCAGCTGGCAGAGCACTCTTATCTGTGGAAATAGCGAAAGCTACTCTAGGCATTACTTAATTAAATAAAGGACTAAATATTTGGATCAGATAATGTGATTCCTTATTTCCTTTGCCTCTGATCAACAGCTGCCTTCAGGATTTTTACCATTAGAAGTTTCCTGCTTGCAGTTCTTCTCAAGGCTACTCCTTCCTTCCTTCTTACCACTTAAATGAGGACAATTTAGATAAGTACAGGCAACTTGAAAGAGCTGTGCACATTTCAAGAATCACTTACAGAAAAATGCACTTTGGCAGCAAGGCAAATTGCTGCCTACCTGCAGAGGGAATGTCTCAAGTGTTCAATTCAGGGCTACAGCAAATTATTCCTTTAATCCTCTAATGCTCTGAAAAACACACTCATGCCAAGTGTAAGGCAAATTTTGGGGTTCTCTTTCTCAAATAGTTGAGGAAGATCCGTGGGCAGCAGAACCAGTGCAGCCGGATTTGCTAGAGGTGGTCAGAGACAAAACCAAGCTGGAAATTCAGGAGAATAGATTGAATTGCACCACTGTCAATAACAACATAAAGACACTCTTCTATTTCACTAAGCCAGATTATATTTGCTGGTTGATGTGGTATGAACAAAATCCAAGCCCTGGTGGAAGCCTGAAGCTTTTGACTGAAGAGAATATAATCTTTGTTTAAAATTAATACAGAATTAGGTTACAATATAATTGTAGCATTTGTAAAATTTATAAGCCTTTCAAGTTTCTGTGGTTATCTGTGCAGGGGTGCAGTTCTAATGCCAAGGAGTGACCTGTTAATGTTTCATTTCCAGGTGGGCAGTGAAAATTGCAGGAATCTTCTGTCATCACTGTTCTAGTTGTCATCCTCCCCAGTGTTTCTTTTTCAGCTCCTGCCTAGCTGCAGAAGGCATATGATTATCGTATTTTTCAGAGCTTTATGAGCTCAAGAACTAAGAGAATAAGGAATAAAGTTCTAAGATACTTCTAGGATTCATAAATTTGCAATTCCTGTGAAGAATCAAATATGAGGTATATAATCCACTTCGAGTTAGTTGTGTGTTAGTCTCATGGAATTTGCCTGATATTTAAATGAACAAACACACCAGTAAGAGCCTTGGTTTACTTCTGTAGTGCCACAGTGACCTTGTAGAATGCAGAGGGTGAGGGGGAGAACAAGACCCTACATCCTGGTCTAATGTCTTGCTACAATTTTTATTCTTCTTACTCTTACACAATATATTAATGTAAGATCCCAGAGCTGGGGCAGTAAATATTGATATTGTAGTAAAAAATAAAAAAGATACAATTGGCATACCTGCCATTACCTCTTATTGTATAGCTACAAAGACCAAACATCTAAATATTGCAATATTCTTTAATGTGGAGCTGTCAGATACGGAGAGGAAAATACATTACACCGAAGTTTTCGCACTGCGTTTGGTGTTTAAACAAATTCAAACACTTAAAATCACCTATGCTTCCAAAACCCAGCTCTCTGTGTTAAGAATCGAGTATTAATTCCGCTTGCTAGCAAGAGAAGAGTGTGAGATCAGCAGCCAGGGGTGTGTAATCTTTCCTCCTCATCCATCCATGTACCCGCACTGATACATTTCCTAAGGGTCCATTTCTTCCTTGCTATTTACAAACAGATTTTATGGCCCCTTTGCGTTTTGGAGAGGAACATCTGCAGCCTCAAGTACCTGCTGTATTTTTGAACATTAGCAATGTGAAAAATAGGCATTCTCAGAGATGCTAATAAAACAGTTCTGTTCATTGCAGTGTTCTACCCTGCAAGTTTTGACCAAAATACATTAGCAGGAAAAACTTTGTCACTTCTTTTCATGAACTGCATCTCTGAGAGCTTTACTGTTTCCAGCACTTCCCCATCTGAAATAAAATGTTTTGATCCAGAGCTGATACAAGGAGGTTTTTTTCTTTATTGTTTTTCACAAGGAATTAAAAAAAGGCTCAGAAAGTGAGATGCAAGTCTCTTTAACACAAAGTGTGAACGTTTGCCACGTTTTTCTCTGGAGTACTTTGGGGTTTTACAATGAAGTGTATACAACCTCACCATTATCAATTTTTCTTTAATTTTAAACTGTGGGTTTGGCCAAAATAAGTTTGTTGGCAATGTTCTGCCACAATTGTGGGTGTTTTATGTCTGGCTCTGGAGTTCAGCCTGGAATACAGATACATTCAGGGCATCCCTACTCCTTGTTTGTGCATCCTTGGCTCCCACATCTGATTCCCACGTAGGAGAAGGAAGTAACATCTTGTCTAATTCTGGCCTTGCTTTAAAAGCTGACCACACCTTTAAGATGCAATTTTAAAGCCTCCAGTTACCATACAGTTTAAAAGTCACCTTTGACACCTATTCCCTTGAAAATATGCATATGTTCCACTACTGCTAAAACCCTCAGGGCCCAGAAAACGAGTTTTAAAAGTCCTGTTATCTTTAATCTGCATTCTGTGCCTCTCAGTTTCAGCACTGCCTGCTTTTAGAGGCTGTCTGCTCTAATAATAGATTTGTAAAGTTAATACAAAGAGAGTTGCATAAAATACAGTCTCCAAAAATGATACAGCTGAGAACACAAACCATTTAAAATGGATGCGTGGTTGAACATTACTAAGAAACAAAAAAGTTAATTAATTCCCTTAGATTTCTTTTATATGCCCTGTATTACACCAGATAAATCTGAATTCTCCAGGTGTTGGTTAGAAGAAATAGGTGAAGTATTAGTTGCAGAGCAAGTTTATACTGGAGTTCACATGGATAATTAGGAAACTGAGTTGCAAGTTTGTTCCTTATGACAGATATCCATCAATATATAGGAATATTGAATAAAAATCTCAGAGCACCCATTCACAGCTCATATCAACTTCTTTCCTCTTACCCTTTACTCTAATGGTTCTACTCAGATTTTATGTTGCCTTGATGGTTATGCTGTTACTGATCTTTTTTCACAAAGGTAGGAGGTTGACTTTCTTTATGTTGGTACTTACTTATATGTTTAAACTCCTGAAGTTTCTTGAATAGACCAGGACTCAATCCTACAAATTCTTCCTTATCCAAGTTTTATTTAATTCAATAGGTCCTTACTTCTCCATAGAAGGAGCTGCTCACTCGGGGTTTGTGCTTCCTTTGAGTTTAAAATATATTTGAGAATGACAGTGCTGAATCATTTTCGGACCTAACAGGCAGGGAAACCTTCAGATGTCTGAGAAACAGGGATGTGGATGGTGACAAAGCGCAGGAGTGGCCATGGTCTCTTGGGAGGCAACATCGTGGGCAAGGGCAAAGGGAGGGGGGCAGTTCTGCTGAAGCAGCAGGAGCGGATCCTTCAGGGAAATGATAGGACGTTTCCATTAAGCTGGTTGAAGCACAAATTTCTCTTGTTAGGAGAGGTTGGGGGGAATTGTCTCAGCTTGGTCTCCATTCAGCTTCTCAGAATAACTGAAGTGTAAAGAGGTTTTTTAATTTTCCTTCCAGATTTCTGTGTCTATAACCCGATTAAAGCACCACCTGCATTCTGCATTTAACAGGAGCTTATTATTCACCAAGGCTGATGGAATTTTTGGCTAACAGGAGTGTAAAAGATTACTTTCTGCCTACTTTTGCCACCAATACTTCTAATGCTCTGCTTGAAAATTTTATTTCCTTAGAAGTATTGGAGTGCTGCTCGTGTTATAACTTGTTTGTTCTGCTGTAATCATGGGGTGTCCCCATCCAAATTGGTGTGTCACAGTGCTGCTCAGTCTGTAGATGAAATGGGAAAGATGGTTGTCCCCCGAATTTGCCAAAGGTTCTTTTCCACGGAACAAAATCAGGGGAGAAATGTTTTGAGTTATTTTTAGAAAGATGCAGTGGAGAAATGGTTTTATCTCCTTTTTTGTGGCAAATAAATCAAAGTACAGTAGGGACAAGCTGTCCAGCATCTCACATGTTGCAAAATCTCAGTGTGAACCAAGAATCGATATGGAATTGGGGCTGGAAGGAGACAAATGATACAAAATTTTGTGCTTGGCACAGTCCAAACTCGGAACATGTGCTTGACTTTAACTTTGCTTTGGTGATTATTCCACAGTGACTGCTGGTTTTGTTTCCCCTGGGCACTGATGCATCTGTGTCCAGGAGAGACAGTTTGTTAATACGATTATATGTTATTTGACTTCAGCAGTAATTCATAAAGCAACTCAAAGTGCTTTAGAAATATTCATTAAACTTTGAAGCCCCCAGCTAGGAAAATGATTCTCACTGGTATATTGGAATCATTGAAATACATCTAATACTTGGGGTTTAATAGCTCACAGAGTACAAATAAAAAATCCAAATGTGGTAGAAGATAAAATAATAAGCTATAATAAGGTTTTGATGGTTCACATCACATTATGTGAGAAAATCTAATGGTTTTGGAAGAGTAGGTGAACATTTAAGCAATACCTCATTTGTTCAAGTATTACAAGTGCAAGTGCATCCAGATTAGTGTAGAAACTGATATTCAGGTAAATATTTTTTCTATATGTTAGACACACAGCATGAAATTAGTCATCAGTCTTCAGCAGAGAAGAGGTAATTCATTTTTCTTTCTTTTCTGCTCTCCCCAGTCCTGTTTTGCAAGAGAATTCAGCCTTAGAATTAAGGGAGTAGTTAAGGACAAATGGATCTTGATTTTTATTTCCAGTTTTAGCAGATGGGAAAATGAAATGCTGAGTGCATGTGCAATTCTCTTCAATAGAAACGCCTTGACGCTGCTCCACAGTGATGTAAAGAACGCTTGTCTGGTTTCTTGCCTGGTTGCTGTATTAGTGACATTTGGAAGCAATTGTCTTTTCTAAACAGTAATTTTCTTTCCCCAGCAGAAAGGAAGAGGAATTATTTTAAACACCCTTGTTTCTTAGAAAGGAGCCCAACACGAGTGCCTTTGTGAACACGAACAACAAGATACAGGTCTGGCATTTTTTGTGTGCATTCAAATAAAATCCAGACAGTGTAATAGATTTATTCTTGACTTAAGCTCCGGATTAGGTTTCTTCATCTTGTTTGCATATGCAGTGTGACATGAAACATGGCATTAGATTATTGATTTGCAAAAATATGTGATCTTTTTCCCTTCCTGACAGGGAATATATAGACTGTGTCATAAGGTGCTACAGCATTTTTCAAAGTGAAATGAGAAGAGGTTACTTTGCAGATACAGGCATGGTGGAAAATGTAGAGCTGGCCAACAGTGCAGCTGGAGATGGAAAATTCCACCTAAGTTTTCAAAATACTTTGAAAATTTGACTTTTTTTTAGCTAGAAAACTAAAAATTGTGAAATATTCTGCAGTATTGTTCTTGAGGCTGGAGGAGAATTATTCTTACAGTACTTCCTTTGTATAAGCAGAAATTTATAAATAAGAGAAAGGTGTTTGTTTTGAAACACCAAACTTGGGAGCTCCACACTGAGTACACTTCACAATTTTATTGCAATATAGAGGTGGAACAGGAAAATAGAAATGCAATAGAAATTGTATTTCTTTTAGACTAGTTCTGTTAGAGTTTCTCTGTTTAGGTCTCATGATAACTATAATAATTATAAGCATATTGCTGATTTTTAGTAAATGGACCACACATATTTGAGTCAAGGTAGGGCTCCATTTCATGCCTTTAGGGCCTTCCTCTATGGGAAGCATCCCTTCTTTATGTTCTTAGCTAGTGAAGGATGGAAAGAGAACAGACATGGACAACAATAGACATGCCAAAGGTTTTACAGCAGGCCAGCAATTAAATAAAACACATTCTGAATTATGATACTGATTTCTGTCCACATTAGACCACCAAGCTTTGCCAAACGTGCCTGCATTTGCCTACCAGGAAGATCCTTATTGCATTAAATCCTTCAGTTGCTGGAGCCCCGATTTCTTTTTTAAATCCTTCTTCCAAATGAGGCACAATTCCATGGGCAGCTCTTTCTGTGGTTAATAATGCACCCAGCAGCCCCTGTGCTGCACAATGCTATTCTGCTGCACAGCTTTGCTCACAATAAACCAGCACATTTCCAGGAGACAAAAAGACAATCAACCCAGCACTTCAAGCCAGTTCCTGTTTTGTTCCACTGCAAATTCAAAGTGTGGCTCTTTTATCAGAATGGGTATTGTTTGGAGTTAAAAATGGAACCAAGTATGGCAATTCTTGCCCCACCAAAGAGGCAATTTCTCTTGCTTTATTCATGCTCCCCTTGTTCCTGCATTGCTTTGCTTTCTGAGTGTCATGTTAACCAGAGCTCTGGGTGCTCCTACTCGAGGAGGGGGAATGAAAAGGAAGGTTTTTATGGTATTGTTTTATAAATGTTGTGTTGTCGTGTAATTTACCCTGATGGTTTCCCAAATTCTCTCGAGTGCCAGCATTAAAAGCTGTTATAATTTGCAATTACGTCGATTGTGTATTTTTCCCCGAAAATATTAATGCTTAAAATCCTCTTAATGAGAACTTAATGTGTGAGCAGCAAGAGAGGGTGTAGTGGAAACACAGTGCCAGACGGTACTTTTGTTGCAGCAAAATAATTTCTGGGAGAAGAACAAGGTCCACCCTTGGTAGGTGAGAACTTCTGGACCTCTGCTTTATGAGGGCTTAATAAGTAGATCCTGCAGCTGATAGGGAGAATGAGAGTTAGGGAAAATATAAATAATCATTAATAATTAAGCTGGGCCCCAGAAGAGTCATGTTAATATAGTTGATATAAAATCCTCTTGGCATTTTGAGTGGGTTTGAGTGTTTGGAATTTAGTAATAGCCAGAGGTAATCTGAGGGTTTGAACCTGTGTAGCTGGATTTAGGAAATACAGCTAAGTAAAACTAAGTAACAGTGAAACCTTTGACTTCCTGCAGCCAGCCTGGCCAGGACTGACTGAGAAACCTCTGGATAGCTATTTCTCACACCAAATAATTTAATTAATACATAATAATGAAGCTGCTATTTAAAAAAACCCAAAAAAATGGCACTGTGTTTCTGATGCTAAAAGATGTGTAGGTAAGAATCCAGGACTTAAATTTAAGCATGCACATGTTCACATGTTATGTGTGTATATATATGTGTTGACAGCTGAAGGAGGTTTGCAACAGGAGAGAAATCTCAGCACGTGGATTCTTAAACACTCTGAACTCGATACTGAGAGATTTGCCTTAGTTTATGCCTTGGATTATCAGTTTTTCAAGTACTCTGCAAATAAAGCTTGCCCACAGGGAGACTCTGAAATTTAATAAATGTTTGTGAAATGCTTGGGAGTCCTCTAAGGCAGTATATTATTTCTACATTTCCCCTAAAGACTGGTTCCATTTATTATACGGATAGATACAGTGGTTTCGTATTTTTAGTAGTTTATGAATACACAGGAATGAAAAGCGTGTGTGTGTTTTGAGGAGAGAAAATCTCAAAATGGTTCACACATGAGTTGCTGAGCAAGAAATTACCCTTGATTTGTGCTGTCAAAGTAGAGCTGGTGATGGGCACGTGTGTGTTCCAATGGCTGTTGCATCATTTATTCTGCTACTGCACTGGACAGACACTTTGGGGATGACCATTCGAATTCAAGCACTTGCAAATGTTGGAGCAGAGCAAAATGAAGGTGGAAGTTAGTGAATGGGTAAGGACTTGGGTGTGATTAGTAATTATGATCTAAAACTGCGAATTATAATAAATGTTATGAATGTCAGTGTGTTTTTAGTAACATTGTTCATTATAGATTTAATGGAAATGGCAGATTTCCTGTAACCTCAGCGCTTTGCAAGTGTAATGTAAGCCAGGACTGGGAAATGAATCATATCTAATTTAGGCACCAGAAGCTTGTATGTTTATTTCTGGATGGATTTAGTTCATTTGCCTTCTCTGGAAACAAACAGTCCTGTTCAGGCAGCAACTCCTTTGTGTCCCTTTTTGATACCAAGACTTGACAAATTGCACCTGAGATGTTGCCTCTGAAAGTGCAGAAGAAGCTGGGGAGGTTTGGTCTCATGCAGATATCCACATTAATTCAGATGAATCCCAGTATTAGTCATAGTCTTGTGATGATAAAAATTAGAAACTTGCCTCAGAGCTCCTGATTAATTCTGACTCTCTGCCCTAATGAGACACCCAGTGCTGTGGAGGAAACAGGACTGAGTGTCTGTGGCTTGGCTGTATTTCCTTCTAGCTTAGGGATGCATTTAAATAACTTCAGGTCTGGCCAGGCTATCTATGTCTAATGACTGATGTAGATTAATTAGGAGACTGGAGGTCTGCATGTCCAGAAAGAATAGTGGTTTCATACTCTCTGTTTAAAAGAAATGAGATTTTAATCGGGAGGTTGTCTCCTTTATGCCTGTTTGTGGCCCAGGCAGATGGTGCACTAATCATCCTTACAAATATAGTGTACTGAGTATAAATAATGTAAAAAACCCCAACTTGGAGCAGATAATTCATTATTTCTGTAGTCACACTGCAAGCCTCGTTTCCTCCTGTCACCCTGTCATTGTGTCTGGCAGAGAGAGTGGTTGAAAGAGCTGCTCTGTCTTGATCTGACAAGCTGGATTTGGGTTTTACAAATAGGTTTTCATTCTTGCCCTAAGTAGGTGTAGATGTAATATATGTACTTCCATTGTTTACATTTAAATTAAGATCCATCTCTTCCGATTAATTCCCCCTTCCTCCCCCTCACAATGGCATTGCAACTCCTTTCTAGAGAGGAGATCTGTATTTCACGAGAATGACTCTGTATTTCACCACAGCATGACTTACAGCATAAGGCTGGACAAAACCCTCTGGTTTGTTTCCAGCAACAGGGATAGGAGAGGCATTTCAGTATTTTCTTTTTACATTTGAGATCCCAAAATACATTAGATCTTTTAAGTCCTCCAAACAGTGTGTTTATAAATTTTTAACAGATACAGTGTACAAATCCAAGCAACATCTTCTGGATTTTGGAAGATTAATCTCTGCAGTGTCTGTCAGACTTACCAACACAGCACTAGGGGTCTAAAGAGGAAGAGGAAACCAGATAAACCTTGCAGGCTCACTGTGCTTTGGGTTACTGAGGAAAGAACACTCCATCTATACCCATCTCAGCCTGGGAACAAATTCTGATATGACCTTCTAATGTGATAACTCATTTGGTCTATGAATGAGAGCAAGATAAACCATGTCTGTCCAAAATCCCCCAACAATTTCATGCAACCCCCTGTTCCATCCCATGGTCTAGCATGGGAGATGGGGAGGGCAGAAAAAAAGCCCAAGGAAGAACTCAAACTAAATTCCTTTTTTAACAACTACAATATGCTCTGAAGCATATTTTTTTAATAGAAGTGCTCTTAATATGCTGCTGTAGGTGTTAGCTTGTTAGGAAAATGAGGGCAGTGCCAGCCTTCTGCTGGTCTCAGAGGTGGCTGCACAAGGGAAGACAACTCTCCAGTAACTACCCAGCCCATCTTTCTCTCTGCCCTTCTATCTGACTTCAAGTGTTTCCTTCAACATCTCAGTTAAAGCACATGTTTTCTAAATGCACCAAATACCCTGATTATTTGCATAAATGGTACCACAGGAATGTTTCAGGCTCCACACTTGGCGAGGTCTGAGGACCTGGCACCCAAGTCGTGGTGCTTGTCCTGTAAGTCAGCAATGCCATCATTGGCCTCCAGATGGCCACCTGAATGAGCAGCCCTGGCCACAGGGCACGTGGAGTGACGTAGAAATTTGAGGCCATTTATGCTTTTTCACCTCTACAATACCCTGTGGTAGCGAATTCAGGGATTTAGAAACGTGCTCCCTGGAAACATATTTCTTCTTGGTGCAGGAAATGCTTCAGCACTCCCTTAAAACCAGGGGGAGGTATCCAACTCCTTTCTTTCACTCTTGGGACTCACCTCATGCAGAAGGGTTTGCTGATTTCCAGATGGGATGGATTGGGGTGGTTCTTTTGTTGAATGCATTCCTTGAGCAGTCGGTGATTTCCAAACCCTTCTCATGGATTTGGATATTGTTTATGTGAATTAAACAGCATCCAATACTTGGGATACTCTGACAAAGAAAATTAATAATTTAAGTGGGGGTCAGTAATTGTTATTCAGAGCTATGAAGGCACTGAATGGAAGCCTGGATGTTTCCTTACTTATAAAAAGTTCAGGCCATTTTAATATATTTGGTCTTGTATTTGTTTATTAGATCCTTTGTGTTTGTTTCCTAAGGGGTAATTTAGTTAATGCATATCAGTGATGGAAATGCAAAAACCACAAAACAAATGTGTAGTGTTACCAAATCTCTGTAGTTAATTAAAGGAGGGAATGGATGGAGGGCACAGGAGAAGGTGACTGGGTGCCTCAGGCTCAGCCTGCCACCGTGGCACTGATTCTGAGAGCAACACTCCATTGGTTAGTAAAGTACACCAAGCCTACCCGCAGTGATAAGGTGTCAATAATGTCAATCTATATAAGCTGGGAAAAAAAAAACGAATTTAAAAAGTTCAGGTTCCCTGTTGATTCCCTCAGCAGGCTGCACATTTTCAGTAATACATCATTGGATCAACACCACTTCACTTTCAGGGTGCTGGAACTCAATTTGTTTGCAGCGCCGTGAAGTCAAGTACACTGTAAAACTCTGCAGGCCAGTGGCATAAAAAATAACTCTAAAACCAGAGTTTGGGGAAGAAGTGAGGTGATAATGTGACATGTGCATGGTGGTTCAGTCACGCTTGCCTGAATTCAAATTTCCTTAACCACAGAATTTAATATGCTGCTGCATGGGTTTCCTTTTTCTCCTCACACCCGGTTTGGAAGAGTCAGAAAAACTTCAAGAATGACAGAAGTGGAAACAGGGTTTTTATTCTCTCTCTGAAAATGATCCCCATTTCCCAGTGCCAAAAGGTAGGGGTTCCAGCTACATTCCTGGCAGTCATTCTGCCTGGCACAGCCCAAGCACTCCAGGACCGTGGGGGAAATGGCCAAATTGTTGGTTGCATTTCAGCTTTGCTGCTTGCTCGTGAGAACAAACCTTACTCCCCTCAAAGGGTGTGGAAGGTAAATTAAAATGTGCAAGGTGGGTTATATTGGTGGATGGACACAGGTAATGACATGAGAAACGCATTGAAAACTGGTGAGAAAGCTCTGGTTTAATGTGGAACTTAGTAAGTCCCAGCATTTGAAAAATAATGCTTTTCTAAGCTTGAATCAGTGAATATTCCCCAATATTTTGGCAGGATCTGGGTTTTTTCAGTCACAATCTGGTATCCTTCTATCTTCCAACCAATGACTCTGCATGCAGAGTGGCTGAGGTGAAATGAGATCAAAGATTAGTCCTTTTGGGCACTGCAGGGATAAAGCAGCAGCTTCATATAAATATTGTCCCTCCTATTAGAAACAGGCCAAATGGGATCCTTCGAATGGGAACTTTCTGGAACTAAATGTCAAGCCAGTGTTCCAGTTATGCCTTTGTCTGAATGTCAGCTAAACTCCAAACTGCAGTCTGTGTTACTTGATGCTAAAATCTCCTAGAAACTTCTCCTTCAGGAATTGGTTAAGATTATCTAGCTGGGCATCTTTGAGATGATTAAAGCAGCATCATTCAAAGGGTCAGAACTTGATTAGCTGATCATTAGTGCTGATAACACCGAAGTTGTGGGTTTGACCCCTGCATGGGCCATTCAGTGAAGAGCTGGACCCTGGTGGGTCCCTTCCAAAGCAGAATATGCTGTGAAATCACTAAACCACTTCACAGCTTACATTTGCTCTGTGGTTGCTCTGCCGCTTGCACTGCTAGGAAACTTTTGAAGTAGAGTGTGACCTTTTTAGTTTCTGCAGTGCTGCTTTAAGGCTGGATAGCCCTAATGCAAGGGGGAAAATTCCATGCAGTGTCTCACTAATGAGCAAACTCGGTGACTGCTCTTCTGTGATCTCCCATCTCCTCGTGAATCCTCAGCGGGAGGAAGTCACACAGTGTGAGTAGCAAACTCCATCTCTAAATTGTTGACACACACTCAAAATTAATGCCTGCAGGGGGATATCCTGGAGCAGCAATAGGGCAGTTGCTCTAGAAAACTACTTTTGGTGTTATGCAACAGCTTCATGGGCACCAGGATTTTCCTAACAAAACCCATTTGCTAAAACCATTAAGCTACTTTTCTTAAAGATGAAATAAGGAAGGGATGATATATTTATAATCTGATTATCTTCCATAAAATGTTTTATATAAGGATATCACAGTTTAAAACCCCTAATTAAAGACCATCAGTGAAATGTCAGGTCTCTTGATAATAATTCTGAATTCTGTCTGTCATGAAAAAGGACGCTTGTTGGAATTGTCTCTTTTACTTCTGTATTGAATTCATAGGCAGGATTCAGAAGAGTGTTATTTTGAGGAGTAATGGCTGTGTTCATAGTACACACAGTTAAAAACTATCTGAGGAGAAACAGGTTGCAGGACTTTGACCCGCTGTTTGACATGAGAAAGCCTAAACTTTCAATAATGAGCTGCCAAAAAAATCAGAAAGACTTTAAATTCCAAAAGCTAAGTCTAAAGAATTACTTGATCCCCAATGGGAAGGTGGGTGGAGAAGGAGGTTGCATAAAATGTAAGCAAAGTTTCAAAGTAAACCAGATCATTTCTCTGAACAACTCCATCTGCAATATTCTTGTGGTCATTCTCTCATGTCCCCGTTGGTTTCAGGTCAGTGAAAATCAGAGTTTGCTGCTTTCTGGATTGCAACAGATTCTGTCCCTTCCCACCATGTCCTGCCAGGAGCTTCAGCTCCACCAGGAGGGGTTTGCAGCCCTCGAGGGAAGGAGTGATCTCCTTCCTCACGTCCTGTCCTTTCTAGGGAAACTGTTCAGGCATGGGAACTGGGCACGGAGAAATGGGATGCTCCCTGTGTGCCCTGTGAGAGGGAGCTGGGGCTGCTCTGCAGCAGCTTCCCTGGACGCACGCAGGTCCTTGCCCTTGGCTCACTGAGGGAGATGGTTGCCCAACAGGAGGAGCAAGAAAGAGCTGCAGACAGAAGGGTTACCTAGGCTCTCTTGGCCTCCACTCTGGAGGATCATTCAGTCTGGTGTCTAGAGTATGTTTTATTGTTTTAAACCAGTATCAGCTGGCAAAAATACATACTTTTCATCCTAATAGAATAAAGAGAAGTCATTAATAAATCACATTAATAAGAAAGTGTGGTGACAGCCCCAAGCAGTGCCATTGTCTCGACTCCAGGATGATGCTGGCAGGCTCCTGGGGTGCATTCCACCATTGGGAGGCTCTGGAGAGCTGGAATAAATTCTTGTCATGTGAAGGCCAGGTGAGGCCTGGCAGAGGCTGTCACAGGCACCTGGCAGACAGGCAATACTCCCATGGTGAGCCTGGCAGGTTCCCTGGGGACACATTTTCATGACAGTGACTGCATGTCGTGCAGTGCCCTTAAACGAGGGGGCGTCGAAGCACATCTCTGATTTCACAATCTCTGCTCTGCCAGGATGGACCCAGGGGACTTCCACTGCACTCAGATGGAAGGAGCTGTGTTTAACTACCCATGACTAATTGCAGATCACTCACAGCAGGATTTCTCCATGAGCAAATACCATGAAACACTTTGAAGATACAGTGTGGAGGGGCAGGAACGCCTGAGACCTTCAGAGCCACCTCATTGCATGGGGACATTCTGTGATGTCCCTTTGCCATTTCCTCACAGCACCTGCAGGTCCCACTAGTGCTTAGTTTGGGAAGGGAGAGGGGCTGATGCACAGAAAGGAAACACCTATGGCTGCTGACAGCTCGTGATGATCCTGTGAATTAGGGGAAGCCAAACAAAGGCAGCTGCTCCCTTGGAGGACAGAGACCTAACACATTGTAGTGAATGAAATGCCCTGAAATCTTCAGAAGGAAAGAGGTTTCAAGCCAAGCCAAACACACAAGGTCACCCAAGGCAAAGGACAGAAAGGGTTCAGTGCCTCCAGCACATAACACAACAGTTAAATGGGTTGAACTCAGCTGGCACCTTCCTCTGGAGGATGGATATTGGAAGCAAACCAATCAGGCAATGAGACAGTGGTGGGCTGCAGATCAGCCTGTTTGCTTTGGGGCAGGAGGAGAAATGGTCTAAGAGACTTAAAGGAGGAAAAGGCTGAACTGAGACCTGGTGTAGCCGTACCTGCTTTTGGTTGGTTTGGTTGGTTTTGGTTGGTTGGTTTGGTTTTGTTTGGTAGAATTGTTTGCTCCATTTTCATTCCAGCAATAGGCTATTGAGAGCACATTTATTTGTCTGTAAGTCCCAACTTGGCTCTTTGCAGCTGGATTTAATCCACAAATTTAGTAACCCTGTCAGGCATCATAGGTATGCTGGCTGATGTTTACACAGTGTATTTATAGGATTTGTAAAGGGAAGGGGAATGGGATCCATGAATGCATGGCTGCTGTTTGGGAAGTGATGTGTGGGCCCTTGATTTAGAGTAACTGTGCAGGAGAAATGGGAAGAGGGAGGAGGAGCACTCCCCTTGCTGTGACTGTGGCTGAAATGAGCTGCTCTCTGGCTGCCTCCTGATTCTGCTGCACTCAGGGCTGCTCTGCTCTGTCCCAGGCTCTTCTGCTCACACATAAAGGAAGGAAAAGTCCTTTGTCATATTCACTTATGTCCTGCTTTGACTGGAGTGAATCAACTGAGAGTCTGTAATGTATAGAAATGCCGTATCCAAATAACACAACTACGATCTAGTATTGGAAATTTGTGGTGCTACTAAATCGTATCCACATAAAATGGCAATAACAGCGCTTCTGTCTTCTGCTTTTTGAGTCAGTATTCAACTTCATAGTCTTTTACTTACTACTTAAATAACAGTAAACTATAATAGCCAAGCAAGTGTAGCAATAATATTTGAAGGAGACGACTTACTAGACAATATATTTGAATATGAATTGTTTTGCTATTATACTTTGGAGCTAGCCCCGGAGAGCTGCTGATGGAAATTTGTAAGGTCATGACTGACTTGATGGTGTAGTTATAAATTCCTGCTGAACATTAAGCACATTGTTATTCTTCCCATCTCTGCTTGGTCATTAAGAAAAGTGACGAACATCACATGGTGTCAGAAGTGTGGGCTGAGAGTGAATTTGGGAAGACTTCCGAAAAGGTCACAGTAAATAAAGGAAAGAGGGGAAAAAAAAAGGTGGAATTAGCAGTATAAAAGCATTCTTGCGCATGTTTAATAAGTAATTTTTTTATGTTTGCTTTTAGAAGAGTCTCAAAAGTTTATTGCATACCTTGTATAGAGGAAGAGCCTATAGTGCCCTTGGCCCTGAGATTGTACTGGAGTTTGGGATTCTTTAAGAGACACATTAAACATATAAACATAAATCAATCAGTTACCTGTTGACAGAAGGAGTGATAAGTGTCAGTTTTGAGGGCTAAACTCTGAGATGTAGCAAACAGTGTGTTCTGGTATGCAAATAGTAGTAAAGAAATAGGTTCTTATACTCCAAAATTCACCCTCCTTATAGCACATTATAGTACACATAGTACAAAATTCACTCTCCTGTCTCAGCCTTCTTAATTATCTTTTCTACCCCAGCTTTTAACTCTGTACCTCTTTTACCCCTATTTTTTCAGTTGTTCATGCTTTCTTCTTATGCCTAACTCTTCTTTCCCATCTTGATTCAAATGCTTAAGCCAGACTTTGTGGCAGGATGCTTTCAATGGTGTCTTCTAGTAGAGGCTCTTCATCTGTCTTGCCATCTTCTCCCTATCCTACAGTTCCCAGTCCTGTTTAATTTGCCAGCATAGTTACTGAACTCTGCCACCCACAACACTCACTTCCAGTTTCCCTTTTCCAGTTCCCATCAGTTTTTAGTTCCAGTCCCGTTGTTGCTTTTTCCACTTTGTTTTTCATAAATTGTATCAGATACTCTGGTATCTCTATATTTACTTTCCTAAATTCTGTCGCCTTGGCACCAGCAGGAGGGTTACTGAAAGATCAAGAACCAGAGTCCTTCAAGTTCTGTCCTCCCAGAGATGAGACAGCGTGACTTTCTCTGTCCTGAGAAGGTTGGTTCCCTTCTGTAAATATGTGAGTGCTGCTTTATTTTACTCGGAATTCTCCCTCCCACTTAAATGGTCAGTAAAGAACTTCTTGTTCCAATCAGATCAAAACCTTCCTTCCATCTCTCAGCAAAGATTTTTTTTTCTTTATAAACCTAACATTTTATATCTGTCTCTGTGTTAAAAGTCTTAGTGATGAGTGTCTAAACACTCTCGCTGTGTGTAGTTCTTGCTGAGTCTTGACTTGCCCAAGACAGTTGTGTGACTAGGGATGTGATGTTCACCTTTTCCTTTATAGGCACCCTATAACCCCTTCCCAAACTGGTGAGAAATTTATGTGGCACTTTGTATTACTAAATCACAATCAGTTTCAACATCTCAGTTTTCAAAGCTATCCAGTGAAACACGTTCTCCCCTGTTATTCTGTGCTTTAAAATGAGGTGAAGTTAAATGAAGGCATTATGATTTCTAAATTGACATTTTTACTTCGTCAGCTCTTATTGAAATTGAGTGAGGTTGTTCTTGATTAATGTTCAGGATAAGTCACAACTGCTCATTCTGGCGTTGGTTTCCTTGTCACTCATGATCTGGTTCATTAATATCTTCACATTTGAAGAACAAGTCTGCATGGTGCAGCTGAAGGCTTCAGAAAATAATGCATTAATGTTGCTGTGCCTAGCATGCAGGCTGCTTGCTTTAATGTGAGATGTGAGCCATTTTATTTTGGTTTTTTAGGTTTTTTTTTTTAAGTAGTGACCTTTTCTGCCAGGGCATGTGTTAAATGGCAGCCAGCTCTGCATCAGAAAACAATTATGCCTGGCGGTGCAACTGTTCATATGTTCACAAGGTCTTTGAGGTCTTTAGCTGTCCCTGGCATTTAATCTGAGCTGTGCACTGGAAAGGAACCAACTTTTTAAAGACAGGCATGCAAATCATTTTGGAATTCAGACCTGAAAATAAAGTTGTTGAGTATCCACTTGTATATCATACAATGTCTCTAGAGATGGCTATAGTGCCATCAGCCAGCTCTATTATTAAATGTTTGAGAAATGGCTATAGTGTCATCGGTCAGCTACATCATTAAATGTTGGAGACATTTTTGTTGCCATTTATTTCCAATTTCAGAATGGATTGAACACAATTCTGTAAATTCTCTGAAGAAAACACTTTTCAAAAGCATGTGTAGAAACAAGCACTAAACCTCTGTTAAAAGTCAACAGAAATTGGGCACTTATTTCTCTATCTTTTCCCTCCCTCACTTGATTTTCTTTTCTTGTTCTTTTTCATTATACAAGAAATGTGTGCTGAGAATGAGCCTAATTATTATTTGGTTCTTCTCTATTGCTGTTGATCCAAGGTCATCCCTCTAAAAAGATGAGCTCCACTTATTGTGGAGATGGAAAGATGAAACTACTTGTGGCAAATTCCCATATTGTTTATTGTATGCTAGAAAAGACCATAAACATGGTGTTATAAAATCAATCTAGGACAAGACAATGTGACAGTAAGAGTCCTAGAGACAAACTTAGCAAGTTTGCCCCTGCTTCTTTCTCAGATACTCTTTATTTACTGGGTCCTAAGCATGTGCTTATGTTAATTCTTGAAGCAATTCCTGAAATATTCCCTTTCTTCCACTTAGCAAATTCCTTTTGACATCAGTTACATGCTCTACCACCCCTAGGTAAGTATTCTGTGTAGAAAAATGACTGCACTGTCACATGCTGGCTGCTGTTGTACCAAGCCTGTGTTTTACGTGCACATGTTGGGTGAGGGGGTGTCTCTCCTTTGTGCTGAGCAGCTGCTGATTATGAAGGAGTGAAAGGTATTTTTAAGTCTTATTTTTTACAGTGAAAAGTCTGCTGCAACTCAGAGTGGAGGTTTCCTTCAGAGATTCAGGAGGGCTTCTAAGGGAATTTGCTTCCTGATGACGAGTGAGACTTTTTTAGGAGGCAGTTTCTTTGTTTTTCAGGGAAATAAAAAGACGGGAGGGTATTTAGAAGGGCTTTTGTGATTTTCTCCAAGGAGCTGCAGAAACACTAAATATTTCATTCTAAGGAGAAAAGACTACTGTGATTTTTTATGTTGCAGTCCCACTACACAGAATTGACTAATGTGTTGTAGTGTAATCCCAGAAATGTTTTGACATGGATTCCTTAGAGTTCTCATTTATAACCGAAGTCAAAGCTATATCTCAGCAGAAATTTCTAGGTCTTTGCAAGGGTGAGAGCAGTTTTATTTCTTCTTTTCATTTGCATTGGGATTTGGGTTTGTTATTAACTTAGTAGGGTCAGAAATCCCGTTGTTGTGAAATCCTTGGGTTTACAGGTGAGCAGCTCAAGTAATAAACGGGTTTTAGATTTTTTCATGGATATGCTTCCTGTTCAGAAGTGCCCTGGTTTTGCATGCACGAGATTTTAAGCATTTCATTGTTCAGTTTTTGTGACATTTGAGTTAAAAAGGAACAAGCTGCTCACCTGCTTGCCTGTAGATCCATGCTGTAACTATTCTGTTTGAATAGGGATATTCAGTGCTTTGCCACTGAGGATGTTGCTGTACAATAGCACAAACCAGCTGGTAAAAGCAGCTTTTGTACGTTAGCTGTTTTACTTTGGGTCTTCTTATTTTGAGACAAACCATGTCATTTGTAGTCCCTGGCAATATTTCTTCTTCTTTGTGCATTAGAATGCTGCAATAAAAACCAACCCAAAAATGAGTATTGGACCTGGTTGGTAACCCATAATCAATTAGCAGATGAAACAACTAATAAAAACTTACTTTATAAAAGCAAGACTTCACCCCTCCCTCTCATTCATGTTTTCTGAATACTTTTTCCCAGTCTTCCCCCTTGCTGAGCAAATGCATGGTTTCTCCACTTAGACTTGAAAGGAAAATGTGAAATCCACAGATGCAAAAGCATGCACTGATAAAACACCTTAATGGTGCATTTTCCTTCAGCTCTGAATAACACCAGCTGCTTTCACTGCTTTGCCTTTCATGTGGGGCATTTCTGCAGTTAAAACAGAAATATCTCTCTATTCTGTGATATCTATATCTATTCTGCAGGATATTGAAGCACACCCACATCCCATTGCATAAGATGGGTTAATATAGTACATTTTGGGGGAATATAGTCGGTAAAATCTTTCCAATTGGGAAGCAAGAAGGAGCAATAAAGGGCTAACTCCTTAAATTTATTAGTCTGCATAAAGGCTGTGCAGGTTCCAGTCAACTGAAACTGGGCCAAAATGGCTTTCTCATGATTTTAAGGACCAGATGATATCTCCTTATTTATTTTTTCCCCCTTTCTTCTTTTCTTTTTTCATTGTGTAAAAAAAAAAAACCCAGTCAAAGCAAAACTTCAGTGTAGAAACCAGATTTATTATTTTAAAAATTCTTTGCAGGAAATTATTAGCCTATAATGAAGTTGTCGAATTTATCTTCCTCCTTCCTAATTGTGACCTCTCTCTAATAAATGGAAATGTTCTTATCACTGATGCCTAAGAAACTGAGTGTGATGGTTGTCTGAAAACACTTTCATCAGTGAAATAAGGGTGGTTTTTCCAGTTCTCTGTCGTGTGCCTGCTGTGATTAACAGTTTTCCATTGCAAACAAACTGTAGTGAGTGGCCATTCTTATATGATGGTGGAGATGAACTTCACGAGTAGTCACCCATTTATTGTTTCATGTTCTAGTGGCAATTGTCTGGGAAAATGATCAGGATTTATCAAATATATTTTTTTCTCTCCCCCAGAATGACTAGGAAGCCTGTTTTATTTATGAGTAGGTAGGTAGCTAAAAGTATGCTTATATTTCCTTTGAAGTGTTTGTTATTATTTATATTATATTTATAGCATACACGGTAGGGTAACAGAATTTCAGAGTCTGAGATTTTTCCTGTGCCTTTTGTCTTTGCTTTATTTAGAAAATTTCAATATACTTGGAGATTTCTTTACACGACAGTGGAGTCTGAAATGTGTCAGGATATCAGTATTAGAACCAATCAATAATAGTTTCTCTAAGCTATTTTATCTCCCTCCCTGAGAAGTTAAGACGTCTCTTTCCTTACTGTCCCTGGATTTCTGCTGGCTTTGCTTTATACCCCTGAATGGATTGTGGAGCTGTTCTTCCTGTGAAGCTTTCCACTGGTTTTAGTTCCAGAGCAGTACAGGAACTTTTTGCCAGCTTTTCGTAAATTGGAAGATAGCATTTAATGGGAGGTTGGGGAAAGAGCAAAGCCAGCTGTGTCCCAGAAGGCTCCTTGCAGATGTGTGTGCCTGCGGCTCGGGGAGGAACGGCATGGCAGGATGTGCCTTTCTGTAGGAAACTTCCTTTAAAAGGAAATTTGGGGGAAATTACCTGTCTTCCAGAGACAGTTTGCTAGGGCTGATGTGGGTCTTGTAAAGTGACAGGGCATCACATCCCCTACCTGCAGGAAAACGTAATGCTCTGTCTTCTGTGCTCTCGTGTAGCTTCAGTCAGAATCCAGCCAGTTGAACGGAATGATTTGATCAATATGTGATATATCAATAAGGGTTAGGTGAAGCCTTCCTTTACACTGTGCTCCTGCTCTTTTAGCCACTTGATAAAGTGTGTCTTGCCTGCATGTCTGTTGAATTCATAGTTCATGTTAGAACTACTTTCTAGGAGTGCGGGCAAAATGAAAAATGCTTCTCAAGGTTTTGATAAGGGTGAGTTTGAAACGTCAGATGGCTGGAGTGCAGGGCTCAAACACAATGAGACTTGGCTTTCCAATTGTAGAACAGTTCAGTATCCCCTAAACTGTGTCTTACTCTTCGGGTTTGGGTTATTGGGCTTGTTGAAAACAAGGCATTCGAACTCCATATCAACAGAGCTCAGGGTGTCTTTCTGTCCTTAATATAATTTTAGAAATATCAGCGTTGATAGTTTACAGCCTTTAATGTTTCCTAAGCTTCTTTGGCTTGAAGACTACAGTGATTTCACTTGCCAGCCTTACAGCCACATTTAGAAGCCCATTTATTTGTCTTTTATTTATTTTTTTTTAATAGAAACTTTTCTATTTAATCTCAATGCCATGGTGGGAGTAGGTGATGGGAGGGGTTAGGGTTGGAATACCCTGGAAGACGATGGTCTCAGACGTTTCTATTCACTTGACTGGCAGATAATCCTTAGCCCTCCCCTTCCAGCTGTCTCTGAGGCAACAAAAGCCTCGCAGCTTCTTGCCTAGATAAGCCCGCCAACGAAAGCAACTATATCTAATTTAGAAGCTGTTAAGTGGAGGTCAATTGCCAATAATTGTCCTAATTACAGAGCGAATAGTGAAATGATATTACAAGTCCAGCGTGGACTCTATTGAAGTAAGATAATTAGAGGATGGAGGCACCAATTAAAATCTACAGTTGGGGTGGGTAAGGGGCAAGGTAGATTAAAAAGAAAACAAACAAAAAACCCCCACGAAAACGTGTATGGTAATTGGCATAACTCCCCATTCAGTGTGAAATCCTTATTTTAAAGCAGATGCTGGCACTTGCACTGAGCTGTAATGATTTTTTAATTCTACAGCCATAAAGTAGGTAGGAAGCTAATTTGAAAAGATATAGATTGATATACACTTAATTAGAGTCACTAAAGCAACACGTTAGCACATACATTGTTCACTAGGACAGAGCCACATAATCCTCCTTCTGAAAACATTGAAAGCACTAAGGAACAACTGTATTCTTGTCTGAACTTCAGTTCTGAAGCAATTAACCCTTTGAACCGTAGTTATCTGTGCAAAGCAAAGATTTAGCATCACAATGATCAGAGCAATGCCTGTCTGAGCTATTCCAGGCATACAAGCAGTTTGGTGCCACTATGTTTTGGTGACTGGTAGAAATTTTAAGCATGAATAGCATGAATTTCTCTGCTAGGAAGTACGAGAAGATAAAAATGGTTTTCTCTGTTTCTAAACAACACAATCCCAGAAAAGTCAATTATTCTGACCGAATAGTATATGCAGCAGACAACAAGAACATGCTTGTGGTATCACCCATGGAGTGCAAACTCTCACTTAGCATGATCAGATTTGTCATTTGGAGCTGTATCTGTTTACAGCTTTGGTAGAAAAGCATTCTCGGTCTTTCCTGAAGTGAATGGACTTGCATGGAGTCCCTCAGTTATTCTTTTGGACAAAATAATCAAAAGCACACAATAAATGACCTGTGACTTATGATCAGAAATCTCAGGGATCTTATGGCATCCATTCTCCTATAAGCAGCTCCTGAGGCAGCACCTAATGAAGTGTGTCAGTGTCTGAAAAGTATATAATATACATAAAATTCATACAAGCAATCTTATTTTTTATATTTATGTACGTGTGGCTATAGAAAGATAACTGAGGGGAATGATGGGCTGGTGGTTTATGCCCTCAGTGAAATAAGGGAAATCATCCTGTTTCCTGGCTCACAAGTGGATTGTGGTGCTTCAGTGCTTCCTGAGGAATTTCTGCAAGTGGGGTTTGTCAGGTCTCGCTCTCCTGAGGGCTCTCTGGTGCCTGATAAGAAGAGATGCTGTAGCTTTTCCTGGGGTTTGGGTGTTCCAGTTGTTTCCTCTTCATCAGGACATCAACATCTGCAATCAACTGGTGAGTAGAATGCTGTTAAAAGCAGATTATTAGTGGAGAAGGTGTCACAGACTTTTACACTACGACATTTAAAAAACACAGCAAAATAGGTAGAGCACTCTGGGTTTGGATTTGGCTGGAAGAAGAGTTTTTGGAAGCATGAAGATTTTTGTTCAGCCACATACCCCACTGCCACCCTCCCCCCCAAAAAACAACCCCAGTCAATCAAACACAAAAAAAAACAAAAAAACCCCAACCAAACAAATTAGAACCTGCCTATGATTTGGTGGAAATGCAGCAAAAGAAGCAGGAGCAAATAAAATGGATAAAGAATCTGTTATTTTTCTCCATAACCAAGCAATGTGTTGAGTTTCCTGTGCAACCAAAATGAGTATGAAATCCAACCAATGTGAACAGGAGCTTTTGTTTTACCCTCACAATTAATAGTAAAAAAGTGCTCCACAAACAGTTTAGTTTGATATGATTGTAAAAAGCAAAGCAGTGAGAGCATAAAACAAACCCACATTATTAATAAAGCTGAAGAAGGAAAATGCCTGGACTAATAAGAAAAAGAAATTTTATCTGCTGATGATCTGAAGCCTTCTCATGTCACTGGGACTCAGCAGCACGTTCAGGTGTGTGTTTTAATAGCTCTAGAACTGTCTGCCAAATACCACTGTATCTCAGAGAGTGGGAGAAAAGGATAAGGGAGAGAGGAAGCCTTCACAGCCTGGGAATTGTCTGGTTGTTATCTTTAATATAACATCAAAAATAACCCAGGAACGAAGTGAACAACCACAGGAAGATGTGCTAAGTGCTCTCCCCTTTCTATTCTTTTACTGTATTCTTCCATCTCTCAAGGAGTCCCATCAGACTGCCATGTCAGCCAAGCCACTAAGTTCCAAAGCTAAAAGCTCCTTGAGAAATGAGTAAAAATCCATGTTGCTGTATTTTAGCCTGCTCAAAATAAGTAGCTTCTAATACTTTATTTTTTAAGTAAAATTAGAAATGGCAATAAAATCAAAATATATCTGCAACTTTTCAGACACCTGGATACATTCAAAAATGCTCTTTTTAAAATCGGTGCAGTTGGCTCACATTCAACCTTATTTCTTTTCCCTAATTTCTGGTGGCTTACTTCTGTTGAATTCTTTTGGTCATGCTGGGTTGGATAAACAAGCCTTTCATCAATTCCCTTTTTTTCCCCCAACACAGTGGAAACAAAAGATTTCCCATGCTAATTCTGTCCCTTTTTTGGAATATGTAATGCCAGGGTATTTGGGGAAATGCTATGCAGAGCTACAGTAGAAATCTGCAGTGAAATAAAGCATATGGAGCCGAAGAGCAGCTTGTTCTAACCTTGCAGTGCTTAAAGTGAAATATTCAGACGTGGAAAATATTTTATTAAATATAATCTGAAGGCGTCAGGGCAATTTGAAGTGACAGCAGTATTTAGAGCTTTAAATAACCCCAGTGTTACTGTAAGTGATTACCATCAGGATAAAAATTGGAGTGTAATTTGTTTGATACTCCCTCTGGCTTTCCTTTATATCTCCTTCTACTTCTCCCCTTTGTAAATATATTGACTTTTATAGCCATGTTAACTTCTATGGCTTAAAAGTTGTCTTTGTTTGCTCTGCAGTAATTGCAGCGTCTCCGTGGCTGCTGACAAGATTTAGGCTTTGAGATAACTCTGTCACCTGGAGTTGTGCTTTCTCAGGGACTGTTTTCTTCCTGCCTCTCTCAGGCTCTGGCTCAGGGGTGTGATGCTGGCTGGTAGATCACTGCTCATTTCCCAAAGAAACGCTTGGACAATATTTCCATCAACATTGGCAGAATGTAACTAACGAGTCCCAAGTCTTTCCAATGGAGTCTTGCTGAAAACAAGGCTGTTTTTAGCTGTTTCTTCTTCCCATGGCATTTGTTCTGTTCCCTGGAAAGATTCTGCATTTAAAACCCCTTAGAAGAGAGAGCACACAGCTTTGTAAGGTCTGACTTTACCATGAGAAATCATCACCACAGGTACTAAAACAACTGTAATGGTTTCCAACTGGGGTATCCTTCAGCTGTCTCTATTTTTGTGTGTAACACTGAGCTACAAAGCGACTTCTCTGTCCTCTCTGATTAATTCTGCAGAATTTTATATTCCCTCCTTTGCAAGTTGAAATAATGCCTTCTATTCCCCTAAAAGTACAGCATATGCTTAGAACAAGGCTGGGACCATCATTTTTACTGCATCCGAAAAGGAGGTGCAGCAGGTGTGGCGACAGTCATCAGAAAAAAAGGCATTTTCTCTCTTCATTTTGGAAGCAGAGGAGATAAAGGAAGGAGGAGAAAGATTTTTGGGTCTCTGTGACACTGTTACACCAATCAAAGTGGGCAGGAGAGGTTATTTTGAACACTTGTTATTTATAAATAGCAAGAGACTGTGACACCTTGGGACACAGAGGTGTGTATTAAACTGTGCTCCCGAGGTATGAAACCTCCCGGGGCAGGAGAACTTTGCATCTAAGGCTGTGCCCCAAACCTTTTACCCCTGCTGGTGATGCCATAAATATGAGATGCAATCGAGCTGACAGCAGAGCCAGGTTGTTTCTCTTCGAATCCCAGCAATTGTGCATGTGCTGCTTCCCACGTAGCCTTGGTTAGACGTGGTGGGCTTTTAGCAGAGCCCAGCATCGCAGAAACAAAAAGCCCTCCAAGATGATGCCCATTGATCCAAGAGCATGCTGAGATGCAGCTGGACACGCCCTCGGCTGTTCCACAGGGCGCTGATCCCACCTTGGGTCTGCAGCCCCAATTTGGGGCGGTGGCTGGATGCAGTGCCAGCAGGAAGGAGTAGCTTTTGCTGAAGTCCTTGCGTGACAAGCCTTCCCCGGGGTGGGAGTGCTGCTGAGCTCTCTGCTGAGTGCTCCACACAGGAAACCACTGCCGGCACAAGAAGGAATGGCACAAAATGCAGCTCAAACACCGCAGTTTTGTAAACCGCAACATCTCTGTCGCAAAGACAAACTCCCCCCAATGTTCTGCCAGAAGCAGTAAGGCATGTGTTAGCATTTATGACTATTTTAAAGCTCTATTTGCTGATATTAAAAAGAAAACAAAGCCAACCCAGAACCCAGATAAGTAAGATAACACTTTTCCCAGGCTCTACAGTTTTTAAAATATTTAAGGCAGAATAAGGATTAATAATTAAAACCATCTGTTTTGGGTAGAAGGCATTTGTGCTTGACCTTCTTTGGAGAGCTCTAATATTGCAGTAGCATTTTATTGTGGTTGTATATTATATATTCCTGTAAAGTCCAGGGAGCACCGAGTGGTATCCTTGAAAGAAAACACTGGTTTTGTTAAATATGATTTTTCTATTTTTATTTATAACTAATGGGTGGTTTGCCGTGCTCTCTGTCATGCTGTAGTTTCCAGACTGTAAGGAAGTTCACTCCTGGAAGCAGTGAAAAAAGAGCAATAAAAAAGCTGCCTGGTATAGTTCCCAACGTGCCATAAAGTAAATGCTTTTGACTAACAAAAAAAAATAAAAGGCTCTAGATTTTCACGCAGCTGTGCTTAACAATAATGCAGTGATACTCTTAGGGACACAAATGGATGCACTTTCAAATACATGGTATAATTGTTGAATACATCCCCCTTGGGATTGGGGCTATAACAACCGCTGAGCAGTATTAGAATACGAAATAAGAAAGAGCATTTCTATGTCTTACAAAGCGAAGCAAAGGAATTCTGCCCACAGATTGGCTACAGATTTTCTGTTGCTGGCTTGAAATAGAAAATCCTTGATTGGATTCCCATCCAAAGAATAACTGCAGTGAGCTGGGGCGAGGTTAGGTATCTGTGAGAATACATGTGTTTTATCTGCAGTGGATGCCAGGGTCTCCATGGCCTTGTATGAAAAGTATCTGTTATTTTCCTAATCAAATCATCAGGTGATGAAAGCGGACATGTGGGTGGCGTGCCGTAGGTCAGGGTGTGCAGCTCCAGGTCACCTCTCACAGGAACCCCAAACAAGTAAAGGCTCAGATTGCTTTGCGTTTGTTAACAGCCTTAAATGTCTTTTAAAGCACATTATTAAATACAACCCTTACAGAGAAAAAATAGTAATTACATTCACACAAGTTTAAAAATTGGAATATATTTTTAAGAATACTGAGGGGTACCCACAAGGACCACAATACTTTATTCTCCAGACAGGCAGTAGTTGAGATACATAAGTGAATAAATGAATATTTGTTGTACTTGTTCAGGAATGTGCACATCCTCACTGATGTTTTGGTTTGGTTCTTTTGGAATTTTTCTTGTGAGTTTGGTTTGGGGTTTTTAGTGGGTTTTCTCTTTCAGGAGGGGATGGGGTTAGTAATTCTTGCTGCCAAAATAGGTGGCAGTAGATGCCCACCCCAGCAAAGTGGTGGCAATAATGTGATGCCATTGTGTGTATTCAGGGTTACTTTTCATTTTCAGCCTATCAAATGGGTATCATTAGGGCAAAGCTATTTTCTCAAGGATGGATTTGTGATAAACTTAAATGTTCTCCTTTCTCTTCTGCAGCCAGTGTTGACATACAGTAAGAATATTAATATAAGATATAATGAAACTGTAAATTGTCTTTTCTGTTCTTAAGAATGGTGTTGAAATACCGAGCAATAATAGAGGAGACACCTGTTTTGTGAGAGTGAATGAATATCCTAAGCAGTTGTTCAAGACAAAAAAATGAAACCAAACAATAAAAAGCCCGCAGAAATGGGATAAAAAACTGCCTCATGCAGGTGCTTTCCTAGGAGAAACCAATTTTGATAACATCATGAATTACAGAAATAGTCACAGGTGAATCTAACACCCTCAGCTTATCTAGCAAGAGCTTGGCAAGATTAAGAGAAGACATGAAATTCTTCTTAGCTGATATACAGGAGCCCAACTGCTTGTTTGATACAGCTGTTCATCACCTGCCCTGAAAGCTTTAATTATGTTTCAGGGATTAATGAGTCTGATACCCTGGGGAGGCTCAGTTTTGGGGGTGTTGGGCTGTGGGGGGTTTTTGCTGAGCACGTTCAATTGCTGCTCAGTTGTCTGAGCCAAACTTATGGGTTTGGGGTTTGATTGTGATAACAGCCCTAGAAGAAGATCAATTTTTTTCCCAGCTTTTCTGTTAAACATGCCAGAGTCGGTGTCCTTTGTGCACCTTCTTTTCCCACACAGCTTCCCGAAGTAGCTGAAGAATCTGATGTTTGCCATGTGAGAGACCTTGACAAGATGCCAGTGCTCCCTTCGGGGTTTGCCTTTGCTCAGGTCGTGGTACAGCATTAGTCAGTGAATCTTCAATCATTTTAGTTTGGGGAGTCAGAGCTCACTTCCCAAGTCCCTAATTGGGTGGGATTAGGTAATAGCAGACTAGTTATTGCTATAATGAAGTACATAATAACTTTAAGAAAAGAAAATAATATATATGCTGCACCTGAAAGGTGACACAACAAAAAGGGCACGAATGTCAACCCAGTGAAGTGACCATCCTGTGAATACTTAGAGGGACATGTGTAGAAGTGCCAGTCACTGAGCTCTGAAATCTCATGTTCAGCAGAGGCTCCTTCACAGGGACCAGCAGCCACAGAGCCTGGCAGATTTTCAGCTGGGCAAACCATCTCAGCTCCAGTCACTGACACGGGCTCCCTTCGAGCTGGTCAGAAACAAGCAATGGCAACTTGGGCATGATGAGGTTAAGGGAGAGGACACAGGAATGTTTGGGGTCTGCATATATAAAATAACAGTTCTCATTTCGGAGAGTCAGTGTTCAGCCATCAGTTAGCAAGCAGTGGTTTGCCATGGGTAAGAGGTTGGAACCATCCTAAGGAGAGGTGTGACCACGCAGGGCTCTGCAGTCAGTCAGTGCCCGTGCAGGGCTCGGCTGCTGGGGGGGAGATTTATCTGAAGCTGCTTCCACGACTCATTTAAAGTCCCCGTTGAATTACAGGGGTAGGGAGGTGAGTAGTCAATATGACCTTTTGAAAGATGAGGAGAAGTAAAAAAGCTTGGCTTAATCTTATTAGAAGAAGTCAAATGATTTGGAAAGTGACTGAAAGCTAATCAGCCCTGGGGATTACTGTAAGGCTTTGGTGATTAACACGACGTGCAGGGTTGATTTTTTTTGTTTTGGTTTTTTTTTCTTTCAGGTTTTCTCAACCCATTCCATTATTATAGCAAAAATAGAAAATAAAGTGTACTATTTGACCTAGTCATTCACTCGAGCCTAATCTTTTTATTTTTAGCTGGATTCACATCATCACATTAGAACATCTCAGTCACCAACTTAGGAGAGATATTTCAATTTACTTTCCTCTTAACTATCTTCTTAAGCCACAAGAAAATCAAACTGTGGTACAATGTGAATGAACGAATAAATGAAGCAACTGTTTGTGGACGGAAATGGAAAACAGTGAAAATTCATTTGTCAAGGGAACAAATTACAGAATGTTTCACTTTGTTTCTGTGTGACTTCAATTCCTTAGCCACTGGAGAGCAGTTTTAGCACCATTTTTCCAGTCTAGGAAATAGGGGAAAATACATCACGATTCTCACTCAGACCCCACCCAGAAGACAGACTGTATGAGGTTTAAATCCTAAAAGGAGAAGCTACTTATTGAAGATTTTATGGAGATATTTAGTACTGCCATACCTGCTCATCCCAGTTCTTGAGGCTTAGCTGGATTCAGACAAACTCCCAGGGCTGGACTGAAACAGGAACTCATTTAGGGTCACACATTGTATGTGTATTTAGATCCCTGAGACATCTAGTCACGTCAAAATGATCTTTTTTCTAGTCCTGAAAACAAAAGTCACACTCCCTTAATTGAAAACAGGACTTGAACTTACACTTGGACTCCAGTCACCATCGTGTCGTTTGTCTAAGACACAAAATAAAATTTAAAAAAGCTTGTGTGAAATAAAATACATTAAACAAAGAAACAAACAAACAAAAAAAAACCAAACAAACCCCTAAACCAGCCAGAGCTCTGTGTATTTGCTGTAGTCTGGCTGTGATGCACAACAACCAAAAAAATGTCCTGAAATAATAAAGTCTAGAAGATAATGGATTCCCCAGCTTTCCTAAGCTGGCTGCCAAGGCTGTTTGCAGCCCCACTTAGACATTGCTTATATAGTTTGAGTGTATTTTTCTCACAGCTCAAATAACTTGTTGTTTTATTTTGTTTTTCTTTAGTCTTGGTGGGTTTGGTTTTGAGGGTTTGGGGGGGGAGGGAGTTTGTTTTGTTGCTTTTTGCTTTTCCTTTGCTTGTTTTGTTTTGGGGTTTTTTTAAGACAAAAATTCAGACTGAAATTATGAACCATTTGATAGCATTACCAAGTGTGATAAGTGTGATAGAGTGCTCCTCTAAAATGCCTTTGCATTTTGCTTGTCCCAGTTTCTGGATCAGTGATTTGGCACAGCTGCTGCTCAGGTCTTGGACACTTAAACCAGTGGGTGTTTCAAGAGATGTGAACACATTCAGCATCTTTGGACTTCAAGTCCCAAATGCCCATCTGGTTTTAGTGCTTCTATAGTTTTATTTACTATAATATAGGATGACCAAAATTGTTAGTGAATCCATCTTTACAACACCCTTGAAAAGAACATGAGAATATGTTTGGTAGAACAAATAAGGCTCATGGTACTGCCTGTACAAACCAGCCTCTCTGGGAACTGATCCACTCACAATCTGTGAGGATTTTTTACACTAACACCCTTAACTTACATAATGAGATTTACAGAGCAGCTTCTAAAATTTGTTAGATCTGAAGTGTGAACAATCAGGGAGTATCTGACAAACTATAGATAAAAAAATCACCCTCTTTGAGGCAGAAGGTTCTTCATGTTGTTTAATTTCCAAAAAGGACAGTTCCTCTGCCAGCATCTTGCAGGCAATGGGTGTTGTGCTACCAAGAATTCTGAGCTGTAGGAGCATTCATTGTTCAGGGGGACAGGAATTCCTCTGGGGAATGTTTCAGCTATCCCAAAGGAGCCCAGGCAATCCCAATGGCATCTGTTTCACCAGTCGAGGCCTTTTACCTTCACCTCCCTATTTCTCTCCAATCTTCAGCTTCCAGTTGCTTTATAAACTGATTTGTACGATACCTAATGCCATCAGAACCTATTGCCAAGCTCCTCCTGTGGTTTTGTGCACTGAATACAGAATTTTTGCTTTCATTAGAAGTGTTCCCCAGTGTGGTTTTTAGTGGGGTGGAGCCTGTTTTTTTATTTTTTCCCTGTTTATTTTTTTTTCAGGAGGAAAGAAAGAACACAGCCAAGTAGAGAGCATTAATTTGAACACAGAGTGATATCATCAGAAATTGGAGTGCACAAGAGTTGTATCCTGAAGACAACAGAGCATGATGAGGCTGAGCTCAGATCCCATCTCCACTCAAGCTCTCCAGCATTTATTTTCTTGATTTCATTAGCAGGTAGCAAAAATCACCATGGCAGACATGGAATTTAGTGAAGGCTGAGTGCAGAGAGAAGAATAGAGCCACTGAAGAAGATAAAAGTCAAAATGCAAGTCTTGCTTCAATTTCTCATATATTTTGTTACTCTGTATGTTTTAAAAACAAACAACAAACCCACAGTAATCCTGTCAATGTAGATTGTATTTCTAATGGTCTGGAAGCAGCATTCTTAAAGAGTCTGGAACTCCGGAATGAATAATTGAGATGCCAGCATTTCAAACCAATTCCAATGAATTCTCTCTTGAGGATGCCCCAGGGTGTCAGCAGACAGAAGTTTAGCATTTGAGGTCTTGATGTGAGAGTCAGGTGAGGCTGGGACCAGCCTGGGATCCTGCTGGAGTTTCTGAGCTCTGTCCATGACAAGCTTTCTTTAGGAATTTCCCTTCAGAACATCACAGAGGAAAAAAAAACCCAGACCACCATTGTGTCACTTCCCCCTGCTGAATGAGTGGTGGAGTAGGAGATGTGCTGTGTGCTCATCTCTGCAGCCTCAGTGACCAGGGAGAATTCCTGTGGGGCCGTCTTCACTCTTTGCTATGTGAGACTTGAGAACTAGAACACAGCTGGCAAAAGGAATTTTTAATATTTTGTAGTTTAGAATTTATCAGGCTACGCCACATTTTCCTTACAGGCTTGGTACACTCAGTGATAAGAGAGGAGAACAAGACAAAGCAACAAAGGGATTTTAACATTAAAAATACACAGCTAGTGCACTGGGCTGTTTTGGAATGTATTTGATGACTCACCATTCCTGTCCTGTGTTTTGCCTGCTAATTGGGTTTGCTGCAGGTTGTATGACATGCATTTATCCAGGAGACATCAGTTCCAGCACAGCAAGCAGCAGTGACTGGGGTGGTGTAATTCTGCCTCGGTGCCTTCCTTAACAGGCTGGGGCTGAATTGAACTGTGAGCTCTGTGGTGCTGAAGGAAATTCTGTAATCCCTTCTGTCAGGGATAAAAGGAAGAGAGGGCACTGAGTATCCTACATAAACGAAAGTACCTTAAATATGAGATAGGAGCAGCCCTCTGGGGTTTTTTGTAAATGCTACTTTGACCTGTGCTTCTAGGTATTAACAGAGACTTTATGCTGGCATTGCAGCATTGTATGATATCAACTCTGAGGGTTACATTAAAGTATGAAAGTTGATTGGACTAACAATTTCTTAGCTCATTGAAAAGAAATATGCAAGAACTTTCACAGGGTTGTTTTTCTATTATTATTTATGGATTTTCTTGTGAAAGATCTCAAAATTGCCATTTCCCCCCAGTATTTCTCTTTTCTTTTCCCCTTTCTAATCTACATCTTCAGGAATTGCACATTAAAAGCTTCACAAAAACATTCACTTGAAGATAGAATATTTTTAAATAAATCATTCAAAAGTTAAAGAGGTGTTTGCCTTCCTCAGACACGTTTATTATTTGCCTCGGAGGCCAATAGAATTATTGATTTTTGCAGAGAAAAAGAAACCTCTTTGAAGATTTGGTCTGACCTTCTGCATAATGTAAGTCAAATAAATTCACTCTGTGAATTGAGCAATCATCCTTTCTATTGGACTCAGATACTTGTGGTAAAACTTCAGCCTGTCCTTTAAAAATACATCATTTCATTGTTTGGAAAAACAAAACAGAGAAGTAATCAGTATCCAGGTGCTTACTACCTTTGATAAACTAGTGCAACACCTTAATTATGTGTAATATTGGAGACGTTTCATCAGACTGTGTTGTGAAACTGTGCCCTTTGAGGGGCTTGCCTTGGGAGGGCTCTCGGTAGTTTCCCCACTGTGCTCCTCCCATCTGACTTTGTGCATTGGTTTCCATTTTTCCTGGGCAGGGGTCTTTGGGGTCTTGGGGATGAAGATCGTGGGTCTTCCTCGCTGGGTCCTTTTCAACTTGGCTCAAAAAGTAACTGAAACTAGTTTTGTTGGCAACCTGAACCAGTGTAATTAGCAAACTTCTACAATTATCTTATTTTCTTGACAAATTTCTGGATTTATCCTAGTTTCACATGGTGTCCATTCTATTTTGGAAGCCTCGAGGCCAGGTACTGCTAGCAACCATACCATATTCCCTGTCTCTATATTTGTAGCTATTTATGGGCTCAACCATGCAGTCTATCTTTGCGACTTCAGCAAAAGTCCCTACAATTATTTCAATTAACCCCCTCAGTGTTAGTTCCTTATTGATACCTTTTATCAGGTGGGTGGGAATAATCAAATTATTGGGCAATGACAAACATCTGTGTTGAAGAACCAGCCTCATCCCTGTAACTCAGGGCAGGGCTGCTCTTGGCTTGTGCTGGGAAAACATAAATTGCAGAGTCTCAACAAGAGGATTCTGAGCAGCACCAGAGATCAAGAAAACTGAGGGTGGCTGTCACTTGTCCTGTAGAAGAGTTAAGGTAATTTGAACGATGCATTTTTTTTAATTCTTATAACCTTTGGCCTTTGTTGCTGTGTGAATATCCATGCTGTCTGCTTTGAACAAGCAGGCTGAGTGAGAGCAACCCCCCTGCTCTCTACATGAACTCCTGGAAAACACCAAAACCTTCCCCGAGAGGGAATTGTCTTTCTCCACACAACCCTACCCTGTGCTTTCTGAATATTAAGGGGGTTCTAAAGTGGTTAAGAAGATTGCAGTCAAAGATGCTCTGACACAGCAGAGGTCAGGCCCTTGAATGGGAGGAATTGCTTGTATGCAGTGCAGGCTGGTTTATGTTGGGATTAGAAATTGCTTTCCTGTGGAGCCAGGGAGGCTGAGAGCATGTCAACAACAGATTAGGTGGTGTGTGAAATGCATCACTGGATATGGCTGGGAGTAGGTACTGACTTGTTGGTTTAATTCTGGTTTTTTGAGGTTACATTGATAGTAAACAGCCTTGTTAGCCAGAGGTTAAATAAGAATCAGACTTACATAAAAGTATGAGGCAGAGGTGCTTTTCATCCCAAGTGAAACTGCTACATAAAAAAGGTGCCCAAACTAACATAAAGCATAAAGGGAAGACAGAGTTTCATGTCATAAAGCCCTTGGGTTTTTTCTTTTCTATTAAAGCTCTTGATTTTTTTCTTTTCTATTTCAGTTGTAAATGCCCCTGCCCTTTCTCTGCCAAATTTCACTTCAGATTCCTGGGGATTTATTTCTTGTATATTAATGTTGGTTGATCTTCAAAACTCTTGGATTCAAGGAGTCTGTACTCCTCTAATTAGATGTGTTCAGGACAACAGGATGCAGTTTTCCATAGGCATTGGGCCACCACTGCTGTCACTTTTACATTAATTGTGATAGGAAACTTCCCCAGCTTTCCCAGTGCATTTGGAGAGGGGGTTGATGCTAAATTTTGCTTTAATCCCATATGGGCTAATGGGGAATGTTTGCTTTACAAGATGTGAAGCTTTTATCTTGAAGGAAAACTTGCAGTGTTACTGGCATCTGTTTATCTGTAAATTCATCCCCCCAGTGCTTACGTGTAGCAACAGCTCCGTGTAGAAGAGGTCACATCCTAATGGGAGCTCTGGGGGGGATCGATACCTGCAGCCATCCAAATCACTTCAAATGATGGCAAAAAGAGCTGGCATGAGAATAATTTACTGAGGACAGCTGTCCCTAAAATGGGCTCCTTTCAAAGCAGGCAGAGATGGAAATTGTAGGTCATCTCTTTTCTTTTAGAAGTCTAAACACTTCTTTGCAGGTTAAAATTCTGTTTTCATGACCTTAACTAAGATGCAGAATCCTCACATAGACTCAAATTGTTAATACATGCTCAGTTGAAAAGATAATCTTGTGAGTTCCCATGTGCAATCCCTGTGGACTCCTCAGGGGCGTTTTCCAAGGAAGCCACTGGTACTGGGACCTTAAACAGGATCACACCCTGGGTTAGTTATTTCAGAGAAATCCTTCACAGTAAGAAGTTGAAGGAGGCACTGACCAACTGGAAGACACCTCGTTTTTGGACATGGAAAATCTAGACTCTATCAGGTTTGTCCATTAATAGCTAAAGAAGGTTTTTTAACATGGCTGTGGAACTCCACACCACCGAGGTTAGGATATTCAAGAAATTCTTTTCATTGTCACTGCTGCAACGTTAGAAAGCACGAGGAAAAGTTGCAGGCAAGACCCACTCCTTGTGTACTAACAGATGGAGGCAGGTTATTCATCAGCACAACAAACAGTTTTTGCAATTGGTTTCGTTCCCATTCAGGCAGAATTATAGTGGAAATCCCCCTGATAATGAGCATGACACACACATTAATATCAAATGAATTCATTATGATCAGCATTACACCAGCAGATTCCAAATGAATTAATAATGACAGCGCAGTCAAACCCAAGTGGAGCCACACTCAGTGAAAGGCATAACACGCTGTTAATGACACCATGGAATGGGCTGGAGAGTGTCTGGTTGGGCAGGGTCGGAGTCTGGAGAACAAGGGAATGCTTCTCCTTTTACACAAAATAAAATAGGTCTGATTTCTTTACTGGCCTCTTAAAAATAATCTTCAATGAAAGCCTGGTGAACTGTTCAGGCTGAAAAAAACCCCAAGGTATTTTTCTTGGGCAGTTTTAAAAAAGTAGTTTTTCTACTAAATGAGAGGAATAGATGTGAATGCATAAATTTTATTTTTTTGTGTCCCGTATTTCTCACAGCAAAAAACGTTTGGGTAGTCAAAACCTGGGAATCTGCATAATGCCATAGCTCATTTTGCATTTTTCTGTTACTTTCTTGTTTTAGTAGTAAACTTGATGCAAGCAGGAAGAAATAGGGTTAGTGAATGAGTTATATAGCTTGAATTTTAATAACCCTTAAGATGGTTTACTTTTCTACTCACCAGGGAGTAGCTTGCACTGTGTCCTGCATCTTTTTTCCATACTATAAAATGAACTGTAAGTCTCTGGGGAAGAAAATAACATTAGCACAACCTGTAGGAGCTGGGAACTCAGGAGTGCATAAACTAAAATAACAGCTAGGGGTTTAGTTCACTATTCTAATTAGTCTGATTACCAGGCACAACTGCAGAAGATTTAAGAAGCCTCCTTGTTTTCTGACCCAGAGCCACTGTTTTTATAACTAATCCAAAAAACTCTCTCACCTCCGTTTATGTTTCCTCTTCTGATCGTACTAATATGTAGTGGAGAAAATTTTCTTCTATCTCAAAGAAGAAATGGTTGACAACTCTTGTTCCTAGAACTCAGTTGCATCAGTTTTCATGTATGAAGATGTACCAGTTTGAAATGTATTTAGCAGAACAATCCAGCTGAGGAGTCCTTTCATGAAAATGCTTCAGTTTCTCCAGAGTGAAACATTTAAAGTTTTGCTCAGAAACAAGTTGCTTTAAAAACTTGCCTTTTTCTTTTTTTTGCTAAATGAAAATGGAAACAGAAGACAAGTGTTCAATTCACCCAAAGAATATTTAATTTTCCTGAGCTATTACTTAAGAAAGCTCATTTTTTTTCAATTTTCAGCCTCAAATCTGACATTTCAAATAATTTAATGGAATAGAATTTAATCTCCTGGCTCCTACCTGTTGTTTAAGGGACAAGCAAATAATTCTTCATCTGTTTGTTGCGTTGCCGCTGAAGTAACCATTCTTCCTCTGTTATGAGACATGACAAATAGGAGCATCTCCACTCCATTTGTCTTTTTTACAACGTTCATTACTCTGCGAAGTTCTCCTGTGTCCTCTCTTATTTGTCTCATCTCTAAACATCTCAATCTTGGCGCACTCATTTCTTAAGGGGGAAGTCTCCTCATGCCTCTAATCGCTTTTGTCATCCATCAGTGAACCCTTTGTACCCTAAAAGGACTGTAACACAGAGAAGGTAACCAGAACTTAACCGTTCCACGGGAAATGTCCATCAGAGCAACTTAATATGGCAGCATTAAAACCAGCTTTTTCTACCCTCTTTTGCATTAACATCAAAGAAGCTCTTTTTGGACTTAGAAAAGCAACACAGTGAAGTGACTGAAAAGAATTTACATGTTCATTAGAAACGTTGCTGGTTAATGATCACGTTCCCTGCATCTCCCAAATATGCCAGTGTAGGAAAATGCTTTTCTCGGATCCTTTTGGAAAGCTTTATCAGCAGCTAAGTTTAAAAACATGACAGAATAGGCATTCTGCAGCACTCGGAAATCAAGAGGGTTCGTTTTCCTGCAGGATCCAAAAATCAGAATTGTGATTGTGCTGTGCTGATATAAAATAGTGCTCAAAATTGCCTATATTTGCTAGTATAGCTGAGAGTAATTCTTTTAAATTTAATGTTTTTTTTCCCCTGTGAGAACACCTGCTTTCTGTAGCCTTTGTTTCTCAGCTGAGAGCAAACTAAGATCATAGTTGGGTGACTGTTATCTGTGGTAATAGATAATAGAATGCTTGCTCTCTGCTGAGGGAAATCATTCCAGTGGGCTGCTATTAACATGCAAGGTGCAAACATTCTCTTTTTGTTCTACATCCAGGTTTCACCCCCACTCTCCACACAGTTCTAATTCTGAACGGGGAACGTTCCCTTAGTTCCTGTCTCCCTGTGGTGTTTTGTCATCTTGAGTTTCTGTTTTAAAATTCAGCAAACTGAAAAAGTGAAGTTTACCAAGAAGGCTGGAGATTGTTGAGTCAGTGGATGGAATTTGTAACCAAGTAATAGTATGTAATGTGCATGTACATATATATATGTGTCAAAACTAGGGGCATTTGTGCTGCGATTCTCAGTGCCTCACATCCCCAGTTAGACCTTAATTATGTTGGAGCACAGCCCTTTGGAGTTTCTATCAAATTATGGACGTGTAAAAATAATTTTGTAGGCTTTTACACGCTTTTCTATTAGAGGTGCTTTCTAGGGCTTAATTTTGTCTTCTCTAAAAAAAAAAAAAAACCCCAATGCATTATCAATCATATGTTTAAGGCAATTTGCAAAATAGTTCACAAAAGCTATCAAGCTATTTACATGTCGAGTGCAACAGAAGCATTTTAAAATGTTGCAGAAGAGTCCTTTTTCTTGTCATGCCGTGTAAGATTCAGATCCTCCCGACTTCCCATTTCAAATTTCTTTAGGGCAGTAGTTGCTCTCAGGCAGAGATGTCCATCCTATGGGACCCGTGGCAGGATAGTGCTCCTGGTTTGCAGCCTTTCCCACTGTGACAGAGAGCAGGGTGGGGGCTAAATGAATTATTTTGGCAGCAGCAACAGGGAAAGCATCCCAGGTAAAGATATTGACTGGGAATGAGCTCCTATTACAAGGAAATTAATCAGTCTACAGTCAGTTTTTTGATTCTTTCCAGTGAAAAATAACAAAGGTGGCTTATGTTTCCATTGGAGATTATGATACTGAAGCTAAAAGGGAAGGAAAGGTCAAAACCATCCTTTGGACCGTCACCTAACTTGTTCAGCCTGGGAGTAACCCTGGGATGGCAGGCAGTGCTGAGAGCAGAGAGGTGCTGTGCACATTTAGAGCTGGGGTGTGTGTGGTTTCTCCTGGAAACTCAACTGAGCAGTGTACAGGATCCAGCTTCATGTTCCAGGGTCCTTTTTCTTTTGGGGTGGTTTGGTTTGTGTTTGTTTGTTTGTGGGGTTTTTTTTCCCCTGGTTGTATCTTGCATAAAACTGAAGAGGCAGTTTTATGTATGGGTTTATGTCCAGGGAATACATTTTGATGTCAGGAAGAGGGATATAAACATTTCTCAGGAAGGGTAGGAGTCAGCAAAGAGGGACTAGATGAGCCCTGCCCTGCTCTGCTTCGTTATTTGGGTTATTAGGGAAGTGGACTGACATGGACAGTTTGGGTGGTTTGCTGCTGGCTGCAACTACGGGATATCTGCAGAGGGAACCTGCCAAGGTGCGACCTGTAACAGCGTCCCAGGAAGTACCAACATGTTCAAGAGGATGATCTAAGACTTCCTGAAGGTGGTTGGGGTGTCTGTGCTTGAGGATGGAGATGTGCCTGCCTGGGGCACTCAGCTGGGGGTGGTGGCAGGACTGGCGTAGCTGCCCTGCAGTCCCACTCACAGCAAATTTGGGGCTGCAGAATTGAGCTTCCTATTCCATCAGTCCCATCCCTCAGTGCTTTCCCACCCCAGTCTCCTTCCCTTTCAGCTGCCCCTCAAAATGAAGAGCTGAGCAGCTGGGAAGTTCCTCTCTGCTTCTGTTGGCACAACTGCACTTGAGGAAGAAGTTGCAAATGTTCAGTTTTGCTGTTGTAAAGCAGCAATTTGCAATAGAGCCCGCAGAATAATTACTTTTGGAATGGAAACCAACGGGGTCCAAATTGGCCCTTCTGACTGTAAAACTGCTTGTGTGAGATTTTTTCATTCTCTGGTGAGTTTGTGTACTGGCGCTAATTAACATTTTAAAAAGTAATGAAATAAAAATGCAGTCTTCATGGCTGCTAGTTGTAGTAAACTCAAGTCATTTACCTCCTGTAAGTAATCCTCAGGCAGGCAAATCATCTGTGTGACCTCCCTGCTCCTCACAGGGCTAAGGACTGCAATGGGGCCCTAAAGGTGCATTAAAAGCCCCTGTCTGAACGTACCTTAATGTTGCAGGGCAGGTTAAGGGGGATTCTGCCAAGAGCCCTACAACTCCTCCATGTACAATTCAGAGGGTTTAATTTAGAGCAAGTTTTGTCTGATTTCCTGGGTCAGACATCCCCCAGGGGGGACTCTGGAACCAGAGTGGGCACTCTGTGGGGAGGTACACATAGCATGTCTTGGAGTAGGGGGACTTTAAATCTTTTTGGATTATAAATATTGGATCTTCTTTCCGTGTTTTGGTTTTCCAGTGGCAAATACCTCTTGCTGTCTCCTCTGCAGTGTACGTATTTACTGTATCAGCAGATGAAATGATGGAACTTTGAGCGGAGAACCACAACTGCATTAATCATAAGTAATTTGCCTGTATCTGATGACCTGAGTATCAGTCCTTTTAAAAAGAAGCCTCATTATCCTGTTGCTGATGTGAATCAGTGTCCACAATCAAGTTTAATTTCGGTTTACTTCTTTTACTATGAGTAATATTAGATTTTTTTCCCACCAGTATATTGTAAATACACCTAAACCTGTATTGTGAGGGAACTGATCCGTGGGCTCTTGCTGACTGATTCAATTTGAATCCCCTCTAATGTGAGTCCTCACTGAGGAAGATGAATATAAAGAAGAAATATATTGATTTAAATACAAAGACCTGTGTTCTAAGCCAGTTCAAGGCAATATTAATAATAATAAAAAAGGTTTTCTTTGTTCTACACAACAAGCAAATTCACCCCTTTGAAAGTACAACCTAAATGGCGAGAAGGGCTGTTTCAAGAATTTTTCTTTCTCCAAAAAATGTCACCAGCATATGGGATCCTGTTTATTCATGCAGTGAATTCATTTAGTGATGGTGAAACTCAGGGTTAGGGTGACCTTCATTCGTTCCTTCCTTCCTTCTCTCTAAAAAATGCCCTGTTTGTGTTTTCCCTTTAGACGCATATAGATTTGAAAAGGAAAATGTAAGAAATCCTCTTATATGTAATTGTATGTTAAGGCAAAAGAACACAAGTAGTGATTAAATATAATTCCATTTTATTTTGATGGTTTATAAACATTTGAATTTCTTAGATGTAACCAATGTAGGCAGAAAGGTGTAATGTAAGCTTAGCAAAGAGAAGATATTCCAGCTTAGGCTAAACTTAATTATTGATGCTTTTGTTGCTTATATTGTGTGGTTATATATATACACACAATATAAAAACTTAGCATTACAATAGCTTTCAATCAATTATTTCAGGACTTCTATGGATTTTTCTCCACACCATTCTCCTTTTTTTTTAATTGGCTCATGATAATGAGTGAATGTAATTATCAGTGCAGTGGCTTCTAACTTAATGCCCTGGCATAACAGAGGAGAGAGCAACGTAAAAGGCAGCTTTGACTGTGGCACTCAGAAGTGCAAGACAAGAATTTGCCTAACCAAACCATCATATGTGAGGAAGAAAGCAGTGTCAAGTGTGTGAGCTGAAATAATTAATTTACTTAATTAACAAAATAGCGTCAAAAAAAATTGGAGCTTGTGAATGAGATTCTTTTTGAATGAGCAAACAAACAGACAAAAATATTCTTGAGGATTTGGGGATATTTGTTGTTTAAATTCTACCTTCCAGTCTTTCTGAAATCACATTTAGTATTACTCTTGAGTGTTTGGACTCTGACCAGATTGGGAATCATTTTCTGTGTGTAGCCTGGTGTTATAGAAACTCATTAGCTCAGAATTAATAATCTGAATTATTTGTCTGTTTTGTTTATGGCTGGAGACTCCATTTATTGAGGAAATTGGGCCCCTATTAAACAAAGTGTTCAAGGATTTTCTTCTCTTGTGCTGGTAGTGTCAAACATCGTTTCAGTGAGGATAAAACATTCCATGTTGAGCACATGCCTTTTGGTATTTTGCTGAGCCTGCCTGTAGGAATTTCACTGGCTTAAAGTTTGGCTGTTTCACGTGGCTTTCTAGGAAAGTACAGTGGGGCTGCCTTTAAACCCATGAATTCTGACAAAATTCAGCTTAACAAGAGAGCATCACTGACAGTTTTAGGGACTAGTGCCTTGATTGCTCACTGAAAATTCATATTCCAAGAGACACCTTTAAATAAGTCACAGAGGACATGATCTGCAAATGCACTACCTTGACATGCAATTTGCATTGTCACCATTAGTTTTCTTTTAGAACTGGCTTTTTATAGTGCTTTCTCTTTATATATCTTTATATGGCCACATAAATGTTCAGCAAAGGCAAACTAGGGCTCAGTGTTTCTGAAGCACTTTTAACCCAAACCAGAGCAGTGCCTAAACACCTAATAGGTTTAGCTGGCTAAATCCCATTTTTCACATCGTTTTAGGGGTTTTCCAGCTATTGCCATTGCTGTCCCTTCCAGAGCTGTATTCAAGTGGTACTCTGCATTACACAGGGCTGTGATCCGAGTGCTGTGGAGCTCCCTAAAAGGAGCTGAGTGATTTTTCCACTCTTGTGGAGTTTCTGCAGGGCTCAGCAGTTGCAAGTTGTTGTTTCTGGCTGGTTTAAAGGCTTGGTTTAGTCACTGAGTGCATTATTGCTCTTTGCTTTCTAACTCTGGGACAAAAGGTGTCCAAGTGGTCACTCTTGCTGCTTGTCTCTGTGTGAGAGGTGGGTGTAGTGTACAATCATTTCAGACTTGCTAGGAAATGCTCTTAATGCAAACCCAGATTATAAGTATGAACATCTCTTATCACGAATAAATTCACCTTCCAACAGTAAGATCCTTATTGGCCAGCCATCATGTCATTTCCAGTAAACTGGTTGATGGCGAGCAGGGAGCAAACACAGAGCAATTTTTATTCTGTTCATTTTCTTTTTAATTGCTTTTCTGCTAAAAGCACTTGGAGTGGTAGTTAGTTATGTGTGTTACTACATCATATTCTCTGGCCTCCTTGGAGAACACCAGGCTAATTAGAAACCCTGAGCTCTCCCTTGTAATTCCTAATCTGGCAAGAGAACCAAGGAATTTACGAAGCTCTGGGAGTGCAGCCCTCGGTGACACAGACCAGGGCAGCTCTTCTTTTGAGAAAGGTCAATATCTTTGAGAGGCTGAGATATTATGGGTCTTGCAGCTTGACATTCTGGCATCAGTAACAGTAATGAGTTTCTTAGTCTGCACTCGAGAGAGGCTGAAATTAACCCCCTATCATCTTCAAACTTGACCTCAATCACAGCAATTAATTAGCAGGCACTGAGAGGACCCTGCCAGAGGAGATGAGTGAAGGGCTCCGAAGGGAACAAAAGACACTTGTGCTTTACATGTCAACGTGTTCTTTCTTTCTCCCAGGGCTGTTTGGGGATAATATTTTTGGTGAAATCCTCTTAAGACCAAATCTTTGAATTAGTGTAGACTTAAGACCTGGACACTGGTTTGTAACTGCGTAACTCGATTGTGTGCTTTTTAAAAGTCAATTTTATTTCCCTTTGTGGAAAATATCTGTACTTTAGAGCCTAGAAAGACACACAAACACACATTTGAAGGCAATCAACAAGGCCATGAGCTTTACTGTGATACTTTGCCAAGCTACACCTGTTTAACAAGAAAAAAATAGTTTCTGGCTAAAACTAGTGCTTAACTATACGGCTAATTCACTTTCTGGCTTTTAATTTCGTGTGTTTTGACAATATTTGTCAGACAGAAATTGATTAAAACATAGGCAAGAAATAGGAACGCAGTACAAAATAATTGGGAGGTATCACACATATATTTATTTGAACAATTGAAGAAAGTCTACCCTCAGGAAAGAAAGGACTATTTGGGAATTTTTTTGAGGAAACACACTTTATCTTAGAAGCAATCTGTATGTATTGGGAGCCCTGTATTGAGGGAAGGGATGCTGTTCTCCATGAGGAATGCTTTCTGCCTCTGTAAATATGTAGGATGTACACTGAGCTTAGGGAAGTGAAAACAAAGCAATTCAGCTTCTTTGGGGGTAAGTTATATGCACGCCTTAATGGTGCTTTCTAAACCATGACAGCCTCGAAGAAATGCAGTAAACCCCAAAGTAGTTCATTCTTTTTGCTGGGATTAACATTTCATGAGTTGTCTGGAACTGTGTGTCAAATAAAAAGAGCCTTGATCCCCAGAAGCAGAAAATGCAGTGCTTTCCAGCCAATGTGAATGTTGCAGAGCAGCCAGAGATGACAAATCAAGACATTTGTGTAAAAACAAAACCAAACAAACAAATGAAAAGACCAACAAAAAAAAAAAAAAAACACCAAAACAAACCCCACATGAACATGGAAGTGCTTTTGGTCCTGGAATTGTAGCTGGTAAGTGGCAAACTGCTGACACTTCTGTCCTGTGTATTTTAGAGGGTTACAATTAATCCAATACACGTTTTCCATTCCAAGTGAGGTCCCAGTTTATGTGTATTGCCACTCTCCTGGCTCATTGTCTGCTCTGTGATTTAACAGTGACTTTAAGCCACCAGCTTTCCACTGAGCCTTAGATATGACAGGATTTTATTCCCAGAGTGCTGTAGCTGGGTTCCTTCATGCCATCCCATTAAAGCAGCATTACTGATGCCATTCGTGTTGTACAGGGGATCTCACAGACAAATCCCCTTTCCTGCTCTTTTTTTTTCAGCTATAGACACTGTTTCTTTAAGACATTAAAAGTGTAACAGTCATGAAATAAACTGGTGAAAGAATTAGCTCTTGGAATTACACCTTGCTTAGAGAAAACAACGCCATAAATATTTTTTCATAGGTTTGTGGCTTGCACAGGATTAATTGTTATGTCTTTGTTTAGATTTCCCTCTTCTTTTAATGATCTGTGTGAGTGTCTTGTGTGGTTGACTACCCCAGAAAATTAGGAGTCCATCAGTGTATAGATTAAGTTATGTAGATTTGAAATGTTGGACAGGCAAGGGAAATCCACATCAGAGAAAAGGATTTCTTTTCAGAATGCAGCTAAATGAAGTGCAGGCAGGTAGGTTAAAAGCAAAGTTTCTTTTCCTTTTTCAGGTAATTCAAATCTGGTGATGACTGTTGTGAAAAGTATTGTTGCTTTTAAATCCTTTACTGAGGGTGGCACTCAGTGTCATCTTAATTCCTGAAGTCCCTAGGGTATTTTCAGAGGAAAAAAAAAATCATCTTAATATTTTCATTTAAGCAAAAATGTGTCGAATAATAGGAAGAAAGTATTTTTGTTTAGCTGATAGATGATTATCCAGCTGATAGTTCTATCCTGATCACGGCCAAGAACAGTGTCTCATTTCTGATGAATGTATTTCCAACAGATTTGAGGGGGAAGTGACAGTAGAGGGTCCTGCAAGACTGATTTTGGTTTCCCTTTTTCTTTTTACCACACAATTTTGTTTTAAGTTAAATCATGTGCAGGGAATGGAACAAAAATGTCAGCTGAAGCCAAGTGTTGCTAAGTTTTTCCTCCTTTTTTCCAATGGGCTTTGAAGAATAGCCTATTGTACAACAAATAAACCTTCCAAGACTCACTGTAACCTAAAGAAGAGTCACTTGCTCTCTAATCTAAGCCTTGCTCTGTTCTTGTTTTCAAATTTGTCTCCTGGTTTACTGGAGAATGTGTCTAACACACAGAATAGGGATGCTCAGCCCTGGCATGGAGGGCTTCTATTTCACTGCAGCAGGACCAGGATGAATACAGCAATTATTGCAGAAGCTTCCTGGGCAGATCCCACTGAAAGTGTTGTGAGGATACCTTGGGAGTGAAGTCACCATGGATGGCTTTAACCCTTGGTGCAGTTCTGTGGTTATCAGGGAACAAGAACTGCTGCCAGGTTTTTCTGCGCGGCACTCATGGATCTGGCTTAGGATCTAGTGGTGCAATTTGACAAAATGGGCTCTCTTAATTCTTCTTAATGAAGCTTTGGCTTGGGGAAGCCTCCAATCAGTGGTGGATGAACTCTTAAGTCAGTCCTAGTTCATTAGCAGCTCTTTTTTTTTTTGATGTGAGAGCTTTCAGAACGGCTACATTTACACATTTTTTTTGTGGCTGTAATTACTTCATCTAATCAGCTCCACACCTAAATCCTCCCCAAACCCAAGCAGGAATTTGAAGCTCTGTGCTGCTCTGCAGGGCTCCTTGACAAGTCCTAATGGGTAGGATAGCCTGGCAGTGAGCTGAATGTGTGCAGTTGTGGTTACTCTGTATGCCAGTGCTGCTGCAGGGGGAGAGAGGAGGTTTCCTGTGCTTTATCCAGGAATACAAACCACAGAAAAAGTCTTGGGACCAGATTCTCAGACTTCCCTTTTTCACACATTGCAGTTCTTTTCAGCAATATGCCACAGCTTGACTGAGAGGAGTGTAGGTAGTTCTTCCAGCTTTGTGCATTGCCTGACAGCAAATATGCTCATGGAAGGCTTGGAGATGTTGGTTTAACCTCCTTCAGACCAAGCAAGACATTGGGTCTCAGTCCTCTAATGCCTGGATAAATGCTTTTTGTTGTGAGGTGTTATTTAAGTGGTGATTACTTTATTTTTTCAGCCTGTGATCAAAAAATGGCTTAATGTGGGCCCCTCCTGAAGCCCTGACTTTGTGTTCAGGCTGTAGGTGAGGGCAGCATTGCAGGAGCATCCCTGTCTGTGTGCTCAGGCTGTAGGTGAGAGCAGCATTCCAGGAGCATCCCTGTCTCTGTGTGCTCAGGCTGTAGGTGAGAGCAGCATTGCAGGAGCATCCCTGTCTCTGTGTGCTCAGGCTGTAGGTGAGGGCAGCATTGCAGGAGCATCCCTGTCTCTCTGTGTGCTCAGGCTGTAGGTGAGAGCAGCATTGCAGGAGCATCCCTGTCTGTGTGCTCAGGCTGTAGGTGAGAGCAGCATTCCAGGAGCATCCCTGTCTCT
>JAWWMP010000001.1:3574748-3681909 GCA_035047865.1 Dendrocincla tyrannina | reverse complement strand
CAGGCTGTAGGTGAGGGCAGCATTGCAGGAGCATCCCTGTCTGTGTGTGTGCTCAGGCTGTAGGTGAGGGCAGCATTGCAGGAGCATCCCTGTCTGTGTGTGTGCTCAGGCTGTAGGTGAGGGCAGCATTCCAGGAGCATCCCTGTCTCTCTGTGTGCTCAGGCTGTAGGTGAGGGCAGCATTCCAGGAGCAGCCCTGCACTTCCTTAGGGTCTCCTTAGCTATCCAGGAGTTGGAAAGGGGCACCTTTTTGGATTGCCTAGTCCCTTCACATCTGGCATAGAGAATAAGTGCTGCTAACAAGCTTTGGGCTGCTCTGCACCTGGATGTCAGATGTTCAGGCACCAGCATTGTAGGAACCAAAAGTTCTTTTTGAGGACAGATTGCCACTGTTAGCTATGGGATTAGAAAGAATGTGACATAATTTGATAATGTTATGATATACTGTTGAAATAATGGCATAATCTGAAGCTCTTTGAAGAATTTTTTGAGAATTTACCCATTTATATATCCAATAAGTGCTTTATTTTTGGCAGAGTGCAAAAAAATGTTGACATATATCAGACAACCTGAGTAGGAAATGGCTTTTAGTGGTAAATGATCAGGTTTTGCATTCTTGATATAGTCGTGAGGGCACACAGCAAATGCATGTTGGTATGGATAGGGGAGCCAAACATCTCTCTTAAAATGTGGCTTTTGTGCCTGCACAAAGAGATGTGGAGCAATCAGTGGCACTGACAACATGACACCAAATAGTATCATATGGGGGAAGCTTTTTCATAACTCCAGTGGCTAAGAAACTTCAGTTTAGAATAGAAATGCATGGATAAGTCTTCAAATTTTAAATCACAAGAAATACAGATGTGTTTTTATGACCATTTCGTACTTAAAAATTTGGATAATGAGGAAAAAAAGCCCCATACCAGCAAATACGAAGAAAATCAGCCCAAACCAGCCCAGAGTGGTATGCAAGAGATGCCAGAGTGATAGGAATTGGTTCCTGGAGGTATTAAGAGGGAAAACTTGATATCTGCCCAGAAGCACTGGCACATTGCCATGGTAAAAGCTCAGGCAGAGGGTGAGAGTAAATTCTGATTAGAATTTTTCTGCTTACCTTGATTCTTAGTTCTCAGATTTATTGGTATCATCTTCATCAAAAGAGCCAGTGGCTTGCTCCTGGTTTGTAGATGAGAATAGGTGTGTAAAATGATTCAGCTCAATTCCTTGCAGTGAGGAGGAGTCTGGAGGAGGAAGCTGGAGTTGTTAATGTAGAGAAACATGTGGAGAAGGTAGAAAGCACTGTGACAAGATCTGCTTTGTCCTGAAAGTATTGGAGTTCGTGCTGGAACCAGATTGCTTAGAAAAGATGCAATGGTGCTTTAGAAACACAAAAAAACAACACCCCCCAAGAAATCAGACAGAAAAATAAGTGGTGGACATGTAGAAATAATGTGTGAAGCAGATGGGAGTGGGGGGGACACGTAATGAATTTAAATGCAGATCCCACTTGTGGATCAGGTAATAACTTGCATGTGAGAATGGTTTTAGTGTCTGTGGGATCCTGACCTTGCTGAACAGAAAGGGAAGGGCAGAGATGGGAAAGGCAGTGATTTAAAGGATGAGTGGTGAGAACCTGGCATAAGAAAAGTGAGATAGAACAAGGTTCTGGGCAGGGGACCATGGCACATGGCAATGCTCAAGGGTGGGAAAAGGAGGAGGCAGAAGGTGACAGACAGATCATCTTAGGACAACACTTTCCTCCACACTTCTTAAAAATAGCTAAATTATTCTAAGCCTCTGGATTCCTGAGGTTTTCTAGGCAGCAAAGACTTTATTTCCATAGACTAAATTATGCTCTGCCTTTTGTGACAGGTGTATAGAAAAGATAACAGCCTACTTCTGTTACAAGTTTTTCAATTAGCAGAAGTGGTAGAGAACTGCTCTGGGATCTGAAATTGCCAGTTCAGCTAATGAACCGTGTAGGTGTTCAGGCTGGTTCCATGTGACTTGTGTAGGAGAGGGCGTCTTTTGAGCTGGTGCATTTTTTAATTAGAGAATTTCACTAATGAGCACGTTAAAAGGGCATTTAAGTCAAGAATCAAGTTAAGAAATGCCAGCATCAGAGTGTGCCACTGGCATATTTAACGGGGTAGGTCACAGAGTCAGTCTCCACTTTAGTTGGTAGTTGACTCATTAATAGGTAAGAAAAGTGAGTTTTCAGATTTTTGTATTTTTTTTAAGAAAGTCTCATGTGGTCCTTCAGAATGGAAACTATGAAAACTTCAGCAAAAATATTACCATTTTCTGCTTTGTGTTTTCCCCAATCCTGATGGCTTTTTTTTTACTGCCCTTCTGTTTTCTGCAGAACCTGCAGATCTGCAGGGCTTTCCCACCTCACTGCTGCTCCTTGCCAGGCATTCCCTTTTCCTTCCCACTGCCCAGATAGTCCTGCCCTGCTGCAATCCTAAAAAAGAAGGCCAAACTCTACTGAGAATGAAACACATTAAAGGAACCAGGAGGCTCAGCACTGAAATTTTAGGGGAGACACTAAATTTGGCTCAGATGCTCCTGAAATAACTATAATATTTTTTTTTTTTCACCTCTTGGTCAGTCCTATAGCCACAAATGAGTTGGGGTGAGTTGTTTTGCTTTTTACTTTTCTTTTCTTCAGAAACAGATTAGGTGAATTCAAACGCAGTCAGAATCTTGTCTTCCTGTAAGCCAGAGGATTTTTTGTACATCAAGTATTAAGGCTGGTTTACACTTCATACCTTATTTGCATGCCCTGGTCCAAACTTCAGTGTAATAAGTTCTATCACAAAGTCTGGATCAGGCTTTAGGAATAGTGTATTGCCTGTTTTTCCAAGTCTCTCACCCTGGGCTTTGTTTGTTTTTATTGAGCCATGTGTTGTAATACTCTAGGCAGAAAGTAGGTAAGCACTTTGGAAAGGATTTAAAATGCAGGGTGTATAAACTGGTGTTATCACTGAACCGTGGTGAAAACAAAGAATGGTTTCCAAATTATACCCATAATAATATCGGGAGTTTTTTTGCGCTTTGATTGTAGTCAGAAGAGCCTGTGACTTCTGAGTTTCTTTCAGGGAGTATTAGGAAGGCATCAAACCCCATCCAAGCATCAGAAAACATCCTTAGCTCTCCTTCAGGCCCTGCAGTTAACCATTCTATTGACAGTACCCGTGATGCATGTGGTAGCCAGCTTCAATGGGCAAAAAGAATGTGATCCCCTTTTCATTCTTCAGCTCAATAATGCAAGAGACATCTTCATAAAACCTTGATTTCTGGTATGTTAGAAGGCTGAGCTAGACTTTAAACTATGGCAGTCTGGTAATAAGAATGCACAACAAGTCTCAAAAAAATAATATTCTTTGCATAATGGGAGGAAAGTGTTTATTTTACAAAGGCAAAAAAAAAAAAAAGGCAAGAAAAAGAGAAGTGAATTCTTATCTTGAGTATCTTCTCAGCTCCAATTGCTGCCATTGGGTATATCTAAAGGCTCCAGTTATCCTGCTCTCCAGGCTCAGCCTCTTCCTGTCCTGCCATTTGAGGGGTTTAATGACCTGGCAAAGCACAGCAATAATTCAGAATGCCTATTCTGTAGAGTATACCGAGGTTGGGGTGTTAGTTAGGCTTTACCTTGAAGTTCTCCCATCACATCCCACCTTCTCAGAGCAAGAACTGGGACAGGGGGTGGTGCATCCCTCTGCCTTCTGCCCAGGGCTAAAGACTCTGGGGGCTGATGTGGATGGCACTGAGGCAGTTCTCAAAATCCTATAGATCTTTATGGAGCAGCAGGGCATGGGAAGGCTGGCTGTGAGCACCATGTCCTGCCCCAGGAGGTCCTTTGGATCACCACCATCCCCTCCAGAGCACCCCAGGTGAGGGCTCTGCTGGTGCACGTGGGGATGTTCATGTGAGCTCTTCTCCCTTTCCTTGCAATCCCCCACAAACAGTGTCAGCATATTTACATTCACAATCTGACACCCAGGAATTTCAGATCTTTTTTTTGTTGGGAGTTTCATCTTCTAACCAAGCTGCTTGCCTGAGGAGTGGGTGCAAAAAGTGGTTTGGGCTTGTTTCCATGTGTAGACATTCCTCTAAGGAGCAGAGTGTCTAAGGGTGGCAGTCACCTTGCAGCTCTCTGTGGTTCCCTGTATGGTCCTTCAGAACCACCCAGTTTGGAATCAACAGCTTCCCTTGTCATGTTAAGGGTCACCTTCAAAGGTCAGCTGTTTTGATGAAAAGGAATGTATCAATCAGGGCTGCATGTAGGGTTTGATTTTAAAACACTTCAAGCACAATTCAGTACTTAATGTATTGGACAATTTTACCTTCTCATACAGTACTTTTTGTGTGGCTTTTTAAAATTTATTGCTGGTTATTAAGGAGGCAGCTAGTAGGTCCCTTCCTGTTTTATCTATACAGTAGATAATTCCTAGGCTTGCAAAGGTTTCAGTCCTTGGATGGTGGCCTGGTATGGAATTGAGTTGTAATATTTGATGGTACATGCATGTCATGCTTTGCAGGGTCATGGCCAAGGCCTGATTTCATCACATCACTTCTTCCAGTGCCATTATTTATTGCCTCTTTACGAGGATGTACCCAGGAATTCATGAAGAAACCCTTCTAAATCATTTCGTCTAGGGGAGATGTGTTTGAAGCAGTTAGAGGAGCAGCCTCACAGGGTTATATTTTTATAATTTAAGAGTTTAGCATAAGTTGTGTACTGGCTGTTATGTCCTGTTTTATGCAGGAATTCTGACCGGGGAGATAAAAAAGGGCATTCTGGAACTGTGGTTGGAGTGATGCTCTTGGAGGTATCTGATGGACAGGCACAGACAAAAGGGCAACGCATTGTGTCTTTCCCACCACTTAATTTCACAATTAACTGTCAAGTGGATAGCAATGCCAGTGAATTTACTGCTACTCATCTGCTTGCTTGGAAAGACATGTGCAGAAGGCACATTTGGCTCAGTGTGGCACCAGGCATGTGGACAGGCTGTCCTGTGCATAAACACCCACCGAGCTGCCTTTGAAGGGAAAATCTTGGGCAGAGGAGGAGGTGAGGAAGTGCCAGTTCTGGCACTGCACATCCAAGCTGTGGAGAGGTGTGGAAGGCCGGGGAAGGAAGTGTGGAAAGCCAGGCTGTAAATACATAAGTGGAATGGTGGCTGGAGTTGGTTGGTAGCCCTCCTACAAAGAGCTCCTTTGGATTTGACACTCGTGACCTGCCTTCATGCTCTTTGCCTCAGGTGTGGCCCGTGAAGTACCACGCAGGCAGCAGCTGCTTGTGTTCCTTCCCTGTGTCTTGATGCCAAGCCTTGAGCTGGAGTGCAACCCAGAAAAAGAACAAGTAAGGGCCAAATGCAGAGCAGATGGAGCCTGTACGTGGCACCTGCAGCCGCCAGGGGAGTCAGGGCTCTTGGAAGATGTGTTTGCTCTTGGGACGGAATGCTGCAGGTCAGCGCTGTGGCGAAGCATAGCCACAATTAGCTAATGGGTAATCAGCTAAAAAGTTTAATTAACCTATTAGCTAATTAATGTGTCACAATGTATTTTCATAAAGGAATTCTTTTGCAGGATCCATATTATGATGATGCTCAATGACGCACTTAGAACTGCTTTCTTAGAATAACTGATTAATAAGGCAGTCATAATACTGTGGATTTATAAGACATCGTTCATGCCAGAAATACATTTATTTCTGCATGTGCTCCACACAACTAACCCAGAATTCCCTTTTTCTTTCCCCCCCTAAAGGTAGAAGAGTATCTTGCAAAGATACTTTATTTTCACAGCATCAGAGTCTGTTTTAGGATTGACAATGTCTGCAAAAGTTAAATATAAATGTTTCAAATTTAGGAGTGTTATTTTTTACCTTTGTTGGGAAGATCTCTTTTTTTTTAAATGTTGAAAAATAAGATGCAAATAAAGCTGCAGAAAGATATCAAATGCAATCTGAGATAAATCACTGGACCATAATATTTTGTGTTTAAAAATGAGACTTTGATTTATAATGAATGGAACAAAATGGTGGACCCTGTAATTTCCAAAGATGTTATTTTCCCCAAGAGCTATTTTCCACTATCTGAATAATCTGCATCATCTTCCTCTCTCCATGAATTCTCAAAATCTCTCCAGACCTTTCAAGCACCTGAAATGTTTGAATAGGAAACACAGGCATGAAAATTGAACACTGTACCCGTGTAGTTTTCTGTAGAGCTTCAGTCCTAGGAGTGCAGTTCAGTTCTGGTTTACATTCTGATTTTTAGATAGGAATTTCATCCACTGAAATGAAAATAAAACATACCAGTCATACCCAATTGAAAATAGAATCATGTATCCCAGTCTGTGAAGGGATGTTGGGTCTCTAATCAGCAAGTACTATGTAATAAGCTTAAGTGCATTTCTGCTGAGGTTTCCTCATCAGTGCCTCTGATTTAATTTCTGTATTTGATTAAGAAGGACAACGATGTAGGGACTGGCATCATTTTGGAAAAAAATTAAAGGATGGATATCCTTATGAGGGAAAAGACCTGCCTTTTAAAGCTTTCATCTCTCCTAGTTATTCAAAATATTACTCTATATTCTGTCCTAGCACTCTGCCTTAATCTGACTGTCTGTAATTTCAGATCTGTATGATTTTATTAAAGAAATGGAAAACCTGTAGAATTATTTTGGTTCAAGAATTTGTTGGCCCCATTCCTGCATTGCACTTGTTTGTGCAGCTGAAGATGTGCTTGTCTGAGAGGGAATTTGCAGCATCCAGCACATAATTAAGGGCTTGGCTTTCATTGACTCAATGCAATTCAGGTCAGTTGCATGCTCAGTAATGTAAGTTGTGAACTAAAAATGACGATTTTAGTGAGAAGTCTATGAAAAATATATATTTCATGCATTCCCCCGTTCTGTCGCGTGACATACAAAGACAAAACCCCAGGGATGGCAGAGGAACCTGGATAAGATAGTGGTTGTGGAAGATGTAAGGTGATTAGAAGTATTACCTCCTATTGAAGTCTTTTAAAGGCGGGTAATTCGCAGATGGAGTAAAGCAACCACAAATAATTGATAAGTTTAGTTGCCATTGCAAACCTTCAAAAAGCTTAGACTTTTGACTCTTCAACAAAGTCAAAAAAACTTGCTGCTTGAAATGATAACCAAACCAATGTCCTTGGAGCTGTTGCTGTGGACAGGCCTACAAGGAACTCCCCATAGAAGAGCCTTGGGAACTTTCTACTGCATATAATTTTCAAAGGCTTGATTTCATCTCAATAGATGAAATAGCTGATAAATAGAATTCGGAGATAATTTTGATACTGAGCTGGATTTGTAGCCTGCAAGGTCTGAGAAGGTGTGTTTGAAGGAAAGATTACATATAAGTGTGTATAGTTTTCTTTAGCAAGGTAGGCAAATATTAGTCTAAATCTGTTTGGCTGTTTTCGTTGAGCATCTATGATGACTTCATCTTTTTAAATAAGGAAAAAATGTCTGTTCTGGGGGAGGTGTGTATCCCAATTATTGTTCAAGGTCCTCTTCAGTTTGAAGCTTTGAGGAAGAAATAAAAGCATATCTGTAAATGAAGTCTGGGATAGTTGTCAGCTGAAATCTCAATTGACACTTTTCCAAATATGGCTCTACATTGAATTTTTGGCATCTTATGTTAACAAAGACCTCCATGAGCTGCTGAAAAAGACCTGTTTGCTCATGGGAGGGAAAACTGTGTTGACTTGATACTTTTGTAAGAGTATTTCTATTTTACCATGACTGTATCTGGCTGGGTCAACCATACATAGCAGCTTTAGTGTTTTCCAGCATCCATAATGGCAGTGTGATTTCATCACACACTGAAAAAATGGAACCCTCTCAGACACACTGTTTTCATGGTTATTAAATGGGGAGTTTCTAACAGCAACTCTAATGTGGAAATCTGCAGCTTTATGAAAAATAATTGCTAAAGCTGTATTATGTACAGTAAGTTAAATAATTTTACAGTATTATGAGGAATATGTAGGGAGAATAAAGACTTCTGCAGGAGGTGGGCTAAGCAAATATTTAAAAGCACATTTTGATGAATAATAAATAATACATGGTGGTATTGAATGTTTCAAACAACTCATATGTGACTAGACTGAAGTGAACTCTTTCAAAACCTTCATCTAAAGAATGTCTCTATTCTTTTCATAGACTTAATTGTCAATGGAATTGCCCAGAATTTTTATAAGTAAACCATCATCTCAGTTCTTCTTACTGTTGGGTGGTTTTTTCTCATCAGCATAACTTTCACAGCCTGCATGATCTTTCTACATAAATTGTTTCATTTCAGTACTTGAACCAAGTGCAAGGTTATCTGACAATTACAAAAAAAACAATTCCCAAACATCTGGCTGTTGTGTGATAAAAGCAGCGTTTCTTAGAGCCATCTGTCTGCCTTCGGATTGCCTTTAGATTGTGTAAATAACCTGCCTTTGATTAAGGTGAGGGGGTTATTTTGCCTCATTACACCTGTGACTGAAATTAGAGATGGATTTCATATAACATATAATGATCGTGAAAGGAAAATATTTTCATCTGATTTTGGGAATGATGGAGTTGATTCAAGGAGCGTTTCAGTGGTGAATCTCTTCTAGGGCTTTGGGTGTGGGTTTGTTTTTTGGAACACTTTTACTGCTCTGTAATGACAACTTGTTTGCTTAGTGGCAATTCAACGCTACCTGCCAGGTATTTCTTTCCTGCAGTGACTTTTATTCCTAGTGCTGTTTTGGGTGTTTTGTCCCTGTTGTAGTACCTGTGAATAGACTTTTTAGTTTTGAGGAATTATTTTGTCCTAATTTTTACCATTCCACAGATACCAAAATGTTTGCACATGTTAGACAAGCATCTTGTTTATTGGAATTATGCCTCTTGTGTAATCATTTCTGGTTGTGCCCAGTTGTTCTTAAATGGAGGGGGAAAGAGGAGGCCACAGGTAAAGGTAGAATATATCTCTGCTTTATTCTAGCCAAGGAGAAGGCTTTTGCTGGTTCAATTTTCTTGGCTGGGCTCATGGGGCAGAATTTGGCCCCCTTGCCCTGCCTTGCATGTGAAGTCAAAAGCCTGTGGTTAATGTTCTTGCCCAAAGAAGGGCTGCTCAGAGATACAGATTAAATTGTACAGACAGCAAGTGAACCATTAGCCTTTGTATTTACTGTGATTTTCTACTTAAAATAAGCTGCTTTCATGTGGATGAATGAACTGAAACTAAATGAACTAAATTTATTTCACATGATAAATGAACTAAAAGGTGTAGTTTGAAAGGATCCTTCTTTTTTCCCTGTCTAAATATCCCCAGTTCTCTCCTGCAGGCAACTTTTGAGGAGATTTTTCCTATTACTGCTGTATAGTGTTGCTATTGAAGTTAAAATGAGGTATTGTATACAGCGTGGTAGATGGAATGCCTACCCTACCAAGCTCTAAATGTAGAATTAATAAGAAACTATTTCTGACCCCAAAAGCTTAATATGTATTAATAAATCAAAGGGTGAAAAGGGAAAGCTGAAAGGTTCTTATTGTTTGCTCTTTAATTAACTTGCTGAAGATCATAAAAAGCTGGTAGTTGGCTGAAAATAATAGTCTTGTTTTGCACTTCAGAACCAGTACATAACCATAACGTTTCTAACCTTTGACCTAACATAGACTTTAATCTGTAATAATATTGTTAATTACAAAAGGAAAAAAGACTATGTTCGAAAAGCTGCAGCAAAATTCGTGTGGGAAGATATTAGCTAGGTCCAGGAAATTAAACTAGTTAATGGAAGATGTTTTGAGAGTTACTCACTGCCATTGAGTATTTAAGAATGTTAGCTTTGTTTCCTCAATAGCTTTAGAGCATTAATGGAGTATTTTCCCCTCCTTTCTTTCTTACAAAGAAATAAGTTTGCAGAAAGAGTTTTTGAAGCCATGTGGCTTAATCAACTTTAAGGTCCTCCCATAAGGAAGCTTTGCCTGGCTCTTCTTGTTTTAAAGGGCCTCAATAGGATGAAAATAATCCATGCCTTGTTGGCTGGAGCCTGTGGAGTAGATCCCCTAAGGGTTCCTGTGTAGTAGAGTCCAGCACAAGAGTTGTCCAAGCTGAGAAGGTTGGGATCAGATGAGCAGAAGGAATGAGGGTTAGGAGAGCTGGGGGTGCAGGGTAAGGAAGGGATGAGTGGGAAAGGAGCAACAGCAAGGTGACAAACAAGGATTGCAACCTTCATGTGTCAGACTGGCCCATCAGGGTCTCATTACAGGTGATGAAGGAACTGTACCTGTGATTGAGACAAGCAATGTGAATTTTCAGCATGTGTGTGTATATATATAAAGAATATAACAAATGGATGCTTTTTGCATCCACCGTGCTTTAGTTCAAGCTGTTCCAGCCCTAGACCTTTGAAGCCTCTATAGATGTAGGCCTAGAAACAAGACACTTCTGCAGGGAAAGAATTAAGGCTAAATGAATTCTAACTACGTTACTCCCAGAAGGAGCTGAGTTATAAAAGCTCTGGTGTTCCCATTGGGAATTTCTTCCCAGTAAATGCAACCTGAGCTGCAGAGTAAGGGGGAAGACAGAATCCCACTGGAAATGTGTATTGAGAAAATAGAGAGTATCAGCAAATGAGCTGGATACACAGGGGAGACACCTTTTATGTTTCCTAATAGTGTAACACTTGTAATTTGACTTCTTTTCTGGGTGTTGTTGAGAGCTGCATTAGCAGTTTGCCTCAATTTGGCTTTAAGGGGGGGGGGGTGTTTTGAGATAAACATTGGTAATTGTTGCTCATCCATTGATTGAGTTGATCATTTGGGGGAAAAAAAAAAAAGCAAAACAAAACCTAGAGGAGGCATCCTGGATGCATTTAGTCACAGGCATGATTTTCATACGTCATCTAATTGTTTCTTTAGGGGTATGAAAAAGGAAATTGGTGTAGAAATGGGTGTAGAATTGTGTTTGCGTGGTGCTTAAAGTGTCCTCAGAGTATTTGCTGGATCCTGCCCTGCAAGAATAACTACTTCTTGCCTTCTACTGCTGTATTTTTTGAACCTGTTGGTTGTAGTTTCTTGTGTATGATATCCCATTACAAGTTTGTTTCTTCCTTTTTTATTTGGATTTCTATTGGTTTTGGGGTTTTTTTGCTTTGTTTGGAATTCAGTCCACACGGTGCTGGATTTGCTTTGGAGTCTCAGCTAAGCTTCTGCTCCCCCTTCTGTTCCATATGCAGACCCTTTTTTCCCCAAACAACTGTGTGCCTCTGTACATATGCTGAAATCGGCCTTTCTTTTTTCACAGTCCCCCTGCCAAATACGGGGTTTAGATGATCGCAATCACAACTTCTTGGTCAGAGGAGAGGGATGAGGAGAAATAACCCTATCAAGGCTTTGTGAAAGAAAGAAAAATAACGTGCAACAAATGTCTCTCAATATCTGATCCTTTATCCCATTGTTAATGCCTTCTAATTATGTCCTTATTTTTCCTTTTTTACTACTTTTGTGTGTGTGTGTGTGTGAAGTGAGAGGAGGAAGGCAGGAATATTCCTCGAATTTTCTTGATTTATTTTTTTGAAGGGCTGCTCAGCTTTTATGCCCTCCATCCACTTGCAAGGAAGTGGCTGTGATGAATGTCTCGAAACAAATGGAGCCAGTGTCACACGTGCCTTGCAGAGGGAGCCCAGATCATTCGTTATTTAGAAATACTGATGTGTCCTCCAGTTGGGTCCTTTCTGCCAGAGAAGCATTCTCCTATTTCTTTCTTACTTCATGTTTTGTCATAGTTCTAAATAACTTTCAAGGGCAAGGAGTGCAGTTTCTAATGTCTGTTAATATAGTCAGTACTCTGGTGTCTCTTTCAGTTCCTGGGTTCTAAATAAGTTGAAATAACGATTATTTCCCCACTAAAGGAATTACAGAATTGTTTATGCACAAAATGTGCTGTCATTACAACTTTGTTTGCTCCAAGAAAATGTTCCCACATAATGCTCAGCCACATAAATGGTTACTTGCTGACCCATTCCTGCATGCTTTAGTGAGTGGAGTGCTTTATTATCCTGCTTGTCTTGGGTTCTTCTACCACTAATTTTGCACCTGGATGCAAACTTACATATTGATTTTCACAATTCGTTGTCCTTGATTTAAACTATTCCTCCAATTTCTTGCTATTTTCATTGTAATGAGCAGTTGAATAAGATCAGCTTTTGTCCTGTGACTGGTGTTCTGTGGTTTGACGTTGAACATGCAGAAGAGGGTGTGTTTCATTGACTGTGCTCTTGCACTGGTTCCTTTGGCCCAATGTCAGAGGCTACTAATTTGTGTTCTTTCATTTAGAATCACTACTATTTATCTTTGTTTATTACTGTCTGCACACTAACATGTTTTGCTGGATATGAGCCTTTTTCCCCACTGTATTTTTTCCTCATCTTTAAACTGGGAGATACCTATGTTTTAATGAACCTTGTGCAGTGTATTACTGCTTGCTTGATGCCATCCTTCTGTACACAAAATGCCCAGATTTCTCAATCAGGTGGCAGTCTGGAAACTGGGCTAATAGTGCTTCTTAAAATCACAATGTTAATATCAGCCTCTGGCATTATATCCCTGTGCAGAGCTGGGGTGGATTTCTGTGCAGTTTCACAGTCTGGCTCAGGATGTGCTCTTGATTTGTGGGTCACAGATGTTTCCTCACGGTGGGGCAGAAGTCTCCACATTTGCACTTGAGGTGCTCAGAGCCAAAATAGTTGTAAGTAGGTCGATGTTGTACGTGTGAACTGGATCAGAACCCTGCTGGGACTGTGAACTTGGGCATTTTCTATCCAAAATGTCATTGCAGTCATGGATACGTGGCATTCAAATACAAGAGATGTAGCAGACTCATTACAGGCATTTACAAAGAAGCTCCATAACTACCTGAGAGGCATTACTCATGTTCTGCTGGAAAAAATGTGCATTGTTTGCTACAGGCAGGGGTTCTTCTCAGTGCTTTCGTTGGTGAGCTGGTGGCTGCAGAAGGTCACGTTGTTCAGCCACACAAGGGGAAGTGGCAGTGTAGAAGTCATGAATGGACAAGCAGTGCTTTATTCGAATTACTTTTGGAGAGAAAAAATTTACATGGCTTAAAAAAAAAGAAATCAGGTGAGAACAAACAGGTTTGGGAGTAAAAATGGTACAAAGTAGTGCAATGAAGTTTCTCATCCCATTGTCTTTTATAATATTGTCTGCTGGCAGTAAGTGATTTGGAATTGTCATGAGCTGATAGCCCAGTGTTGATCATGCTGGGACAGCCTAATATGCTTTGGACTTTGAGTTCCTCTGCACTGCAAGAAGTGTGAAAGGCCCAAGGAAATATTGGGGTGTGAAAGCAATGACAGGTTTTGGCCATATTTGTGTGCATTAAAATGTGTCAGGGTGCTGTGTCAGAGAGTCTCAGCTCTCCCCAAAGTAGATCAGACTTATTCTTGGGTTGTTTTGTTTATTGGACGCAGTGATGTGTTTGCTCAAATGGATACAGTTCTATGGGTAACATAACCGTGCATGTGAACAAACTTTTCCTCCTCAAGAGTTGCCTTGGAGGTCTTAAGAACCTCCAAAATGCTCATTAAAATAAGGTACTGCTGGTACCTCATGCAGTCACCAAAACCCTGTGAATTTATTTTCCAGGAAGAAACACAGCAGATATTTTGATAGGCAGTCTCTAGAAACAGCATCACAAAAGGAGAAAAACCAAAATCCAACAGTTAGGATGCCATCGGTTGTTATTTTCCTGTCCTTCATTTGCCTTTGATCTAAGAGAGTTTCTTCCCTTGTTCCCCTGGGGAGGGGAGGAGGTGTGGGAAAGAGATTTACTGGGCTGAGCCTGTATTTCTGCTGGTGCTCTGCAGCTTCATCCACAGGAGATAATTCCTGTTTTTCACGCCCTCAGGGCTCACTGCCTCGGGAAGTGCTTTAGATGGGAACCAGGAGCCCTGGCTGAATTACAGCTCCTGCTAACACTGCACACAGAGCAGCTCTGCTTCTTCAGAGCCTTCAAATGCTCACACGCTTTGTTCAGGACTTTGGGCTCGCTTTTTAAGGACATCTTTATTAACGGGGGGAAAAAAAAGTGTTCTAAGAGGGTAATACATGCTTAAAGCTGAGACAGGAATCCCTCTCTGTAGTCAGAAATTAGTATTGTACTAAATTGCTTATGTGGGAAATCTTTGACAAGATTTCTCTATTTTAACTGATGTGATTTTTAATGTCAAGGTAAAATTACTTTTCACAGTCAAATGTTTCTGTGAGTCTGTCTTCCTGCATGAGAAGTCAGAGAAATGAAAATTTAATATTAAAACCTCATGAAATACAGTATTAATTTAATTTTTTCTAAGCTGGGGTGCTAAGGTTTGCTGTCCTGGAGGTAGGCACCTGCTTAAACTACATCTAATCTAGAATCTCCTTAAGTTTCAGCAGCATAGCCAGAAGCACCATTTGGCTCCCTGCCAGCAATAAAAGGTTTTAGAGATCTCAAAACGGTTTCTGTTCTAATAAACTGTACTTTGTCTTGAAACCTTTCCTTCTGTATTTTCTTTAGACTTTGAATAATGTTCAGGTTAGAATTAATGCATTCTAATGCAGATAAACTTCTGCATTTGTGTAAGTTTATAGAAGATCCAACTGTAAAGCAACTGCTAGCTCAGGATAGTCTAAATATAGAATAGATAAAAAGTAGTTTGGCACTAATATATGAAGAATGAAATTGTCATTATTGGTGTAATAATTTGTGTTCAATAATTAGCCCCCCTAATCTTTGCTAGAAATGCTAAGAAATTGAAAAATACTAATGTTTAGCCATACATTTCATTGCCCTCGATCCCTGTGCCTGTGTGGTAAAAATCTTTCCCATCATGGTTAATATGAAATGGAATCACAGCTGAATCTCTTCAGACTTTTGGAAAAGACTTTCCCAAAACAACTGCTGCAAAGCAATTGCAATCCCTGACAGGCACCAAAAATTAAAAATAAAGGCAAGGCATGTGAGTGGAGGCCATGATGGGATTTATTGTGCTTTTAAACATTTCAGAAATTCGGCAGAATAATTTAATCTTTTCGCAGGAACAGGAGATTATAAAATTCCATTGGCGTATATATAACAAAGTAGTATGCTAAGCATTTTGGTATAACATATTTAATCAGAGTAAACCACACTTTTTATATCTTGAAGAAAAAGGTCTATTGCATTTTCTCCAAATAGAAAAGAATTCTTAGAATCCTATTGCTTATTAGTGCAAGGAATTCCTCCACGTTGAGGAGCAGAATGTGAAGTGAAGCTATTTCAGAGCTGCACAGGCAGGTACCATACATAGATACTATAGGTAGGTACCATACGTAGGTACTATACATAGATACTACAGATAGGTACTATATGGTGCAGTTTGGGGGGCTGGTGATGAATTCTGTCATGGAATTAATCTCTGAAATGTAGGGTAGGAGAAGAAAATGATTGATGCCAAGCATGTTTGTGCACAAAGCTCTCCAGGAGCTTGAGTTTTGGAACAGCAGCAGCAAAATGAGTAGCAGGCTCAGCGTAAGCAACTGAATGGTGCAGGTTTCTTATTCAATATTTGGCGCTGCCGGGGCGGAGTGATTGGTCTGTTTTCTGTTTTATATGAGTGTGTAGAAGAATTTTGTTTAGAGCTCAGTGAAATCAAACAAATCCTGATCCATGTGCTTTGCGCTGTGGGTGAGATGTAATGTGTAACTGCATTGCAGGTTTCTTGATGTTTTGCTCCAGGTCATATAAACTCCTTTAAGAAGAAATGCTCTCAAAATGTAGATGCAATGACAAAAAAAATCTGTGAGAAGCTTTTGGTCTACTTATACAAACTGAGTCTGGCTTCGCAGTATTTGTGAAGTTGACAAGTGGAGCTTCTGAGACAACTTTATGTTGAAGTCCTCGGAATCATTCTTACTCTTTTTTTCCTTTTAATTTTGAGTTGTAGATTGTCATGTAGATTAAGATGTAGCCACGTGTAGTTTTAGCATTATAAAGCTGAGGAATTAGAGGGCAAGACAGCTCTGGCAATGTGGCACTAATCTGATGTGCAGAGTCAGGAATTCCTCTAGATTCTCTCTTAAAACTGGCAATGGCAATACTTCCCTTGACTATTTTGGTGGGGGTTCCCCCTGAACATCAGCATTTGGATATTATAAATAGAATCAAGGATGAAGAACTGGTGGGTGGGAGCTGCTTGTTTCACTCGTGACTGAACAGAATTCCCACCAGTGACCAAAAGGGAAAGGCTCTTCATCTGGTAACCAGCTACTCCTGTCACATGACCACAAATATATTTAATTTATCTCTTTGAAGTTGCATTTCTCATGTCACTTCTAGGACAAGAATTAAAAAATAAAACAAAAAAAAGAAAAACAACAACAAAAGACTCCATGTGATCAAAACCCCAGTGAGGAACTCAGAAAATTAAATTCCTTCCTGAGTGTTTTTTGCATCGTTGTTACATCAGCAATTACAGTGTTGTTTATTTAAATCAGTATTACAATGTACAGTCTATCAAAGAGTGTTAAACAGAAATTTTTAACCCTGTTCCTGTCAATTCCTTTAGGTTAATGTCCCCAGCTGGTGACATCACTAGTTGTGTCCCCAGGTAATGTCTCACAGGTGACTGCTACTCAAGCTGCTTCATCTTTTTGGCCTCTGTGTGGTGTGTGTGTGACAGAGAGAGGGCAAAAATCACATTCATAAAGTTCTCCGACACACTCTAAAAAGTGCCCGGCTCTGACTCTGGCAAGCCAAGGCAGGAAAACTTGTTTTTTTTTTCTTTTTACCTTCTGAGGATAAAAACCACCTCTGTTTTCCACATATTTCATCCCTTTTTAGCCTTATATATAATTTAGCAAGCCCAAGACAGTTTCTAAATGAATGCTACATGCTACTACCAATTATAATCTTTCAGCAAATAAGTTCTGCCTGCCTTTATAATTTTTCTTGCATCTCCTTTTTTTTTTCTTATTTGAAAAATGTGAGTTCCATCCAGCAACAGCATGCAGAAACCCCCTGACTCCTGTATACAGAAATAATTCATTGGTGATCCATATGCACCCTTTGTCTTGCCTGGAAAATACAGTTTTTAAACAGGACTTGGGAGAAATGAGTAATTTGCTTTGCTTTATTAGTCCTGAATTTCATTTCTTACTGTCTGGGGGAATTTGTGCCCTGAATAGCAGCTTGCATTGTACTCTGTTTTGAAGGGCTTACTTGTGAGCAAGAATGTGTCTTTTAATATTTGATTTGATCAATGTGAAAGTCTGTTTGAAATAAAAAATGTATTTCCAGTGCATTTGTACAAACTGTGTGGGTACTTATTTAGTGTTGTATCCATATGTGAGAACCTGCAGTGGAAGAAAAAGGGGCAAGAAACCAGTGGGTGAGCCAGACCCTCCTTTACACTGGCACTCTGTGGCTGCCTCTTTTTGCCATTGCATTCGGCATTGTGGAATAAATCCAGACAGGAATCCAGAAGCCTCTGGATCCAGAAATACAGAGATCCTGTTCCATTAGTAGCGAAGGCTGGCATGATTTAAGGGACATGGAGAAACCACTGAGGTCCCAGGGAATGTTTGGTACCACTGGTGTCACTGTGCACAGGGCCATGCCTGGTGCAATTATTCAGTTCCCTTTTTAATTCAATTTTTTTTTTAAATAATAATGTGCCCATCAGCTTCATGTGGTGACAGCTGGTATTTCCTAGGTGACCTTCTGTGCAGCTCAAGGAGCTGCACATGCTGAGTCCTTGCATAGCATGGAGTAAGCAGGTAATTTTAGTGAGCAGCACTCTAGTTTTCCTCTCCTCTGGCTGCTTCCACATGACCCCTTTAGCTGTAAGGAGAGTTCCACTGATGTGCAGAGAGACCACAGTGCAACCAGTGGCAGCAGAACAGTCCTGTGAAGCTGCAAGGGTTGGCTCCTGACAGTCCCAGTGGAAGCATCAGAGGGCTCTCTCGGGTGCCTCTGGGGGAAGATTGCCTTCATGGCTGTGAATGCTCTGTGAATATGTTAGTAAATCATTTGTGGAGTTCCCTCCCCATTCCCTCCTCTGTGGCTCCCTCGCTCCCCTTCAGTGCAAGGCAGCAGCGAGCCCTTCAGTGTGGAAAAGGCAGGATTTCACTCTGCCAAAACACTTTGCCTGTTTGCCTTCTCCGCAAGCCCAGCGTGTTTAAAGGCTGCTGTGGTATTGCTTACCTGTATTGCTCGATTTATTCATCTTTGCAACAACAGAAACATCCCAATTAAAAACACTGTTAATGTGAAGGCATAAAAATTATGTGCAAACAACTAAACTTGTGTTTGTCCATGATAATGTAAGATTGTCTCAGTGCTAATACCTTTGCAGACAAGTGGTTTTGGATGTGATCTTTATTCGTGTGCCAGGCTAATGGCATCCCTTGTCCTCCTATCTCTTACAATTATGTCTGTGTTATTTGGGTTTTCTTCCTCAAATTATGGTGGAAGTTGGAAACATTGCAAGAGAAATGGATAGAGCAGGAAGGTGGCTGTGTTTGGGTAATGAGGATTTAGGGGAAAGGGAAGGTGAAATCAGGTGCATAATGAAAAGGTACATTTGATTACCTGTGACACCAATGATTCTGTTGCTTATCACATTTTATCCCCAGACCCAGATAAGCAGTTTCTTCCAGGTCACACAAATGTTATGCAGGCAGACAAATAGCTAATTCCAGAGCTCAAAAAATGCACATTTTAAAAGGCACGGGGTTGCTTTCTTCAGAACGATGAGTCCTGGAGAAGGCTGTGAGGTCGGGCAGGAGGAGGGTAATGTTGGTGTTCCTTACAGGTCTGGTTTCCAGGATGATCACAGATAACACCCCAAAACAAAACTCACTCTTTTCCTTAAACATTTATTTTGAATAATACCTGAGAGTCTCCAGTACACCTTGGGCCTTTGGTACCACTCAGGGAAGGAGGAACTATACAGGAAAGTTGATAACAGTTGTTCAAGATCAGTGCCAGCTAAAAATAACTCAAAAGGCGATGACACTGAGGGCACACACCCAGAAAGTCGCTGGCACAAAAAAGATGATCTCATATGTGCCTGGCCATGGTAGCATTTGGTTCTAAATGCTTTTGTTTGGCTCTTTTTTTAGACCACACAGTGTCTAACTTCTTACTTAAAACTGGTGCCCATCAAACATTCTGTGAACAGCAAAGGTAGCTAGGCCTTTTTAAGCTGTGATTCTTGTGTGCATCTTTCTTGCTTTCCACTGATATTTTTTTTTTCCCCCTTAGTTGCTTCCCAGCACTCCTGCAACATAGCACTCTGATCCCTTTGCATTCCTGTATCCCAGAACCTGCCCTAATCCCAGTTTGTCTTACATTGCACTGGGGAAATTCCCTGCAAGGGCTGAACTGTACAAACATCTGTGAAGTTTGAGCCTCTGCTTTCTGTTGGAGTGGGACTCTGTCAGCAGGTTCAATGTGTATTGGGGGGACATACAAGGGCTAGGAGACAGATGGACAAAGACACAGGAACACCTCCAGGCTTAATGGGGTAAATTCTGGGGGAAAAACTTGTTCCAGTGCCTCACTACCCTCTGAGTAAAGATTTTCTCCCTAGCATTTAATGTAAATTGCTTCTCTTTTAGTTTAAAGCCATCCCCTTGTCCCATCGCTATCTGCCCATGTAATAGCAAAATGTAAAGTTCATTGTGTCATTTGGAAAGGGAATTTGGAGAGATGGAAGGCTGGTAATACATAATGCATTCGTTTCGGTGGCAAATCTGTGTCCTGTAAGAGGATGCCAGAGAGGAAAGTGGAGCAACAAAAGTGAAAAATTGCCACTTGATACAATGATTTGTCACCTGTTGACAGTTGTGCCTGTTGGCAGAAAAGTTCATTATGAATGATAAGTTGAGGGCTCAGAGCAGGACAGATAGAAGCCTTTGAGATTTGTCCTTGAAGGCTGGTGAGGTACAGTAGGGTTTCTTTCTTGCTTTCTGTAATGGAGGTTAGTGTGGTTTAATATGATTTAGTCTATTTTAAGATGCCTCCTATCAAAAGAAATACAGAATGAAGGATGTTCATATTAAACCATGTTGTGACAATACTGGGAAAAGAAAATTGTCTGTAAAGATTTCTACAAATACAAGAAGAGAGGCCATTAGGTAATGAGAACTATTTAAAATCAGAGCACCTGATATAGTGTAACCTAATTTTGATAAGGATGGCTTGAGAAAACAGAAGTTTATATCAATTGAAATATTAATCATCCTAGGTGATCATAAAAAAAATTTCAGAGCAGATCAGATTTCATGGAACCTTTCAGCCAGTAGGGGATTTTATATCATGCATTCAAGAATTAGGCATTTCTGTTGTCATATCCCAAGCAGTGGTTTCTGTTGCATCCAGCTCCTTTGTTGCTGTCCTGTATTTCCAGTAGAAATCTGATGTGTGAAATGTAGAATAGCCAACACCAGAGCAAATGTGTCACTGGTTATGTATTTTATTGTGCACTCTGTGGTGATGGAAGGTGTCTGTGACTATCTCCCTCCCTCCTGCTCAAACAGGTGTTTGGTACATGGAACAAGCCACATGTTTCCTACACCATGAAGTAAAAAAGTATTTGGCATAAGGACTGCCAAGTAAACAACCATTTGACCCTTTATAGGCTTTTTTCAGGAAAAAAAAATATAATTCTGAGGGAGGTGATAAATTGTGATAATCTTATTTAAAAGGCTTTAAAATCCAAGAGAAACAGGGTAATTAATTCTGTTAGTGTTGGAATTCCTGCTGCTTTATTTGGCCTTTTTGTTTGGTTACCACATCACCAGGCTGCATCACTCCCACTGTCCTTGCCCATCCTCCTGGCTTGGATGACCTTGAGTAGCTGTTCATCTTTTCCCCCCCAGTTGATAAGGGCATGTTTTGAAGCACAAAACTGCTGCAATACAAGGACAGACTGTGGTTTGCACAGATCAAAGGCACTGGCTGCAGGAGTAGCTCCATGAGAAGTGCTTGCAGCATGACTGAGGTCTGACATTCTGGGTCTAAAGGGCATATGGTGCTTCAGGTGAGAGATGCCATCCCGAAAACTTACTTACCCCAACCTATTTCTTGTTGTTCAGCTGTCCTTCCTGTTGCAGGTGCTTCTGTGCTGAAAGACTACCCCATAAAAGTGTACTTTTGTTCCTTCCTATTGGTATTAGACTAAGCTGTTTATGGCCAGTTAGGAAATGGAGCAAAATTGGGATAATACCGTTTTCCTCCTACTCTTACTGAGCGTTGATGGGTTTCTCACATCTCTGAATGCTCTAAGTACACACACATAGAGCAGATGGATGCTCTGATTTTAGCCAGGGAATATTTACTTAGGAATAACATGCATTTTGGAGGAAAAAACAACTTTTCTCTGTTATTTCTATTGTTCTAAGTGCATGAAAGCAGAGATGATCAGGGAATAGCTGTCCAGAGAAATATTTTGGTGCTCCTACTTGGTAGGAACAAGTTAAAAGGTGAAGGACAAAGATCCTACAGGGTTGTTCCATGTTGTAATCTTGACCTTCAGGTGTGGAGGATACAGACAGGAAAATGAGTTTACCTCTCCTGAGTGCATGTTTTAGTCAGGCCATGTGATTATAATCACAGCACTTCAGCTGGTTTCTTTATTTAATCTTTAAGTATCTGGTTCACTCATTGATTTACAGGAAGAAATGTGATTGATTCTGATGATAGTTTTATTGTTATGTGTCTCTTCTTATTTAGTAAACTTGCATAAATAGAAATATTTTTGAATATAAACCCTGAGTTTTACTTTCTAAATATTTGTCAATACAGGAAAGATCAGTTATTTAAAACATTTGATCTTTTTGCCTTGTGACACCTTTCCATGTCACCGTGACTGTATAAAGTCAATAATCAATGACAGCAGCAGTTGGAAAACTTTTAGTCATTGAGATACTCCTTTATCTCTGTTTTACTACGATAGGTTAGCATCTTATTTGTCTAATAGTCATTATTGCTCTTTCATTCGGAATCATGTAACTTCCATGCAGTCACTTGTATAGTTATTTTTGGTGGAACACAACTGAAAGTGATATATTTTTTTAAATCAATACATATTCTGGGGGGTCCATTTCAATGCTGATTTCGGGGAGACAGGCTGTGGTTGAACTGAAAAGGCTGAGACCAGAATATGCCCCCAAATGACCAGCAGGAAGGGATGACTGACTGGAGCCACTCCTTCATCACTGCCCCTTGTGAACGGTCCCCTTGCAGAAGGAATTTTTCTCCTAAAGGCAGAATCTCCTAGAGTTGGGGTGGTCATTTAGCTGTAATAATTTGGGGGGGGGTTGTAATGGAAGGTCTGTGGGCTCTGAAGTGGTGAACTTCAGAGGACTTTCATGAAAATGTCTTATCTCTGCTGAGGTAAAAGGGACTGGAGTGTCCTTATAATTACTCTTGTGGGTATCTTTTTAATAGCCTTGGAGACACACACAAACAATTATTAGGAAAGAGGTTAATCCAATGAAGAATATCATGCTAATAATGAAGCTTATAAATGCATAGAGCTCATTAATTGATAATTAAATTGAGAGATAAGCACAACTCAATTGATTTTGCTTTAAGCAAGGAGTTTGTGCAGGTGTTTACTTAGGAGGAACATGGTGAGAAATCCTGCTGTGGGAGTCTGGGTCAGTAATTTGCTTCCTGTCCTTGGATCCGAACTAGAGATGACTTAGTAGGGTTTCTTTGCCCCCCCTTTTCTTACCAGTTATGCATTTTTCCTTTTCCTGTTATTACAAAATACCCAAATTAGCATATGTAGTGGGTGAGAACCCAAGGATGGGGATGTATAGCTTGAGGAAAACTCAAGGAGAAGCTGGATGAGCAGAAGGTCCTGAAAGTGGGATACAGAAACCCAGCCAAGGGCTCTGCTGGCTCCACGTAACACTGGAGCAATAGAGCTAGGGAAAACACATTGATCTGTTTAATTCAGCCAAAAAGGAAGGTCTCTTCCCTAATTCTGAACATTCCCAGGGAACAAGAAAGCTATTTTTTCGCAAGCACTATTTATACTGTGATCTCGAACTCAGTAATATAATTTAAAGGGAACTGTCAGGTTTAATTTGGTCTCCACCATAAACCTGTAAAAAACACACTTTTGTAAGCTTTTAGTGACTCAGCCACCAGATTTGGTTTGCATGCTTTTAGGGAAAATTGTATTTGAGAGAATGGAAAATTCTTGCTTGCAATGCACTGTTGAAGGTGCGTGGTTTTGAAAATAGTTTTCCTTCTTAAAAAGTGAATATTTCACAGGAGCATTTACAACCCAAACATGATAGTGTTAATAACACAGATGGGAAAATGCATTCTTAAAAGGGACATTATTGAAGAGGGTGAGAGCACAAACCCCACCCAATCCTGACAGCTATTTCTAAAATACAAGCTTGAAGATGACGGCCCTGTTTTCATGTTTTCCCTCTATTTTATTTTCAAGTAAAAGGTATTAAAATCTTACTGAAGAATACTGAATAAAGCATCGGGACAACTCCATCCTGGGGTGAATTTGCTGCAAGATGACAAAGCACTGTCATAAGGCCTTTGCTGTGTCACTGAGCTGGGTAAAAGTGTGTGCTCTTGGTACGTGTTCTGTGCAAAGCCAGCACTCACGATGGGGGAATCACAGCCTTTAAGCACTCAGCAGCATCACAGCCTGGCATGTGTCTGTGTAATGTACTGTAGACATGTAAATCAGTGCTATTAATTATCATGGAAAACTTCAAAAACCTGCCAGTTGTTTGGGTTTTTTCCAAACCAGAAGTGTGCATACAAAGGAAATTCTCTGAGAAGGCACCGTGTGATGTGAAAAATAATAAAATCTCTCCGGGCAAGCTACCAGCTTGTGAGCTGTTTCAAGTATCAATTCAACATGCCAATTACATTAAAATGTACACAATTTTGCCAGCAAAGTGCAGGGGAATACTCTATTATTATTTTTTTTTTGGTGGAAGATTAAAAAAAAGGTTAATACGTGCTTTGCAACATCAAATTATGTAATGGGAATAAGCAGTTTGGCTGGATACAGGTATTTTTGGGAAACTGTATTAGGGAAAAAGTCTCTTTGGTGGATGGATTAATTTATTAGGACAATTATTATTCAGGCTATGAGTTAACCATTTTGAAAGACAAGACTGGCTTCTCAGTTTCTTTATGTTTTCTGTAGCTTTGTCCCTCAAATAAAAATCTCTTAGCTAATATTCTGTGCTTGCTGCTGGGATCAGTAACCTTAAGAAATGGATGCAGCTATACAATTCAAGTGTTATTTCCCTATGAAATGCGGGCAGTAAAATACTTCAGGTGGGATTGGTGGCTCTTCCCTGGTTGACATTTTGGCTTTTGTCCTTGCAAAGAACTTGTCAAACTGGAAGAAAAGGCAGGTATCAAGGGACAGTTTTCAGTGGAACCCACCCATTCCCTGTCCTGGAATGTGGGTTCAGTGCTTGGGTGATCCCACTCAGAGCTGAATTTCATACTCGGAAGTTTAGTCAGCATTTCAAATAGAAATTTGCAGCTGCAGCAGAGCCTGCTATTGCTTCAGGAATTTGTCTCCCTGAATATATTTGTGGTCTGTGTGAGGCTTTCTTTTAAGCGTGAGAATATCCTCTTAAATGTTCTGCAAAGCTGTACTGCCCAAATATCTTTGTCTTGCAAGTGTCACACTATGTGTACGTGAGGACTATCACAATAATTGCCTTCTGCAAGCTCCTCTCGTCTCTTTTCCTCACCATGTATTGAACAGATGGCCTCGAGTTTTATGGAGGTGATTAATTAAGCTGCACATAACAAGAGTATTTTTTGCATGCATAAATTCCTCTCAACAGGGTTTTAAATTCTTTTGGCAACCAACCTGCTCGGAGGGGAGGGAGGAAGAATATTTTTATCTTTTCCACTTTTCTTTTAAGCATATGCAATATGTGTCTTAAGATAAATGTGTGTGTGTGTTGTGCCAGTTGTTAGAAAAGGCTTAGATTTTATTTTTTTTTTTTGGCTAGTAAAGCTTAACAAGGGTATCAGTAAACTTAAAAGTTAAATTCTGCTGCTACAAGAGACTTTTGTAGATGTGCTGTAAGAACTGGCAATGTGTATGGGAGAGGTGGGGCATTGCTCTGTCTAAAAAGATCTGCCTCGAGCCTTTAAAAAGGCTATTTAATTTCCCTTTACCATGATTGTTTCTCAGTCTTATTATCAGGAGCTGGCTGTGTATAACCGAGTGATTGAAGGTAATCTAATAACCAGTTCCTTCAAATTCTAATTACATTTACCCCTTTGGTGTTTGTGCAGCTTTTATGAATGAGTAGCCTGCTGAACAGGTTTGTTGGCAAGAACTTTCATGCAATTGGCAAATGCAAGGCAATATTTTGAAAGTGTCATGAGCACATTTCATAAACCCCTCCTTGAATAGAAGCATCCCTTTTCTGTCATCGCTCAGCAAAATATTTGAATTTGAACACTTGAGGTTGTGAGTTAAAATGTATGTCAGGGTCACCATGTTCAGTGCCATTAACAGTCTGCAGGTTCTGGGGGGGATTTCAGGTCTCCAGGAACCTCTGTGTGGTGTCTTGTCAAAACAAGTTTGATTTGAAATGTTGACTGTGTAAAACAAAACAATTATACGTGACCTGCAAGTATAGCCAAGGTTCATTTGCACAAATAACTGGCCAAATTATTTCTGCTACTGAAAAAATAAATACAAAAAAGCTTTGTTTCATGTCTGCTGATGTGTCTGCTGGACAATATCCTAGAAGCTTGGGATAATAATTACAGGTGAATTAAATTATATGGTCTCATATATATATAAATCCAGAGTGAAGGGATGTGTGTGTGCCCGTGGGTTCCTGCTTGTGAGTATAGGTGTGCAAAAAGACTTCTTGATGTTTATTTGTTTTACCAGTGTGGGGAGGAGAGGTAAAGGGAAGCTTATCTTCCTGGGAAAGCAAGGTTTGTACACAGAGGGGATTGATTCTCCTCCCAGACAGGTGGATAAGGATAACCACATATCCTGGCAAAACTGCTGCTGTGTCTCTGGCTTTACTGTACAGCTGTGAATAGACAATCTGTGATACCTAACTAGGAGCAGATATACCTAAGAAAAATGAAATCCTTTGAGGTTAATCTGTTGTAATCCCTCGGCTGACACCTTTGCCAGCTGCTTCTTAAAAGTTTTAGATTCCTCAGGCAGTCTTCACATGATCTGTTTACTTTTCCACTGATAACACTCAGGAAAAAAACTTAGCTCTTGTCAGAAGGCAAAAATATTTGAGCCTCTTCATATTCTAGAGACATTTTGGGGATTTTATGATACCTGGGGGAGCTTTTCTCATTATAGAATGGCAGCAGAAAGAGCCTTTGGTGGGGTGGGACTGTGGGAAGGCATTTCCCTGCATCAATTGGGCACATACAGACCACTCTCCATCACTCTAAGTTATGCACCTAAAGAAGAAGCCTTGTTTCTCACACTGGCCTTTCCAGTGTGGCAGCTTGTTTGAAGAAACTTCCTTCCTCTCTGCTTTTCTCTACCCCTGCCTTGCTGCAGCTGCCCCCTCCTACAGGGGAGTGTCAATCCTCATGGTGGCTGACCCTCTGAACAGTATCTGCCTGCACAAACACATTGTGCCACAGTGATCCCTTGCCCTCTTGATCCTTCCTTTGGCTGCAGCACAGAACAGGGGTCGGAGCTGATTAGTTCTTACTCATACCAGAAGCCCCACTGAACCCAATTGCTGCTGCCCACTGTGACTCGTGTATTGTCACTTGGGCATCCGAAATTAAAAGGCTTCTAAAAGGCTTGGCTTGATGTGGCTCAGCGTGTAACTGAGCACTTTGAAGAAGCTGTAAATATTTTTTTTTCCTGTTCAAAGGGGGAAAATAATGCATGGGGTTACTTTTTTTTACCCCTCCTGCTTATTAGCCTTTGCTTCTGATGGCTTTTAATGATGTTTCTCTATAAAAGCCCATCAGGCCAGTTTTCCACTGGAAAATTAACACTGCAGGTCTGTATATGAATGTATAGGGATCTGTATAGGAATCATCTGGAGATGAGTTGTGCCCAGTGTAATTGTGCTGGTGAAGCAGCAGTGAAATGGTTAATGCCTTTTGGGCTCCATTGCAGTGCAGCTGGCCCAAATCCACTCAGGGCACTTGTAGCACACAAATTGCTACAGCTCAAATCACCGGACTGGGGAGAAAAGGACCTTTTTTGCTCGATGAGTAGGTTAAGATGACCACCTCTAACTGAGTGCCTGATCTAAGTGGAACACTCTTGTTTAATCAAAGCCTCCTTTTATCTTACTGGTATTGGCAGAGCAGGCCATTTGTCTCAATTTCCTTTACGCACCGGTTCTTAAGCCAATACCTTGAAAGCTGCAAATTCTGCTGTAGCTCAGCAAAATCATCCAGCCAGGGCTTAGTCAGGTCTGCACTCAAGGTGACTAATTTTCTCTCTTGTCTCTTCCTGGCATTAGAGGAGAAGTACAGCAGTAGCATGGATATTTCTGTATACAATATACTATTTCTGGTGGAGACTTTTCTGAGATGGGACTCTTTCTGTTTCCTTTTTTTCCCCCGAGGGAACTGAACTGGGACTTAATCAACATGTATTGCCAGTACTTTATTTCTCTTCCAGTCTCAAAAGAAACAAAAGCAAAACAACTTAGGACCCTCTTAAAAGGTTTCGGGATTTCTGCACAAAGGCTTAGAACTCAGAACTGTTACTGAGCTACACAGCATTCTCTTAAAAGGGTGTCCAACCTGCAGACATTGAGGATTGTCTGATGGATCTGTCTTGACGGAGTGAATTTTGAGTACTTATTACCTCTCTGCAAATAAAATACATCCCATACTCAGTGAGTTCCTCAGGGTTGAAATGGGTCACATGGTTGCCATGCTTCCCATTAGACAGAGACGGCTGAAGGATCAGGAACACAGTGAAATGTGCTCTGAATTCCTCTTTTCAGTATTGCTGTTCAGTGGTATCCAAAATTCCTAGGGCAAACTCAGCCCTGGATATGTCCAGACCTAAATGTACTGCAGATTTTTGCCAGGGCTTGCTGCTGGGTTTTTTGCATCGATCTGATTGTAAAGCTTTGATTATCTTATCGATTCAGAGAGGTTTCTGCCAGAGCTGAATTTGGCTTTGTGACTTCAGATGGAGACAATTGAATGCAGTTCCCTCAGGCTTGGCCAGAAGGTGACTCCCCTTTGATGTTACCACAAAGGTCCCAGTTTGATTATGCAAGACATCAGTGCATAGACTGCCCACAAATGAACTGAGCCAAGCCAAGGTTGTGTAAACTTTGCTAGATAATCAAGTGTGACCCAGCACTTTGCCAGCAGCTCTCAAAAACCTCTGCCTGGCATAAGGGATCAGCTCACATATCAACTTGACTTTTAAAAGGTGTGGGAATGTGAAAGATTTTAGGTCAATTTTATGTGTGGTTTTTTTCATGGAAAGGGTGTCTTTGTCTTGTGTGGCTCTTTCCCTAGTGTTTTATATTTTAAGTAGGTTATAGAAGCAAATGTCAAAATGCTTTGTTTCTGGGGGTTTTTAAGTCTTGTTGAGTTTCTAATTTTACTGAGCATTTACAACTCACCACTTGGGTTAAAGCACTTTAACACTTGTGGGCACACTGTGATAGTAACAGAGATTGCTGCTATTTATTGCCATTTTACAGACAAAATAATTCCCAGCAAATTAATTTTGGTCGTTTAGTGAAGGAAAAAGTGGAGGCAAGGGAAGGACAGGCCATCTGTTGTAAAGCCAAATTGGCTGACACTGCAGGAAAACTGTGCTATTATTGCAAATGATATTTCCAGGTTTTGATCAACTATCCTGCATGTCCTTCGTTTTGCAGCCACAAATACAAAAAATATGGATTAGACTTCTGGCCAGTGTAAATGGAAGAGCAATGCCCCAGACAGGATTGACTCCTGGAGGGTGTTGATACATGGAAAGGTGAAACACTGAGTTTACCATAATAAGCTGGCATAGGGGTTATTTTATCTACACTTATGGTGATTATTACTTTGGCCTGTGTCAGTGGCAAACTCTTAACAATTCTTCCACCTTAGCATAAATCTGTGAGTTGCTGAGTTCAGCTGGAAGGATCAAATGCTGTCGTGGCATTGCTGCCGCTCTCTGAATGCACATCTCCTCCTCCCAACATTAAAGTGGTATTGGGCAGATTGGTTATGCCAAAATTGCCACCCCATTCCCTGAGGGAAGATCTGCATGAACAGTTAAAACTCTCAAATGAAGATCCAAGTTTCTCTGTTGAAATCAGGAAACAGGAAACCTCTTCAAACTTGGAGCCAGAGTACCAAATCCAGCTTGGATAGGGAGAAGGAAGATGTCCTAGTGGTTCAGGAGTGCTTTTGTACGGTGAATTGTGTTTATAAATACGGAAAGCACAATTTCTCTTTCAGAGGTAGAGCCAAATTCTGCATTTAGTTTTACTTTGCAAGAAATTGTTACAGCCTTTTTATTGGATCTGGTGTTTGGCCACAAAACTGGTTTTGAGGGATGTGAAGTGCAGTCTTTCACAGTCATTTTTTTTCCCATACTCCAAGATGGGTAAGAATAAAAGTAGCCCTGGAATACACATTTATCTTAAATCTGATAGAAACTCACTGGAAGAAATAATCATTCAGGAAGATGAGCAAAGGAACTGATGCTGTGCAATAGTAAATGTCTTGTCCCAAGCCTTGGATTCAAGTACGGAATTTCAATAATTCATCTCCTTGGTTTTCTCAGGATTTGTGTTTTTCCCACCTTTTCTAGCCCATGTATGTATTGAATATTTTTTTATTGTACTGAGTGAATGGAAATGTCTTTTGCTAATCTATAGATAATCTGTAGGTACAGATTTTCAGCTTTGGAAAGGTGTCACTTCATGAATGAGCTAACTTGACAGTTTGGAGATTCCCAGAAGAAAATAATGTCTGTCCCGGTGCCATCTGTTACATCTTGCAGGGTAAAATTTTACTTAAAAAATTAGCTCTTTCACAGCTAAACATGAATTGAATGAAATTTTTATGGTTGCCAGCAGAGACCACCAAGCTCCATTCTTGTGTAATCTGTAAACGAAGGAGCCCTGCCAAGGGCATCATTGTTTGTCTTTTTTAATGAAACACAAACACAACTGCTAAAAAATAACTGTACGGACAACCAGCACAGTTTGTGTTGGTGTGTTCTGATGGCTCCACGTGAACCAATTTTCCAGTCTCATTAACATACTGAGAGAGAATAATGGTTATTCTGCTCAAGTGAGGCAGCTGCCCAGTTTTCCTTGACTAGATTAGGCTGTTCATACTGCCCATCCAGTGCTACTGCACGCAGAGTTAATGAAGCTGTCAGCATGATCTGTCATGCCAGAAAATACCCGGGAAATAATTAGGAAGTGACTGTGAATATTTAGAGAAGGCACATCTTAGATGTGGCGAGTTCTCTTGTAGAAGATACAAGTTCACGTTTAAAAATATTCAATGATCTCCAGCAAGTGCTATTCTTGAGTCAGAAATATGGACTTCATCGAGTCTGTTGTGCTCCCAATGTCATCCTGTTGTGGTAAAAAGGATGAGTTTCTATGGTACACTGCTTATCAGGTGCATTCAGTGCTCCTTAAAAAAAAAACCAACAAACCAGCAAGCAAACCCAACTTTTATGTTGGAATAAGAGAGCTGTCAGCAGATTTGTCAGAGTGGATTTGGTACGTGCACATCTATTAACTTCTGCGTTTTTTATCCTCTGTGTAAATTAAACACTGTGGAGGAGGAAAAAAAAAGACAGAAGCACATTTTAGATGGGCACGATGTGCATCAGCTAATGGGGATGCGTAGGTTAAACTGAAAAATGTACAAGTAATAAGAAGGGAAATTAAGGCTGGTGCAGGAATAACAAATTTTAATAATGTGTGTTTAGAATATTGGTTCCATTAATGATGACAAATTGCAAGGAGTGTTTTCATTATCTACAAGCTCACATCACCTTATCTCAGTCTGATGGAGAAAAAAAGGCGAACTGGTGAATATCATTACACCTTCTCATTGTTTTGCATCTAATCACAGAGGGGAAATTGTGCTTAACTTGCTACATGCATCTCAGGATTGTTTACCTGAAGTTTCTTAGGGATACGGGGAGATTTCAGAAAGCTATTTAATGTGGGTACCTGGGAGTAAAGAATTAATTAGACCATTTCCTATTTAGAAGGTAGATATGAAAAAGCCATTGTAGGCTTAAGCTTTTACATAGAGTGAAACTTATAAGTTCCCTGAAAGAAATGCCAGCTCTCCAGAATGAAATGCAAGCCATGGTGAAATTCTTGAGGAGTGTGAAACTTGGCACTGTGGGGTCAATATTTTAGATCTTAAATAATTTAAAAATAATCCTTTTTTTTTTTTTTCCCTACTGTAAAACAGCATGAAAAAAACCCCTGAATCTTGGAGGAGGCATTCCATTATCAACATGTAATGCTTATAGGAGTAAGATAAGCATAGTGTGTGGTGAGATTTTTTTTTTAGTTCCCTCTCCCATGTCTGGCTTACAGGAAATGATCTCTGGCCTTCTGCAGTGCAAGGAAAAAGGTTGCTTAAAGCAAAGCCAAAGGTCCCACACGTGCCTGAATGCTAAAAGGCAATTACAAATAAAAAATAGCCAAATGTTCATGTCCAAATTTTTTATGCTTCTCATGCTGCTCTAAGGGGAGTTTATTCAGTACAAAGGGATAATTCATGATCAAGGAGTTCCTTAAAGGATAAATGTGTGACACTAGGCAAAATTAATTAAAAAGGAGCAAAGGTTATTTTGTGTAGCATCGTACAGATACAGTGAAGAAAAATACAGACAGGAAATGAAAGAGAATGTGTTTGCATATTTCTAAAATCCACCCCAGAACAAAAGTGTCTGATTTAGCCCTTAAATCTCTTCTCTCCCCCTCTGGCAAAGGTGGCTCCTTATCAAGGTGCTCCATTGGATGAGGAGTCAGATGAGCAATGATTTAATGTACTAAATACATTCTTTCCTTCAAGTCTCCATAAATACTGTCTCAATGTAAGCTCTTGTTTAACCACTATCAGGCCCAGGTAACTTAGTCTCTGATAAATAGTATCAGTTTAATGCATGTACATTGACTGTCATTTAATATCAGAGCAATTGCCATAGTAACTGTCCCACATACACTGAGGAAGGAATTAGTGTAGAGAGCAAGCTTTGCTTAAAGTCAGGTACCTTTGTCCCTGAAAGCAATCACCCAGATTATCTTTGCAACAAAAAGCAGGTACATCAGGTACCCTTGTAGCTGAAAATAATCAAAATTGTCTTTGCAACAGAAGCCTGGGGACGGGCAAAGGGAGAAGTGGGTGGTGTTGGCAGAGATAGCTTTGAGCACTTGTAGGAGCCCAGTCCAGCCTGAGAGCTGTCCCTAATTTCCAGCCCTAATTCAGATCTGCAGTCACTGGTGAATTACTGTGTTTGCTGTTTCAGTAACAGTGTGGTCTCCCCAGAACCATGTCTTGGGCAGAATGAACTAACCATTGTTCGGTTTTCATGCAAATGCACAAATGTGCCTTGATTGTACTTGGGTTTTAAGAGAGGAGGGCTGTATGTGTCACCAAGTTCTCAGTGTGCCTTGGAAAAACAGCTTTGAAGAGCTTTATTAAATATTTACTCCTTATTAAATAATACTACATTATATATCTTACCAAAACCCCCTGAGAGAACAGATGTCAAATGAAATAACATTGAAAAATAATGAAAGAACAAAAGCTAACAATGCAAAAAATAAACAAGGAGTTTGAAGTTGCTGTAAAGTGATCTCCTGTATTTAAATTAAAATTGATGAGAGTGTCAGATACTGTAAATGATATAATTTCTACTACATTTTTCTTCTCCTCCCCCCTGTGTTAAAATCTGACCTCAGCTGAATTTTGGCTCTGAGCCACCTGGAATAAGGTTGTCCCTGTTCTTTCATATGCAAGACCTGATTATGACAGACTCAGAGGCTGAACAGCAGATATCAGAGCAGATTTGGAAATATCACCCCACACAATATAACTGATTAAAATGGAAATATCTAATACCATCTTTTCACTCATACACCAGGCAAATCTTTTTCCCTTGATGTCCTGCTTACTACAGAACATTTCCCTGCAGTCTGCTTTTTCAGAAACAAAGGCACAGAAGCAGCATCCCTAAAGAAAAACACTGTATGAATTAAAAAAGACCCCACTGTTAGTGCCATTTCCATCCAGATGAAGGAAAAAATGGTGATGTCTTTAATATCTGAGAATATGAAAGTATATGGAAATACTGCTGTTTTTCAAGGCATCTGAGGGACAAATATCCATTACTTTTGATATCAATCACACTATAATAAATGATGGTAGAGAAACTGGAGAGGGAAACCACAGAAATTAAAATATGTCAGCTCAAACTGAGCAGTAAACATATGCTATATTCTGAGATAATAAAGAATAGGATTCCAAAATTGGAATAAAAGACAGAAAATGCACCATTATATTAAAAAGGGTAAAGACTCAGCTTTTTAGGGGTAACACAAGATAAACACAGCAACTGAATTATATCAGAGGGTATCCATTCCATGTAGTGAAATATATTATGCAAAGGCTTTTGACCTTTAAGAAAATATGTTGATGATTTTCCTCTGCATACAGAAAAATGTCAGCATAGATGTAAATAAATGTCATTAACTTTGTTTTTGTATTCATAGTATATCCACCAGGACCAAGCTGTGCTGGTGTTCAGACACCTGAGTGGAGAGCATTTGAACCCCTCATTAACCCTCCTGGTTCACTTGACTGCTCAGGCTGTCTCAGAGATGTCAGTGCTTCACATCACCAAGGAAATGGGCTCTTAGCAGGTCTCTACAAAATTAGGATGTGTATGGTCTTATTGCAAAGACTGCACATGTATTCCCGTCATGTTTTGAAGAGCTGCTTTCCCAGGGACCAGGAATGCAGTTTTCTGTTTCTCCATTGAAAGTGTGTGCAGGTTTTGTGGGTTTACCCCAGTAAACTCCCACTCCCCCCATGGGAAGGAGGGGGGAGAATCAGAAGGGGAAAAGGGAGGCAGCTCATGGGTTGTGACAAAGAGAGTTTAAGGGGCAAAGCAAAACAAGGAATTCCTTCATCACTTCCCATGGGCAGGCAGGGGTTCAGCCTTGCCCAGGAGAGCAGGGCTCTGTCACCTCTAAGGGTGGCTTGGGAAGACAAGCACCATTACCCTGAATGTCCTCCCCTTCCCTCTTCTTCCTCTGGTTTTATATTCCCAGCATGATGCTACCTGACATGGTGTGGGATATCCCTTTGGTCACTTGGGGTCACCTGTCCTGGCTGTGTCCCCTCCCAAATTCTTGTGGCCTCCCCAGCCCTCTGGCTGGTGGGGTGGGCTGAGAAGGAGGAAAGGGCTTTGATGTGCTGGTCAAGCCCTGCCCAGCAATAACGAAAACATCCCTGAGTTATCCACACTGTTCCCAGCAAATCCAGAACATAGCCCCCTGCTAGCTACAGTGAAGACAATGAACTCCAGCCTGGCCAACACCAGCACAGTCTGAAAACCAGAAAACTTAGAAACAACACTGTTTTCTTCCTCATAGGAACAAGCAACTATAACCTTCACCCTTTTACAGTGTGTGTTTTCAGGCCAAACCCTCTTGTTTAAATGCTTTGTGTTTCAGAATACAGCCCTATTCTGAGCAATGCATTACAGTCCATGATCCACATTTCTGTCTGTTCTCTAGTTGCTTTCACCAGAGGGAGAAGGGAAATTTAGTGTGCTCAAGATGCTGGGAAGAGAAGGTGATGGTAATTTCTTAACGAACCTCCTGTTCCAAATATGTCTCTTTTGATCCAAGCAGGGCATTCCAAACGTACCTCACTTCAAGAATCTGCTAATGCCCCTCCATATTTTATCCATTTTAAATTCTGGAGATCCATTTCATTATTCAGTGATACAGTGTAGTTAAGTAGCATAAGAATATTTCCTCCCTCCTGAAACAAAGTTAAGGGTTTGCAACTTTTCAGCATTTAAAAATGGTTTTTTTTCCTTAGTTTTACAGAAATGCTTCTCAGAATAAATGCTATTTGCTTTGATAGTAACAATGAGAAGAAATAAACGCCTGTGGGCAACTTGGGTTTCATCAGTATTTTCATACAATTTAACGATGATTGATTGCATAAATTGCTGGGAATTGCAGGCACTCAGCATATTTAAAAAATAGGTCACTTGTATAGATGTGGGAGCCAAATTTAGGCACCCAAGCTGAAGAAAAATTCATGAGGGTGCTTAATTACATCTTGCATACTAGCCTGCTCTGGAAAGCTGGATGCTCCAAGGGCCATGCCTGCCTCTTGTCTGGGTCTTTGATTTCAGCAGCAGTCCAGAGATCAGTAAATAAAGTCAGAAGAGTAAGTGTCTGCAGGACTGACTCCAGCACAGAAATCCCCTAAAGTGCATGAGATTGTACCAGGGCTCATCACTCTGCTCCTTCCTGTTACATCTCAGTAACTTTCAGCACGCTGCCTTGACATCCTACAGTGTTAAAACATTGCATAGCTGCTTAAATAACCCACAGATTTCTTGGTAGAATTATGCTGGGATTTTTTTTTTCTTTAATAGCCAATTGACACATTTTGCGTTTTACAATGGAGAGATTAATTAAGAACTCAATGATGGAAGACTTTGTAATAGCTACTCTGAAGCCATTTATAAACTGTTATATCTTTCAGTGTATGGTTCAATATGAATTTAGGTTTTAAACGTGCTGTGAAAAACTGTTTTCCTATACTGACCTAATTTTCAGACATTAATAACCAAACCGTTCACTGTATGTCAAAAGCACCTTCTGCTGTGAACATGATGGCTCTGGAAATGAGGCATTTTACCTTAGCTCTGCACTTGGGTCACAAAGCCTTGGGTCACAGTTTTGGAGCAGATGGGAACAACAGAAATACACTGTCCTCGAAGATTTTTCTTCCAGGGCTCTCAGCGAGTGGGGCAGCCAGGGCTTTAGGTCCAGTCAGTTGGGTTTATGAAAGGCAGGGGCTGCTTGCCCAACCTGATCTCCTTTTATGACAAGGTGACCCACTTAATGGATGAGGGAAAGGCTGTGGATATTGTCCCTGTGGGCTTTAGTAAAGCATTTGCCATTGTTTCCCACAGGATTCTTCTGGAAAAACTGGCTTTCCATGGTGTGGATGGGCACACCCTCATTATTTGGGTCAGCCCTGTTTAATGCCTTTATCAGTGGTCTGGACAAGGGGAGAGAGACCACCCTCAGTCAGTTTGCAGACACTAAGCTGGGTGGAAATTTATCTGCTGGAGGGTAGGAGGGCTCTGCAGAGGGTTCTGGACAGGCTGGGTTGATGGGCTGGGGCCAATTGTCTTGCAAAGAGTCTTGCATTTGGGTCACAACAACCCCACGAGAGCTACAGGCTGGGGGCAGAGTGGCTGGAAAGAGGACCTGGGGGTGTTGCTCTCCAGCAGCTGAACGTGAGCCAGCCTGTGCCCAGGTGGCCAAGAAGGCCAGTGGCATCCTGGGCTGTATCAGGAATGGTGTGGCCAGCAGGACCAGCGCAGTGACTGTCCCCCTGTACTCTAGAGAGGCCACACCTTGAGTGCTCTGTCTAGTTTTGAGCCCTTCACAGTTAGAGAGGTATTGAGGTGCTGGAGGAGGTCCAGAGAAGGGCAGTGGAGCTGGGGAAGGGTCTGGAGCACAATCTTATGAGAAATGACAGGGAGCTGGAGGTGTTCAGCCTGGAGAACTGGAGGCTCAGGGGAGACCTTATTTCCCTCTACAGCCACCTGACAGGAGGGTGTAGCCTCTTCTCCCAGGTAACAAATGGCAGGACAAGAGGAAAAGGCTTCAACTGGTGTCAGAGGAGGTTTGGATTGGCTATTAGGAGAACCTTTCCTCACTGAAGGCATTACAACAGGCTGCCCAGGGAAGTGGTGGAACAAACCTCATGTGGATGCAGCTCTTGGGGACCTGGTTTAATCGTGGACTTGGCAGTGCTGGGTGAACAGCTGGACTTGATGGTCTTGGAGGTCTTTTCCAGGTCTAGCAGTTCTATGTTTCTGTGAAGGTCACTGGACAGTGTGGTGCAGCCATAATAATCAGTAATTTGCTGATTTTTTCTGAACTACTCCACTTCAATGAATACTGTTACAAAAGTGCTTAATTTTTAAGTGTACAGTACTTACTTGACTTGTAGAAAAGGTTCAGTGATGACCACTCTCTTTTTCTTCTAGGGGCATAAGAATTTGGTCTTTGTTATGTCATTTGTTTGTCCTGAAGTCAATTATTTTTTTGGCTTGGAAGTCTAGAAATGCTGCTGACACTGCTTAGTGACATTGGCATTGGCTCTGCCAACTTGTATAGCAAACCTGGCTTTGGAAATAACCTGGATTTTTTTTTAGAGTTTGAATTATAAAATAAGCAATGTTTAACGGTTTTTAGAATTTGGTATTGGATAAATGTCAGAAAGTCAAGCTTAGGTGAATTCTTCAGTGTACAAGCAAGGTGCAAATTGCATGCTTGAAGAAAGCTTGAGAGAATTGCCTCGACTGAATGCTGTGTGAGTATCCATGCAGAGAGGATCGGGGCAGCAAAGTTCACTGCTGAGCTCCTCACTGTTTTGGTTCAGGCAGTTTTGAGTACACAGTGGAAAAAAAACTTAAGAAAGGAGTAACCTTCAAGATTTATGAGAATATTACATTTTGCCCTTCCTTTCAGTCTTCAGAGTTCAAAGGTGCCAGTGCAGGACATGACAAATCAATCTGCAGGTTAGAAATGATCCCTGAGTGCTCAGTGGAGCTGAACCACCGTGCTGCTCTTACCAGTGATAACGGGCTTGGATGGGGGCACATCCTCTGTGGCCACATGTCCTGCCTGGGGACAGGAGGGATGCTGGTAGGGACAGCACGTGGTTTGGAACAGATTTAGGTTTTTTTTGTAAAAAAAACCCCAAACAAACAAAAAAAACAAACAAAGAAAAAACCCAAACAACAAGAACAACAACAAAAAAACCCAAACAAACAAAAAACCCCAACCTCGGTACATCAAAACCAAAACCATTCTCAAGAAAAGGTCAGCTTTAACAAATGTTATCCCTTTAGGAAAAAGTATGGGAAAGTATAGAAACTTACGGTAGCCTTAAAATAAATAGAAAATAATTACCTCCTCAGCATTTCATTCTGAAGTTCCAGAGAATGTGTAATAAAATGTGAATGTTTTAGAGTTGTTTTCCCATTAAACATGGAATTTTGTTTAATTTTTCGTTCCTGTAAGTGTCACATTTTTGCTATTCTCTGTTGTACGTGGCTTGTTTTACCAAGACCACACCTCAAGAAATTATTTCACAGAAGCTCCTGAGGAGAAGAGAGGGGAAGTCAGGCTGACACGGGACTCTCAAGGAGTTTGATGGATGTCAGCTACGAGATCAAACTACTGTTTTGAACCATCTTTCTGTTTTCATTATGCTTTACACTTTGGAATTTCACAAGAGGAACAAAAAAGATGAAAGAATGAAGGATCTGGGGTTTGTTTGGGGGATGGAACTATTGAATAAAAATAACATTAACAAAAAGCCCTAAAAGCCCTCTAAAGGGACCCCCCAGGTATCATCTGATGTGCAGGCAAACCAACACTGCTGACTCTTGGAGACCCTCAGATTTGATTCTCTCCAATGTATTCATGTTATTCTACAGCTGTCTAAGAGTAGAAGGGCTACAAGGATTGAAAAGAGCTGACAAGTGAAGGCAGGGATGTGTAACAGTGGAATTTGCTGATTAGAAACCACTTTTTCACGCTGAGAACAATGTGATATTTTGTACTTTGAAGATGTCAAAATAGAAATTCTGGCAGCTGAGTGCCACATGCGATTGTGTAAGAACAGGCTCAAATGGAATGAAGTCTTCCTGTAAGTCATGCTTGTGCAACTAGATAAATGCTCTTGATAGCTTGGGTTTTGGTTAGTTTGCTCTGGAGAGGGAAAAGGGCAGTTAAGAAATTTTCATATTTATCGTATGAGGGTTTTTATCCTCTAAACCTTTCGTTCTGCCACTACAGACCTGCTTGCTGTGGCATAAGTTTGTGAAAAAAGTTTGGAAAATTGGTGCAATATTAGATTAATACTGAAAACTTAAGATAACAGATTGAATCGAAGAACTTTTCCTTCAAATGCTAACTCCTTGATAGTTCTGACTTGGTAAATACCATTTAAGTACAAATTAAATGCGTGTTCCCACGCATTAGCTGTTAATTATGGTTCATACAGTAGACACAAAAGTAATTACCTTCAACAAGGAGAGGTTGTCAAAGGCAAAAATAAGCAGGTATTTCCATGTAACAGGGTGTGTTCTTTCACTACCTATTACTTGTGAATAAATGATCAATGATTTCCATGCAAGAACAGACAGACTCAATATCTTTCCTGTATAGATTTGTTTGGTTACAAATCCGCTAAATGGAAAAATTAAGAAGGCAAATGGTGCACACAGCCAAATTAAAATGAACTGTGGGGAAATCATTAAAAAATAGCGTGCCTTAAAGTTCATTCTAAGTTATTTACCACTCACTCATGGTAGTTTAATTTCTGCTTCAGGAAAGCAAACCAAAGAACATGCTTTATTTTACCTTAAATGACCCAGTCCATGCTCTGCTGTTGGAAGTTTAATATCGAGGCAGGATACAATATCAAGGTATTTGAACAAAACCTTGGGATTCATGACAGGGCAATCGAGTGCAAATTGCAGCCTGGAGATGCAGTGTCACTTTGATTGACTTGCTTTGTTTTTATTTGCTGTACCTTAGAGTTTTATTAGCAAATGCAAGATTGAAGCAGCAGATTTGCTATTAAAAGCAGCAATATGAACGGGTTTTGCAACCCAAGACTGATATTCAGAAGCAGTGCTTGCTTTGATTAAAAGTCTTGGTGTTTCAGTAGGTAAACCCTTTGCATTAGAGATGAAATACTAACAAGTGGAATGTTGGCACTTGAAACATGTTAGTCCCCTTCCCAGCTAGGGCTGTGCAGCTCAGCTAAGCTGCAGAGTAGCAGCGGGGCAGGGAAGGAATAATTATCCATGTGGTACAACAGGAGTGGAAACTCTTGTTGGTGTCCATAACTGGCATTAAGGAGGATGTGCCAGTGACATCACAGATAAATTACTGTGAGATAAGTTGTTGGCATCATCGTTGCATTCCTGCTGCACTTCTGTGTTTTAGAAGTAACAAGAAGCAAGTCAGCATTTACCATTTAATCAGCTCAAGGTCTAAAGCCCCCTCTTTTCATATGGCCCGAGAGAAGAAGGGTGGGATTCTGGGCAGAATCCTCAGAACTGAGAAGGGTTCTGTGGACATTTCAATCCTGAGGGGAAAGAGGAATTTCCTGAAGATGCCAGGCCCCTAAAGGCCATATTTTCCCCTCTCTCCCCATCACTGCTCCTGATGATCCCCATTCCAGACTGCCCAGCCAGCCATATTTCACACCTGAAGTTAAGACGGGGATCCCAAACCGGAATTGTTGCTAAATAAGGGGAGGCCCTGAAGTGAAACCCAGGTTTTCAAAGGCACTTGACATTTTGCGTTTCCCACCCGTGCCCCTAAAAACTACTGCTCCGTGAAGACAAGCAGAAGGGAAGTACCGAGCAATTGTCTTCAGCTGCTTGATTTCTTCCCTTTGGAAATTGTAGAAATCATAAAATTTTGGAGTTTTGCACTTTTTCCACAAATAACTGGTGTGGATTTTCAGATTTTTGGATACTTGTTAAAAAAAACCCCAAACCCTAAGCAGGTTAACTATTACTTGAAATTGGGAATGATGCTTAAGGCAGAGCCATTTACAAAAATATAACAGCTCTGCAATTAAAACCTCTTTTGTGTAAGAAGTGCTTTCCCGATGCTCCTGTGGTTTCCTCAGGACGTGTTTTAGCTATCATTTGATTAATTGGATTAAAATTATTTAGACTGCTGGCTCATGACATGTTTTATACCCCATGCTCTCTTGATGCACCTTGTATGTGTAAGGGACCTTTTGATGCCTGAAACACTTTTAGCAATTAAAAAGTGTGTATCTTATGCCACCTTCTGAGGAGATGATTGGATTTTCAAGTGCTGTATGAATACAGTATGACAGCAGTGCACACGCTTCCAAATATTTATTGTGAAACTCAGGATGATAACCACCAGTGGCAGTCCTTTTTTGTTTAAAGCATGCTTACAAGTGATTTTTTTAAGGACCAACCTAAACCAAGACTGGAGGCTTTGCATGCAATGTTTGCAGTAGGAATGATGGAGGAACTAATTCTTTGTGAATATCTTCCTGCCTTGGCATTATTGACCACTTCTTTAGTACACCACATAGAGGGGAAGGAAAGACTTCTCAGCAGCTTGGCATTTGCAATTGGAGTTGTGCTCCACAAGGAGAACAGAGCCACTGACAGCTTTTTGATTGTCTCACTAATAATTTATGGTATTTTCATAGAATTGTATGGTAATTTAGGTTGGAAAAAACCTCTGAAGGTCCAAACACCCTCTGGGAGCCTGGGTCATTCTGAATTTAGTCAGATTGTTCGACAAGTTGAGATTTGAAAACTTCTTTGGGCAATCTGTTCTGGTGTTTGTCAGTCCTCGTGGTGATTTTATTCTCTAATATCTCTGGAATTTGCTGTGTTGGACTGTCTGTATGTGGCTCATGGGTCTTGCAATGTGAATGTCAAAGAATGACTTTGTTTGTTTTGAGTAAAGGTTGTCTTACTTCTTGGCAGAGTGAGGAAATTTTAGTTAAAATTTACTTCTACATTATTCTAAGGCAAGGGTGGCAGCTCTCTGAACCTTCTAATGTCCTCCAAGTCTATAGGTGTGTCTTCAGTGGTGGAGAAACAATGCCTGTATCAAAAAGCAGTCCAGATGGTATTTCTCATCTGATTACGCTACAATGAATCAGCTATATCTGAGTTTTTGTAGTGAAACCTTTTGGCAAGAGATTTGCCACACCACAGGTGGTGTTTATGTGGGTTTTCTTATTTTATTAATATCATTCTCCATATAAATATGCCTAATGAGGAGTAAAGCTTCCCAATTCTTTATCAGCTGGCTCAGCTGTGACAGTGTGACCACAGTCATCAAGGCCTTGGGAATGCTGCTGGGGTGCACCCAAGGTGTGATGCTCCTCAGAAAAACAGAAGGTCCTTTGTGAAGTGTTTCCACCTGGGTTCTTCTTTCCCTAGGTGTCATTTAGATGGTTACTTGTGCCCACCTTTTTCACCTGAAGGAAAATAAATAAAATGGTAATAAATCTGTTTCAAATTTCAGAATAAACCAGAAAATTATGAAGACAGCTTAGTTTGGAATCCACTACATTTGCAAAGCAAACATTTTCTTTTTTTGAATGTCAGAAGAGATGCTTTTGCAATAACAGTCGCAAGGACGAAGTAGCCAAATTTATTTTTCCCTCAACTTTTGAGAATAAACTATCCAGATGCTCAGCAGCCACAGATGTTACAGGCAGAAATAGCACAAGTCCTATCAGGCTACTTAACACAGAACATGATTACTGTTCACTTTTCTAATAACTTAGAGTTGTTATCTCCTCTGAGTATAAATAGAGCATTAAATCTCTTCCATTTGTATGAGGATCCCATCAGAATAGTGACAGTAGGATTCTGCCTGGCGCCAAGTCTTTTGGTCCCTGATGTGTCCAAAGCTTATTCAAGTCTTTGTTTAGAAACTTCGCAGCCAAACTTTTAGAACCTTTTTATCTCTGCTTGTATCATACTTCTTCCTCAAAAATTTAAGTTGTTCATTGCTACTTCCAGTGGCTCATATAATTTAGGATATGCAGGTTTTATTTTACTCTAATGTAAGGCAACAATTATTTTTCCCTGTAGCTCTGTTCAGTTTCCCATCGAGATTTATCCACCACAGGGTACAGGAATGGCCTGGATCACTTTCATTTTCTCAAATTCCAAGAAAGGACATTATAAATCAAAATTTTGCATATTTTGTTGTCTGTTTTGGCTTTTCTTTTTCTATTTTTAGCCAGTGTTTAAGTTTTTGGGATTTTTAAAGGAAGTGTTTCACTGGTTATTGGTTTTTTTTTTATTTTTAACATATCTTTACTCATTTTTCTAAAAGAACTAAAAACACAACATATTGCCAGGTATTAGGTGTGTATTTTGCTGACTTCAGCTGGAAAAATCACTTCCTAAGAAGCAGGGAAATCCTTTGTAGCAATGCCAGTCCCACCACAAATACCAAATAGATGCTGCATCACCTTGTGCAAGTGTGTTCTAATTATTAATTATCACTCCAAAGAGATTCTAATACATAACCTTGAGGGGACCTTGGTAGTTATGTGATGATCATGGTAATTAGGATTGTGATTCCCTTCCATTCCATGACTCCATGTCAACACGAAGTGATTGCACAGTGGGAATTGCAGGGGTGTATTTGTGGATATCCAAGCTCAGAGTTACCTCAGGACCTTTAGAAAGTTGCCAGGTTTGCAGGCAGTTGTTATTTCTCGTTTGTAGTTACCACTGGTGGTAACTTTGGGCCAACCTGTGACATGAACAAGTATTTATTTCTGAAAAGAGGGAGCTGACTTGCAAAAAACCCTTGAATGAGTTGCCCTTTTTTCCCCTCTTCAGGACTTGGCTAAAAGACCTTTTCTCATCACACGTAATCTGATCATATTCCCACGACGGTGTCCCTTCGTTTGGTTTGCTCTGGTATTTAATTTTATATGATTGGCAGACTTTGAAGGCTTTCAGGTTGGTTTTTGAGGCACTTTGTGTTGTGATAGCTTACATTTTTAAATCTTAGCACTATCATTCTTTGGCATTTTTATCCTCAATTTCTTTATTGCTCTCCTCTCTTCTGTGGCCACCTTTTGTAACCCATTCTGAGTTCATTCACCTGATGCCTTACATGATGTGGCCCCCTGCTGTCTTGGAATCCTGCAGGATACATCAAGTGATCCCTACCAAATGTGCACTAACTGTTAATAGCAATAAGGGCAGAATCAATGTGTGTGTTTTGGCTTTGGCATGTCCAGAGTGTTTTCCTTTTAGTTTGTTTTGTGAGGGAATTTGCTCCAGACACATATACATTTATTGATTCCCCTGCCAAGACTAGGCATGAGATGATGGATACTCAAGCCTAAATAAGGCAAATGGCCTCCTTTTTTCCCCTCCTGTGGAAGTAAAAATACCTTTTTCAAGTACATTTAACCCCTGATTCAACTTTACTGTGTTAGATTTATTTTTCTGCAGGCATGAAGAGGAGTTGCAAGTGAAACCAGACCTTGAACACCAATTGCTTGTAGCTAATGAAAATAATTAACAAGTTTAACAGGTATTCTTAGTTATATGCATAAAATTGGCAAGAAGAATAAAAAATGGTATGTTAAACTCCTAGCTTAGTACTAAATTGTATGGAGGGGGTGAAAAAGATTATATCTATATAGGCAGTTTTGTTTATGACAGTAGGAAAATCAGGAGACAGAAAATGGATAGCTTGAAAATAATTATAACCAAATGTGGTGGGAGTTTTTTGGTTGGGTTTTTCTTCTTTTTTTTTATTTTTTTTTCAAATTCAGACACCAAAAGATAGATATAAGATATGTGGAGAATAGAGGAAGGGCTGAGGGTGGTCAAGATTCTCTGCCAGGGGCAGTATTTGCTCAGGCTCTGTTACTGACCACGTTTGTCCAAAGCAGGCTAAAGCCTGGAAAATGGGAAGGTAAGAACAATGATCCCTTAAATATGTTTACAGCCCCGTTGTGCAGGCGTGGTAATTCCTGCAGACCTCTGTTGGAAGTCTGGTTTCATCCATTCATCCAGTGAAGTGCTTGCAGAAGCCCTGGTAGTATTTACAGGAGGATTTTTACCTTTGTGTGCTCCATTTTGGTTATGCATTTTTACTGACTGTGGCCAATACATTCGTGGAAAACCTGTCACACTTTACATATCAACTCTCAAAAAAGAAAAAAAAAACCATAAGGCAAGGGAGAAAACTTTGTGGAGAAATAGGGAGGATCTACAGGATACTGTTGTGATGTTAGTTCTGTTTTCTTAACTTAGACTTTGGGCATATTCCTGTGTGTGTTGCTTTGGAATACAAAGGATCTGGGACCTACATGCAAAGGAAATTGAAGCAAACCCAAAAAACCTGCTCTACGTTAAGGTTCCAAATAAGAATAGTGCTGTGTTGTTTTCAGAGGTTGGAGGGGTTTGAATGAGCTAAACTTTAACCACAAAAGAGGAATTTTGCTCACTGTTCAGTAGCATTCACTCGACATCTGATTGCCCTTGAGTGCTCTAAGGCCTCAGTTATTGAGGAATTCTGTTGTCTGCTTTCTGTGGAAATTATAATTTCTTTGCTAACAGTGTCATGTAATTGTAAACGAGGGCTGGAAAACAATCCATAGGGAAATAAACATCAGCTAAAGACTCCTGCCTTCCACCTGGTTGTGAATGAAATAATCCATTAGCTCAGATTCCTGCAACTAGCTGCTCTTTAAAAATGAATATTTCAATCTGCAGCAGAGCACAGTAAGATTTGCTGTATAAAATTGCACTCTTGGGATAGTTGCTGAGCACAGTGTTAGCCTTTTAGCAAGTGAAGTGGCACAAGAAAGGCTTCTAATTTAGAAAGCTCTTGGAAATAAGAGTTAGTTTGTTCAAGAATGAGTAAAGTTTGTTTTCCATTCTGCCACAGTGCAATACTTTAGCGTATTAACTCTGTTGGCTGTAAACTAATCTCACTTTAAATCACCGCATTTAATATTTTCATTTTTTTCTACCCTTTTTTGAATCCCACTTCCCACAGTGGAAGTGGCATCCATTGTCATGTGCTTCATCTACTCAATTCGTTGTATTCCATGTTCATAAGATGTCTGTCCTGTCAGGGTATAAACAGAAATTCTACTTATTATATATAGAAAGTCCCAACTTGTGTGATCACAGGAAAACCCCAAACCCTGAGAAATGTACTTTTTTTCTTAATCTCTGTGTTGTAACATGACGCTGGCTGACTGGAAAAAAATAATTTGGCTGTCAACTGGATACACATCTTTGTTATTAATCAGTATTTCACACAATTAAGCTTTTCCCCCCCCACACTCTTTACAATTGCTGATGATAAACCTCATAGGTTTTGTGTACACAACTTATACAGACTTAGCTTGGACTGCAAACTGTTCCTACTTGGCTTATTAGGCTGGTTTTGATGTCTGAACCTAACCTGTAATTTTATTAGCCTTATACTGTCCTTGACTTTGGTCATAATTGCCTTTACTCTTGGAGACAGCATTACCTTGCAACTACATAGGAGTCAGAACCTACTTCATGAATATGGAAAGGAGCTGTGCCTGAAGATGGTGATACACTGAACACTCTGATTGAGCCTCTGTGGACTTTGCCACGGGTGTTTCTGTGTTCAGAGGGTGGCAAAATCTAGTAGTTCTTGTCAGAATTGGTTGATATGTTCTGTTGGTTACTTGAGAGAGTGGTGGGGGGAAACACAGAGCTGAACATGGTGAGAAATGCAGAGGATCCTTACAGAGCTTGTTTTGCCCCTCACTGTGCAATTCAGAGAACAGAAAGGGAAGATCAAGGCTGTCTAATGAAAAGAAGTGGTTAGATACAGGGAATAATGAACAAAACTGAGGTGTAGTGAGGTTTCTAGCTGTCTGAGAGGTGATTACTGTTCTCTTTTGTAGATGTATGCTCCAGGTGGATCCGCATCATTCTCAACACCAGTCTAGGCAGGCGTGCTGAGTGGAGAGGGACCCTGATGAATAGGTAGATGCTGATCTTTTCTGAAGGCCAAAACTGCTTGACAGTATTTCCTTGACATGTCCTTCCTCTCCAGTATTCCTTGAGAGAAGAGTGTGCTTAAAGCAGCTTAAAGTGGTGGGGGAGGCACGTCTTACATCCTTGAAATGTGCATTCTATAGAAACTTCACTCTGGTATGGTGCTTGCTTGTATGATGCTTCTGAGACAACTCGGAGGACTGCTCCGTGGGGAAGGCAGCAAGAGCAAATAGAAGTACTCCTGAATATTGTAGGACTTGCATGGAGAAAGAGTTTTCACGTCTCTGCAGCCCTTCAGATCAGCTCCTGACACCTTCAGATCCAGCAAGGTGCTTTGAAGTTTCACAGGGAGGCAGAGGAGGAGGAAATGTGTGCCAGTTCTAAGTGTCACACTGGGAATGTTTCTGTGTTTTGGAGACCTAGTTTCTGCAGGCTGGATCTTTAACTCCTTTCGTTTGAGTTTTTGTTTTGGTGACATTGTCTTGTCCCTCGTAATTCATGCCTTCTCTTTAATTATTCACCCTTCATGAATACATATTTCTATGACCAGAAAGAGCCAGGCAAGAGAATTGATTGGCATGACACCCCTGAGGCATTTAAACCAGTCTGTTGCCTCCAGACTGGCAACCTGTCATAATCCTAATGTTTCATGCATGCAGAACGTTATGGGACTGTAAAAACAACACTAGAGTTCATCTGTAGGAAGAAGCTCAGCATTACTAAGGATGCTGGAAAGACCAAGTGGAAGGATCTTTGGGAAGGTGTAACTGGCACGAAAATGTTAAGTTTAAATTTAATTTATTATTTGCTGGGAATAATGAGAAAGCAGAATGCAATAAAAAAAACTTCTGAGGAAGGAAAACTATATAAGAAACCTACAGAAAATGGATTTATTTTTTTTTTTCCAACCTTAAATTGGTTGGAAACTTCAATTTGTTGGAAATATACATTCCTAGGGGCATCAGAAACTTTCCTTCCTTCCTCCATTCTCATCCTCAGCTCTGGGGTACTCTGTCAGTTCTTTGTTAGTCTCAAGGAAGCAGACAGGAGTCAACACCAACACAACTTATGGTCGTTGAAGTACAAGGCATAGAGAGGATTTTCACTTTTTATATGTTTAAATAGCCCTGCAATCTTTCAAATGTAAAGACTCTTGGTATCTCAAAGACTTTAAAATGCTTTTATGACTCTGAATAGAAATACAGTATCTCTTAGCACACCTGCACTGTTCAGACAGACTGAATAACTATTGCTGAAAAGTCTGTCTAAATTTGCAAACTCATTTGTGCCATGTGCAATAATGGACATTAAGTGCTCTTTGGAGCAAGCAACCAGTGATTTTTCTCTTGACATTAAAAAAGGAAATCATTATTATTACAAATGATGTTAAATGAGCAGATTTACATTGCACTGATGCAAGATGGTTTGTGCATGGAAATAAAAATCCACCTAAGACAACTGTGAGCTGGTAAATGGGCTTGACCATATATTTAAATTACTGCTTGATTGATTTTTTCTTAATTACAGAGTGAACAGTGCTGTCACCATAGCACATTAAAATCTTACCAAATCTCACAACCCACTTGGACACTTAGAGAAGTCTATTGAATTTGGTAAATTAACAAATAAATGAACAGGCATGTAGAAAATTCAAAATTACTGCACCACAATGTTTCTTTTCTACAAAAGTTATCATTTTAATAGACTTTATATTTTATCCCTAATATACACTATGAAATTACTTTATTCTGTTGCTAATAAATGTCGGTAATCTGTTGTCAAGATAATGAAATATCACTAATGAGACCTCAGTCACTCTTGCATATGCTGTGCTATCTGTGAGGACAAAAGAGGCTGTTCTATGAGCAGATACCTTTGATAAGGTTTTCATATTTTCAAGACAAGACATTTATTGCATACTAATTCACATTTTTCCCTTGGTTACTCTCACAGTTTCGTGCTAACAAAGTGATATGGATAAATCAGGAATGGAATATATGTCCTCTTTTATTTGAGGGAAGTAAATATAAAGGAAACACTCTATAATTAATAGCAAGGGAGGACAAATGTCACTTGGAGCTACAGTGTGCTTGAGTAGAAAAGTCAGGAAGCTTTTCTTTAAAAACTGCACAGGACATCTTTCCATGAACCTGAGAACATGGTCTTCAGAGATGGTCAGGGATCCACCCCAAAGCCTCAGCAAAGCTTTAGAGGGTAAAGGTCTGCCTTAGTCTCTGCTAAGGACTCCTGGTATCTCTGCTAGGTGAAGGCACAGTGTCAAATAAATACTACTGAATATTTTAGCACTGTTAATAACTAAGCTGAAGCCACTGCTGACTCATATTATGGGAGCTGCTGTTTATCAGCTGGGCCAGCTAAGTCACTTAATGCTTCTCCCATTAGGAAGGATTTGTGTGACCTTTTCTGTGAACAATATTAATCCAAGCAGTGTTTGGAAAAAAGCCTTTGCTATTAGACTGGGGAAATCCATTCAGTTTGAGGAGACACCTTTGAAAGAGCACATTTTCTGCTGTCTTCTGCAAAGAGAGCAGGGAGGGAGAGCAGCCACTCTCCTGCCTTGTCATTCACTGAAATTAGTCCAGAAACCACAGCAGCAGTTTCTGTGCTAAAACTGATATTTAGACTCTTCAAGTCTAATTTGGAAGAAAAGAAAACGTGTTGTGCAGAGCTGTGGTCATAAATGTTGTTTAGTTTGGAAAGTGAAGCGCTGGAATGTTAAGAAATAACAGATATTTGGAGTTTATTTATGTATCCATATGTTGATTTTTATATGATCATATTGCCCTTCCTTAGGAGACCTGTTTTAGTTAACCCAGCATCCTTTTATTTTTGGACTCAGCAAAAACATAGCTTCTTTCAGTGCTATGCCATGTTGGTGGAATTATGTTACTGAACATAATTTGCTGTGCTATCTGGCAAACCTTGAGCCAAGTTAAAAATCCAAACAGAACTATACATCAGCAGTATATCTAATGTGTAAGTGCAGTGATGAAGATTGTTTATCATCCTTTCCGTTTTCAGAAGTAAAATACTGTGTTTAATGACAATATCAAGAAAGCCTCAAACATTCTAGAAGGAGAACCAGCTAAAATAAGCAGCAGTGACTAGAGCCTGAACCATGGCCCTAAGCATCCCATCTGCACACCTTTTGAACACTTCCAGACATCGTAATTCCACCACTTTTTGGGGCAGCCTGTTTCAATGCTTGACCACCTGTTCAGTGAAGAAGTTTTCCCTGATATCCAATTGAACCTCCCCTGGCACAGCTTGAGGCCGTTTCTTCTCATCCTTGTTACCTGGGAGAAGATACCAACCCCCACCTGGCTACACCCTCCTGTCAGGTAGTTGTAGGGAGCCATAAGTTCTCCTTTTCTCCAGACTAAGCACCACCCTTTCAGTGAAGAACTTTTTCTTTGTGTCCAATCTGAACTTTCCCTGATGCAGCTTCATTCCATATCCTCCTCCACGCTCCTTTCCCCTGTGATGAGGGCAGTCCTCAGGCTTCTGCTCTCCAAGCTGAAAAATCCAAGTGGCCTCAGCTGCTCCTCCTCAGTTTTGCCCTTGAGGCCATTCTCCATCTCAGTTATCCTGCTCTGGACACAGTTTGATGTCACATGGGGGGTGACCTGCAGCTGACTCACTTGGAAAGTTCCTCTGTGCCAAATGAAATATTATAATGTCCCCTTTTTATATCTATTTTTTATTTTCTGATTTTATTTTGACCTATGTTGCCTGGGGAAGAAAAGAAGTTGTAAGGAAGTGAGAATTTAGGCTTTAATAATGAGTCTTTTTTAATAACCAAATTGGCTAATGTTGTTGCAATTTTAACGCATTTGAAAGTCTGTGCAATTAGGAAAAAGTAGTAGATGCTCCATAAAGCATAAAACCCACCAGGGTGGCAGAGTCTGCCATCCTTGGAGTGTGGTGATGTGTGGATGGCAATGTGGGTGTCGGGATCCAGCCAGGCTCTTTAAGTACAGAACTGGAGGGGCTGTGGTGCTGCTCAAGCCCTGCTCGCTGCAGCTCTGCAGAACTTGCACAGCCTGCCTTTTTTCATGCAAAGATGGGAAGCAGCTGAGGCAGATAGGAAAAAAAACCCAATGTATTTTCCAGCCTCTAGAATCAAGAAAAAAATACTTCAAAGACCCTATTCCCAAAAAAGCCAGGAGGACACTTAAGAAAATATTTGATTACGGCTTCTCTCTGGCTTTTAATGTTTTTCTTTGCACCCTTCCCTCCTCAGGGGCAGTTCCAACAGATCCTGCCTCAGCAGCTTGGCTGCTGTTTGGGAGGTGAGTGAACTCCCTGATGAGGAGAACACGATCTCTACTTGCTGCTCTTGAGCATGACTAGGGCCAGCCAGAAGCGTGCAGAGCCCAGGTGCCTGGTGAGCCATGTGAGCCATGAGGTGAGGCGTTCTAATGAGCAGAGAGCAGGGCTGCAAGGGACACGGTCTGGACCGTTTCGTTACATCTCATGCATCAAGCTGGAGTTCTGTTGTCACGGAAACTGCTTGGCCTCTCTGCTCGGAGTTGCTGCCACTGTGAAGCCCTGTGCACTGCAAGGAGAAAACTCAGAGAGGGTTCCAAATAATGCATTATTAAATAGCTTTAAATTAATATTAATAACATTGATTTGTCTGATGTGGCATTTACTGTCCTTCAGCTGAGGTAACCTCATGGTTGGCTCTGTGATGGAGGAGCCGAAGTGCTGCGTTTTTAAAATGGAAGTATTGTTTTTTCCAACTTTTATTTTCCATAGCTTTCAGAGTCTGTCACTTCTGGGACCTCTGAGGTTTGTATAATCTAGTTGTTATTTGGAATGGGCTACCAAGAAATCATCTGGAGTGGCTGGAGAATGCAAGTACAGCATGCAGGTGTTCAGAGCTAGAAAGTTTGAGGGTTTCTGGGACTGTGTAGAGATCCTTTTGCTCACATTCCTAAAGGTGTTGTCTCGAATTTTGGAGGCCCATTTTGGACCCCTATTGCCAGCGCCACCATAATAATAAGAAAGGTGCATTCTGAAATCAGATTTAAGAAAGAACCTTCAGACACAGACTCTGAAGACCTGCTTGATATTAGAATTGGCTGTGGAGATGTCTCAGTGTCTGTGGCAGCTTCCCAAAATTAAGTTCTAATGCCTTCCTTTTTGTGCTGTTTGAGCATTCATAATCCTCCTTCGTGTCCCTGGGATTTGTGAATGGCTCAGCATGCCTGTGTGTCTCTGGGTCTCCACAAAATGCTAAAACTGAATCGATGCATCTTCCCTCCCTTTCTGTCTCATTTCATGCATCTTTTATGTAGAAAATGTAATATGTATGTAATTTTCTGGGTTTAACGCCAGAATAGTAAGGACAACTGGCAAAGAAATGCAGAATATCCAACTGTGAGAAATTATTGGTGTCTTTTCTACCCCATAAGAGTTGTGTGCATGCTTGAAGAGGGATAACACATGTATGTTGTGGTATTCAAATGCCCAGGTAGAGCACAAAGCTAACACAGATAGGAGTGTTGCTGAGAGAAATGAACTCCTGTGTCCTTAAGAGGAGTGTGAGATAACCAGCATTGTATTTTATTGGAATGTATTGTAAAATACCTTTGAAGAACAAGGTAACAGTGCCTGAACCCAACTTAGATTTGCAGATATTAAATTTCTCCTTCATTATTGGCATTTATCTTTTGTCCTCTTTGTTCCTCCTGGTAGAATAACTAATATGCAGAGAGGGCCATGCCAGACTCACTCAAATAATATCACTCTAATAAAGGGCTAAAACAGAATAGCAGAGAAAAGGATGAAGCTTTAAATTAATCTTAAGAATATAGAAACAGGACTACCTGTACAGGGAAATGATGTCCTGCAGCAGGCTTTGGAATGGAAGTTATGACACCAACCCCATAAATATGAACTTACTGAAACAAACTGGCATTAAAGCAGGAATGTTTCTAGGCTTAACATGACTCTAATTCTTGCTCATATTTCTTTATTCTCTCACAATAATGCTGCATTTGCTTTGTTGACCGTGTGTGCCTGGGCAGATTTGAGTTCTACCAGGGACAGAGTTAAAAAGTCAGAAATCAGTTAATATTTACTTCATTCCAACCAGCAAGTAAGAGATGGGAAAACAAGTACCCGACTTTCACAATAGAAATAGGCTGAAAAGTGAAGAACTCGAGGAATTTCATCTCCCAGCTCAGCCATGAGTGCTATCTAATCTTACTGATTTCAAGGTGTCATGGTTCAGCTGCCTATAAAGTCTTAATATCCTGTGAGGGGGGAAAAAACCCTGGTATTTTTAAATTAAGGCAGATTTTTAGGAAAAGCTAGGACTCAAAATTTAACAAGGATCATTATCTGAAAAATCTAGTTATTCCTAAGAGTTCCCTCCGAATTCATTGCCATAAACGCTCTCTGCCACACATACTTCAGAGGGCTTTAGTTCAAACTCTGATGTAATTTTGCCTTAAAAAAGCCTTCTCAGCAACATTGGGTAGGAAATGTGGCATCCTTGGACTCCTCTTTTTAGCAGTGTGAAGGAAATACCAATCAGATCTTGGAAGGGTTAAAAGATCTTTTGGAGAGAGGGCAAGAGGTTTATAATTTGAGATAATTGGCTTGAGATCAGTTCATCTTTCAGCATTGAAAGTGTCCAGAGGGACTTTAAAGAATTATGCAAATAACTTATTTTCCACCAATATTGAATTTGAACAATTTAAATCATATACCAGTAAGTTCAAAATTAGGGCTGGCCTTTTATTTTTGTCAAATTCAAATGCTGATAATCTTGATAGTTCCTGTACAACAGTTTTCATTGAGAACTGGGACATTTAGTTTTCAAGTTTGTAGCTTTCACAAACAAAATTTGAGGAAGGTCTGTAAGTCACTTGTTGTAAATCACTTGTTGAAGTCACCACTTTACCGATTTATTGCATGTTCTGGAGTAAACTATTTAACCCCCCTTGACCTTAGCCCACCATTGGTAAATTTGGATTGATGGCTCTTCTGCACTTGAAGCAGTCAGTAGGATTCCTGTGTTTTCCATCTCCAATAAGTCTTACGAGAATAATTGCATTATAAATTTTTAAGTATGGTACAGCAGGGAGAGCTGTTGTGTCTGTGTGCACAGCAGAAATGGAGAGAAGTTCCCCAAGTAGGCATTTGGAAGACTAACACACTTCTTTTTCTTTGGGCTATAAGAGACTATTGACTCGACTGTTTGCTGTATTTTTAGCCCTACGTAGAGATTTGATATAAAATGGCTGCATAAAAAGAGCCCACATTCAGTCAGAACTATTAAAAAACCCCACGACAACACTCAAGGCATGATGTTGCCTGGTGGTGTGCATGAGTGAGGATTCAAAAGGAAACCTTGTGAGGTCTTTGCCAAGACCTGGATCTTCTCTCTTCCAACACGAATCAAATGCACAGTTCAAAGGTTTTGGTTTTGGACGTTTTCCTTCAAATCTGTGCTCAGACACACCTTGTCCTCCCCCATTAATACCTTTAAATTTGGCTTGAAGGACGTGAGTTTTGGATCGTAGACTTACTCAATGCACATTCCAGAGCTGGATGACAAGGAGGACACTGCTGTTGCCTCTCCTTTTCTGAGAAGAGACATAAAATTCTTATTTCAGCCCTGGAGGGAGCTGGAATCTTCCATGCAATGAGCCTCCTGTGTGTTTTTCTGGCTGCCCAGTGATCTCGTAAAGCTTTTAATGCAAATCTCCAAATGTGCCGTATATGGTGTAAAATCTAAGAAAAGGCAATAGAGAAACCTGTGGCCACCAGCTTTTGTGGTTTATAAGAGAGAATTACCTACTTTATATGTTAATTTATTGGTTTCAACCCTTATTACTCGTAACAGAAGACTGAGTAGTCTCGTGGTTCTCCTTCAGCTGGTGAAAAGGAAGTTAATTCATTGCTCCATCTCGGGTGCATACTCAAAAGCAGACACGAGAGAAGTCACTTAAAGTAGATTTTTCTGTCCTGAGAGTATGACTCATGCACTTTTATCTGTACCCACTGTCTTACCAGCATTTTTTGTTAAAAATCTCCCGGGGGAAAGAAAAAAAAGAATATTTACGAAGTTTTTAGTAAAATGCTCACGATTGTTGTAATAAATAATGCAGTCGTTTAAAGCCTGTTTGCAGTAGAAAAAAAAGTTATTTTTATTCAGTGTCTTGTGTACTTTAGAGTGCCAAAGATACCCAAGATAGTGTGCTAATTTAATTTTCTTTTCCTGAAGCATTTCTAGCCTTTTCAGGATGGAACAATGAGGTTTGTCTGTATGGAGAGGTTTCAGGCATGGACCTGAGATTGTTATCAGTTTCTGTTTTGGTTTTTTATTTTTTATATCACATCATCTCTGTGTTTCTCAGGTTCTAAACTGAAAAGGGCCAAAAAAGGGGGGTTTGATACTACCATGATAACTACTAATGAGAAATACAGTATTATGGATAAGTATTGATAATCCCCCCCCCTATTTCTTTCTAGGAGCATTGTCTTTCTTGCTGCTTAAAAATTGTCAGTGAGCAGAAGGATAAAGAATTTGCTTTGTTGCACCTCTTTATAAAACCAGAAGTGATTTAAGAACACAAATGTTGCTGATTTCTCATGGGGAAAAATAAATCCAGGGAAATCACTTGGGTAATTGTAGATATCTCACTCCTTCAGTATAATTTAAAAAGGAAATTTTTGTAGTTTAAAAATTACCCTGTAATTGAAATACACCTGGCAATGCAGTTTCCTCCAGGGTATGACATGATGGTCACCCTGGCCTGTCACAGTCAAAACACTCCGTTCCTTTGCATGGCAGTTCCCCCTCCTGTCTGGATTACCCCTGTGGGCTAGAAAATATTGGGGCAGTCTATTCTTTTGTGTCCTGTCCTGTGCATTGTAACTCCAAGTTGCTTGTGCAGGTGATATTGTAAGTATATATAAAAGTAATGGGCTACTGTGCCAGCTCTATTCAGTGAGAAATGTTTCCATTCTCCGTTCTGAAATGGAATTTATGAGGGTTTCTATCTTCAGCTGTCATTCAGGCCCAGAAGGCCAACCAGTCCCCTGGCCTGATCCCACCTGAACTGCATCCGTGCAGGTGTGCTCTGAAATGGAAAGGGTTTGTCTGCAGGGAGTTTCCTGGGAGATTATTGTCTGGTTTTGTTGGCTACTGCAGTGGCATCGATAAGGGAGCTTATCTTGCAGCACATGATAGATCATGTAGCAGCCCCGCAGGTAAGCCAGGCTCCTTCTGAAAGCCCTTGTTCAGCAAATCATTTTATCAGTGTTTGGTGCCCCTGTGCTTTCTGAGAACCTACCGAGTGAATACTCCTATTGCTCTTACCCAGTTGCCCTCAAAGAGCTTCTTGGAAGTATCTTGGAAGATGGATAACAAAGTAGCTTGGTTTGGTGGTGTAATTCCTCTTAACTAAAAGAAGAATATTTCAAGCTTACACACGTGGTAAAAGTGCTGAAGGAAAAAAAATCTTAATTAAATGCTTGAATTCGTTAGGTTCTTCAAAATGTAAAACTATATCAAGAGAGGCAGACCTTGCTCTTACTGTTACTGAAAAGGGGTCATGGTAGCAAATATATCTAGGCTGGCTATGTGCCCTGCCATCTGAAGAGGAAGGTGCCCTGGTTGTCTCCTCTCATCACTATTTGTATGCTGTTGTTTTCTCTGGAAGAACATACTTAAGGTCCCCTTGTCACTGCTGCATTCATCTGTACAGAGTGGGCACATTTATTCCTCCCTTATCCAGCATTTTCTTGGAATTTGGATGTTCTCTCAGTCGCCCCCAAGTAACTTAGTGGTAATGCTTGTTCAGAGATTGTCACAGTTTAGGACAGGGATTGACTCCCTATACATACTTGATATAGTGTAGATACAGGTATAGACGTTTGACACTTGCTTTTACCCCAGTTCAATGAAATTAGCGTGGGCAAACCCTCCTACACCACAGACAAAGAGCCCCCACAGAGGCTGCTTTCAGCAGAGTAGCTGACATGCTGTAAAATTACAGCCTAGTTTTCTTCCTGATAATTCATGTAGCTACTTGGTGTAGCCATTCCCTATTTGCTCTGTATCATAATTTTCAGTATCAGCTACAAGTCTCACTTATGAAGATTTATGGCCACCAATCTGGCTACACTTACCTACTAAAGACTGTAGTATGTGTGAAGTACCAAGGCAGGATAAATCAGGCCACAAGGGTGATATAACAATGTCAGATTACTCTAAAGACAATATTATTGAGCATAGAGGGCCACATGGCTGGTACAAAACCCAAAAGAAACAAGTAAGTTTGTAAGCCTTAACTTTCCAGTCAGGAAATACATGTTGCCTGTACTGTATGATAGGTTGTGAGAGACAACCAAGGCTAAGTGTGGAAATAAAGTGATAAATGATGTTCTGACTACACTCCTGATCCATCAGTCCACTAATGCTTATTGTCCTACTCCTAATGTGGAAAGCTGTGTGGTACCCCTGCATGGGCAGGGTGTATTTTGGGGGCTTTTCTGGAAGCCCTGAATGAGGATGGTGTCTCTTCAGCACGCCACAGGCAGGAGGTGAATAAGGCTTCTTTCCTACCTGAAATTTTAGGGCTCAGCTTTAGGATTTGCAGTCTGTCCCAAGTGAGCTTTGTTGTCCCAGTGCTGAAATCCATGACTTTTTGGGTGGTGATGCTCAGGCAGTGTCACTGCCAGAGGCACCATTGAGATGAGACTCAGAAAGTACTGATGGGGCTGAGAGTGACATTAAAGGAGTGAATGATGTTGCATGGAAGTTTCTAGAGATAAGCAAGGAAGGAAGAGACCCTTTCTAAAATGCTCAGCTCCCCATGGCTGAGAGGAGGCAAATATCAGCACTCTTAAAAAGCCAGGTTGCAGGTGTTGTGTTATTTCTAAGTATCAAAAAAGCCACAGGAAGATACTTGAAATTGAGAAGATAATAGATTTAAGGCTGTCTGGGGCTGTACCTGTGCTATGAAAAACATCAGGGCCTGGTTTATTCCTGGTTCCCTGTTTGTCCACACTTCATTTATGTAATTTTGCCATGCTTGGGTTTTTTTTGGACTGATGTTTCTTGTCCCTCTGAGGCAGAATTTGGGGGCACATTAACGCCAAGAAGAGCCTAAGTATTTTTGGGCTTATTACTCTCCAGGAATAGAAGAATGTGGGGGTGGGTTGATTGGTTAGGTTTGGTTTTTCCCCAAGGAATGATAGAAGTTGAGAAGAACAAAGCCTTGTCCAGTGAAGTCAGGGGGGTGGGGACTAAAGAAGAGTAAAAGCGGAGATAGCAAACTCTACACTCCTTTGAGTAAAGTTCATAATAAAACTCATTCTAAGGGAATAGAAATAATCACACAAATATAAAACAGTTAAACAAAAAAAAAAGGATTGCTCCATATATCTTTTGGTTAGGTATTTTTCATGACTTTGGGAGATTTTTCTTCCTTATAATGTAACTGGGGGTCCTAAAACACATGTGCTTCAGGCAGAAACTTATGTGTAAGAGCTCCTATCTCTGCATTACTTGTAATACATTTCAAAATGAATTGTTCCTGTTTTGTCCTCCGAACCAGTGCTTCAAAGGCAGCTGTGAGTTAACAAGGTGCTCTAAATGGAAAAGGTATTGCCTGCTCCCTTGCAGCCGGGGATTTCCATCTTCCTTTCTACCCCCCACGTGTATAGGTGCTGTAGGCAGACCAGACCTCTCTCAGGGCTCTCCCACATCTCTGCTGTTATTTATAAGGCCTGTTTTAGTGAGTATCTCAGCACCTGCTGAATTCGAGCAGTCTTCTTGCTGAACCTGAGCCATTCAGCTTAATTTTTGCACAAAAGAGAAGGTAGAACCAGAGGGGGAATGCAGCCAGCAGCCTGCACGATTCCTACAAGCTCCAGGGGCTTATTTTCTGTTCTGCTAGCCTGAGGCTTCCAAAACTTTTTTCACTAAAAGATTTTCTGGCTTGTGGAAATGACAGAAGGTCTCTGTTCGGTGCTGTGTGTATATTCTCACATTTTAGTACTTTCAGAGTTTTGCAGAACAGGTGGGATTTCTGTGCTAGAAGAAACAAGGCTATGAAAGAGGTGGCAGTGGCAAGACTGCAGAAATTACATATTTGTCTTTTTGCTGAGCAGCAGCAATAATCTCTTGCTGCCCCATGCTGAATGGCAGCTGATGGTGGGGCTTTACAATCCAGCACGTCCTTAGCTGAAAGGAAATTAGTTGCACAGGCTTGGAAATATTTTCTGTTGGTCTCTTGCTATTCATAAGGTGTAAACAACCATGCTCACCTTTGTCAGAGAGGATAAAAACAAGCAATGTGGTATTCAGGCAGTTTTGCCTGAAGAAAATCCTGCTCAGATTTTGTTGTGTAACAAAATATGCTTCCTATAAAAAGGTTCTATTTTCTGTTATTTTCCAGTCCTGTCTGCTCCCACACTCTTCCCCAGTCACAGTCCAGTACTGGGCAGTCAAAATAAAAGAAACCCCAGCAATTAATTTATTCATTGATAAGTTCTATTCCACACTTGCCAGAATTGATAATCAGGTCTGGCTAGACTTACTAGAAAAAAAAGTTTAAATTTTCGGGTGGAATGAAAATTAAGCATTCTACAGTGTAAAAAATGCCTGAAAAATTTAGGAAATGCTGAGATTGATGGAGTCTTTCTTAGGGAATGTACCAGCATTTCTGAAATCTTGTGAAGTCTTGCGAAAGTGCAATAAAGGCTTGGAAGGAGGACTGTGCCTTTTGATAAAGCTCAAATTGCAAACTGAAATTGTTGTTCCATTCTATGGAAATACATGACTGCCATGAATGAGTGTTTTGCAAAGGAAAAGGTGAAGTTGATTCAAAAAATAATTTGTAACTATATTTAGGGAGAAGTTTATGAGTATACAAAGGAAATGTGACGAATCAGAATAGAATAACAGCCTTACTTTTCTCCATTTTGCAGAACACAGTCATCTAATGTTTCATCCTTGTCAACTCTACTAAATTAAAAATGCATTTTTCTAATATTAGCACCTTGCAATTGTAGAAAGAGAAAACTGTAGCTTTGTTGGTACATAAATCGCCATCCTACTCTGATGGTATTTGAATAATGGTCTGGGTTACAGGAACCCAGCAGTTTCACAGCAAAAGGTTTCCCACCCAGGGAAGGGACACAGCTGTCCCTCCAGCAAACATTTGGTTATCCCATGGATCCCATTCCATGACTGCCAGCATTCCAAAGGAAACATATCTGTGTCCCACCCTTGGGAAGATCAGAGTTCTGCTGGCAATAAGCTTGTCCCTCAGTCCTGGGGGCAGTCTGGATGATCATTTAACTCGTGACTCAAACAGGGGCTCAGGTGGCAGAGAACACGTTTCTAACAGAGAATTTAAGCTGGTTCAATAACCTGAAAAAGAACATTTTCCCAGGGCTGGTTGTGTTAAAGTGCAGGGCAATAGTGTGTCAGAGTGCATTTCTTCAGGTCTGACCTGGGGCTGACCAGATTTCCCAGGAAAACAGAGGCCCCCGAAGCTGATGCTGTAACCCAACAGCACATTCCAGTCGCAGCTGCTTAGGAAGAGTTTCAGAATACAGAAGAAGCTGGGCCTGACTGGGGCTGGGATGGGGAGGGGGATAAGAAGGCAGTTCTTCTGTAGGGGCAGTGACAAATGAGCGAGGCTCCATCCTAAAGGCCATTTTCACTTTATCTTCTCCCCTGTGCTACGTATCTCCCTCCTAACATTATCATCATTTATCATACCTTTAAGATTCATCTCACTGGCACAAAGCTTTTGGATTGTGAACCTTGCGTCCGTAATTGATTCCTCAATGGGCCATCTGTGACTCCTTCCTTGATAAGATAGCTCAGAATTCAGAATTTCGTTCCTTGACTTTCATATTCATTTGTGTCACTTCCTAAAAGGGGTTTTGGACAATTTTTGCTAATTGATCTCTGTGGTGCCTTGGTTAATTTTACAGCTGTATGATGTGATTTTACTAAAGAATCAAGGGCTAGATATAGTCCTCTGCCTTAACTTGTGTATCAGATTGAAAACTGCACTCCACCTCTGTTCCTCCCAGCAGCCACTGCCATGACCCTCCTTAGTGTAAGACATGGCAAAAAGGCAGCGTGTGACCTTCCTTTAATGATCATTTTGGCAGTGTGTATCATTAGGAAGTATTTAATAACTTGGTATTAATTAACAAGTTCAGCCTTTCACTGCGTTGTCATTAATACCCAGAAATTTTGCATGAATTTACTGAATAATGTATCAAGTCCAATTTCACACACAAGGCAGGAAAGCTTATTTCATTCCTCCATAGAAAGAGTATCTTAAATTTCAATTTGTGTTCCATACATTGTGCTATTTGGAAGAGAATCAAATATTCTATTACAAACGACAGTACAAAACCATGTCCCTAAAATTGACTTTCCACAAACCCCAAATCTACAGTGGGTTTTGTTTATGGAGAAAGAAATGGAGACACAGAGCTCTAGCTGATTTTGTGGAGGGTTACTCTAGTTCTCTGCTCAGTGCACTCCAACTCTTTCTTAAAAAACCAAAAATCCACACCAAAATGTAGCGAGTGTATGTGATGTTAAAATATACATTTTCTCGCTGTCACACACAAGTGGCAGCTTCTGCCTTGCTCCTCACTCAGGGAGTATTTAATTGTGCAGCACCACAGCAAAATCTCATGTTATGAAGAGTTCAGTATCATATTTTCCAGTGATGGTACCAGTGCATCACAAAATAGTATCATAATTAAATACTGAGCTGTGTCAGCAGCATAAAAATGAATGAAGAGCACACTGCTGCAGAATGTCTTTATTTTGTGTTTATTACCTTACTAATTTATAAAACCAATGAAATTGTTATAGCTGTCTTTCTTAATACGTGAACTCACAAGGTGATTCTGTACTAACAACAGTAAATGCAAATAAATAGCAGGAATATAATAACTTAGTATGGGGAAATCAGCTTTTAAAGTCTGGGATGATTTATCTCCCCAATCTTAAATAAATAATTAAAGAGAAAACCTGACTATTTTTACTTTTGCATTTTATTTCTGCTAATTGGTGCACACATTAAATTGAACGTAGCGTATGGAGAAATGGATAATTACTCAAAGGCAATTAAAGATTCCGAAGGCTCTGTAGTGATTATGATTATTTTCTTTGGAAAACAAAACTGCCATTTATCTCTACTATATGCCATGTAATTAAGTCCATGTGCCATTATCTTTCTCTTACCATCCACTTCCAGCGGGAACTGGTTTTTCAAGTGTCTGGCAAGAGGGACTGTAATTGTATGCAGCGGGATACTCCTGTACAGAAGGAAGTTGTTTAGGTTTTGTTCGCTTTCCCAGCCTGTAGTTCCTGACTTTTGGCATGTCCTGCTTCATGCTGGACACGTGGCACAGTCACTTCTCTGTCTCCTGTGGCTGTCGTTTTCCAGACAACAAATATGAAGCCATAAAAGACAGGAATAAAGATGACTGGACGTTAGCTAAATTAAGGCTGCATTTCACAATTTATTGTGATCTTAATGTTGGTTGTATTTTATGTATTTATTACTCTAATGTCTGTCTTCCTGATTTAGGGCTTTCTGCTTATATATTTCTGAAGTGCCAGACATGGCCAGATAGCAATGATGTTAATAGAGAGCGTTTTTTTCTCTATTAAATGTACAATAGCATGAATGTTTAATGGCTAAAAACCAAGAAACTTCTCATCCTGAGTGTCTGTGCCACTATTGAAATAAAATGCAAGACTAATATCCTAAACCAGTTCCTAAATAGTTATGTGCTGCTTTGTTATATCTGTTAAGTACTGCTAAACCTCTGCAAAATAATTGCTTGCTAATTGTACCGGTGCCTGTACAATTAACCAGATTTCTGGATTAATTAACCAGATTTCTGGATTTCACAACGCCGTATTATGCAAATGGCATTTGATGCATGTAAAATTGTTTTGAAACAAAAACCGGCTGCCTAAGGCGGTTCAATATGAATACAGTGTTGGGTTTGTCTTTATTTGTTTAGGATTTTGACAGATTCTCCTCAAAGCACACACACCTCCATTTAACTCTTTGCCTGTTGCTTCACATCCAAGTTCAGCATTTGAAAATTGTTTATCGATGTGTATGCCAACCCTTTTGCAATTTAGGCACCTGTAGTTAAATAATGAAATCAATATGTAAACTCCTGAACAAAACCAAGCTCGGCCTCAGCAGAGAGTTGGTGGCTCCCTCCAGAATTTGCTGCTCCTGGTAATCATGATGTCCTTGTTTGAATGCCTGAAGTCAGTCACTTTATGTCCTGATTTAGAAATATGAAACGATGATTTGCCACAATGAAATTCTCAGAGAAACTGGATTAATCAGGGACTAAATAGACTACTACTGTAAAAGGAAATTGCATTTTTTTGGAACCACCTGAGGAGGAAACTTTAGCTGGCTTTATCAAAGACTCTTCTTCAATCAGCTTGAATATTCTTATCAGCAAAATGTAAGAAAAAATAATGACTCCTTCTGTTTTGATCTCTAGATTCAGGTCAGTCTTGTCTCAGTATTTGGTGGGAGAAAATATCCAAGCTTGAATGGCATGCATTATACAAATAACTGCATTTTAATAATGAGTTTAAATGGAACCTGAGAAAGAGTCTATCATTCCTAAATGAAGGTTGAGGAAGAATCAGAAAGAATATATAACTCTCCTTATAGTTATAATGGTTCTAATTTTGGTCTCTTCATCCTCAGTTAATCCGTTCTGTGATTAACCCCATATTATGCACAAAAGGCAGTGAAAGATGCACAGCCTGGGGAAGCAGTTCACATTGCTTGTCACACTGGCACGAGAAAATAGATTTCACCACTGATTGTGCCTGTATTAATTGTGATATCTGCTGAGGGGAGCCAGCAGGGCTCCTCTGGGGTAAAGGCAACCTCCTGCGCTCTTAATTACATCTGACTGCATGCTTGGGGTGGAGTGCTGCATCCTTGTGTTGCAATGCCAGAGTGGGAAAATATTCCTGAGTTTGCAAGCCCCACGGCATTCTTCATGTGGTCAGGAGCTGGGGCATGGCACAGAGGTGGCAGATCACAGGCAGAAAAGGGTTCCTGGAAAACTTGCTCCTCAAGGATGCCTCAGATCAAATGGTGGAGCTGGTTTGGGGCAAAAACCCCAGCAAATGGAGCTGTAGGTGTGGTGGCACATTCTGCTCGTGAGCCACAGGTTGGCCTGGTCTGTGGAAGGGACTAGAAAGGCAGCTCTCCCAATTTATTCAAAGGGAACGCTTTTTGAAGTTCTCAAAGGCTGTAAGAACGCTCGCTGCATCCGAAAGGACATGGAATAATCTTTGTAATGAATCAGAGAACAGGCTGCATATTTTGCCACTGCCTTTCCAAGGGGTAAAGGATGTTTCCAGTTGTGCAGGTGTGGTGCTATTCAGGTCACAGAGGTAGCTTCATACGTCTGTTCCAGGGAGAAGGTGATTGTGCAAAATTTTTGCATGAGTGATGGTGAAAGTTTGCCAGTGATTTATTATACAGTAAATGAAATCTTCCTGTAGTTACTTACAGGGGATAATACTCTGTTGTAGTAGTTGCTAAGACAGTGAGCAAGAACCTGCTACTGCAGCCTATGGGGATACAGACATAGTGGGGCAATGATCGTGTCAGGGCACACAACTGGACTGTGTGCTCCTAAAACTGAGCTGAAGAGCCTTTGTCTCGTTTGAAAGGCACTGCTGCACACAATGAAATCCATTTCTTTTTTGAGAACCCTCAGATGAAGGGAGACAACGTGCTACTGTGTTCAGTCTCTTCTATTCTGTTTGGTGAAAGGGCTGATGTATCTTACCTGATTCAGTCTTGATACGATGAAAGGAATCAGTCTTGCAAAACTTTGGTGTAGTCATGCTGAAAAATAACATTTTTCTGTTGACTGGTTATTTGCTATCCCTGATTCCTCATTAAATTCATGTAAAAAAAAAAAACACCTCCTTCTTTCCCACAATCAGCACTTTGTGCTCAGAGGCACATTTGGAAACAAACTGCTTCTTTCTGTTTCATAAATTATGGCAAACTGCCTGGATAGTGTGTATTGTTGGCTGCTCATTTTCGGAGTGCTGATAGAAGGGTATAGATCACTGATTTTTTGCTTATGCAGTCGAAAATAGGTGTAAAATGTACAGAATTGAGCAGTCTCTTCATAAGTAGAGGCAGATGGGCTTCTGTTTGCTTCTCCCCCTGCCTTGGAACAACGTAAAAGAAGAGCAATACTGAGAATTATAAACCTGTATGGGAAAGGGGAAATGTTCTCCTTCAGACTGGGCTGCCCTAATGTTTGCTGTAGACCAGGAATTACTTGAGCCCGTGTCTGGCTGCTCAAACAGCACTGGAACTGCCTCCAGTCTGGACTTAAATGTGCTCCAGTGCTTTTCCGCTGATAGTCTTAATTTGGGGTTATAAGGGTGTTCCCTCACTCTGTTTGTAATACAACTGCTATCGGGAAAAGAGGTAGAAGCTTTGGTTTGAAAGGACAGGAGCAGGTGGGAGTTCATGAAGCATCTCGAGTTTGTTCAGTGCGTTCAGATCCTTCACCTAAACCGAGCCCAAGTGTTGCAGCGGTGGAACAGGCTGCCTGCTCCTGCACTTTGGTAAAGGGGCAGCAGTAACAAAAGATGAGGGCAGCATTAAGAGGCTGAAAAGCTGGAAAATGTCCCATTGTTTAAACATTGGACTTAGCAAGTACATTTTCACATTAAAATTCGGTTGAGAAATGTTATCTTTCATCTGTTCCTGTATCTACAGGTGCTAGAGATTTTTTTATCCTAATCTCAAAATGAGTTTCCAAAAGGTACAGTAGCTCTAGTTGGCTCCCCCCTCCCATCTTTTGCTCTTTTGAATTTGCTTTCAAAAAGTACTTTTTCCCTTCCTTTTCCTCTTTTAAGATTTTCCAGGAACATTTCAGTAACTTATCCATGTGTGTAGTCAGACAAAGATTTACCCCACGTTCTTGCCTGCAACGATGCTCTAACAGTCACATTTACTCTTCATTCTTTGCAACATGCATGATGTGATTATATAATCCATGATGTGATTATATGTTGTTTTCAAAGGTGTGGCTGCATATGGGGAATGTATCAGCACAGATTATATGATGTTATTATTCTCCAAACAGGCAACAGCCCACCGAGTGTGACTTTAGCCCACATTTAATGTCACCCGTGGCAGAGAGAAAGCTTACCATGGTTGTCATTTTCTGGTGTTGGCAGCACAGAATATCTATTACTTATTTTCTTCTGCTCCTCTAATGACTAAAGCCATGAGGAGGGTAATTAATTACCATGGGAGGAAAAAACTGGTGTTTGTTATTTGGGGAAAGAAAATTCTGCAAGGCAAATAAGCAGTAACACTAGTTCTAAATATTAATTAAAACGGTTTTGTAGTGTATCCTTTCACGAGACCAGCTATTATTTGTTGGAATTCTGCAGTGACTTACAGTTCAAAGAGTTTTCTAAGCCTTGCTGGGGTATCAAGGTCTGACTTCAAGCTATCTTTGCTCTGTGAGGGCCGTGACAAAATTGTGGCTTTTTTTTAATTTTAATTTTTTTGTCCAAAGTGGAATGTGGATGAAAGTTTTTCCTTCATTTAGTCCTCAACCAACAGGTTTCGATTAGGACTTGGGCATGGATGGATTTGTGGGCATTCTGTGGGCCCTCTTTTACTGCATCTCACAAAGTTATACTTAGAAAAAACATTATTGGCTCATTTTCCCTTTATTTTTGTTTCATATTCATGAAAAGCCCACTGCTATTTTCTCTAAGTAGGAGAAGGTGTCTCCCAGTCCTGTGCTGTTTAGCATGAGGAAGCCAGAGGGCTGAATTAAAAAGAGAGATGAATTTGGAGAGATCACCTATGGGTTGAGGCAAAGAGACCACACTTGATGTTATTCCAGTCCCCTTACCCTTGAAAGATCCACCCATCTCATCTGCCTGCACTAAATGCTGGAGTGTGGGTAATTGTGCTCAGTCTTAACTGTTGGGTACTTTGGAATTGAATACATTTTTCACTAGAGAACACACCAATCTGTGTCTCTTTGAGTTTACCTTCCTGGAGTGTCCAGCCCAGTAAAAGTGTGTCAGCTCTGAAGGCAAAGACTTAGCACACAGAATCCAACTATTCCTTTGGATAGGAGGAAGCCAGTTATAAAACAAAGTTAATTTCCTCACTCTCCAGTGCTGAAATTTTTATTAAGTGTCATTTGACCTTTGCATTCCGTACATCAGAGATTTGCTTTCGTTTGACCAGAGCCATATATTAAAGACCTTTCTCTTTAAGGTATCGATAGACACATAAAATCAAAGGCCAGATTTGTCCCCTGGGAATGTCGTCTGTAGTAGATCCTCTATTACAGTATTTATTTGGCATTTCATAGATTTTAAGGGCAGGCAGGATCATGCTGATAATTAAGTCTGACTTCCTGCATTAGCTACACTAAGCACCTCATGCAATTAATTTATGCTGCAGGACCACAGTTTGCATTTAAAGCTACACATCCAGGTTTTTAAAAGACCCTGAACTTGATTTAGACGCTTTATGCAGCAGAAAATCCAAAGAGTCAGTAGGTTTGGGTAGTTGTTCCAGTGTGCATTATTACATTTGGCTTTAAAATGTGCAGGGTGTCATGAGTCTCCTTTGTTAGTTTGTCTTTTTCACTCCCAGATTAACAATCCCAATTCATTGGCACATTGAAACATACTCATTGGCTTCAAAGTTCAGTTTTAAAATTCTATGGTAGCTGTTTTGGAGGCTGTTATCTTGCAGTAAGACACAAATTGAAGCAAACTTAGTTTTCCTCCAGCAAACAAGTGAATTTTCACGTTTCTCAGGGGTTAAAAAGGTACACACAGTGTGTAAATATCTGTAGGATATCTTTCTTTTTCTTACTTCCATTTTCTTTCCAGGAATGGTTTGCTTTCCCACTCATTCTAATCTGGTTCTTGGGTTTTTTCCCCATTTTTCCAGGCTTGGAGGTGGGTACTCGAAAGCTGACAATTTCTCTGGTAGTTTAGTGCAAACTGGAAAAGAAAGAGTAAGAGGAGATACAGAGATTTGCAAAACACTTGTCTTGGTTACATCTGCTAAATACACAGCCTGGTTTTGCTTTGGAAAAGTGGGAAAGTCTCAAGTATAATTTCCTTTCATGGGTGTGATGCATTTGCAAATTGTTGGGTATTACCAATGTGTGGTGTCCCCTGCCTCTAATGAATCCCTTCTAGACATTTTGCATGTCAGCCTACAGGAGGAAAAAAGTCAGGAATAGCCTGTTAAAAAAGCAGTACTGATATAGTGGAATATTTAAAAAAACCCTAAACCACCAAACCCCTGAAATATAATGCAAGGGAAAGACATAATAGGGAGAAAATTGCAATTTGGAGATCATCACCCAGAATGTCAGAACTAGGGGTAATGATTAAGGCACAAGGTCAGCTCAGTTGCCATTGAGAGAAAGTTCATTCTGAATTCCACTCTAGGCTTTACTCAGGCAAAATTTTATTAGCTTTTTATTTGAGGGTTTTACTCATTATTACCAGCATTCCTTTGTTGTGGTAAGATTTAAGACAGGATTTAAAATCAAGTAAAATTTCAGGAGATGCTTTTCTTACTGGAAGGTTTTCATCCTGCAGCTGGTGAATTATTCTGAAGAAATGATGGGGATAAGCTATTAGAGCCACAGTTCCCTATTCATCACTGATGGTAACATTTCCAGTTAGTCTAATGCTGGCATAATTAAGCAAATCAGTGCTCTTGCCTTGTTATTAATCTGATAACCTGGGGACAAAACCACTCAAGGGAGACCTTGCCACAGTTGTCTGTGTTTGCCCTCTCTGAAACCTGTCAGTATCTGAGCAGTAACAGGACCCAAAGTGAGGTTTCCCTTTGTGGTCAGTGTGTCCGCTGGGTTCTGGTGCTCTGATGTTTCCTTGTGCATTTACATGTGTCATTTCTGCTGTTCTGTGGTCCTTTCTTCTTTTAATATTCAGCGACAGTTTTAGTAGTTATAGTAGTTTTTGTCTTAAATTACTTACTCACACTTTTTCTTGGAATTTGTCTACAGGTTAGTGGTTGACCTTTTCCCATATCAATTATACACTTCCATTTGGTTTTCTGACGTTCCATATCTATTTCTTCTTCCCATCTTTGATCTGTTACTATAAATCTCTCCGTAAGACCTCACGTTTGTCACCTTTTCATACCAAGCATCCTCATTCTGTTTCTTACAGTGGTATGAAGCTTTTTTTGAGCTTATTTTTTTTCTCTTTGTGCTCAAGATTGATTTCTGTTGTGTTTGTGCTGGGAGCCTGCAAGGCAATAAATAATTAGGAACAAAAGCCACTAAGCACCTGGGATTTCTGTGCCTGTCGTGAGTGAGGAACATACATGTGTGCATGACACAATAACCAAAATGGCATGTATTTGAGTGAATGATCAGTAACTGGGATTTTTCATCTCGATTCATCCAGCTTCACTTCCATTGTATCCAAGAGTTTCTCACACTCAAGTCTAATCTCAGCCCAAAAGCCTTATCAAGGAAACTCTCCTGCTGCCTCTTGTCAGAAAATTTGTCCCCATTTCCGGGCTGAGTTTAACCCTGAAGTTCTTGCAGTGGATCTGTTATTTAAAAAATCTTCAAAGCCCCAAATCTAGCCTAGAACCAAAGCAAATGCAGGGGGATAATCATCTCTGATTCTTCTTTGTTCTGAACTAAGTGTGCAACTCTTGTTTCTGGATCATCTCTTCCTGTGTGTTGTGCCTCTACCTGCAGAGCCAGGTACTGAAAGAATAGAAACAAACATTTTGTCCCTCATAAACTCTTGATTTGAGGAGTTTATATAAAGGGATCAATGGAATGACAGAGCTGTTCCATGTTCATTCTTATATGAACGCTCAGTGTCTAATTTGCAAGTTTCACCACAAAGATGAGTTAATTAAAAGCTACCAAGGCACGTTGGCCTGGATGCACAGTTCCAGAAATGTCTCTCTGCCCCGGCTTGTGCTCAGCATTTCATGACCTGCAAGTGCCTTTTCATTTCAGATGTGGTGTTAATGGGTATTATTTTCCCTGCTGTGTTTACACACTGCATTTTCATTTGCAGGACAGCAAAAAGGGCCTGAATTGAAAGATTTCAGAAAAAAAAAAAGTGCTTTGGGTTGCTTGCTTTTGTCTCCCCACTCCCACTTTATAATTAAGAAAAAAAAAGTAATTATCCCAAATCCTTCCGTTTGGAAATGCTGATGGGGTGCCCTTTGAAAGAGGTTTCACATCCCCTCACCTTGCAAGTGGCAGAGGTGTCATTGCACTGAACTCCCTGGCACAGATGCTTTCTGGAAGTTGTTACCATCCTGTGTCCAACCCACATGAGGCAGGACAGGAACACGAGGAAATCAGGGAAGTTCAGTGATAAATTACTTTAATTGAAACATTTATTTTACAACTTTTAATAAAGCACCGTGGCATTTTGGGCTCTGCCCAAAAGAGCAGAAGGCTCTTCCTGTCCAGTAAAGTCTCTTTCCACAGCCATTTTCAGCTAAAATTAGGAAGCACCTTACTGAGTATGAAATATTTATTGAGCCTGGTACAAAAAGTCACCACGAGGTTGAGGAGAGTGGAATGGTTTGGAGACACTCAGTCAGAAGGGAAGCTGAAAGAAGTAAGTGTGTATTCCTCTTGGAATATGGCATTTTATTTATCCAACAAGTTACCAGGTATATGGACTGGAAGTTTGACAGGCGTTTACAGACCAAGTACAGCTAGTTGATAGTTAAATCCCTGTGGTCTTTGGGGAAATGGCAAAGGGACACATTGCCAATCTAATGCTTGCAGACACGTTAGCCAAAATATTTCAAGTCTAGGAACAACACCCCCCTCCCAAATCCACAGAGAGATTTCTCCTATCACAATGGAACTTCTGGCTGCTTCATCTGAAACAATCCTTCCCTAAACTGAGTTCTTACTGAGAAAATTGAAGGCTCTGTGATTCTCCCTCATCCTCCTCCGTCTCAAAATTTATCTTTCCAGAACAGAAACTCACCAAGAGAAATGGCCAGGTGGATTAGGTGAGCAGGCAAATAGTTCAAACAGTGAATTTTAAATAGTCAGCTCCAGGAAATGGTTTGCAGACAATCACAAAGTGAAGCATTTTGCAAAACAAAGTCAAAGGTCAAATTCAGAAGCACATTTGTTTGCAGGGAGAGATTGTTCTTTCTCTAGTGACACTAAATGCTGAATTTAATTGCAGTGATAACTGGTGGAACACTGAGATAGCATGACTGGGGTTTAGTATCTGAAATATAATGAACATGTGATAGTTCTAAAATAATGAAATTCTTTAAAAAAAAAAAAAAGAAAAAAATTAAATAGGTAATAGCAATTGCAAATGTATTTCAAAATCATTAATTTCTCTTTTTCCCCATTAGTCAATTTTCGGTCTGTTCCTACTTACAGGATCCACAGGTAATTCACCCTCTGTGGTCAGAGCTTCAGTGCCAGGATTTGTAGAAGTAGAACCAGAGTTAGCAAAACTCTGTAGGGTTTAAATAATACACAGCAATACAGTGGGCTCCTTGCAGAGTGCAGGAGGCAGAAAAGAGTTCCAAAAGCACGAATTGATCTGGCTACTGTGTTCAATTATTTCAGTCTTCCACTGTGTACAGAGAGCTGGACACCCTGTGCCCAGGAGGAAGAAAATCTTATTATATACCTGACAGCTGTGAATAAACACGTGTTTTCCCAGTATATCAAAGCCAGGTCATAACAAAACTCTTAAGCTCTCTTAAACATCTCTGCAACATTTACAATCTGACTACTCTTTGTTATTCTTTGCCTTTACTTCATTACCCACCCAACTTCACCTTTCCACTGGCATTGGTAAATGGCCACACAGTTTGGCTTTTCCACTGGAGAATTATGGTCTTAACACACTCTAAAGCTTTTGGTTTGCCCAACCCATGTAATTCTTTGGTTCCACCTTTAATTGTGACACAGCTCACACATTTGAGGACGGGAAATATGGTTATTTGAGTCCAAAATGAACAAATTGTTACAGTTTACAGCGTCAGGTTTGGTGTCACAAAGCAAAACCAGACATTTTAAAGTATTTTCACTGCTCTTGTCAGCCTCTAGGTCAATGGCACGTAAGTATTTCTCAGTGTAGAATGTTTATTCAACAATAACTATAATGGCTGAAATCCTGAATCACTGAACAAATATCATTAATGATTCTTTTTAGCGGAAGGGCTTTTCATGACTTCTCTGGTTGTGCTCTTTTTCGTTATTGTGAGCGTGATTCACTTTTCTGAGCATTCATTCCCCTGAATAAACACCCAGGACAGTTGTGGTGGTGCCGTGCTAGGTCTTGAACAAAGAGTTTTTAGCTGAAGAAGGATCTCGGTGCTTTCATTCCCATTTGTGAGGAATTTAGAACCGATGGTACCTCTTGCTGGCAGATGAAATACTATGCAAAGGCTTTAATCCCCCTCCCTCCTTGAATCTCAGAAATTTAAGGGTTGTTTAAGCAGAAATCAAAGTGCATTAAGGTCTGGGAGCGAATAGTTAAGACCAAGGGCAGTCTAACGTATTTACCCCCATCCTTAGTTCCTGATGTGATCCTTTTGAGCTTTGTCAGTGCAATCATGGGCAGGGATGAAAGAACATGGAAGGGACATCTAATCCCTTCCCTTGCCCAACCCCTGTCCAGCTCCTGCTAGACATGTATCTAATGCCAGAGATGCCATGCCTCCCCAGGCAATCTCTTCCAGTGGGCTTCATTACCCCATCATTACAGATTTATCATCCCCTGAATCTCTTTCAATGCAGCTTGGGCTCGTCACTATTTGCCTGATTGCCTTGGACACAGGGAATTTTGCAGCAGTTTCCTACCACTTGAAAGCTGCAGTGCTGTCCTCTCATGATGGACAAAACCTCTCTGTCAAGCCATGTTTCTTTCCTCTTGTTCCTGCTCTCCAGCTGGCCCCCATCTTTGATACAGTGGAGATTATTTTGCTGTATGTTTTGTGTTTATACCTCCAGGTATATTTTTTTTGACACTGTTGATTCATGTCTACTTCAAACCTTCAGGCCTTTCCTGCAAGACTGCTACCTAGTCAGTGATTACTTGTTTAGAATATGCACAGCTTCTTTTTTTCTGTTTAAGTGTAGAAACTAGTGTTTATTTTAATATTTGGCCGAGCTTTATTTTCAGTTTTTCAAGATCATTCCCTCACTTACTGAAAGCAGCCCATTTATGGTGTGTGCTGGATAGTTTTTTGTGACTTCAGTAAGGATACTCTTAGTGGGTCATAAGTGCAAGATGACTACATAACACATCCTTTCATTTTTACATTGAAGGACAGTTTCTAATCAAGATTTCACTCTTCCTGTAGATTTTATCTGACATGCACTTAGATTGTGAGATTGTTCTGGGAGGAAAACCTTACTAAAGAAAAGATACATGAGAGAGATCTAATAGTTCTGTATGAGCTCTTTTGGGGAAGGAAGTGAAAGTGATTTGAAATGGTTTGACAAACTGATGTTAGCTGTTGCTTAGTCTTATGTCCTCCAAGGTGATTATGAATCACTTACATGATATATTCCAGTATTTTTGCAGGGAGTAGAGACTACTGTGCCAGAAATCAAACCCAGGGAGAGAGCAGGAAAGAAAAAACAAAAAGAAAGAAAGCAAGCCAGCCCTGCCTGCCTTTTACCATATCAGGGAGTTAAATCAAACCTCAGAAAGGTTGAACAAATACCAGGGACCGCTGTCTGTAACTTTCTCCATAATCTTCTCCTGCTCCCCTGAGGCTTCAGCTGTACAGAGGAAAGATTATTGAGGGATTCAGGAACCAAAGCTCCAACCTGGAGAGCTACAAAACCTTAGAGGAAGAAAGCCCAGGGTGTCAGTGTGGTCAGCAGTGCAGGGATGTTTGTCCTTCAGCATCAGAAGCCAACACTTACTTTTTCCTTGTAGTAACTCAATGATAATTACTTAGTGTCACTATTGGTATAACTGTAGTTGGTTCTCATGTGGTGTCTTCATTTCAAACTTAGCCTTAATAAATAATCTTCAACTAAAACCTGTTAATATACATATCTAGTGATCTAAAATTTATCTTTCCCCTCTCCTTTTCAATTTTTTAAGTATGGGTGTACTGAAACTCTCTGTTTCTGATGCAGTTGTGGAGCAGAACAAAGGGATGAGCCAGTGCTGTCCAATTAAGCAGTGCTTATATCTGCTTCCCACCCCAAGCCTTTTCTGCAGTGCTTATATCTGCTTCCCACCCCAAGCCTTTTCTGCAGTGCTTATATCTGCTTCCCACCCCAAGCCTTTTCTGCTCTACCCCACTGCTTTCATGCCTGGAGAGTTTTCTTCCAGCCTGCCTTCCAATTTAAGCATAGCTGGTAGCATCACATATTTTTATTTTTTTTTAATCTTATGGGAGCATATGACTCATAAATAACCTAAAAGAAGTATCTTCTTTAACAAGCTGCCATATAATTTCTTCCAAATGGAAGTAAAGCCCAATTGAGCTTGCAATGAAATTCCCTTTGTTGGCACAAGATGCAAAAGTGTGCCCGTAACTGTGTACAGGGCAGGAGGGTGTGACAGCCAATTCCTGGCCAGCTGCAGAGGTCATTTGTCATTGCTGCAGGAGAGGCTGAGTTTTAATTCATTTATCAATTAATAAAATACTCTCTACCTGATACGTAATGCCTCATAAAATTAACTCCAAACTCATATGCGTAGGACATGCTGTATTTCTCTTTTTAATAGAAAAAGTTAAGAACTTGTCTGCTGTTGTGGTATGGAGGTGAGCAGTTGCTGACACTGCAAATCTGCTAAATTAGGGTTTTTTCCCTCATCCCAACCCTCTCCCCAGTCTGTTCTCAGTTCATGCTTTGTTTCTCACGTTCCCAGAAGGATCACTGAAAAGAGTGTTGCACTTCATTTCAACAGGGCAACCCTTTTCACTGTGCTTCCCCAAAATTAACACTTAAATTAGCCCTAAATCAACACTAGAATTTTGCATACTTGCATATGCATAGCTGTGTAATGTAAAACTTGACCCCCATGCTATTGCAAGCTGGTAATACCAAGAAATATTATTTTCTATCTATACCAAATATTTATCTCTATTTGTTGACAAGATTGAAAGGGTTTTCTAAATTGCTTAGGTAATTTCTCCCCAGTAAAGACTGAGATACAAGAATTTGAGCCACGAAGGAAATAGGGAGGAGAGACATACCTAATTCAATAAACTAGGATGCAATTCCATTCTGATAATTTTATATTATATCTAATAGAAATAATGTGTGCATTATTTGTATTCTATAAGTTGTGTGTAGCTGCTAAATTTGGACTGGATTCATTTTAAGAATAAATGATTGCAGTCTGCATTTTTTATTCTGTCATTGCATATATAGGTATAAAAGGTAGGCATTTTTGGATTTACAATTCAGTGGAAGGCAACAAGTAAAGTCACACATGAAAACGATGTCCAAAATGCCCTGAAAGAATATTCTGTTAACCAACACAGCTCTAAGGAAGTGTGAGAAGCAGCTTACAGGGTATTGATAAATGTGACAATCATCCTCAAGACTTGACAACCATTAGGAGGCTTTCAGTGTTGCTTGAAGTGATTCTGCAGTAAAGATACCTTAGGGTGGATCATTCAGAATTAAAATTTTAAAAATACATTGTCATGCTTTGCTTATTTAATATCTGCCAGAACAGAAGGTATAATTTTAAAGTTTGAAAGGCGAATCTGTGCATATTTCTACTCGGTAATTTTTACACCTTAAACTCAATTTTTAGAGGTGTGTTCGATGCCCTATTGTTTAAAAAAATGCTCAGAAAAACCTTCTAAACCGCAGCTTATAAAGATGCCTAAATAGTAAATAAATGCATGCAATTAAGGGAAGTTTTGGCTTGAAATTTATCAATCTGTCAAAATCCAAACATATCATGGGATGATCTAGAATTTGAATGAGATTTTTCAGATGGAGCCGAGGGATTTCCCTTCGGGGAAGATTCCCAATCCCTGGCCCTGTGTCTTGGGGGTGGTTGTAAAGTGTAGATTTCCAGGCTCATGATTTCCCCCCTTTCTCATTGCCCAGTGTCTTCCAGCTCCTTCCCATAAAGGCTGGGTAGAGACAGAAGCTATTTTTCAAAATTGTTTAGTTGTGATTTCTTTTTCCCCTGAATGATGGAGAATTTAAAATGTGTGCAATTCTTATGAAGACTGATTTGTTGTGCTTTGCTGTCCCCGCCTTCACAATTGTGAGGCCACTGAAGTTCAAACATTTGGCATAGACAGCATGAGGATCTGTCATCCAAGCAGGGAATGGCTGTGGCAGGAGGCAACAAAGCTGCTTTAATTTTTAGATTACACAAAAAGGGCCACATTGCACAAACTACACCAGGCTTTTCTCTGGGGGGTGTTGAAAGTCTAACTGCACTGGAGAAAATTGCACAGCAATTCAGTGACTCAAAGGACAGTAAGTGGTCCTGGAGGTCTTGAAAAGCTTTAATTGATATGTTTTTAGTGCACTATCTGCTTGGAAATTGTTTTTAAAATGACAGTTAATATCATGTTATGGTCTGGTAAATATTCTTCTTTGTAAAAACTCCCAAATGCAAAAATGCAGCTCTCCACTGAGGAAGGGATTTTATTCCAATGAGAAAGGATTATGCTAATTCTCTTTGCGGTCTGCTTCCCCAACCCATTGTGTCAAAGACCCTGGTAAAACCTATATAAAAATCTCTCCAAGAATCCTCACACTTATTATTATTCTTCAAGTACCTGTACCAAAGCTTCTCATATGGCAGGGGATGCACGTGAAGTCCCGAGTTTAATGAATCCCAACCCTTATGCACTTAAGCAGTGCCTCAGTCCCTGCAGCCTCCACTGGCTGGTCAGTGCATGAGAATAATCCCTTGGAGCTTATTCTCACCTCAGGGTAGTGCACATGGCTCTGTGAAAATGAAGATCATTTTAATGGTTGGTTACATTACGCATCTGGCTAAGAAAAATAACAGCCTACAGTTGCTCTGCTTAAATATGGCATTGGGAATAAAAAGTATTTCTAAAGAACTGCCAGTTGGGTGATCTCAAAGTGTTTGACAGCAGAGAAGGTTTGTCAATCCCCTTTCATCCATGGGTGGGCTGATAAGGAGACATCTGAACAGACCTGAGGGACCAACAGCGTGAGAACCATTGAGCTTGGTCCTGCCAAAATGTTGTTTGGAAGCACAAATGAAATTTGGGTATCATTTTAGGAGCCTGTTGGGCAGTTGAAGTACAGACAGAAGTTGTAAGGGGGTCTCGTGGAAGGAGTAAATGTCTTTATGCTGAAAAAGGACCTGGATTTCTTCAGGGGTGAGTGCCTTTCTGGAAAATGCATTGGTCAGGGGCTGATTATGCTTTAATTAGGTGCTCTTTGGAAATGGGAGATCAAATTGGGTGATCAAGTGAACTTTCCTGCCCCTAAGCTGCATGAAAATGAAATTTGAATGAGTAACTGATAGAAACAATAGGATTAAGCTTGATTATATTTGTTTTTTTCTTTTGTTCTTCCTTAAGCTGAAATAAACCCCAGAAAACCTTGGAGGAAAGCCAAAGTAAGCCACATTTTCTGTGTAGAAAAAGAGGTATTTGCAGCACTGGTATCACATGAGACATTGCAGCTGCACAGTGTATTTTTCTTGCTAACGCATCACTACGTTCAGTATATTTCTTTCCTCAGCTGTGCCAAGTATTGCTTCATCCTCTTGGTGATGTTTTCCATCCTGTTTTAAACACAGTGCCAGTTTTTCTAATACCTTATTGATCTTTTCGTGTCTGAGCTATCATTAGCAAGATAGCTGATAAAGGTAGCAATAGTTGAAGAAGTGTCTATTCTATTCGCAGCCTCAGAAAAAGGAAACGTAAATGCTTGAGGGGAACTTGTTTCACGAGTCAAAGCACATCAATGTCTAGGCACGTGGAGTGTCAGGATTTAAAAATACAGAGGTGATAACTAAAAAAAGAGTAACTGTAACAGAGGGGTAGAAGAAAGGAAAAGACATTATTTTGCTGCCTTACTTGTATCTTTCCACTACTCTGTTAGATTTCAAAGTTGGAAAGGCATGTCAACTGTAATTTATTTTTTTTTATGTCAGTAAAACCACTTTTAAAAGTTTCTAAATATATGTGTCTGTTTGGGTTTGCTTTAGAAGGTGATGCTGAGCTAGGAGAATTGTCACAGAAGGTTTGTACCTGTACTGTGCTGCTCTGATAACCCAGGAAATCCTTCCCTGCTGAGAAACTGGACCTTTTAGCATGATTGTCCTTTGATGTGCTCCTTAATATTTCATATTACAATAATCCCCACTGGCAGAAGATCAGTATCTCCAAAGGCCTCTCATGTTACTAAAATGGCACAGGATGGCAGAAAATGAGTTTTATTTGGTAAAAGACAAAAAAATGATGGCTCGCTCAGAGCCATTCCGTGGGTTCTGATGTAATCAGTGATCTGAGTATTTACCCTGGAGTGCCCTTGCCTGCAACTGGGGAGACTTGTTATTCCTCACTCTCCTAAATATTAGTGGTGGCCTAACATTTGCTTGGGTTGAAAGGGTATTTGTGGTGCTCTAACATTTTCCTGTCTCTGATGGGAATAGGAGAGCCTGCTTGCCTCCAGCTGTCCACGTAATGGCATTAAGCAAGTTCAACTCACAGATGTATTTGATACTGCCAGGAAAGAGATTGTCTTAGGAGTGGCAAACTAATTTGATTTGTTTTACAAATAAATGAGGGCTAGTATAAGTTATAAAAAATTAGAAACCTAGAAGATTTCTGCCTAACCCAGTGTTCACTGAAATGAGTAGAAGTAAGGCAGGGAACAGAAAGAAATCAGAATTAATTTTACTGATGCTCATAAAATGCACGTATGGATTTGCTCCAACTCTGCATACATTGTGATAAACTGTGTGTAAGAGACTGGTAAAGAGGAAGATGGCAAGAGATTAGAGGAAGGAGGACGTTTGCATTGGAAGGACACCTGAATCCAGCTTGTTTAGCATGGCATAATAAAGGGATGAAAGCTTTTTTACACCAAAGAATGTAAATAAAAGGAAGAAAAGCTATTTAGTTTGAAAGCAAAATGTGAGCACAACGTAAAAAATTCGTATGAAGCAGCCATGATTCATTTAAGATAGGAAATTAGAAGAAAGTAAAGAAACCCCCCAAGTCTTTATTCCCATTTCCTCACACAGTGGTGAGGGACAGTCTGCTGTCAGACATCATTTAGGGTTTTGCATAAACCTCTGAACGGACCGAATTCCTTCCTCAGCACCGAGGAAAGGAAAGGAGCTGAAACAAAACACAGAGATGCTGCTTTTAAAGAACAACCTGGGAAAATCCCCCTTGGTTTCCAGCCAATTAGCGATTCTGGTGGGTTTGCTTTTTGAAAACATTTGGAAATGGTTGTGCTTAAAGCAGCACAGACAACTGTTTTGCATGACCTGCTGTCGTCACCTGCCTGAATACTGCATGTGCTTTAGATTGTGTTTGCAAGGGAAAGCTAAGGAGGAGCTGAAATGGAGCCACATGATGGATGTGCTAAATTATAAGAAGAGGTTTGCACATACTGTTTCCTTAGAGATCTTAATAAGTGAAATGCACTCCCTACCATGGGACTAAAATGCTGGCAAGAGGAGAGCACAGGGAGGAGTGTTAAAAGCTGTCAGGGCCATGAGGACACCCCTCTGGGGGCACCAGTTCCCAGACCAGCCCCACCTGGAGGCTCCATCTGGGTTTGGGTCCTTGCCTGGGCACAGAGGGAGCAGCAAGGGCAGGGAGGGTGAGAAGGAAGAGGCTGCCAAGGCACGGCTGAGCTCAAATCCTGCAGGGTCAAGGCTCAGGACAGGCTTAGCTGCAGCCCAACTGGGACAAGGACCTTTGCTGAGGGGGGTGTGTGAGTGGGGTGGAACTGGTCTGGGTGGGTAAGGGTTACTGCTGCCTTTGGGACTTGCACAAACTTACCCCAGAGCTCCTCTATTTGCAGCACAGAGGCCTTTCTGAATGGCAGCATTAAAATCTAATTGATATCCCAGCAGTTCACACTCCCTACATCAGAGCCTACTGTGCTAATTAAAATAAAACCATGACTCCAAGGTGCTTGCAGCCTACATCAATGAAGTTGGTGACCAATGGGTAAGATGGTGTTGACTGTGCCACTTGGACTGAAAAGACCCTCTCTTACCCTGGCACGGGTTAATGGCAGCCCCAGAACTGGGCACTAGGCTTTTAACCTCTTATTTCTGAGGCTCTCCTCTCACTGAGGTTTCCACTGAGTCTTGCCCTCTCTGAGATGTGGGAGAAGGGCAGTTCTTGGGCAGCATCTGCAGGCTCTGCTCTGCCAGTGACATAAATCATTCCCATTCCCCTCCAGTAGTTAAAGGAATTTTTTCTGTTCCTGAAAAGCCCTAATTGATTTTTTTTTAACCTCTCCACATTAGAGAGTTAATTTCTGTACAAATAGAAGTCTCCCAGTCATAGATCCTTCAGGCAGCAGAAGTTTGTGGCTACCTCAGCATCAACTTGTTATCATGGTTAGTTATTAGTGTGAATCTGGCACGCCTGAAACATCTTTGCACATCATTTTAATTATGAAATAGGAGAAGATTTTATTAAAAAGTAGGATTTCTGTTCAGCCACACTTCTATAAATGTCTTCACGAATGAATTCAACATGACTAGCTTTTTCCACTCAATAGGTTGAGTTTTAAAATCATCTGTACGTCATTGGTTTCAACTATTCCTTTTGTCCCAGCGTCTGAAAGAAATACTTTATAGTTTGAACAATGTGAAAGTTTGGGGTTTTTTCAGAGAACAATGAGATAGCTGAAGAAACCTGGTGCAAACTGGGGCAGGTGAAGGAACACTATGTGCTTGCCTACTGTTCAGACTTTGTGTGTATTGGAGAGGAAGCTCAAGCTTAGGTCATGTTAAATGGCAATTTCTTTGTTGCCAACTTACTCTGAAGCTCTGGGCATGAAGGGGTCACATCTGCTGTGGCTCCAGTGAAGTCAATAGGTATCTGTTTTGTACCAGCTGCAACCAGAGCTGGAGAATTTCAGTTAAATTTCATTGATTCTGCCCTTTTTCTTGCTCAGAGTGAGTGGTGTTTGTTGCAATTGAAGTCATATACTACAGTGATGGGTGGCTTAAGGCATGATTTGTGTATAATCTAGCATTCAGAAGAGAGCAGAGGCTACACTTGGGTTTAGAACTGACTTACCCATTGTGTTTAGAATGGCAAGAATAAATCTGTCACTATCTAATTGCTTCCTATATATGTGCCAGGATTTTTCTGACTTTGGATCTCATAGCACATCCCTGCTTCCACAAATAGAAATAATTTGCTTAAGCACATTCTTTCTGAATACTTTATTATTCAGCTCACTGTCTGTGTTGGTTTTCATGAAGTCTTAATCAGGTATATCAGTCTCTCTCTAGACTGCCTTTTTGCTATTCCATATTTGTGCTTGTGTTACGTGTTGAGGGTTTTTTGTGGGTTCTTTTTTACCTCCCACAAGACTCCAGAGATATTTCCTAGTTAAGGGTTTAATTCTTTAACTTTCAGGATTTCTCGGGTGTTATTTCTGTGCGAAAGAAATACAGGTTGCTGTGTCATACATGCCATGATGCAGCAGTGATGAGCACAGCCATTGGCAAACTGTATCCGTGCTCCACAGTGTGGAGTAAAGGATGTGGGTTGGGTTCACTTTTGAAGGATACAGGTTATAATTCCATCACAACTTTCCAGAGCCAAGAAAAGCACAGGAAGATACTCTGAGTGAAGCAAAAGGTGCATCCCAAAAACATATCTCCTTGCTAATCTTGTTCCTGTCGCCACTGTTGAAATTAATGCAAAGATATGCAAGACTAAAATCTCTGAGCTACTGTGTAAGACTGTTCTTTCAAACAGTCTTAGTGGTTAGGACAGGAAATTTAGGAGTCTGATGAAATGGTACATGTGATGCTTAGAGACATTTATTGGTGAGCTTGACAGTGCTGGGTTAATGGTTGGACTCAGTGATCTTAAAGGTCTTTTCCAACCTTAATGATTCCCTGATTCTACAGTTCAGTGTGGTCCTCAAGCGGATCATACTTGGGAAAAAGCTTGAAAATGCTTGCATGCAACACAGAGAAACAATAATAAAGCAGAGAGTGAAGGGAGGTGGGGGCAGAGAGTTAAAAAAAAAACAGGGAATAACCTAAGAGACGGAGTAAGGAAATGAAGGAGGCAGAACGGAGATTTCCAGTCAAACTCCCAACTTTGATGAGCAGACTAAATGTTTTGGGACATCTGATTTTGGCCTGTAACTTGTGGAATTCCTCTTGTTCTCATGAAAAAGTAACACAGCCATGCTAAGAGTCTGTGGCAAAGATCCTTTATTTAGATGGTCTGCAGGTGCCCAGGTATTGACAGTGGAAGTTTAAGGCATTAATTCAGAAATGTTCAGCCACTGAAGAGAATTGCCTTGTAATGTGGTTTTGTGCTGCCATTGATTAACAGCAGTTTATTAGTTTTCTGGGGGGAATTGAGCACACACTCAGGCTGTGGGTCCATCAACCACCAGCTCTTTGGTCAGGCTGATCGATACTCTCTTTGTGCTTCTTTGTGCTCCTCTGTCTGTAGTCGCCTCCTGGTTTTGCCCTCCTCTCATTCATGGATTGGGAATGTTTTGTAATCGGTTCCATGCGATAAAGATCTAGTTTATGTTTGGGACTGGTGTTTGCTTATCCACACTGCAAATATTTGTGTGTGCCACGGTAACAGAACGAACCTGGCAATGGTAACAATAACAATATGCACAGGTCTAGAGAGAGGTCAGATGTATTAAATCTGGCGGGGGTTGCCTCTCGGTTTCATGCTGTATGTATGACCAAGCCCATCTGTTCAAAATGCAGCTAATGTATAGTGCTGTACTCCTTTTTTGAAACCAAGGCCCAAGCTGGCAACTTCCAAACTGCTGCTTCATAATAAGGTGTCATATTATCCTCCTCCAGCTATTTCACACCTCTAGCTATTCCCTTCAGGCAGCTTCTAAAATGAAATTAGTGTGGGGCTCAGTAAAGATTCTGCACAGGAAAGAAGCAATGAAAAATGTTTGGAGGAATGTTAACCAGCACTTTACACCTTCATTCCCCGAGGGAATGGAGTGATCACATACAGTATACATTAATACCAAATCAACACAAATCATCCATAATGGCCTGGGCATCATGTTGAGAAGAAGAATGGCAAATACATAACATACAGGAAATTATAATAAACTATCATAATGTGGGCAAAACTGAATCTGTTAACTGAGACAGTCGTTTTCACAGACTCCAGTGAGCTGCACTCCTCACCAAGGTAAATGTCCTGATTTCCAGAGTCAACTCTTCAGGGCTTGTTATAAGATGTTGCAAGATTTCCTGTAATCCTAAAAATAGTGCCCAGACCATCTCCAAGCACCCCCAAACCCTTCTCCCCAGGGCTGCTCTCACAATGAGTGCATCTCTCAATGTGTGGCTCATGTCTGGGGTTGCCCTGACCCAGATGCACCTTTTTCAACATAGGAGATATTTTGTCTCTCACCTAATCAAAAGGCATTAAGAGGGAATGGAGGTTTTCAAATTTTATATTGTTCCTATAGAAATTGCATTCTGAATACTTAATGGTATTTGGTTTTGGGTCAGAATCGAAACATGCTTAGGAAAGCAACATGCAAGTTTAAAAAATCTGGCTATTTCTAAGAAAAAAACAAAACAAAACACTAACCCTGCCACCTCCCAAACAAAACAAAAACAACCCACAAAACATTCCTGACAAACACTGACTTTCACATTTTCAAACCAACTGCAATGAGCTCGTAGGTCACGGGAATTCCTTTATTATTCCTTAAGAGCCCTTGTAGTCCTACGGTCATAACATTAGGGTTGGGGCTTTTTGAACTGATCTCCTTTCAGCAGTCCTGTAAATCTTATCAGGTGGTGTTGGAAGCCTAATTCATTAGTCAAAAGAGCAAAGTGGATTTTGTTTATTTAGCTATTAAGCTCAGGTTCGTTTGTTTAGAAGGCTTAAACCCACAGGGGGGAAAACTGTAAAATAGCAGGTGGGGATTTGGCCTCGTGACTCCCATTGACTTCAATAGGAGCCGTGCAGCCAGAGCCACAAATCCCACTTTAAATACACACTGGGCAGAGATTAGGCTTAATCTGGCCAATGAACCTCAGACCATAAAAATGTCAAGCCTTTGAAAAGTTTTGAGATAATATACTTGTAGGAAATCAGACAAAGGTATGATGTTGATGCAGACTATTTCCTCGTGACAAAAATGGCTTTTTAGTGTTACCCTTTAAAGCTTCCATTGCACGGGGCTGGTGGCTGGGTGGGTTTTCTAATCTCCTTTTCACAGCTGTCACCTGCAAATAGACACACAACTCTGCCCTGTGTTTCTCCTGGTGACAAGCTGCAGCTACACTGCTGATCACAGCAGGTATGACAAGTAAGCAGCGTGTTCATAGCCACATCTTACATCTTCAGGAAGAGGATTATGCAAGCCCTTGCCTTCAATTATGCTGCTTTTTTTTATATGTCAGAGTTTTGGGAGAGTCAGCAAGAAAATTAGAAGAATGAGGGTATTTAATATGGAAAAAGAAAAGTGAGATTGTGTCCATTTCTAGACCCATTAGTCTGCTTGACCAGCCTTTCCACTCCTGTACATTAATAATGATGTAAAATATGCTGTTTAATGGGGAAAATAATCCAGGCAATTAAAATAATTAGATGGAAAACTTTCAGGCAAAGTGCAAGACATTTAAGATATTTTTCAGGGCATTTGAATATTTACTTCTGCAGTTTTTATGCTGATACCTAAACTAATCCAGATCACCTTCCTTCACTGACCAAAGATTTGCACTTCCAGTGCTACCTTCATTGTAGAGCCCTTAAAATAAATCTGATAAATCTGATTTATTTCTCCTAAGAGAATAGTTACAGCTCCTTGGTCACTTGTGCTTTGATGAAATTCCTCTCCAGGGACAGCAAGTCACTGTGGGCTCTGTGTGGACACACCTGAAACCCGAGTGTACTCAGGCAAGGAGCAAAGAGTTGAGAGGTTTGGATCATTTTTATGTGAGCTGTTGCTTGCTGGACACATTTTAAATAGAGAAAGGACCAAGTTCACTTAAAAGCTGTGTTTTCAGACAGTGTGAGAAACTGAGTTAAGGTGGACAATTGCCACCCTCTAGCAGTAAAGCTGTTCTACCTTCACCTTGAATGGAGGGAACCTCAGCAAGGATCCTCTCGGATCCTTCATCATAAGGAAAATTTGGAATATAACTTAAAAATTGCACCAGCAGAAGTTACAGAATTGTGGCCTTTTACTGAACAAATTAATATAAAATCCTAGACTTCTCCAGTAAAGAATATCACCCTGAATGTGCATCTTCACTGTAGCAAACAAGCCCCTCATTCCAACTGTATAAATATATAATGTCTGGCATAAAAAGTGTTCTCAATATACATCCAGACTTTATAACACTCAGTTCTATCATCTTGCATTTACCAGCACATCAAACACTTGCGGTTGCTTCCTTATATAATTACTTTGGATGCCTCTATATGAACAAATGGTGTCTGGGAATAAGAGTCATGTATAGAATTCTGGAAGGAGAATCTCCCTGACAGTCCAATCTGAAAGTTTGGAGTGTAATGCCTTGGTAAAGACTTTAATACAAAGAAAAGATAGTGAAGCAAAGGAATTTCTGATTGCTAATGAATAATGTGCTTAGGCTATGCTTGACTTTCAAATGTATACTCGAGACACCATTTAAAGATGACATTCAAAAGTGCATTTGCATTCAAAGTGAAACCCATTTCGGTTTTCCCAAGTCCTGCACTGTGGTACACGTCGCTGTGCACTTGGCAGGCTTCGGTCACTGCAATTTGACTCTTGTCTGCTGCAGTGACTGCCTGTGCCTTTCATCCCTGTCAAGTGGAGCCCCTCTGCATTCCCTCCCTTACTGGGAACACTGTCCTTGTTTACAGTTGCAGGAAAATAGGCACAAAGTCTGTCCAGAAAAAAATGAGCTTTATTTCAGAAACAGCAGCAGTCACCCATTCCTGGTCGATCCTCATCTCACCATAGAAACTAGTTCAGATATTTATTGGAAGTAATAACACTTCCAGACTTTTGGCCTCCTCAGGAATGTTTGTTTCTCTCTCAAGTTTAACACCATTACTGGACCCTAAGACACAGTTTGTCTTATGCCATCAATAATTAAAACAGCAGAAAAATAGACTGAACAACTGCCATGAAACATTTATTAAGATTATTTCTTTGTGGCTCTCTAAGAAAATCCAGTCTCTGGATTTTTGAGTTTTCTTAATTTATTAGAGAAGATTATGGTGGAGGAGCAACTAGTGGTGCTCTCCTTGCAGGGCTGATGAGAAGAATGGTGTGAAGGTGAAGGAATGAGCTCTTGGTGGGTTTTGTGGTCACTGATGGGGTTCCCCTCATCTTGCTAAAGTGGTTCCAATCCCTCAGACTATGAGATCATAATTCTATAGGGGTTTTGGGGGGGTGATTTTTAACACCATTGGGAGATTTCTTCAGGAAAAGGAAATGTATCCTTACTTCTCATGCAGCAGCAGAGCTTTAGGGTAAATTAGGTTAGTTTAGAACCAAGGTGTTAGAACCTCGATACTTCTGTTACTGACATGTTATGCATAACAGCACCCCATAACAGCATTAAAGAATAGATAGGCTAAAAAATGCTGTGCTGGGAGCTTTGCTGTTTGTTTTAGTTACTAGCATGTGCTTCCAACTTTAGTTTTTCACACAACTGTTTCTAAGTTTGGTGCTGAGCAGTCTATTTGTTGCAACTGGCTTTTGACTCCTAAAAGTTATATCCCAGTTTGCTTTTGTTTTCTGTTTCAAAGACTGTCTTGCACACCCGCAGAATGAAAGCAGCAACAGTCCCGTTTCCCCCCTCTAAACCTTTCCTTTCATGAAACTGAAATGCACCCTTTCCCTACAGAGCTGACAGGTGGTTTTAGAGACTTAAAGGGAGCATCCCCTTCATGAGACTTCGGAGGTATTGGGTGCTCTCCTGAATTCCAGCCTTAGAAGGTCACTGGCTCGTGTTTCTGAGGCACAGTTTTTGTTCCAGAGCTTGAATTATAATTTAGTTGCTTTCTAAACCTTTGCCCTACGAAAGCCATGAAATCCCTGACAGCTACAAAGCAGGATTTTTCCAGATCATACGCTGCTCTTCCTCCATGCCTGTGATCAAACCAGGAAATTTTGGCTTAATTGGCAGTCCTCTTGCAAGCCCTGGGACTCTTCTTTAGCAGCAGAGGTAAAAGGTTCAGTGCAGCTTTAATGCTCCTTCATCAATCCTCATTTGGTGAGTATTCAGGAGACATTCCCTTTTTTTTTTGATGGTTGAACGGCTCTAGAACAAACATCTGGTTCAAACAAATCCAGTTTTCACTTTGTCATCAGTTTACAATCAATTAGAGACAGGCTTTTACCCTTTTCAGTCCCCAGTGTCCTTTTTGGGTTTTATTTCATTATCAAAGAACCTTTTTTTTTTTCCTCCTTTTTTTTTTTTTTAGATTCCCTCTATGAAGAGATGGAAATGAGTATTGATGTGATTAAGGATGCCAATAAGCTTTAACACAAGTTCTTCAGAAGTGAAAGACTCGTGGCTGCTGTAGATAAGAAACTCCAAAGAAACACGGTGTCTCATTTATCCTTAGCCCTGCATAGACCATTTTAATGCTAAACTTAGGGATTCTTCTTTCCTGTAAAGACTAGAATCGGCTCAATCTGCCTTCAGATATGGTTTTCCCTTTCACTTACTCTTTTGGTTTCACAATATCCTAGTTTTTAGGTTTCTCTCCTGCATATGAGGCATTTCATTTAGCCAGCAGTGTGTTTTGACTGCAGCCTCCTCTTCTTCCCAGGCAGCATGTGTGTGAGCAGGAGCAAAACCCAGGCGCCTTCAGCAGAAAGGAAAGTCAAGTCATCATGCGAAGGAAAGGAGTAGGAATACAGGCTGGGACTAATTCGTGGACACGGAACAGATTAGAGTCTGCCAAAAGGCCTGTACCTTGGCTTCAGTGAACAACCATTCACATGGAAAAGAGAGGGATTCAAGTTTTCTGTCTAGATGTGTATTTGCTTTGCAGCTGAGTCTTGCATCTAAAAAGAAACAATTAAAAATTTATGGCTAAGGCTGAGAAATCCTGAAGTGCACCCATATTTCTGTTTTCCAAAAAATGAAAATATATCGGGCTGTTGATGTGTCAGTAAAAAGTAATGAGGAAATAACTTCATCAAAGTGATTGATCATCTGTCAGTCATTAAAGACCGGGAGGAATTCAGTAACTCATGAAGACTTATTTCTTACTATTCTCCTGAAATATGATTTCAAAGCTTGTGTTTTCTGAGGACAGGAAGTCACTGATTTCTTCTCAGTATTTAAGCCTACTGTGCTGTAATGAATTCCTCTTTAACCATAAGACTCAGATAGGATCAACAAATGCAGTGGTTTAGAGTATTGAATATAGTTAGTGTAAAAAAAGGAGGATAACCTGGATATGTCAGTAATTTTTTTCAGTGTTTTTTAATTTAACCACCAATTCTGCCTGGAAGGGGCCAGAGTGTGTTTTCAGACTGTAAATAGGGCACAGTCAAGGCAAGGGTAAAAAGACAAAGAAATTTTTACTCTCCTATTTTATGTGAAGCAGTTTGAGCAGTCTTGTGAGATATTACACTTTAGGCAGAATAAATGAATTAATATAACATCCACTGCTATCTAGGCAGGTAGACAACATCAAACGCATAAATAAGATCATATATCAGCATGAATTAGCTTATTCACCTTCAGTTCCATCAGCAGTGGTCAGATCCAACACACACACAGTGCAACAAAAGCAGTGCTGATGTGTGTTGGTTCTGCTGCTGTCCCTGTAAGGCGGGCAGCATTTAATGAATACAGTAAATCAAGAGAAAGAAAAGATTTGTTTGATTATTTCAATAAATAGCTGCGGTCTATTCAAATGTGGATGTATGAATATATTGAGAAACCTCTGAATAATGCAAATGAGGCTCAAAACTTCAAAAAGTTTACCATTTCCATAGCAGCTGGACATGAGAGTCAGCCCTGATCACTTGCATTTGCAGCAACAAAGAGATGGGCACTTATTCTCAGACAGTTATTTCTGTACTGAAGATGTGATGGAAAAATGAGTTTCTTCAGGATTCTAAATGTGGTGGAAGCTCAGGGCTTACATGTTCTGCTTCAGCCTAAATGTTGAGAAGAAAAAGCTTTTCCTCCGTGGAGTCTGACCCTAAACATACTGACTTTGGGAGGGGATTTTTAAAAGGTGTGTAGTCAGCTTTGCTTTTGTTCCTTTAGGAGATATTGGGACACCTGAATACCCTGAAGTGTGTGGTGCAAATTCTGGGTACTGCCAGACTGCTTTGGCTTGTCTGGGAGTTCTTACTGTGAGATGAGGGGCTGGATACCTGGGGGGCAACTGCTTTGGGCTTTTGAGACCTTACCAAAATTAAGACCTTGCTCTTCTGCCATCTCTCTGCTTGCTGGACTGAATAGTAGATCACAGAGTTTCCAGTGGTGGTGCAGTGAAGGAAAAGAATATGCACTAATTTGGCATTGAAATACAAGGGCTGCAGAGCTCAGAAGATAAAAATAATTAGTGTTAAAGGTTTTGATTGTTTGCTTATTTGCTCTTCTCTTCGTTTTTCCAGTAAGTCACGGCATTTGTCAAAAGGTTTTGTGGCTTTGCACTGCCTCGGGGTGTCCTGCTGGCAAGCCCAGTGCTTGGAACTGCCCTACCCCAGAGCAGTGGAATCCCTCCTTCCACTCGTTTTATCCTGATTTCATGTTGCCCCAGCAAAGTGTGTGGCTCGGATAGATAAACAGATGAAAGAGGAGCTCCTGTTTGCAGTTTCATCTTTTCTATCCAGCTGATTCAGCTGGTGCAGAGGGGAGAGAGCAGGGTAGGAGCCAGCAAGGCTGAGCCTAAAGAGTGCATCCTTGAGCCAGCTGCTCTTTTAGAAGGCACAGGATGACTGCTGTGAGCAGACATCACAGCCTGACTTTGGCATAGTAATCGTTTGCCAAAGGGTTGGTGTTCTGAGCAGTTCTGAACGTGTTCCTTTAAAAACAAGGCAGGACCTTTGCAATGAAATGCACTTCAGGGCACAATAATGTTAAAGCTTCATCAGTGTTATCTGACAAGCACTATCATTATGGGAACAAAGTGCCCTGTGTTTCAGAGTAATGTTTTATATGGGCAGTGGTGGAGCCCTATCTCATTTCTCCAGTCTCCAGACAGTGGCTATGATAAATGAACTGTAGCCATCCTAAATTCATCATTATTATAGTGTCCTGATGTAAATAAAACCTTGTAAGGACCACGAGTCTCTCTATAGGTGTCCTCCTACTGGTTTTTGGTTTTGTTTTTTTTCCACTGGCAGTGCCAGTGTATTGAAAACACTGAGGAAACCATAACTTGGTTTTTGGATGCCACCCTTTCTTGATAAAAAACTAGAGTGATCAAATCTGAATGAAACTGTGTCGTAACTGTATTTTACAGAAGGATTTTATCTACATCTCCAGCAAAGTTCAATCAGGCTAGAATCATACAGAACACCGAAAGTGGTACTTATAGACATGGTGTATCACATTTTTCTGCTTTACATTAAAAATAAAAAAGGCTGTAACTTGTGAGAAGTTCAAGGGAATCTTGGGCTTAGATTTTGGAGGGAATAACAATAATCATTTCCTCTACTAGGTTGACTTTTTGCCATAAAATGTCAGTTGTTTGAAGCCGCTCACAAGCTGTAGCCTGAGAACAAGTCCTGAGGCTACGAATTAATAAGCAGATGGTACAAGTAGCTCTCTGAAAACTGAGGGATACATTCCAGTGCCCCCATTTAATTCACGAGGTTTTGCCATTAACTTCACCGAGGGCAGGACTTAGTTCTGGCTGTTCTTATTCCAAGCAAAGTTGCCCTGAACTGTTAAGATTTTATTTTGGTTAATGTTTTTTTTTTGCTACTTTTGCAGGCAGTTTCTTTTTCTTTTTTTGAGCAGCAGACTCTGTCAACACTTAAGAAGGCAGGACTTGGCTTAGTTTAATGTCAAGTTAATGTTGACTCCTGCCAGTGTTGCTGTGTCATGACTGCAGAACTTTGCAGAAGTTCTATATGGGTTGAGCAGGCAGCACATGGTGATGCATGACCTGTGCACATCTTCCTTTAGGATTCCCCTTTCCTTAGGAAGCAATGAAAAAGGTCCTCAACACCTGGAGTCTTTGGCAGAGAGCTGCTTACTGTTCGGTCTCTGATCGGAAAATATTCAAATGAAAATTATTGAGATTCATTTCTATTTTATTTGGTAGTTGTAGACAGTAGATTATAGATTTTTCCATGTTTTTTCAGTGGATCATTTGAATTCTTTACAGACCGTAGAGGATGGGTGAGAGCAACACAAGTATGAGGTTTTTAAATTAAAAGTTTTTTGCATATTTCTGCATATCACTGAATTACTCAGGGGAAAGGAAGCATAAAAGCGTCAGAGAAGAAAAGCCTGAAATGATTATTTTATTTAATTAAAGTGAATACACATAAGGAATAAAGATATTACTGCAGACATGATTAATATCTGACTATACCTATCTACTATTATCTGTAGTGCCACACTCCTCCCCACACTGCCTGCTGGTATTTTGAAATGATATCTGAAACCAAACCTATCTGTCCTGTCTCCAAAGGCATAGGAATTGTATTTCTGGACCTCAGAGTCCTGACCACTGTGTGTGAGGTCCCAGTTGCATCCACAGGGGGCTTTTCTCCACCCTCATCAAACAAATGTTAAGAATGATTTCTGTTTGTGGCATTTTCATCCTTACAGCAGTTGTAGTCAGAACCTGCTTCCTAGTGGTGGGGTTTTTTGAGCTAAATAACAAGTATTTTAGATCATGTCAAGACAATTTACTTAACTCAGAGCAGCGTCAGGGTGTTACACATAACATACCTTCAACAGGTATATATTAGCTGTGCATTCTGCACAGTTGCTCTCTGTCTCTGGGAAACCTGAAACCACAACCCAAGGTGTGAAACAGTTTTCCTTCCATTGTGCAGGTGGATCCTAAAGTGTTTCTCCACCTCTCCTGAAGGAAAGGGGAGGGTAATCCCATCACAGTTTAGGGAATGGGTATCTGTATCTCACTTGAAAAGCACAGAAATGTAGAACTACAGGGTATTTTTCCAGCTTCTTGATTTGAGAACTGACTAGCTTCTAATGTATGTAAATTAATTCTTTGTTAAAAGGAAAATTTCAAATCCAATAACAATAACTTCAGTGGAAATGAAGGAGTGGTTTGCTCCCTTGAACCTCTGGGGGAATTTGCCCAAATTAATTTTCTTAAGAAACATCATAAATCCAGAGAAAGAAAAAAAAAAAAAACACATTTAGATAAATGAAAGTCTGTCAGAGGCCACAGTGCTAGTGTTGAATTGGACAATTAATTATGTATTTTGTGCACATCATAAATAGTGAGCAGCTTAAAGGATGATGGCTCAATAATACAGCAAGAAAGAAATCAGACAGAGGGAATCTTTTATCCCTCCTTTTCCCCTGTGACCCAAGCTTCACCCAGTGTCATTGTGATGATGTGATGAAAGGCTCAGAGTGCTGAGACACCCAAACTAGCTGCCTGTGCTGACAGCCATCGCTTCCCACCATCAGGAAAATCAAATCACTGGATGTGGTAGAAGAGAGAAATGCAGGGCTAGCTCTTTAAGCTTATTAAGTCTCAGCATGCACAGCTTCATGCCCAAGCTGGCTGTCCCATAATATCAATACGACAAAGCAATGTGTCTGTAGGAGCACTTTGATCTCCTGATATCAAAGAAGGGCGATTCACACTGCTCTTGTCCACAGTATTTAGGTAGGCAAGGCTCAGAACTCACTTGGAAAGCAGAGCCTTACTCACATATGTCTGCCAGAAAGGGGCTGAAACAGCTGCAGGGCTGGCTACACCTTCCCTTTCCCCCGCTGTATTTCTGTGTGGTTGATGCTTTCCTTTGTCCTTTCCTCAGCCTCAGGCTTCATTTGGGTGTTATCCTCCAGAGGATGTCTGTTCTGTCTTTTGCCTGCATAGATCTAACTGTGAGAGCCCAAAAGGAGCAGGCTGTGTCAATGTGCAGCTGTGCCAGGGGAGCTCTGCACTGCCCTGGAAAATGTCAATTTAACCTGGGGGCAGGAACCTCAGTTGCACTTTTGGCCGTGGACTGGACCTGTCTGAGGGCTGCAGGGTGGTACGAACTGAGTGGCTGAGCCAGGGAGTCTTCAGCTCTGATTTCTGACAGCCTTCCTCCTTAAACTGAAGTGGTGTTCATTTGAGCAGTAGGAACAAAGTATATGGTTGGAAAGCCTTAACTGGTATAAATGAAGTTTGGTGTTCTTGGATGGTAAGTGGAGCAAGCCTGAGTTCATTAGCATCCCACACAGATGCCTATTTCTTAGTCTGGCTCTCCCTACAAAATCACTCCTGGAAGCACAGTCATGTTTTAATAATCCTTTTTCTGTTGCAATTCTGGACTTTTTTCCTTTTTTTTTCTTGACAAAATTTGGCCTGGTTTCTTCAGAAAAGAAAAACTTTGGAGCTAAAGTTGGAGCATTGTTGTTTAATGGGAACAAAGCTTGTAAAGTTTCTGCTCTCTCTGACTTTGTGCTTGGTTTTATCTTATAATGCTCGAAACCAAAAGATGCACAGGGTAGACATCCCGATCATCACCTCCTTCACGAGTTTCATAAATGCCTACAGGGAAGTTTCCACCCTCCAGCATTAGTTCAGCTGAAAAGGAGAGCAGCACATCTGTTAAGGATAAGGCAAATATTTGAGGAAATGGAAGTGCCATTGGGTTTGGAGGAAAGAAAAGGTAATAACACAGCTAGATTTACCTTGCCATCTGGAGCCTTGCAGGATCTTAAAAGCTGTCTATCAAAGGACAGCAAGGGGAGGTAAATTTCAGCTCAGAGGTTTAAAACTTGTGTTTAGCAGCAAATTGTTTGGACTCCTCAAGAGCTCCTTAAAAATGCTTGGCTTTCCTGTGGTTTTGCCATTTTCTTATGTTTGAAAGCAGTGGAGCTTCTTCACGTGACACTGTCATAGGTGTGACAGCACAATGGAGTGAAACTGCAGCCATTGGTGGAACATCTGAGGTGGTTTTATGATCTGGTGGCAACCAGAGGGAGAGCCATGTGAGATCGCTCACTTCAGCCCCAGGGAAGGTCACCCAACAGCAGGCAGGACTCTTTTGCTCCTGTGTTATGTCCATCTCTCTCTCTCCTTGGACTGCCTCCCCTATAATAAAATGCCAACACACTTCTTTTTGGTTTTCTCTTACCAAATAGTTAGAGGGGGTAGCAGGTAAATATGTGACTTTTCACTTATAGTAGTAGCTGGACAGAGGCTGATTAGGAATATGAGCCACAATTAGAGTGTGCTTCAGCACAGACCCAAAACCCCCCTATATTATTAGGACCGTAGACGTGTTCCTCAGTAGAAACCAGGGGCAGGTTTGTTTTCCAAGCTGGGCTCGTGTGTCACCTCTGAATTTGTGTGGTTGTTGCAGCAGCTGCTTGGGTGGGAACCAGGAGCACACTCTGGCTGCCCTTGGGATGTTCAGCAGGGGCCTGACTCGTATCCATCACGGTGTCCTTCATGCCCAGGTCTCCCTTCTGAGTCACCATCACTCATGGTCCAGGATGGAGCCAGGAAGCAGCCAGAGCCAGGAGAGTGCTCTGCTTCCCCCAGTGTGGATGCAGCCAGTGTTATCCATGAAACCCAGAATCTGGCAGAGGGGCTGAGTCACAGATGGTTTCCCTTCTGGCCAAGCCCACGTTGCTGTGCTAGCCAGGCATTGGTGGCGTGTCAGATGTCACTCCTGCTCTGTGTGAGCCTTGTGTGGGGTTTCTCCAAGGCTGCTGACAGGTACTTAAGGGAGCTGTCACAGGGCTTGGCAAAGCCTGGTGCAGCAGAATAGGTGAAAGTCTGTTTTGAAGGTGTCACAGTGAGCATAAGGGCAAGTGGGAAAGCGAGATGGCAGAGAACAGTGGCAGCTGCATCAGACTGTCACTGGGGGAGAGATGAAACTCGGTGGATTTTTTGAGATCACAGGCATTTTGGAAAGTTATGGATGATGACAATTTATCGTAGAGGCTGGGTTTTCCTGGGAGATAGGGGTGGGGTGAATATTTGAGTACCTTGTGGGTTATGATAAAACATGTAAGATTTCACGTAAAACCTGTTCTTGGAGGTTTTGGAAACATATCTGGAGCAGCTTTGGGTGTGTTAACTTAATCTACATTCGTAAATGGAGAAGGCTGGGGCATTTGCCTGAGCAGTGCCCTGTGGTTACACATTGTGTTTAATTGATATTGTCACAAAATTCTTCAATTTCAGAAGAAATAGAACAGGTGTCATATGGGCATTTCCTGCCTGGCTCTTCCAAAGGGGTTTTCTTCCTAAAGTCAAAGGGTTTTAATGAGTTCTTACCTATTCAGTGCACAAAGAAACCTTAATTTCTCTGAACTGGATTCTCAAACCACTTTTCCCCCCAGTGTAAGTGGTATAAGGCAGCTGACACATGTGCCAGGTGTATTCCTTGCAGTCATAATTTTCCTTTTTAAAATTCAAAGCTGATTTTTGAAAAGAGAGATTTGTTTTTCTCCATTTTGAACATTTTGAAAAGCGATTTTTTTTTTCTTTTAACAGAGGATCAGTTTGCTTTAAAAAGTCACCTTTTTTTAATCTCATCAACATCATTATCACCAATACTATCTAGTAACCAAGCCTTGTCAATCCATATCAATCCATAGTCAATGACATTTCACTCAGTTTGAAAAAAATACTATTTTCACTTTTCTTGTGGGAACTCTCAGAAATACTTTACAGGAAGGGAAGGAAAAGGAAGGGGAAGGGAGAATCATTCTCTGTTTTCCATGTTACCTAATTACAACCATAAAAAAAATCAGGAGAGAGGGGGAAATAAGATATTTAATGCCTTTCTCATTTTCAGAAATCAAAATGAAACAATTTCTTCATTTTTCAGAATCCTGTAATAATGGAACAATCAATGCATTCATGAAAATGCTCTGCTTTTGCTGATGTTATTTTCTACCTGAAAATGTAAAAATATACACTGGGGTGGCTAAGACCACCCCTCTCCCCCCCCCTCCAGTCTGATAAATCACATTTCCAACCAAAAAAATAGCAGTTTTGTTTCTGTTTGTTGTTCCGTTGTTGTTACTATAAAGCAACAGTGTTACCCTGGAAAGCTAAATACATAAACACATGGAAACAATTGGGAGGAATTCAGAATTAGCATCTATCTTAATAGTGCAATAGAATGCCCAGATCTGATGCTGGAGTACCATTCTGAAGAGCATACTTTTATTCACAGGCCTTAAATGAGTGTGTTAATGGCCTTACCCTGAGTAAGAGCCTGGCAGGAACTGCACCATCTCTTTTCTAGGGAAACTTTTTCTCCATTGGTACTTCTGAAACAGAAAAAAATTCTATTCTGCCAAAATTATTCTCCTTTTTAACAAATCTACTAATATCTCCTCTGTCTTGCCTCCTATCTTGCAGGAGGTCATAAAATATTTTGTCAGTGATTCATGAGAAATACATATTGTAAGTCGCCTCATTTCCGACTGTTAATTTCCCTGTCTGTGTGGAGGTGGGAGCACATTATTCCATGCACTGAAATCAGGAGCAGCTTCCTGCCATTTAATATGTCCATTACAAAGTGTCGCCGTGGAAGCAATAATGGATGAATGTTGAAAAGTGCAGGAGTTTGGTGTGGTTAATTACAGAAGATGAGGTAATAACTCACAATTCGTCCGTGCCACCCAGAGAAAGTCGACTGGCTGGAGCAAACCTCTTGGAAATGTTCTGGGAAGCCACTTCTATTTAACACACCTGGATCCAGGGTTTGTAACCTTCCCATGGGTTCATCTTCCTTCTTCTCCACTCTTCAAACAGACATCTCTGTCTACACGAACATCCAGTTCATGATGGCAGGGACAGTGGCTGGCAAAATTACCCTCAGGATGTCAGCGATGCTGTGTTAAACAAGAGGGGCAGGTGAAGGTGAGGCTTGGGATTGTACAGGGAAAGGGTGGGGCCACCTGAAGGTTGGGGATCTTTTGGTGTGTGGAGCTGAAGGCTGGAATATTTTCTGGAAAAGGCTGTCTCTGTAATGGGCTCCTCATCTTGCTTTTCTCAGCATCACCAGCAGCCTGAGCTTTCAGGCTGAACTGCTGCACATGCAGATGATGCTTTTGAGCTGAAGTTTTTGGCTGGAAATCTGTCCTGAATCCTTCCTGAACGAGCTGGAGTTGGTTTGGCCAGTAGGCCATCTGCCTGTACTGAATGCTCCAGGCTGGCAGCAGAAAGGATCAGTACTGGAAAAGCACTGTTTTATAAAACCTGGAGGAAAGTTTGGCAGGATTGCACATAGGAGTCACAGGAGAGAGCAGAACCGAAACCAGACTTCTGACATTTAAACCTGCTGTCCCTCCACCCCTTTGGTGTGTTGTCTCACTGATCTTCTGGGCTGTATTTTGACAGGCCTGCCATTAGAAGAAAAGAGTTAAAAATGACAGGCTTGTCAGAGTTTCTGATACCTTCCTGTCAGGTGTCTCAGGCTGTTTTTTCTTATTGCAGTTCAAGTCTGTCCAGCTCTTGGAAGCACATCTATGAATAACCTCTTGGTTTCTCCTTCCTTTTGGATTTAACATTCTATTCCACAAATCTGTGTTCAGTTTTTCTCTTAATCCAGTAGTTTCCTCTTGTAAAAATATTCTAACTTCCCCCTGATATATCCCTTACCATAGAAATCGAAGCTTGGTTTTCCACAGGTCTCTTGGTCCTCCTCAGTCCTATTCCCTAAAACACTTTCGGGACTTGTTGTCCCCTCTGCTCCTGCAATTTGGCCCTTCAGGAAACTGTGCCTCTTCCTTGAACCCATGTTAACTTGTTGAAAGAGCATGAGGCAGGAGAAATCTATGGATTTTAAACTTGCTAACCACTGAGTTGATCCATCTTCTTCAAAAATGAAGATGTGGAAGGACTTTGCTCACCCCAGCAGGTCTCCCCGTGTCCCTGGTGATCCCGAGGCCAGTGTGAGGAGCACAGAGAGCAATGGACACGGGCTCAGGCTCCCCCTTCGACCACTATGGCCAGGTACAGAGTGGAAAATGAATGCAAACAAATATTCACTTGGTGGATGAGATGTGCAAGGAATGAAAGAAGGTCAGAGTGGGGTTTGACCTATTTAATTTATGCATCATAATAGACTTTTACAGAAGCTTCTGTAGCTCTCCTTCCAGCCCTGCAATTCCCCTGGCATGAGCATTCAGAAGGCTTACTCTCACTTAATCAAATTTGGAACTGATATGTAGGGGTTTGCCTCACATAGCAGTAAGTGATTGACTCAAGATAAAGTCCAGAGGGAGACTAATGGAGTTTAAAGTGTGCATTTCGTAAGTTACCTCATCTTTGTTTCCCAGAAGCATTTCTTGCTTATCTATATTGACTTGGAAGTTTATCCACCTTCGATATGTTCTTCCACCTTTTGCTGTCTTCTGACCTGTTTTTGTTTTCTCTCTGCTTCTGGAAGTTCACACACCAAGCTGAAAACATTTCTTTAAATTGCATATAATCTTGTTTTTCCTACCATCCCAAGGTCCCTTTGCCATACCAGAATACGCTTCCTTAGCACTCCCTGTCTGGATCTGCAGTCCATTAAACTTCCCCATAAGCTTCAGTCACATTTCACTGCGCCTTTGAATAAGGAAGTGTGTGAGGGATTAGTTTCCCCCTTGGTACGTCCCTTATTTACACTTTTGGTTCTTTTAGGGCTTTGTTTTACTGCAGGAAGTTTGCTCTGATTTGGAAGTGAATATTGCAGAACAACAGCCTGTTACCCTGGGTGAAAGGCAGCTATCAACCAAAAAGTTCCTCCACAGATTTGCTCATAAGAACAAGTGAGTATGTTTATATAAATAATAACTGCAGATATTTAAAGGTAATAAAAAATAGAAATAATAATATAAAAATAAATAATTTATTTAAAAAAGAACCCTTTTACATCTCATCCCTACCCACTTTTCTCCTGCCCTCAGGTCAGATAGTGCAGTGGCTTTTGTTCACATTGCTCTAAGCTAGTCGTTCCCAGTGCAATGCAGCTGTGTTCTTCCTGCAGCCCAAGCTTTTCTGGGACTTGTGCAAGGCCCTTGTATCCCAAAAATACTTTGATTTGTGCCTTTTGATGTAAAATGCCTGAAATAAAGTGAAGGTTATCTGACTCCTTCAGAGAAGTTGTCTCCCTCAACAGCCTGGTAGGGAGAGGCATTGCTTACCTAACAGGACCTGAGGCCACGTGTGGGGTTGTTGCTGCCATTAGAAGACTATCTAGGATTTTCCTTTCCTTTGCTTTCCCATTAAAAATGGAGCTGCTCATTCAGCCTCTCAGCTATGCCCAGAAAAAAAGATCCAAAATTCATTGGAGAGGAATCTGTTTGTTCAGCACCCAAAGAGAAGCTGGGAATGAGCCTCTATCCTTTGTGGAAGGTCAAGGGTTCAGAACACAGCAGTGAACCAAGGAGAGAAGTTCTTCGAGAGTGAAGCTGAGCTTTATTCAAGCTCAGGAGATTGTTGGAGTGATCCTTCCCAGTTCATCTCTGCCCCAACCCCAAATGTGGTTGCTAATTGTTCATATTATTTGGGATTGGATTAATGATGTTCTAAACCCAAGGTGTGACAGCATTGTACTGTAGTCATCATAAAGAGTGAGTGTACAAATTGACATTAAGGAAATCTGCACGAGACTGTTTTTCTTAACTTTATTGAGGAAAGGGCATAAAACCAGGCTATACGTGGATTTAGGTCCTGCCACTTTATGATGCAGTGAAAGGATACAGGGAAAGGATGTTTAATTCTTTCACTGACTAATAAAGCCATGTGGATTTCTTAGTTAGTTTACTTGCCTTCTAAGGTAGTATCAAGAATGATAAGATTCTTATTTTAACTCAGCGATTTATTAAAGGCTTTGGAAATACTAATGAGTTCTGAGTCACAAAGAGCTGACATTTGCTTTTGTGCAATGTTCTCTCACAATCCACGGTGATGCAGAATGCAGACTTTGGTAATTACAGAGGGTAGCTTTCCTTACACCCCTTAATGAATAGCAGCTTCCTGGAGCTTCTGCAGCCTCAGTGGTGAAGCATTTAAATCTTGGCCACCTCGGACTAAAATGTATTGTAAGTTTGCCTCTCAATTAAAAGGGCCTGTGTGATCCTTTTGCTGTTAGAGCTTAACTGGAGTTAGGCAAGAGCATCCAAAGGTGAATAATGATTTTTATTATTTTTCAGTGCAATAAAACAGGGGAAAAGAAACCTCACAAACTAAAGATCTCCCTCAAAACCCAAACCAACCCCCAAAACTAGAGTACTAAAGCAATATTTTATGGTTCATAGACATCAGAGACCAGTATCGATTTCTCTGTCATTCCATGCAGAGGGATGATCCAAGAGGAGAATATTTTTATATAGAAGGAATGGCCAGAAAGTGGGAAACAAAAAGAGCTTTCCAAGAGCACACAGCACCTCAGCATTGCATCCTCAGAGAAGGAAAATTTCCCAAATCTCACCATGCCCACTGGTGATAGCATTCCTTATGTTACTCAGTCTCTACGTGACCAGTTGCTATGTTATTTAGCACAAAATTTTCTGCGTTTTCTGTAAAATATTCCACCCACATCTATTTTGGTCCCCTTTTTTGTGGGAAATCTGGAGGGTGTACCTGTCATGCTGCAGTTTGAAACTACCAAAATACTGGGCAGAACGAACATTGTACATGTGCAGCAAATATCAAAGGAAAGAAAGAGAAAAAGAGCATGCTTATGCACACTGATGTATTTCATGGTGTTTGCTTTGGAGGGAACTGCCTTCTGAATAATCCTTTGTTGTAACCAAAAAAACTGCAGCAATGCGAAATAAATCTGCTTTTATCTCATTTCTTTCTCTTTTTTTTCCTATAGTCCTTATGAATTCCGCTATAAAAAAAGAGCTGGAAGACTAAAAATTAAGATCTACATGAAGAAGCAAGATGTCACCCTTTAACACTCTTTTCCAAGGTGTTCCTTTCATCTCATTCCTCGGCCTTGAGTCTGCTTTTAATAATGAAACTCAGGAACATCCCAGAGGTCAGTGAAGTTCTGTCAGGGTAATGGCAAGGCAAGCCCTCAGCTCCCTAGTGAAGAGTCACCAATCCCCAGCTTACATTTTCTAATTTGAGGATTAAACAGAACACGCCTGTGTTTAAAATCAATATGCAGAGAGCTGGGATGTCTATTAATTATTTACTACTTCTCTGAACTTACATAGTTAAAACTAATTTTAATGAGTCAGACCTTAGTTAACTTAGACTTCAAGAGCCTAAATTTTATCTGTGATGTTCCCTGGGTGTTCTCAGATTTATGCATGTATTTATATTCCCTTTGACTAAATCCAATTTGGGCAAGAGTCTCATTGATATGAGTGTGTTCATTTGAAATATAATTATCAGACAGGACAAAGCCTCAAGCCTCCAGGAAATATCTTTGGCACAGTCTATATATTTTAATGGCAGTCAGGATGTCTGTCATAAAAGCCACTGAGGCAGGGCAAGGAGAGGTTCTTTAAAATGCAAGTGGAGTTCTGCATACGAAGAGGAACCCATTGAATTTTCCTTCTGGGGTAAGAGGAGACCCAATGTTAGCCCAGCTTTTAAATGTAGGTTGCCAGCACAGTTGGGTTTGACCCATGACTAGTTGCAGTATAAATAAACACTAGAAATAATCTTATGGAGTGGAGAAATTGGAGTGTCGTCTACCTATTTAATCAGAGCTTTATACTTAGTATTTCTGAAAACAATAATAAAATGGTATTCATTTTCCAATTAATATTAGCATGAATATTGACTTATGCTATTATGTATATCAAGACACCAAGAATAAAAGCTTTCCCGCTGCTTTACATAATTGAATAATGCCAGTTTAACATTTGCAGAACCTTTAGGGAAGAATAATGAATTCTGCAAATACTCAGATTTAAATACTGGAAACAGAAACAACTGGAATATTTTAGAATTAATCTCTTGTTTTTCATGCTAATTAATGTTGGCTTTCTTAAAAAAAAAAAAAGTAAAAATTCTAAAAACTGTAACGTAATCTTTAGCACAAAGCTGACAGTGCCATACTTGCATTTAAGCATTAGGAAAGACTCAGATTCATGCAGGGGATGAAAGTCTCATTTCTGAGCCTGATCAAATATTCCATCAGAACAGAGCAGAGTTTTGGGAGCACCCAGGAATGGCTCAGCAAAGAAGAAATCATCGACAACCAGAAGGCACCAAAAACACCAGGACATTGAAAGTAAGTGAAAAGCAGGTTAGATAACCTGGGTTTGGGTTTATACCTGTGGCCTAAACCAAGCCTACAGGCCAGTCCTAGCCCTGGTCTTCCCTGCCAAAGGGAGCTGTGCTGCACCAGCCTCCAGGTGGGGATGGGGAGAGTGCACCCTGCAGCTCCCCTCCCTCAGCAGGGTGGGACTCTGCCCTCTCTTCTGTAAGAAAAAGAGGAGTCCAGATTATCTTTCACCTCCACTGTTTCACAAACCACTAGTTTCCTTTGAAAGCTGTGGGTTTTACGAGCTGTGAATTGGGTTGTAGGCAAAAAGGAAGAGGACTAAAAGTCTGCAAATATGTAGCTAAGACATAGAAAAACAAACTGTAGTGATATCTCCTCATTGCTGTGTCTAGAACTGCATGCATCTCTTCTGCTGCCAGATGTTGATGTCACTCTGCTGGGTTGCTTTCAAAAACAGGGCTAGGGAATCACAGTGTGAGATAAAGATGCAATTGCAGCTCCATTTGCATGTTGGGAAGTTAATACATTTTTGGAAATCTAGGTTTTGATTCCTCTATTTGTCCTTCTTGTGTTGCTGCAACTGATCTCATGTTAGTGGAAAAAAGTCTCGTTTTTATGTGAATGAAGATAACTAGAGTTCAAAGGATTTGTCAGAGCTATGGCTGGTGCTACGTTTCTCCTATCAGAAATTGTTTGGCTTTCTGGAATACAGGAGATTCTCACCACTGCTTTCCTAAATCCCCTTCCACAAATTCAGGTCATCCAGATTGTCTCAGGGCTGGTTTTGCTCTTTCTCCCTGCTCAGGTTCAGACAAGCCTCTGCCACCAGCTCCTGTTCCAAGCTGCCACTGCAGATCTTGGTCTGCAACACCAGCTTTGTGGAGTGTTTGACGTCTCTGAGCACAACAGGACCCTGCAAGGAGGCCATCAGATGATCTGCTGGTCGGCTTTGATTTCCCTACCCAAAGGTTTGCTGAGGGCAGTGCTTTTCCCTGGGCTGTGTCCTCCCCAGTCTCTTCCTCCTTCTGCACGCTCAGAGCTTCACTCAGCACTCCCAGGCTCAAAACCCAGACTTGCTACAGCAAAATGCTGAGTGAAAAATGCACTGGGGCTGAATGGTAATTGATGTAAATGAAGCCTTCCCACACTACGTTTTCCTTTCTCCTAGAAGGGGGAGCACAGGGCTTTTCTTCTCAAGCCCTCTGGTTTATTGCATCAATAATTCATCACCACTGTGCTTTATATAGGGCTGTGGCTCACTCAAGGCAAACTTAGACAAAGCCATTTTTCCACCAGCATTCATCAGAATGGATTTTCTTAAGAGCCTACAGCTTTCCAAAACACAATTTCTTCATTTTTGTGGTGCAAAAAACTTGTAGGTCCATGCAATTGATTATTGACATTGTGTGCAGAGTTTAAGGCGTGCACAAAGCAAGGAAAGAGGGGATTGTTGCAAGAGATTCTGTAGACTAAATATAGATAAAGATCTCTATCAGTAGGAAGCCACATCACTGTGAGGGAGGGCTTGACTAAACATTTCTTTATAACTCCATTGTAAGGACTTAGCAATTCACCTTTAGTATAATATTAAATTAGTAATTCGTTAGTAATGAATTGTCTTGAAAGAGTGGGTAAAACTTAACAAATAATTCAGCTATTTTAAGTCTGTAATGACATTAAAAAAAGTAACCTTTTGCATTTTCAAATTGCAAGTTAATAAACTCTTTCATTCCCATTACTAGGGAATAAATATTCACCAAACTGGAAATGCTCGATACAAAAGGCTGGTTTGACATCATTGAATTACTTTGTAAAGGGTGATGTTTCCAAAAGAAACTGTAAAGGAATGTTGTGAAACGAAGACAGAAGCAGGCAGAGAAAGCAGTTTTGTCTAGGTTAGGACAGGAGTCATGCTACATAAATCTGGATTATCGAGTTAGCTGTGCTTAATATTTTGGTCATTTGCACATAACATTAGTGATGTTAAAGAAAACCTTGAGCGGCCAAAGAGTACAACAGAGTTGATGAGTCCTGGGAAGGTCTTCTGGCTTAGATCCCAGTGTTTTGTTGCAGAATGGCTAAAGCACAACAGAGAGTGGCTGAACCTTCACTCAACAGTGTCCTGCACAGAGGCTCAAAAGAGGTGAGCCCAGGGAAAGAAATGTTGAAGCAAATGAGCAGCTTCCAAAGACCAGGAACACCTGAAATTGAGGGGGAGAGGGGAGGAGGTGGGGAAATAAATTAATACTTGAGCATCTGACAGAATATAACTCTTTTGTCAAGGCTATACTTGTGTCAGGTAGACTTAATGCTCAGAGACCTAGTCCTTCAGAATTCCTCAAGAAACTAAAAGCTGCCAGTTGGCTGAACAATTTCTTGTGTGACAGTAGCCATGTGGTAGTAGCCAGTGTCCTACTTTTAGCTGGAAAACAGGAATTAGCTCATTAATACACACCCAGCCCTCGCAGAAGTCCCAGCTCTGAAAGCAAAATTGGTGGTGCAGCTAAAGCACTGATAACAATGGTCTCACAAGCACTTAAAACAGTTATAATGTGACTCCTACTTAAGCTCTGCATCCCCTGGGTTCTCTTTGTTGTCCAAAATGATGATGAGGCAGCAGAGGCTCAATCTTATCCATTTATACCAGGGAGTGCAGTTGTTTTTCTCATTAGGAGTTACAAATCTAAACAGCAAACTGCATTCCATCAGGTTTGTTTCATAATGCTTCCTCTCACTTAAAACTTTTCTAGTGAAGCTTTATAATTCTCTGGCCTCACTCAAATCCCCCTTAAAAGGTGTAATCCCAAGAATAAAAGAGTTAAGTTTTAAATCCCAGCCAGCTCTGGCATGCTGCTGGAGAGAAGAGAGATTAGAAAATAATTTCCAGCCACATTCTGACAAGAAGAAATTGTTTTTCTCAAAAATTAAAATACTGTACCTTCTAATACAGTTGCAGGAGATTATATCCAGTCCACAGTGAGATAAATACTAGGGATTGCTTCTAGATGTTACTGTTATATTGAATTGAGGGCTGCAAGTGAAATAGAAGTAATTCATGTCCACAGGAAACATGACAAGAATAAGGATATCTCTGGGTTACACATTAGGTCAGGATCAGAAGCAATTTATTTTACACTGCTGTGCAGTCTGTAATTTTTGTAATTACAGGTAAATGTTGAGATTCTAGGTGTGTTATAATGCTTTGGGGGCTAGGGTGGGAAAGCCACATTTTGTGAATTTAGCTTTATAAAACAGTGCAGTTTCAAAGTAAAATTAAGCCTGAACATTTTATGCAGATGCGTGCAACAAGGAAATTAACACTATTAGAAGGTTTTGTCTAAAACCCTTCTGTTAACCCAGTTCTTCCCATTTCTTACAACTTGTCATTGTTGAAAAGGCTAAAAATCTGGAGATTGCACAAAACTGAGAGAGAGAAAATTGAGAGCTGCTTTTTATTTTTTTTTTCTTTTGCCAAGAACTACCAAAGGCAGGAAGAAGTTTGGCCCTCTGGCCCTATGGAAATGGGCTATGGATACATTGCCACTGTATTGTCTGCTGTCTTTGCAGTAGTAGCTGCAAAAGTAGAAGAGGAGATGAGATGTGACTCAGAACTGTTTCCTCCACCAGTTCAAAGTCTCCTGGGAGGAACAAGGTTGGGACAGACGAAGTGCTCATGCAGCCTGTTGTCTGTCCCCATGGCCTTAGACTGCTGCAACTGAGAAGAACAGCACAAGAGTGAGTTCTCTTCTTGCCTAATTCAAGTTCTTTCCTGCCTCTTTCCCCTGCTTTCTTGCTTGCAGCAAGGAATAATTTGGCAAAGCAGCCCTGATCTGCAACTATAGAAAGAGCAAACATCTGCTCAAGGATGCATTGCATGGAATGAAGAATTAAAAAATCCTCCCTTGGTGATGGTCGGGAATATCAGACAGTTGTAAGTATTGACCAGTGGCTCGGCCAGTTATTTGCTATCATTTCATTCCCAGCTGTGGTCTCAGAGACTTTGAAGCAGTGACAGGATATACATATATATACAGGATATACAGGATATAATATATACGTGTGCAAAATGTGTTGTCGTGGGTGGGAGTGGAAGGTTTGGCCAAGATTTATTTAAAAGCCCTGCTGTTGAGTCACAGCTACAGAAAGGACTCCCTGGCTTTCTAACCCCCTTCCCAGGGAGGAGTTCAGGTGTGGCTGGAGCCGATCTCAGACTCAGATTTTGTAAACAATGTAAAATTAAGGAATTACAGAGGAGTGATTGAACCACTTTGTCCCACAGGTTTTAATGACTGGCCAAATGAGAATATTTATATAAAATGATTCTTTTACTATTACAGATGATCAGACAAATATCTTAATCAGAATTATTTACTGCACTACATAAATGCTAAAACTACTAGTAGTAAAGTCTAAGATAGTGCACTATATTGAAGCAATTGTTGGAGCACTTATGTTAAAGCTAGCCAAAAGAAATATTTAAGTAGAGCTTTGATGTAATTCACCCAGCCCAACACTCATGGGGAGATTTCTTTTCCTCAGCCTCGAGGGGTGTCCTTGGAGGGCAATCCCAGCCAAGGGAGGAATCTCCACACAAGAGGAGTT
>JAWWMP010000001.1:3554034-3567336 GCA_035047865.1 Dendrocincla tyrannina | reverse complement strand
GGGTTACTTCAGGTCATTCTGGGCTTTTTCTAGGTCATTGTGGGGTTACTACAGGTCATTGGGGTTACTCTAGGTCATTGGGGTTACTGTAGGTCAAACTCACTCTCTGCACAGAACTTTCAGGTTACTTTAGGTCAACCAATTTGCATGTTGGGGTTACTCTAGGTCACAAGCCGATTAACCTTGTTCAATTTAAACCCAGGTCATAACAAGCTGTGTTTCTAAATGAGACATGGACTCCTTTATTATGTCAACCAGGCTCAGTGCCGAGGCTCAGTCTCTGCCTCTCTTTTTGGCGCAGGTGCAGAACTGGGTTTTATCTGCACCTCCTCTCTTCAGAGTTGTTTCTTTAAAGAACCACTCCAAACTTCAGAGGACAGTTCTAGATCTTTTATTTGCTGCAGAAAAGAGGCAGTGAAAGAGAGGAGGGAATGATCTTTGGCTCTGAACACCTGTGAATAATTCTCAGCCTCCTCACCTTGAGAAATGTTGCACTTCACAGAAGCACCATGAAATGAGGCCTCTTAAGCAGAGGAAAGGAACAACCAAGCTCAGAACAGATGAAAATCGTGGCGTGTCTTTACAGTTGTCTTTGCAAATTGCACAGACTTGGGTTTAGTCCTTCAAAAGTGAGCAGCCATTGCATTCAATCTGTTAGTTTTAGAATTATTATTGTTACTACTTAATTTCTTCATGAGATAAATTAATGATCAGATGAAAAATACCTCTGTGTGTCATGCTTTTCTAATTCATAGTATTTCCTTGTTTGAGTTTGAATGATTCTCAATAAAATAATGAACACTAGCATTACACATGGACTTAGCTACTCCTTGTTATGGAAAATTAGTGGAAATTTATTTGAAAAGATTGCACATACATCCCCCAATTCAACAAGGCTCCTGCTATGTGATAGTAGCAGCCCTGAAACAGTTACTGGGCACTTAACTTAAGCACTTAACCACTTAAGCACAAAGAGAATACTCTGGAATTCTTTCAGGAATTTCCCAGGTGACAGCGTGAAATGATCAGATGGAAAACCACTTTCTTTGCTGTGAGAGTGGCTGTAAAATGAAACAGGTTGCCCAAAGGGACAGTGATGTCTCATCTCCTGGAGACAGTCAGAACCCAGCCAGACACGAGTAGATATACCACAGGAACTTGTTCTAGCTGATCCTCACTCATGGTTTGGTCATCTGTGGAACCAGAATTCACTTGGTCTCCGGTTTTCTGAAATCAGAGCATAACAACAAAAAACCCCATTAACTCTGACTTTCCTTAGGCTTCTGATAATAAAACTGAAACAGACTGTTTAGCAATTTTAATTGAGAAATTAGCCCTTCACAGAACATATCTGAAAGGTAAAGACTTTGCTTTAACAGTCATTAAATCGGAGCTTTCACTTCAATGGAAATCTGTACATCTCATCATTTTTGTAACAGAGACTCAATCACATAATGTAGCACCGGTTCCTTTATGGCACAACTTTTTTGGAATTCCAGTTTATTACCATAACTGCATGATGTGCCTTTATTAATACCACAGCGTGCCACAGTAAATTGCTATAATTGTGTTACACCGTGCAGTTCATGTTCCCCCCATCAGAAACAGGGATATAGGTCATAATGGTAAAAAAGATGCTCGAGAAGCAAAGACTGATTTTGAACTGTTTGTACATTTATGAAAAAAAAAATTAGGAAGATGTCCCTTACACATGTAGCTGAATGACTGCTACATGTCTGCACTCTTTCACTGTTTCCTGACTCATTCTTGAAGGTTACCTGCTTTGTCTGTTCTTCAATATAATTTATAATGCAATTAAATACCCACAATATAAATAAATCAAAAATGAATTTACATACCTCTAGCTGTGATTTATCAGTGACGTGGACTCTGTGGAGGAAATACCTGTGAAGTCATGGAAATGTTAATTTTACTTAAGAAATAAATACCACTTTTACTCCTTTTCTGTTCAGCAGTATTGATTACAAAAGAGCGTTCTTGTTGCTTTCTACACTGTTTCTTAGGTTTTGTAAGAAGTCAAAACATGAGGAGAGACTAAATGTTCATTAATGGGAAAACACTAACAAAAAGCTCTTGTATTAGTGAGGTAACATATGTATTCTTTATTTTTTTCCTTACTCCTATGTATCTACTTAATGTTTTTAAAATGAGTTTTTTTTAGCTCTTGGCTGCTCAGGAACACTTTAAATTAAATATACTATTTATTTAGCCTAAACAGAAGACCAGAGAAGCCTATGAGGGGTTTGACCTCACATTATTTTGTTGTTAACTTAACCTGTGTAAATCAAACCTATACCTGAGTGTGTGCTTTGCCTGAAGTTCATTTAGCAAAATTCACTGCTATAGGTTGGCAGTTTAGGATGTATAAAAATAGAGCTGGAGTGGAAGAAGGAATTTAGACTCTAAAAACGGCACATATAATTGGCTGTTTGAAAGTGTATGTCTGAATCAAATCTTATGCTTTTAAAACTAGCAGAAATGAAAAGTGAATGATACTCTTGCTATAAAAAATGAAGATATACTTCTGTGGGTAACGGAAAAATACCTTGGGTCTCTTTCTGAGTTTGAAAAGCAATGATAACAAAAGAATAACTTTATATGCAGTGCTTTCAGCTGCCAGAGACCAAGACAGGAGCACTAAAATTGACAGAGCACACAGATACTATTTTATGAAAGAAAAAGGGTTATTTTTCTTTTCAAGCTCTGAGTCATTCAGTGAAAGCCAGAATGAAATTCAGCCTTCTCAAAAACACATTCCAGCAAGTGTTGACACTGCATTTATATCCCATTAAGCTTCAGATTAATTATGTCAAGATCATATTTATACTGTATCACTTGAAATAAACCACAGGTTTATAAAATAAGAGTCAAGGTGCAAACTCTGTCGCCGATATAGAAAATCTGATGGCTGAACTCGTGTCATCATCTTGAGAGTGTTTTATTTTGACAGATAGTTATTTACTCCAGGCATGTTGAAAAGGGCACATGGCTTTAAAGTGAAGGAGTTTAGATTCAGATTGGATATTAGAGAGAAATTCTTCACTGTGAGGCTGATGAGGCTCTGACACAGAGACTGGGAATGTCCCAGGCCAGGTTGGAGAGGGTTTGGAGCAACCTGGGCTAGTGGGAGGTGTCCCTGCCCAAGGCAGGGGGTGGCACTGGGTGGGCTTTATGGTCCCTTCCAACCCAAACCATTTGATGATACTGTGGTTTAAAACCCCTGACCGAGTGGTTTCTAACTTGGTAAAGTGAAGAATTTTCATTCTCTTCAGGCTGGGGACCTCACAGTGCTCTGGCTTTGGGCTGGTGTGATCATATCCCAAGAGTGAGGGGAAGAGACAGGGAGACAAGTTACCTGAACTGGCCTCCAGATGGGGTGACCTGTCAGCTCCCCAAGCAACTGGGATTTAGCCTTTGGAACTGAGGTCTCATTTGGACTTAACAACTCTCCTATTTTTGGTCCTTATTCCATGATTTTTATACTCAAAAAATTTCCATCCATTCCATTCCCATCCAATCACCTCCAAAGTTTGGAGTGGAAGCAGAACCTGCATAACTTTTTCTCCACCAGCTAAGGAGTGTATTTTGACCAGTATTAATTAATTCGCAGATTCCACTGTGCTATTCATGTCACACAGATGTGGCCCAGGTCCTTTGTGCTCCAATGCACACTGACTCTACCTCATGAACCCAAACAGAGCCAGTGCTTCTAAAACTGAATCTATTTTTCTAAGCCAGTGCCATTAGAACATCTGTCTGTGCCAGATAATTTCTCTTACCCACTCGGAACCTCTGCAAAGTTGAATCTTTCACTAACTGTGACAGCATGTTGCAAATGCCATATGTTTTCTGGAAAGGAAGTTGGCAAAGTGTACACTGTGTTCCCTGCAAGGATGAACCTTCCCTAACTTTACTAAAAGCTGGGTGGAAGCCTTGAATGTTGAGAAGTTCTGTTTGGTTCTGCTTGTTCTTTGGTTTTATTGAAAAATACCTCCCATGCACAGCTCAACTGAAAGTGTGGTGAAGGACAAGATGCTTTATTATCACTGGGAACAGAAAGCAAGCTGGATCATCTCCTTACAGCAGATGTTCTACCTATCTGACTCATTTGTCTTGCAGGAAACCCTGAGCAAGGGTCTTGTATCATTCTTATAGGGTCACATGAAGGTATTTTTCTAAGAGGGCATGAAATGACAGTTTAGAGAATGGCAGGCTCAAATAGGATAAGCTTCCAGCACCTTAAGGCTTCTGGTTCCTGTCAAATTTGGAGCAGGAAAATAATTTTCCATTTTGAATAATCAGCACAATATTTAATGTGTTCAAAACATTAAGTAATTTTCTCAAATTACTCTTTGAATGGCTACCTTACAAGTCAACATAAAACCTTCAACCAGAAGGTTAAAAAAGCATTATTTTTGTAGTCTATGATACCCTCAAAAAATCACAGCTTTCACTGAAAAAGCAAATTATATTGGTTGAGGTTTCTTGAGGCTTCCTGCTGTTTGTATTTTATACTGAAATGCCATTTAAGTTGCATTCAATATTAGTAAATTCATTTTCCAGCACATTCTGAACCTTAGGGAGTTAATTGCAACTGTTAGTCAAAGAGTAAGGCTATCCCATATATATATATATATTTTAAATTTTTTTACAATAGGAGTCTTCATATCAAACCGCCCTGCCTGATTCTGATGGATGTTTATTTTCTGTGGCATGACAGAAACCAGGGGAAAGTAGTTGGATTGGAATTTTAACCAAATTGCTAAATTTACCTTGTGTTCTTTTCTGTGTGTTTTGCTCCAAGAGATTAACTTAGTCATTTGGAGTGGCATTTCCATCTTGATCTAAATCCATCTGAACAGCATCTTCCCCATTTAATGTCCCTTCTCACAAACACGACTGTATTAGAAGAAGAATTATCAATCGAAAGCCCCCATTTCATCAAGCACTAGAAATTCAAAATACATTTGCTTCCTGTTCTGTTTCGCCCATAAATCTGGACAAAATTAGGGGAAATAAATCCTAAATAGAAGAAGTTACGGATGTACAAGATGCACATACATTTTCTCCTTTTTATTTCCTCCTTTTTATTTCAAAGCTGATTAAACATCTTTCCCCTCAACACAAGGGGAGAGCTACAAACAACACAGTGGGATGTTGCTTATCCTGATTCCTCTTATAAGGGCAGACACCACTCAAGCAAATACAAGTTTATTTTTTCCCCTGTCTAAATAGACAAATAGTGATAGTAATAATAACATTAACAACCACAATAATAATAATAATAAACCAAAAAATAACTAATGAAGCAAAACACCCCTCCACAAGCCTGCACCCTGGTTTTGTAGAGGAAGGAAGGTAGAAGTGCTGATCTGGTATTTCGGGGGGTTTCCTTTCAGATTTTAATCTTAAGGAGCTGGCATTGCTTTCCAATAGTGCTTTTGGTATTGACAGTAGAGGAGGAACGGATTTTCACATAGGCATTAATATGTTTCTATGCATTTTTTTTTACTCAATAAGGAGTGTGCTTTTATTTGTTCTTTAATTAAATGCAATCAACACAGTGTCAGCATTTGGATCAAAAATATCCTGGGAACTCTACCCCCACATGTAGAAATAATCAAGCTCGAGGACCTTGGCCTTTGTTCTAATTAGAGAAGAATGAACATAATGTTTCCTGAGGGCCTCTAGTTTATGACAGAGTAGATCCACAGGAGAAATTGGGAACCTAAATTTCCAGTTCTAATGTTCAAAAATTCTGCTGTGCTGCCACCTACTCCTGGACTCCCCTCAACAGTCACCAGGGTTTAGTGTTGCACTTTCTAAGGCAGGAGAAAAATCCACTTCTGGACAGATATGCTAAAAACAGTGACATAAAAGAAAATCCATGCCCCCACAAACCCTGATGGGGCTGGGAAGCTCAGTGCCAAGTTAATCTCTGAATCCATCAAGACCCACAACTTGATGCCCCTTTTTCTGTCTTACCAGAGGAGCTGATCAGAGAGGGATGCTCAGAACTGTCTATGGGACTAGTGTTTGCCCAAGATGTGTTCTGCTGGTTCCAGTCCTCTGCTGGTGTCTGCAGAGTGTTGCCACCCCCTTAGGCAGACCCACCACGTGCTCTCAGCTCAGGGTGAGAGCTCTGGTGGCTGACTGGTACCTGGAATCGGTTTGCTGTCACGTCTTTTGGGGGGTGGGCTGCTAGGATGGCAAGAGCAGTTCTTCAGATGAGTGTCAGCGTGGGTCTTTTAACTTTTGAAGCATAAATGCTGTCTTTAAACTGTAACACTTCTCCCTGCATAAATTTCCCTTCGATAGTCGAATGACAGGTATTGGAATGATCTGGCTCCATCACACAGGCAGCTGAATTAGGCTGAAAATAGCTACTAAAGGGGAAAATGGAATAGGAAGGGGAAGAAAGATGAGAATTAGGCTCTCAAATGGAACTTGTGCTTTCAAATTGGGTGCATGATAGAGGATGACAGAAAAGCGATGGAAGCTGCAAGCCTTGCTCTTATTCCCGTGGACTTCAAAGGGAGTTTTCCCCGTTGAGAACTGCGGGATCAGACATCCTATCTGTACTTGTTTCTCTCAGCGTCTGGCTCTTACTTGTGCTGCCAGGGGAGCTTTTCTCACCATATGGGACTTGTGAAACATGTTTAAAGCCCTTGCTGATGTTCAGTTCATTGCCTACTTTGCTGGGCATTCCTTACACCTTTCTAAAAAGTGCCACTGCAGAGCAAAGTTTAATTTGCACTTAAATGTGGGAAAAGAAGTTTTCCTTTTATAGAACAGTTTTTTACAGCATTTGCCTCCTGAGCAGCTTTTGCAAAAGTAAAAATGGAAAAATTGGCATGCCCCATGCTGCCTCAAGAGAACTGGAGCATGTCCTTTCCACTTATTACTCTTAGAGTTTGGCTCTTCCATTTCCAAACCTTGCTCGAAGCCTGAAGGTAAAATGACACTCTTCTGAAAACCTGCAAGCCTTTGTCCCTTCCTGCTCAGAGGATGCAGAATGGCTTTTGGGGCTGCTTTTTCTAACTGGGGAGAGTAGAAAATTAACCATTAGGTCTAGATGTGTGGGCAAGAAAGAATCAGCTGATTCTATTTATTAACTATATATACACATATAAAAGACATTAATATTGCTGTATAAAAATGTATCTCATTTTTATAGTGAGAACCTAATTTGGTGCATGTCCTCCAGTTATCCTAAATGCTTGTTGAGACTTTGTGCTAAGGCAGGGACTGGTCCAAAGGCAGTTGTATTTTTTGCACTGCTGGATTGGTAATCAGTCAAACCAGATTCAATACCTCATTTTGGACTTGAGATCTGAAGGTTTTTCCCCAGCTTATGAATTCTGCACAAACTGTGCAGGATAACTGAGTCTCACAAACTCCAGAGGACAAAGAGCAGTGACATCCTGAACCTGTTTGAAAACAGCATATTCTCACTACTGATTTAAGTTTGAGATGTATATAGTAATATGTACATACGGTGAGAAAATTAATATACCATTTCCTTTGCTAATCAAGACATGCAGAGCCATCCACTGATCCACCCTTCTCCCTTTTGCATCTTGCAGTTCTGAGAAGTGGATGGAAGATAAAAAGGTTGTTTGTTCATCTCTGTGGTCACTGTGTGCCATAATGGGTATCTAGGGGTTTCTGTTACTAGCTCAGATTTAGATTCATGGAATGTTTTTGAGGGAGGAGTCTTGAAAACTATGAGGAATAGCTCCAGTAAAAAAATGTTCTAATAGCTTTAGGCTATTCTGAGAGAGCAGGAAGTATCCTTGTGCAATAATAAACATTTTAATCACAGAATCATTTAGGTTGGGAAAGACTTCTGAGATCACTGAGTCCAAGTTTTGACTGATCATCACCTTGTTAACCAGATCATAGCACAAAGTGCCATGTCCAGTTCTTTCTTGGACACCCCCAGAGATGGTAACTCCATCATCCTGAATTCTTTTGCTGGGGGTACTTTAGGGGGTGAGATTAATTACAGTAGACCTGTCAAGGATTCAAATGCATTTATTCTCTTGCTATAATGCATGCTTTCCTTTAAAAGATAACATTGTTCATTGTCTGCTGCACCTGTTTTGTGAATATCTGTAAAGAAACTATACTTTTATAACAAGATTTCTTTTTATCAGCAGACTCTTCTTGCAGACTAAAGCACCAAAGTTTCCCCAGCAACCTTTTCTTTCAGTTTCTCCTGTGGCATTCCACTGATCTAGTTTACATATCTCCTTTGGCTCAAGCGGTTTGAGATGCTGAGGGTGAAAATCATGACAGAAGACTCAAAAGAAGTGATTTGGTTAAACCTCTAGGTGGCCATCAAAAAAAAAAAAAAAAACCTCGTTTCAAATGCCTTTCTGCTGTGCAAAACTGAACAGAACTTGGTTGTGACATTCAGCTTTGATCAAATGTCATATCTGGGACTCCTCCTGCCCAGCAGTGTTTTTATAATAAGAGCTATCAGAATGCTGCAGCTCAGGCTCTAAACCAGCCCGAAATGAAAGCCTGGGAGCTCGATGCATTTTGGAGAGTGTTTCTTCTGGAGAGGGAAGTTTTAGCCTCACTCAAGCTCCCTTGATCATTTTCTCTAGATTTATCTTTAAAATAGAGATAATACTTTTTGTCCTCAAGCAGAACAGAGTTCAAATAGATCAGGATTATGTTTGTAAAACTTGAGTATCCGTGACTTTAACAACATGATACAAACTTATCTGGGATTTTGGACTGCTCTTAAATGCAAGATATATTTTACTTTTCCCCCTCTTGTATCTTTTTTGTTAAATTATGTACACCTGTTCATATTAATAATTCTTGTCCTGCTTCAAAGATAACAGTGTCATGTTAAAAGGGGAAAGGAAGGCAGAAATGCAAAGATTTCTTGTCCCACCTCCTTATATTAATATATTTTTATTAGCTGTAAGTGTCCTGAGAGTATCAAAGCCTTTTAATGCCCAACTCTGCATCCCACCTAACAGGGACCCTTCGCTAAGACACATTCACTGGTTTAACTGGAACGTTAACACTCCAATAAGAGCTACACTTAATAGCAAGAGAGACCCTTTCCCATCAAGTTCTCTTAACACTTATCTCACTGTCAGCACCAGAAACAAACTGGACTAAACTCTATCAGCTCCCAAAGTGAGTTTTATTAATACAGGGGTGGGACAATTATTGTGGGTTTCGTGTTGCCGGTGATAACATGAGCTGCGTGATTATGTTTAATTGGTAACACAAAAGACCCTAAAGAAACCAGCACAAAACATCCTCTACAGACAGTAAAGACCCTAGAGAAACCAGCACAAAACATACTCTACAGACAGTACATCATTCTCAGCCTCAATACAGCCTCAAACAGCTTCGCTCACCAATCCTAAACTAACAACACAAAACTAACCAGAAGCGCAACAACCTGAACCAACAATCTAAACCCGACCCGTAACCCAGAAAACAATTACACACAACACTCTCTGGGCCACAAAGAGAGCTGCTTCCCACTAACAACCATGTTAAAAGGAATGAAACACCTGAAAGGAACACAACAGCCAATATAGAGTCGCGATGGGCTAGGAGATGTAAGGCAAGGTGTAGCGTTCTACGAACTAAAGATGTTAGCCGGGTGAAATTAGTAAATAAAGGTAGCTATGGGGTAAAGATGGAAGGGTATGAGGAATAAAGTAACTGGAAGGAAAGAAAACAGAGGGAAAGGCTGCTCACCCCTTCCTTGTCCAGGCGTGGGAGGAAAGCAGGGCAGCTCTAAAGTTACCCCGGCAGAGACGGTGCTTCTTTTCCCGCAGTTTTTCTTGTGACCAACCTCTTTTTGTCCTTTTTCTCCTTAGGTGGTTTGAGTGGCTATAGGCAATAATAGTTCCTGGGTGACAGACAGATGACACAGGCTTAAAGGCTGTGCTTCTATGAGATACAGCAGAAAAGCCACGTTATCTCCACGACACTCCATTCTTCGCTGATCTTATCAACCTGCCCTGAGCACTTGAAGGGAACTCCTGGAGCCCCTTTGTCCTCTGACAATCCTTCCAGGGGTGTTTCCCTGACCCCATCAGGAGCTTATCAGGGCTATCACCCCACACAGAGGGAATATATATTACTTTTTTATTTGTTTGTTTTACAAGCTTTGCTGTTTTATGTATAATGTACAGAAAATACTCGTGAATGATTCCCCACACCTACAAAAGCCCACAGCCCTCAGTATTTATTCCTCCTCCTTCAGCTGCTGCAGTAAATCAATAATCCCTCCACCTGATGCTGATTTCTCCAGGCTGAGTGGCCCAGTTATTTGCTTGACAACAAATAACATCATATTAAAACATATAACCACTATAAAACGATGAGCGTGACTTGGAATTCTGTTGTCTGCTCAGGTGCTTGCTTAAATCATGTGAGCAGTCTCACCTCATCCTTCATCAGGACTATAAAAGTCAGCCAAAGGAATGCCTTGCTGACTAGATCAGTATGGATGCCTTTGCCATCTGATTTTTCAGTTATTTTGGTGCCAAAAGCGTTCTCCCCATCTATTAAAATCTCTGATATTAAGTAATTAAGGATATGCTTTTACTCACATGTCAAAAAATGTAATCATGTTGAAAGCAAAGTCAAGCAGAGATTAAATACATGGAGAAGGGAGGGGAGGGGAAAGGAGAAAGGCAAGGAGTCAGGGAAGAAAGAGGGAGACCATTCTAAGTTTAGGATTCAGATTAGAAAGATAAATAAAAAAGCTTTACTGTTCAATACCAGCTCTGCTCTTCTCTTGATCTGTAATCACATTCATCTTGTGTGCATGGAATTCAGAACCCGAAATGAAGGGCTGTATTTCTCTCAGTTGTCAGTCCTGCACAAGCATTTTTTTCCCCCAAAATACTTCTTGTGGTTATATATGTGTATCCTGAGGGGACCAACTGTAGGCATAAGATTTGGCACTTATATTAGAATTTTCAAGATGGGGATTTCATTCTTCTCCTTTAAGGTCCATAATAAATTAATGAAATAGCCTGAACTAGGTCTCTAAATTAAAAGGGAGTGATTTCTGTTAAAACTCAAGATGTACGTTCTTTTTGTTTGAAGGAGTGAAATGGAAAAGTGTTATCCTATTTCTATTAATTAACGACCATTCAAACAGCACGTGAATACATTTGAAGTGAACTCGCCATTCTTCCAGCTCCTTATCCAAAGCACCATCTCTGGGGTTTAGGGCTCAGGTATTTCCTTCTGAATAAACCAGCAGTGCAGGAGAAGGGAGGAAACTGGGACGAATGTGGTTGTTTCTGATGATGCAATTAAGGAATTAAACACAGATGAGTTTTTACTTTTGGGTGACAGGGAAAGCCTCTTGTTCAGCACAAATGTAATAGAACATGTGAGGTTCAGTATGAAGGAGATTTTAGGGCTCAGGGGCCAGCAGATTTCGTGGTGCTGTGGCACTTATGGCAGTGACCATAAAATGTAGATTCTCGGGATACTTTCCCAGCCAAAATGAACACTTGGCTTTCAATTATTCTCCTTGTAACTTTTTTTCCTTACATTGCAATCAATTATCTATTTCAGCAACTAGGAAATCCTCTTGCTGCATTCCAAATGAGGAGAAAAGGGAAAGTTATCCCGGTGACTGCATGAAGCACACGGTCCTGGGAGCTGAGCACAGTTGGGGCAGCAAAGGAAAGGTGTTAAATGCAGAGCAAGCACTGAGCAATGTGTCAGCAGGAATGGTTCCTGAAGGGCAGCATTGCATGGGAGTTTGTTTCACCCGAGAGCTTTAAGGCTTCTTTGAGGGAAGATATGCCCACTGGTTGCCTGTGTTCCCTATCCTCTTTCCAAAGCTTCTTGTATTTCTTCCATGGTACCACTTAGGCAGCCAAGTACTTTTATTTCCCTTCCTTTTCTCTTCTCTCTTTAGCCTTTCTCCACCTGTTTCCCACTCGCTCTGTTAAACCATCTGGTTAAAATGAATCTTTACAAAACCAATTGAGCTTCCATTATGTTCATATCTGATCTATTTTTCATGCAATAGATTTTTCTCTTCCCTGGTGCTACCCAATCTATATAAAGCAGCTATTTTAGCCAATGAAAGCTTTTATGACTCCAGAAAATCAGACTGAAGGATAAAGGAACATACTGATGAGATGAGCCTTGACACATCATGAGAGGCTTCCCTTAGGCTCCCAGATGTAAAGCAGTTTGGGAGAGCTAACACATTTGATGGATACGCTCATATTTGAAGGGAAATGCAAAGCTGAGCAAATTGACGGGCATCACATTAAAGGCATTTCTTAAGTAGACTGGACACGATTTCTGTCCAAAAAGCTGAACCTGCCTTTCGGTGGCAGGCTTTTTAAATATGTGGCTGGCAGAGCTGACTGCACAGTTAATAAATATCATACCTGTGTGCATCTGCAGTTGCCTCTAATAGTGCCATTTCCAGTGAAATCTTTCATTTTCGATATGGTATTTTAGGCAAACAAATTGCAACATGCAAACTGATGTGGGTAAACTCCATGAAGCTACGGAATGGTCCAGCATGTCATAAAACCCAGTGACAGCTTTGTTAGAGGTCTTCAGAACTAGAAGAGCTGAACACAGGCACAGACATTGTCTCCTAGGGCTGTGTATCTAAACATTTAGAGTATTATTTCATTTTATCCCTATTTACAGAGGGTGGGTTATTGACTAATCTTAAATAAATAGGTGTTCCCTTCTTTTTCTTCTCAAGTTCTGGCTTTATTAACTTTTTATTAGCTTCTAGTATGCTGTGTCCTTTCCAGCACAGCCTGCCTTCCCCAGCTTTTGGGTTTCTATGGGTTTCTGTGGGTTTCAGGAGAAACAGTCTCATGAGCCTGATACTCGGAATTCTGCTTTTCTCCACTGAATGAAATAGTAGGACAGACTGCACTGCATTTCCCTGGTAAGGAATCAAAAGTCATCCTGAGAGCTGTGAATACAGAGCCTTTGTGAGTCATCAAATTTAAGCATAAACTGTGATTCTGAGAAACACTGTGTTTAAAGCTGCTTTGGAGTTATGATTCTGTTCCAGCTCTGTTCCAAGACAAGTGAAGTGACTTCACCAGCACTAAATCAGAACAGCTTCTCAAATGAAAGCTTACTGATGGTCAGACATGCACGTCATAGTGTAAAAGCATGCAATGTTCACACAAAAGTTTTGGTGAGATTATATTCTATCTATCTATCTATCTATCTATCTATCTATCTATCTATCTATCTATCTATCTATCTATCTATCCATCCATCCAT
>JAWWMP010000001.1:3489226-3553934 GCA_035047865.1 Dendrocincla tyrannina | reverse complement strand
TATCTATCTATCTATCTATCTATCCATCCATCCATCCATCCATCCATCCATCCATCCATCCATCCATCCATCCATCTATCCATCTATCATCTATCTATCTAGTTGTTCTGACTCTGATGACATTAGACTAATGCCACATTCTTACAGATGCTCCTACAGATACCTGTCTTAAAGATTGCCAGTAGGTCACCCAATACAATTAATATTCCACATATCCTTGAGGGTTTTTTTAAAAAAAATAGAATTCCCAAACCATCTCAAGCGAGCAGGAATGTGAGACAACTGGGAATACCCTTTTGTGCCAAGGGTATGGAGAGATTTGTCCCCACCACGTCCTCCTCAGGATACCTTCAGAAATACCTTTGCTATTTCTGAGGCATTTTAAAGATAAATAATCATAAAGGCTCAAATATTGCACAGTTATAAAGGAGTATTTACTTGTAAAACCTCTCTTCCTTTTCCAGAAAACCTGCAATATGTATTTGGTTCTTTTAATAAGAAAGAAGTTATTAAACAAATGTGTAATGCTTCCCTCTCTGTTTCCCACGGGGTTAATCATGCGTTTGGCATGCAAAGGTTCATTCAGATGTTTTATTGCCCCTTATTAAGCCAACTTATATTATTTCAGGAAAGAGTGATTGCAGCTTGTGGTATTAGTGGTTCTTCCAAAGAGATGCCAAAGTGGAAATAGCAAAGATCTTCATGTATATTAAGCCAACTGCTAGCAATCCTCCAGAGCAGCCTACAATTAATTAACAGTAGCTTCTGATGATCTGAAAATGTAGAATTACTTTACCTTTTATTATCTGTCTGCTGAGAGCCCATATTCTTTTACATTTCATGGAGTCATCCATTTAGTTGCTGCTTTCAGTTCTTCACTAAAGGCTTGGGGAAGCAGAGGGTAGGGGTGGATGATTTTATTTTTGAGAAACTGAGAAATAAGGGTACTTAAAATTGCCCTGTCCTGGGAAGAGCTGCAGCAGAGTTTTGTGCCCCATATGCCCAAGGATGGATGTGGCTCTTGCTGGTTTAGCTGCTGGCTCTGAAATCAGGCCTTACCTTTGCAGCTCTGAATCCAGTAAAAGTCACCTCAGGTCTACTAAACCCGAGTCTAGGAGTCTGTGATGCCCAGTCTGGCTTTGGAGGCACCGTCTGCAGGAGCAGCTGCACAGGCTCAGCTTAAAGTCCTCCTTGTATCAGTGGATGGTGCAGGAGCCTGGGGAAGTTCAGGCTGAGTCTTGCTTGGAAATAGCCTGCTTTCTTCCAGAAATATTCTCTGAAGCCTCAATAATTAGTAATTTCAGGCACTTCTGAAAACACTGGAGCATCCTTTTATGTTCAACAGCTTCAATAGATTCTTTTTTTAATCCATCAACTCACTCAGTTGCCCTTCAGCCTTGTGAGCATTCCCTGACAAGGCATTCAATGGCTTAATTGTACACGGTATGAAAAAGAGGCTGGTTTGGTTTGTTTTGAATGTGCCATGCTGCAGTATGTCTTGAAGTTCCTTGCTTCTTTTATTGTAAAACACAGTGAAGAATTCTTCCTTACTCATCAGAACCTCGAGTGCACGAGTCTCAAGCAATAATTCAAAAATGCAAATCATCTGTGTAATAGTTGTGTTTGAGCTTGCCCATGAACTCTTTCAATGCCTGTGTTCATTGTCTGGTGTAGGTGACTTAATATGAACCTGTACATGTCAACTGCAGATACTCTGAAAACAATAGATCTCTGAAAAAAAATGGAAGAAAATGGAAGGGAAAAAAAATGAAATATGAAGATGTAATTTTGAAATTCAAAGTAATAAAACTGTCCTGCCCCTTCAGAAAATATTCTGAAATTTCACTGAGGAATGATTGCATAAATGATGGAGGGAGAGAGAAAGTGAGTCTTATGAATCTCACCCTTCTATCAGCATCTGTGGTTAAGTCATCAGATTTCTATACATTGTGTTCTGTTCTTTGTTATCTTTGTTCTTTGGACAACATCCTGTTTCCTTGTCAGTCATAGCAGAGCCAAAAATGCTCATGAGAAATTCATGCATTCCAACACATGCAGTATCACGATTGGAATGACAGACTGACAGCCTGTCAAGCAGGAAAATGCTTAGCAAATAAAAACCAAACAGGTTAAACTAAGTATGACAGAGTTGTATTTAAAAGAACTTCTCAATTACTTTATTAAACCTGAAATCTCTCCTAACTCCAGCTGTCATTTGTAGGAAACAGATGTTCTTAAAAACTATGGATAGCACATCCTTTTAAAAATATTAGGCTTTTTTATAGCTATAAAACACACCCAAGTGAATACACAAGGCAAACCAGCTGCCATTGTTCTGTCTCCAGCATGAGACCTAAACTTTATTGCATTCTTTCTTTCTTTCTGGGTAGTAACCTGCTGAAATAAAGGTGGGTGTAAGAGCCTTCCACCAAAGTCTGTAAGCCCAAAGTTTGCTGACCCAATCTGGACTGTCAGTCCACACTGCTGGACTAGCAAGAGGTTGAATTTTTGATTTTGTATCTGTTGCACAGCAACATTTTAAATCTTTACAGCAGCAAGCAATCCTTACTATGAACTGATGAAGTCAATTAGAATCCCAGCCTATAAATGGCTGGACTTTCCAGAGATACATCCCTACCTTCTTCTTTGGGCATTTAACATTGTGGTGCCAAGTAGCTGAATGTCCCCTGAACAAGCACAAATCTCTTCGTGTGATAAATAAATATGGGGCTTATGCTGTCACTGTAATTACATTTTTCCCAGTAATGAAAATTTCATTCCAAAAGGTGCACGGCTCTAAGTCAGCAATCCTAAGTGAAAAAAAAAACAACCAAAAGTGCTCTGCCACATCCATCAGGAAGGATCAACCCAGATGGTGGGAGCATATGGTGACAGTGAAGTTGTCACTGCGACGCCCCTGAGGACCCAAGCCATGAGCCCAGAGGAAGATGTTGCTATCTTTACTGCACTGACCTTTGAGGGAAGAAGCAGAATTTCCCTCCGGGTGTCATCTGCTAGCTTGGCTCACTCTGTGCCACCAACAAACCTGCTTCAGAGGCAAACATACACCAAGGCAGGGCTTCCCCAAGGGGCTTTATTAGATAAAATGTTTTAAATGCTTCTGGCCAGGAGAAGCCTGCTGAAGACAGATGGTAAAATGGAGGAGACTCTTTCCAAAGGAATAGGGATTTCTGTCAAGGTTTTCTTCGGTGCCACTCTGTTTCTGGGAGAGATTTAAGAACCGTGTCTGCAGAGGGGCAGAAAACATTTGTACATGTTGGTAAACTCTACCAAATTTTTGTAACAGTGGGGTGTTTTTCATAAGTATTATTTTTCTAAGAATGCTTCCATTGGGGCGTGTTTGCAGCAGGAGGTATTAACCATATGGGGCTGTGTTAGTGTGGGAGTGGGGAATTTTGCCTCCCTCATGTAGGAAAGAAAGCAGGGATTAAGCTCCATGCATAGCACAGCCCTCCAGCATGTGAGTCATCTTAACTGGCTGAGATGCCAGCAGGAACACGAATGAACACACAGGTAATGAGTGAAAAAGGGGAGTCAAAAGAAACACAGCAGAGAGGGTCAAAAACCAGATTCAAAGGTTCAATCTTTGGTTGATTCTTCAGAAGGGAGGGCAGGGCAGGTCTAACTTCAGGGTTTGGCATCTGTGTCTGGTCCCATCTAACCCTCTCCCCCTGAGGAAAGCCTGAAGTTTGGATGCCTTGCAGAAAATTTGTGTTTCACAAATACATTTTCTTATAATAAAAGACGATTTGGCATTAAAACAAGTCCTTCTGCATGCCGTATCCCATTTGGAGGAGACTGTTGTTGGCTGCTGATCAAACGCTCTCTTTACAATCTCTGCAGCGGGTTCACAATTAAGAACTACTGATGCAATTTATTCCGGGTATCTTGAACTTCATTATCTCAGACTAAATCATTTTTTTTTAATATTGAAATAGTATCATAAAGAACGTTGCATAGAGAGTTTCTTTGGAAAATACATTCAAATTACGTCCCAGGAGTCCTACTGAGATTTCATAAATCTTTGTGTTAGCGACATCACTTTATTTATAGCACAATTTTTCTGGATGTTGATAATTGCTGTAGTCAGTACCAGAGTAGAGCAATCTGTAATTTAAAACTCTTTTTTTAATTATTATTTTGCTCTAAAAATTCAGGCTCTTTTTTCCTTTTATTTTTTTAAGATTTTTATCTGGAATTGAAAGCATTATTAAAGTTTAGAGGGGTTTCTTTTCTCTTTTCCAATCAATACAGCATTTTAGAGCTGTGTGCCTCAGGATTGTTTCTTGTAAGCTTTGGCACACGAGAGAGAGTGATATCTGTACTCTTTATTTTTTTTTTTTTGCTGTAAACACATAATTTTGCTGTCATGTATTTTGTGATCTCTTCTAATTGCATGAGAATTATTGGGTTTCCTTTCTTTATTTGTCACCTGGGTGTTGCAAAGCAATAGCACCAGTTGATTTGACAGGGAGAATTTCGTGGCTCTGTGAGGCAAATCCAAGTTAAAATAAAAAAGTTGCCAGCTACATAATTATGCATTAATATTTTCTTAGGCCTCGTGCAGGCCAAGGAGCCCATTTCTCAGGCAATAATCTTAGCCCTGAATTTACATTTACAGCCTTTCAAATCAGTCTGTTTGTTCCATAACTCAAAAGATTGGAAAATAGCTATTATTTAATATCAAACTCAATAGCTCAGGCACCTACATTCTTTCTCCTTGGTTCTATGAATGCAATTATTACTCAACAATTACATTTACTGCTATTACAGTGCATTGGGTTGAATAAAATAAAAGCTATTCCTAAGCAACTTAAAATATCACTTCTAAAAAAAGTAGACAATTTGTCACATTTGAAGCTTGTTGAATTCTGGTCAAACTCTCTGCAACTGCAGCTGCTTTAGCTTTTCAGCCAAGTTACTCTTCTTGGTCTTGTAGAAAAGCAGTTTTGATTGTTTCATTTGCTTATCACAAACTCCAGCTATAGTTGCTTTGAGTTTCACCAAAATTTAGCAGCCATCAGTAGGATTTGAGGCCATTTCAGTAGTTCTAAGAAGGGTTTTACCAGATATGGCATGGGTCATGTCACAGGAGAGAAGATCTGCTGCATCCATGATGTCTGATAAAACTTCTAAAAATGATTTGCCTTCCTGGATAAAGAGCCTGGAAAAGCTACTCTAAAGCATTTTTGGCTTTACTTTTCAGCAATTTCTAAGCAGGAAAAAGTTTTTTGTTCTTCTTCACCTGGGCATTTTTTTCACCAAAGCAATAAATTATATTTTAAATATATTAAAAAAATTATTTTCAGTTGAGTCAATGAGATATGGACAAGAGCCATATCTTAGAGGCATTTAAACCCATGAACAATAAAGTCTAGGAAAAAGAAGTTCATCTTGTTGATAAAACAGCTGAACTATGTTGTCAATTTAAAACTAGAAAGTTTAATTCTCTGCTGATTATGGTGTTGCTGCTGTTTGTGCTGCAGCAGAGAGTTTGGTACACCAGATATTGTACCAAGGCCTTGTCCCAGGCACTTGTAACCTATAGAGCAAGGATTAACAAAACAATCAAAATAAAGCAGCTGTATTCCCACTGTCAGGGAAGAGAATAATCTGGATTTCTCAAGAAGCCTTCAAGAATTGAATGAACTCTATCCTGAGCTTGGCAGAAGCAGCAGGGCCAGGAATGTGCTCATTTCATCACTGAGTGCTTTCCCTGGGGAGCTTTGGTTACCACATGCAACATCGATCAGCTGTGTGATGTTTTTCTCAGTGGAAAAGGGTCTACACAAACACTGAAGCACGTTGAACTTGGGCAGGAATGAAATGTTAAAGGAAAAATGAAAAGCCGGATCTTGTCCAGGATTTAGGACAAAATATGAGGGTGCTCATGTTGTCCCTCGCCTTGAAATGAAGAGCTGAACTGCTCTGTGCCTCCAGCTATGTCTGACATGCAAAAGTGTACAGGAAAGAGTCATTAGGAAACCCTGAATAAATGCTTGTTAGAAGCATTGGGTATTCAGTCTTTCAGTAATGAACCATGAATAAATGCCTCCTGATGAACACACTGCAGAACTGTAATGGTTTGAGGGAGACAGTGCTGCCAGTTCTGCTGCCACTATTGGTGCAAATCACACTGAAAATCAGATTTTTCCAAGCTGGCAGTACCCAAGTCATAAAGACCCTGCCAGCTGGGACCTCTTCCCCCAGCATATTCTACCTGCCTCGAAACATTGATACTAAAGCACGGAAACAGAACACAGGATTGATCTGTGCTGTCCAGACAGAGAACTGAGGAGCAAAAAGACTAAGTGCTTTTGGTCAAGGTCACTCTGGGAACCAGTAGCAGGGCTGAAAATTGAATTGAGATGCCCAGTGTTTGACACAGATGCCTCGGCTCCAGCCCATGTCCCCAGCCCCTCCACCCGAAGGGATGTGTCACCAGAGGTGCTCTCTGGTGCTGCCCCTATGACCCCCCAGAAGGTGCTGAGAGGGCTTTTGGTACACCTTGAGGTACATTGCAAATGATTCTAAATATGGAGAGGAAACTGAGCTGAAGCAAGGGCAAGACAAGGAAGTTGTCTTCGCGGAGTGGAAGTAATTCTGTTGATATGCAGCAACCCTCAAGAAATCGAGTTTCACAACTGCAATCTTGTGGTGCTAAAAATGTGAGGTAGTGTTGGATTGTAATGCTGTGGAAGGGACCCGGGGTACACTTTGACCTAATTTGGGATGTGCCCCAAGGATGAGAAGTGCTTTGAAGCTGTACTTGGATGTGCCTTTCTGCAGCAAGCAATGTCACCTGATGATAACTCCAACGGACTGTTGCACCTTATGAAAAAAACCATACCCAGCCACCTTCTCCAAATTAAATACCCAGTCCTTTACTCTCTTTACTCTCACTAAATATTTGATAGGATGGAAGAAGCTGCCACAGAGGAAATAGTCCTTTACACTTGTAATTCCCACGACAAGGTGAATGTGGCTGTTTATATTCTGAGGGTGGGGAGAAGCAAAACAAAACAAGAGGGCAGAAAAGCACAAAAAAGGCAAGTCTCGGCAGCCAGCTATGTGTGTTTCTGTGAAGAGAAAAGGGATTTCTTACCACATCATTCCCAGGAGCACCAGCATGGCTTAAAAGCATTCTCCTGTTCGGTGGAAGTTTGTGTGCCTGGTTGATTGAGTGGAAGGAGTGCAGGGGAAAAATGAGAACACCAATATGTGTTTTGGCTGCCATACAGTCAATACAGTAATAGGTCGGCAGAAACATCAAAACACAATCAAGAGCTGTCTTCGGGGCTGTGAGTGAGCAGGGTTTGTTGGGCAATCAGCCAAGGGGAAGGAGAAGAGGTCTGCTGTTGTTCTTAGAGCTCATCGAGAGGCACTGAAGAAGCAAGCTGAAATCTCTTTACAGTGGAAGCGAAATCTGCGTTCAAATCTGCATCTGCAGGTTCACGATGTGCAGCATAACACAGCTGCCAGGCTCTTTCCCCTGAGCTGACTAAACCGGGGGGGTTGCAAAGTTAATAGTGTGGAGGTTAGAAGTGCACATGCAGTCTGTATCGTGGTGCAGAAATCTTTGTGTAGTAAGTTCGGGGTGAATTCTGTACTCAGGCACATTCAAATCAAGATTCATTGCAAGTGAATGGTTGTGAGTGGTTATCAGCTTCGTATACAATTTATTCAAATGCTCTAAAAACAGCCAGGAGCACCTGAGAACTTCATGAAGTCATGTTTTTAGAACTTTCTTTTTTGAAAGACAAGGAAATGGTCACCAATGTTCATCTCTCAGAAGGAACTGTAAAAGCTTATATAAGCAACTTAAAGCATTATGTCCACATGCCAAAGGGCACCTTCCAGGACTGTAAACAAGGACCCATTTTTCAAAAGCCTGTGATATCCCTTTAGTGTTGGATGCAAAATCATATTTCATGTTCCAGTGTCTGGCTTTGCACTCATTATCAGTACTGAGATAAGTTCAAAGTGACAACATTCTGATAAAATTTAACACGGAAAAAGCAAATCGCTTTCTCAAGCAATAAAAGTTTTAAGGAACAAGTAATTTCTTGCTCTTCCTATCACACATCTGACTGGCCTTGGGGGCAGGGATATATGTTGGACAAAGTGGTAAAAAATGTACCAATTTTGGCAGATTGATTTACATGAAAATGATGGATTGCTTGAAGCCTCATGGCAATTTGATCTCATACAAAGGCAAACCATTAAAAAGGCATTATTGAGTCATCACGTGGCTCTACAACTTTGCTGTATACTCCTTTCTCTGTTTGCCTGTGTAACAGAAACAGAGGGCTCAGAAGCTCCGGGGCTTGTGAAACCTGCCCTTTGCTGTGGTACCAAATGACTTTCCTGATTCCCTTTCTTAGCTCAGTGGGCATCATTACCAAGACACTTAGGGAGTTTTGCTTCACTTAACCAGCTGGCAAAGCGAGCACCTTCCTTTTGTGACAGTGATCATCTTCAAGTTTCCAAAATTGCTTTTTTCATAGGCAGCTCATATGCAAGTATTTTTATAGCCATGAGTGACTTTCAGCTTTACTGATCTCTGCCTCACACTCTTAATATGCAGTGAGATTTGATACGGGAGCTCCTCTTGCTCTTTCACTGCATGCATGACTTGCATTCATCCAGCAGGAAAAGGTATGATGATGTGGAAAGCATCTAAAGATTCTCTGTGGAAGCTTAAGGAAAATTTTTGATCTGAAATGGGTCTTTTAGAGACATGCAATATTACAGAATCTCTGAAGTTGGAAGGGACCTGTGCAGATTATCTTGTTCAGCTCTCCCTGCAGGGTCACCTGCAGTTGTTTGCTCAGGACCAAAGGTGGGGACTCCACAACCTCTCTGGGCAACCTGTGTTAGTCTTTGACTACCTTTCCAGGAAAAAAGAAAACAGAACATTTAATTTCTCCTGAGTCTCAGGGTGTATGGAGTGTAGGTGGCAAGGAGATATCAGCGGGGCTGCAGGTTTGGCCTCTGTGAGAAACCCTGCCTTGTGCATAGCTCTGGGCACAAGTGAAAAGGGATGATATTCAAAGCCATAAGTAGGATTCCAGCTGCAAAGCCCCTGTCCAAAACCCATAGATGAAATACCTAGAAAAAATGCTTTGGATGTATGCCCCCAACACACTGGAAGCGCCTTCACAGTGAAATATGCCACACGAGTGAAACGATGTTGTAAATTAGTTACTGAGCAGTCCAAATGTTTCTAAACTTCACATCCCTTTGGGATGTTTTTATCTCAGCAGCAGAGATAACCTGCTACAAGTACTTGTCAAACATGATGGGGCAGGATAAACCTGCCTGCAAAGCTTTTAAGGTGCTGTAATGAAAAGGCTTTCACCTTCGTGGCTGATAAGTTTGAAACATTGAGCACATGGAGGCAATAGAGTCTTTTCAGCAGTGTTTTCATTCTTATCGCAGACCTCTCGCTGGGGGACAATGAGAAAGAATGCAAAATTCCTTGGCTTGTAGTACAACCAACAAAGGGTTTTCCTTTCCTCGGTTTCTGCCCGTGCAATGTGAGCTGTAGTGGAAGCCACAGCACACTACCTTCTGCTTTTATTCCTTTCACATGAATAAAGGCAGGTGATAACAGTGCCATCATTATCTGCCACCCTCCCTCGTGCATACACCCTAACATTCCTTCAGAGGGAACCCTTGCTATGGAACGTGCTGGTGCAGAGGCTGCATGGACTGGAATCTGTAACTTGCATATCCAAGGGAAGGATTTTCACCTTTCTGAGCAAATGAGTCTAATTCCGCAGATCAAACTGCTCACAAAAGGCTGTAGAGTACATGGACATGGGTCGTATTCAGCAGCCAGCACAACAGATTTGGATCACTGGGTTTTTTTGTTCATGGCAGTTCTAGCAACCCTGCACTCGAGAAAAGGTTGTTTTCTGCACCATGAGTGAGTCAAAAGCCTTCAGGACATCAGGATTCATTCTCAGGTTTAAGGCAAAGCCGGCTCGTGGGGTTTTCCTAGCCAGAATGTTGGTATGCCATCGGAGGGGGCCCTAATTAGTGCCAAAATGAGCAGCAATCTTACTGTACCAACTGGGTGACCTACCTGGATTCACCAGCCCTTACATGAAGCCTGGTAAGACTCAGTAGCCCCAATTTCCTTCCAATATTTACCATAGTGTGGCCAATGGCTCTAAGTCCAGGTGGAGGACAGTGACAAGTGATGTCCTTCAGGGCTCTGTCTTGGGACCAGTGCTGTGTAATACCCTTGTCACTAACACAGGCAGTGAGATGGAGCCCATCCTCAGCAAGGCTGCAGGTGACACGAAGCTGAGTGGTGCAGCAGACACAACGGAAGGATGGGATGCCACCTGGGTGCACCCGGATAAACCTGAGAAGTGGACCCATGGGTGTCCCTGCCCGTGGCAAGGGGGTTGGAACTAACTGGCCTTTAAGGTCCCTTCCAACCCAAACCATTCCGTGATTCCTTCATTCTGTGACATCAGTTTGCAGAACACAGGTCACCAGGGAGAGCTGAGGAATGCTCAGGACAGGTCTGTATTCACTTTAGTCTCCTAATGTGCTGCTGCCAAATTCCAGAAAGGAGATTGAAAATACAGAATTTCTCCAATATTTCCATATAAGCATCTTCTGCATTTGCTCTGTTTAATGTGTACTCTGGAAATACTTTCTGACACTTGCACCTTTTACTCGGGAGTTGGTTCACTTTTCTCTTTTTTTTTTAATACTTTGTAAGTTATGTATCTTTAATGAATTGTGCCACACTTTACTTTTGCTCATTATTCACCTGACATGTGGCCTTTGTTTTCTCTCGCAACCTGTGGGCAGCCATGCACTCACCTGTGAGCTTTGTGTGAGATAAGCTACCAGGCATGCACCACTGATTTTATTGAAAACTAAGCAACTACCCCAGAATTGCTCTCATATAACTGGAAAAAAACTCTGTTTCTCTAAAGCCAGCCATGCAGAGCACTAAAGCCAAGAAAATGTCTCTCATTGACATCCCTGGGCTTTGGTTTGGGACCCTTGCCAAGGTTTTATTGAAATGGGCTTTTAACGGTTTCATATATTCAACTCCTACCAATTCTCAAGTTCAAAAAGAGTAAATGTTCTGAATTGCAAAGCACCCTGCTAGTAAAAATATTCATTTGATTACAGTGGCTGGCTGCCACTGTATTTATTTTGAAAGCACAAGCTGGTGCTGCACTTTTCTGAGATCCAACACTGGAAATTAGGCACAAGCATCATATGTACAAAATAAAAACTATCGAAGATCTGAGACCTCTGGAGTGATCTGGAGGGGCAAAAGGAGAAGAAAGAAGCAGGCTCATCACCCCTTGTGCAGGGGGAGAAGGAGAAGGGGAGGAGACTTGGAGAGATTTCCCATTCTCCCACTTCAAACACTTTCATGCCATGTCAGGGCTGGTACCAAGGGCTGCCCTCAATGTTTCTGGTATTTCATGGGGACCATGGGGGGCTGAGCCTGCTGAGTTTCATTAGGCACAGCCTTGAGGGCACTGGGGACCCCAAGGTGATAAGGGGAATCCTGAAAGGGGTTGCCTTTCCCTGGCCAGTCGCTCTTCCTCAGCTTTTAACTTTGCTCAACACAGCACTTCTACAGGAAGTCACAGTTTATTTGCAAACCTGGCTTATTTAAAGCAGGGGTAAATCTGATTATCTCTGTTCAGTCCAGTGGTTCCAAGAAAGCCTGAGAAAACAAAGCACTTTCTATTACTATTATGTGTGTATTGCCCTCGGTGTTGGCAAAAATCGTGTCTTTCTTTTCTGAAAATTGAGAATGCAATTTATATAAAGTCTGCAGCGGAGAGTCGCATCATATATTCAGAAAGGTTTAAATTCATAATATATTTATTATAAAACCAAATTGAGAATGTGGAGGTATTTAGGGCATTTGGTATTCATTTTTATTTCCTGTGTAGGTTGCTGTTACATAAAACACTGAAGTGGCATGGCAGGAATTAACACTGAGGTTTCCTCTTCCTCCACGGAGCTGGCCAATGAAGGTCAAAACTCTTGTTCCACCTTTCTGTGTTATGACAAAGCTGGGTTATTCTCCCTGAAAATAAAGTTTTTAACATTAGTCAGTGTTGTGAACCGTGTCTAGTTTGCAGCTAAAAAACCCCTAAAGACTTTCTTTCCCTCTGGTTTAACCCTTTTTGAAGTAAAACTGCAAGAATCAAGTCTCAGCAGCTTCCAAACGAAGTGCCTTAACCCCAGCAGTGTGGTGACACTTACCCAGAAATCGGGCAGAAATTGAGCTGCATGGCTCAGTCCTGCCATGGGCTTTGAAAGATGAGAGGTAAAATGGCAAGGAGAGTTGCAGGCAAAGAAAAATGATTATACAGGAGTAACTGCTTGACATGGTGGTCATTTTCATCAAGGTTAATAATTTTCATTAACATTATTGAACAAGAATTATAGACCTTATTTTCAAACTTCTATTTCCTTATAGGGAATTCATTTTACTTCTTATTTCCAATACATTATTAATTCTACCTCGCATCCTATCTCATTCTCTTTTATCACTTTTAGATGCCCAGTTACTTTCAATTAAATATTAATAGCCATCTTTTAATTTCTCCTGTAATTCGGAAACAGAAGAACGCTGCAATGGTTCTTGTCTTTCCAAGGGACAGTATTTGTGGTCGGTGATGGAGGAATCCAAATGGCAGTGCATCCATCTCAAGGGACATCAGGGGCTGGCTGACAGCACACGGATTGTCCTGCCACTCTCCTCTGGGTGGAAATGTCAGAACAGATGAAAGGCCACCCTCTGCATTCTGTACATCCAGGAGGGGTGTCCTTGTGGGACCAAGCAGCTGTGAGATGCAAAGATCACCTGCTTCGATACAGCAAATGCATTCTGGCTTTGGGAATGTGCCTCCTTTCCGGGGGGTTTTCCGAGCTCTCTGTGCCAGGTCAGGTCACAGGCAATCTCTGCCTGACTCTGAAAATCAAGAATCTAATCTCCTCTTAACCTGGGCATTCCAAATCCCTTTTACTGCAGGTGAGCCACTGTTTACAGAGAATTAAAGGGTCACTGCTGTGTCTCATGACTTTTGGGGTGGACTTTGGGGTGTTTTGTGGCCTCTGGTCACTGCTTTGCTTATTAGGCAAGAAGATAGTAAATGTCCCCCTGGCTCAGTGATAAAAGAAACCTTTCCCACTGCCTTTCCTCGTGGGGATGTTTGCCAATCGAGGCCAGGGCTGGTGAGCAGAGCCCCAGGCTGTGATGGATGTGTGCAGTCAAGGATATTGTCACCCCATCAATAGGACAAGGACGGGCATTAAACATGATGACACGTCATTCCCAATCAACTTTAAACCATCTTGTTTCAGGACAAGTTGTAAAGTGATTCTTCATTTTAGACAGAAGTAGGTGCAGATTTATTCCTTCCTTCTTTTGCCTAAAAATGATCGATAATAAGAGGTTTTTAAGCTGCCCCAAGGGTTGAGAATCTTTCTCCTGCGTGTGAGGTCGACACTTCTGACCAAGCCTGGGATTATTTTTTAGTGTGTGCAGTGTACTAAATCAGGATTGCCTTAAACCTCACTCTGATTTGCAAATTAAAAACAAATAAAAAAATCCCTTCCATGTTCTTTAACTAATACATTTCAATATTTTCCCTGTAATTAAAAAAATGCTTGATTCAAATGGAGGCTTTGTGCTCATAACAGGCCTTTGCCCTGGATCAATTATCTTAGGCTAAAATGCTACCTAGAACTGGTTTGCCTTTCTAAATATTTCTTGGGAGTATCATCCATGTTGGAACACCTCTGAAGGCAAGCACTGTTTGCCACAGGTAAGGAGGAAGCAAACCTGAAATGGCTGAAAGATTAGTGCAGAGAAGGAAACACATCCAGCTACTGAGAAAAGCAGAGACTGAAATATTTGTAAATTCTTCCTTATAACATATCCTCGTTATTATGCACTGAATTAGGTGCTGACTCCTCTGCACAAAGCCTACTTTGAGTGCAGGGCTCAGCTCTCCGAGGGCAACTGGGGGAGATCCTCTGGGACAGCATTGCTGTGCCTGGATATAGGTAACAAAGCAGAGTCCCTCTCAAAAAACAACCTGCTGTAGCTCTTCTTGCTTCAAAGCAGCATTTCATGTCTTTGGAGACTGTATTCCATCGGACAAAGGAAATACCACGCTGAGATTGGCAGCAACATCCCTCACTGCTCAAGTGGCTGCCTTTGAGCAGCTCTTAAGGCACCATTTTAGCTTCACGGTTGCTCTGAAGAGATAGCAAATGATGAGTGCAAGCTGGAAAAAACCCATTGGAGTTATGAAGAGATGCTTTATTTGTGTTGTTGGGCAGCAGGGGCAGCATCCACTTGTTTGGAGGTGACGCCCAGATCCCGTGTCCTGCGGTGTGGGATGAGACACTTGCTCAGGGGCAGCACTTCTTCCATCTTCTCCATCTAAAGAGGTAGCAGAAAGTCCTCAAGGGACAGATGCAGAGGATGGCTTGAAGTTTTCAGCTCAGCGAGCAGTGGGGAAGGAAAATCAGTGCAAGGACTCGTGGTGTTCCTGTCACTGCTTTGGCTGCAGAACCCCCCAAAACACCTCCCTAAACCCAGCAGTGGGATGTAGGACAGAGAGAAAAATCACACTGAGCACTGCCAGGACAGCAAAAATGCAAAGAGAGAAGAGGGGTTTGTGAACTATTTGATGTGCATGAAGGGTCTTGAAGCACAGGAGAAGTTTAAGATGTTACAAGAAGAAAACTTGACAATTTTGCTCCAAATAACTCCATGACAATTTAGCATTGCCTTTGGCTGCCACCTTTTGTGGAGTGGAACAAAATGAAACAGCTGCTTCCCTTTATGTATCCTAAGGGAATAACAGGACATAATGTCTAAAATAACACTCAAAACAACTCTGCACAACCAATTGCAGTTAAAAAAATTTTGCAATATTTGCATCAACTACTTCCCTGCAACATTTTTGGCTTCTGCATTGCTTGCAGTTTTTGTGGAGTTTCCACACAAGTTTTTAAAGCTGAATTGTACGAACACTGAAGCTAAAAAAGAGCTGCTTTGCATGAGCAGAAAATAAAAGAAGTGCTTTGGATTCTTACATGGCCCACGGAGCTCTTTTGCTTCCCCTTTAAAAATGTGTGTAAAAATTAAAAAAAAAATCAATCACGCAGAGCATCACAGAATATCCAACAATTTCAATGGCATGTGAAATATGGCAATAGAAAGGCAACCAAACACATATTGTTGTTCAGTATAAGGTTTGTGATAGATTTGTCTCACTTAAATTTGCCAAAGCTACTCTGTATTATTTTTGCAGGATGGTGGTTTGGGTTTTTTCCCTATTTCATGTGTCGGATTAAAAGTGAGATTGTCTGGTGCTTATTTTGAATTCTCTAATTCCACTCATTCCACAATTAAACGAGTCACTGTGGAATAATGTGCCCAGGTAACACTGCTACCATGCCCCAGGCTGAATCCAGCCCTCATTTTGCCACCGTCATCCCAACAAGCTGTATGAAATAAAGCAGGATTACCTGGATGCTCATCCTGTATAATCAAGGTGGAAAAATGTGTGCCTTAGACATCAGTACAAACGTATAGGTCATGACAGAACAGCAATGCCCAGGGTTTGGTAGGCTGCTTGCACAGTCGTGTAATGATCATTTGAAGGAGAGCTGTAGCAGTGCACTCTGCTGACACTTGGAAAATGCAGCAAATATTTTGCAGGATGTGCCAACTGCTCAGCTTTGTGTGCAACACAGAACTTTTATGAAGCCTTTTATTATTAAGGATTAACTACAGCATTATCTTGTAATAGGATCATAAATCTTTAATTACAGTTCAATATGGTACTGACTAAAATTGCTTTTGAAATGAAACATTTTATTAAATGATCAAAACAAAGAAATTCCTTTCAGAAGTAAAGAACTCATAACTTCTTAGGGGGAAGTGAAGGTGTGCAAAACTCCCACTGACTTCAAAGGACGCCAGTGTCTGCCCACTGATTAACATGGAATTTAACCAGGCTGCCAGAACTATTTCTGACACTCCTAATGTCCATTAAAAATTCAGATGTCTCTGTGATTCTTATATTTATATTTGCTCCTTAAACTCGCAGTGGTGTCAGCTCTAATTCTGTAAGTCTCATCCCAGGGAAGTGTCTTGGCATGACATCTTCTTCTGCTGTCAAAGATCAAGGCAGTGGAGAAACAGCAGTTGGTAGAGAGATGGTTTTCCTCAAGAAACTTTATTATACAGCTGGAATTTCTTGCCAGCTGAGACATGAATGTCCACTGCTGTCTTTGCAGCTGCAGTTTCAGCTCCAGCTTAGTTTTCCTTTGACCTTTCCAAATATTGTTCTCCCGAGGCCCCAGGGCTGCCTGCAGGAGCTGGGTTGTGCAAAGGACAGTGCCTGAGTGATGGGGTCAAACGCTGGAGTGATGGGAAAGTTTGTAAGACATGCAAACCCACATATTATTGCCTCAATGAATATTTTAGGCATCTCCCAAATTGAAGGTTTCTCTGATCAGAGTTTTAATTCTCTCTGTTTTCAGTTCAGAGGGCAGCCAATATGAGGCCCACAGAGCAGGAGCCATGGGGCAAACATCATATCTGCTCCAGAGGGTGTATAATGCATTTAAATCCTTTTCTGTTAGGTTAGTCTTCAACATTCTGTATTACTTTGTTTTTCAAACAGCAGCTGACTGTCATATGGGAGCATTCTCTGGACCGTACCCTTGGATTACACCCATGAGTGGAAAGGCAACATACCTTATCCACTCCTAAACTTCCCCTCATGTTGGAGAGAAAATCAGTGCCAAAGACAGTGAACTGCACTGGAAAATGTTCTTTGCAGCTGTGTCCTGAATAGGTGTGTAAAGAGGCAAGGCTTCAATTGCAAGGCGAGGGGAAAAGGGGACACCCTTTTCACAGCCAAAACTTTCCAGCCCACTGATGTAAATCCCAGTGTATCCTCACCAGAACACACAACACGGGGAATCCTTTCACGCCCACAACTGGGCAAAGCAAATATTCACGTGCATTTGGGGAAGCTCCATCACAACCTCTACTGCTTTAGGGTGATTTGGCAAGTGAAACTGCCTTGAAATGCGTGACAGCCCATCCATGCTGGCGTGGCCATCAGAGGGATGCCCAAGGATTTTAATGTATTTTGTAGATTTTTCTAGAATTTTTAGAATTATGCAGGTTTTCCTGGATTGCTCACATAGTAGGTGGTGTTTGGAGATCACTGGGCACTTTCTCACACGTTTCTAAGCTTTGCCAAGGACACTGTTTTGAAGAAGCACCTGCAAGGGAGCTTGAAGATAAAAGAGAAGAGGAGGCCCAGAGTCCTCTGAGAAGCTCCAAGGGGCAGTTCTGAGCTTTCTGAGGTTGGTTTTAGATACCATATGTTCTAACTACTGGAAGTTATAAAAACTGCAACATCACTGAACCACATCTGTGCTGCTTCTAAATAAAGGTATACTTCTCTATCCATCTCCACTAATGTTGTTTTGAGCCTTTTCCCAGGAATTTAGGCATCAAGAGTTAAGTAGTTTTAACACTAACATAGACTCCCTCCTTTGCAATCCTCCAAATGCATGTAGATACAGCTCCACACATCCCTTATATCCTGCAGAAATAGCTTTTGACCTGTGGTCTAGAAGTGGCATTGCTCAGCTGGCAAATTTGCACGTTTGGATATTTATGCCACAGTAATTCAACAGGAATTTTGGCTCCAGCAGTCACTGAGTCTCATATTGTGTGGTGAATATTTCCAAAATGGGCACATGGCTACGTTATCTCGTAGCACAGACTGAGAGGAAGGCACTGGTGGAGTGAATTGTGGTTTGGGCTTTTCCTGCTTTCATTAATTCAGACTGCCTCGAATGTTCTGAAACCCATTTGCAATTGGGTGCAGAATGTGTGTTAGTTCCCCAAAAGAGCTGTTTTGGAAGAGCTGGGGTTCAGGTAATGCCACAGTGCAGACAAACCCCAGCAAGGCTGGGGAGGACAAGGAAATAAAGGCTGGCTACAATCTCTCAGTGTAAAACAGTGAACAGAAGTACACATTTATTAAAGCATTTTGATTTATTGCACATAAAAGGAGTGGAGTTGGATGAGTGCGTGGTGCATCATTCCCAAGAGCAGCAAATTTAGATTCTAAGGGGGTTTTATCAGGCTTTTTAAAAAAATTTCAATGTTACCTAGTGTTTTCAATATTTGGCTCAGCTTAACTGCAGAATTGCCTTCAGTTACCAGTACACTCCAATTTTTAACATCACCATATGTTAGGCATATATGCTAAGAGTTATAGCTTTGGTGTTAGTGTTTATGCCCTTTTTTTTCAGGTGCTCTTGCTGCACGAGGCTGTGCTGCTGTAGCAGGAGGAGGCAGCACTACTATTTCAAATCCAGCCATGGAGAGATTCCCTTCCTTTCAAGATCCTTGGCCACAGGAATTGTAGCAGCAATTACCTGGCTGTGGATCTGGTGTGGGTGCTCATAGCCTGAAGGGAAAGCTTTATGCCTGTACTCAGAGCCTTGGAAGAGAGCACAACATCTCAGCGCAGCCAAGCTAATTAGAAAGAGTCAACAAGTTTCCTCTTCATTTTAAGTGCCTTTTTTCACTGGCTTGTTTGGAGGGTCCAAATCAGCCTCCCATCAAAGCTGAGAAAATCGCTGTGTGGTAGGAAGAAAGTTCCTGCTCTCTCAGCAGAGATTAGAAAGGAGGATATACAAACACACACACCAGGTTTTTTAGAAAAAGTTGCATTTTGGGGCATCATTTCAAGATTGTTTGTCCGAGATGTGGTTTAAAGGTTATGTTTCTAATTAAGAAGCAACAAAAATCCAAAGCTCAGGAGCCAACACAGCAGTGTAATGAAAATGTAGCCAGCCTTATAGAGAGATACTATCTCATTCTTTCACCAGCTAATGTAGTTATGCTGGCAATGATGAGCACAGACTCAATAAGGAGCTAAAACCATATGAAAAACACGTAAAATGACAACCTGCTGTCACATCTCCTTGAGCTATTATCTCATCATGATTTCCAAGCTAAGTCAGCCTTTACCTTGTTATAACTTGATGGGAGAAGTGATAAGGGACACCCAGCACATTTGTAGGAAGTGGAATTTATGGCGCAGTGGTTGGTGCTGTCACTCCCTGCCCCTGCCCTTATCCCTGACCTCAGCCCCAGTGCTCTGGGCTGCCAGAGGGTGCCACAGCAACCAGATCCTGCCCCCTGCCACGGATTAACTTCCCCACAGCAGGTTCCACCACAGAATAGAGTCCTATTAATCAGAGGTGCCCTGCTCAGGTTCTAAACTGGGTAATTAATTTTTCCCTGCCTGCATTACCTTTGTAGTTTCAATTACTTTGCAGGTTGTTGGGGTTTTCTTCCTTCTTTTTCTGTTAATACACATTTCCCTGGCACAGTATGCAGTGTGTATTTGCTCCCATACGTGAGTCCACTCCAGATACATCTGTATTAGAACCACAGTACTTTTGACCCTCCCCTTACTTGTGTAGCCCTTGCAGACAACCTAGGAACTGATGAATATATCTGTTTCCCTGGTGATATAATAGCAATTCATGATCATCCTTCACCATACTTTTAAAATAAATATGCCTGCATTTTTTATGCCTTTGAAAAGGCATAAGCACTGCACCATTTATAGGGGCATTGCCCTAAGTATATAAGACCTGGAGACCTGGAGAGGATCCTTCAGTTCAGAACTTTCCACGTCATCTTCTAAATCAGTACATGGAGGGCATGAAACTGTCTCTGTGATAAAAGACAGTGCAGGCCCCAAGGATTTTGTGTGTTCTGGGACACAACACATCTTTTAGCTGCCATAGCTCTTAGCTATTCCTGTGGCTCTCAGCTCTATTCTTTGCTATTACTCCAAAAATAAGTTTGACTATACCTGAGTTCACCAGAGCTATGCACAAATGTGGACTTAACATCCAAGCAGTCAAATGAAAATACACACCTCAAATGAGAACACAGAGCAGAAAGATTTGATTCCAGGCTTACTGCCCAGCTTGTTGCACGGATGTAATTTCCATCCCTCTGAGAGGTTAAAAGGAAGGAATAGTGAAGAAAATGTTGCACCTAAGGCTATCCCTGAGGTCTGTACCAGGGGAATATTGATTTGGCACTGCTGATCTGGAGGAAAGGCAGCGGTTCCTGCATTTACTGCAGCAGTAATGAGGTGCTTGCACTTCTCAGTGATGTTCCACTGCAAACACCAACAATCAAGAGTCAAGGCTGCTGTTTCCTACGGGAGAAGGCCACAGCAGGAGAAAATGAGGAATGAATTGCTCTTCCCACATAGATCTTAACACGTGCACTGTGGGGATGTGTTAGCTCTGTGCTTTCTGCCTGAGCACTGTGAGAGGGCTCTTGGACTTTGAAGTGCTCAGGTTTGGTTTGTAAGGCTAGTTCAGGTGCTGCTGTGAGACCTGCACTGCTGGGAATCTAAAAGGGAAACTGGACACTGAATTTAATGTAGCAGGACAGCCAGACCTTTTTTCCCCCCGCTTTTCCTGCTGCCTTGCACTGTTGGCAGTCAATGTGTTGATGTGAGAAGCTACAGACTCTTAACTCTTGGGGATGTTATATGTAAAGAATTAATTCTCTTAATTCACTTTATATCCGTGGTGGTGCTGCTGCTGAGTGCTGTCAGTGACTGACTGTGGGATTGCAATCCATATTCTCTCTCTTGCTGCCTCTCATTTCTCAGCATTGTTTCATTCACTTCAATTTAAGCCAAACCAAACCAAACCAAACACCAAACAAAAAAAACCAAAACCAAATCAAACCAAACAAAGAAAGAAAGAAAAACCAAACCAAACCAAACCAGAGTGGGTATTCAGCCAATATCCACTCGTTGAGTACAGCTCTTCCAGGCACTCTGAAGGCTCAGCAGTGCAGTTCGTACATGGCAATGTTAAGAATTTGTGGGTTAAGGGAAAAATGCATAATGTACAAGCTATTCCATGATCCTCACTCCTGTGGATGCAGGAATGCTGAATGTTTCTGTGTACAGGCCTTTGCTCCACTGGGGGAGAGCACACAGATCTCACATCAGCTGAGTGCAAAGTGGCCAGTCACTACGGGTGCTTCTATAGCTGCTTTTCATACTTGCTTTTCTCGCTATACAAAAATCTAATTTTCCTTAGTGTCGCTCTGCCAGTACATTTTCATCCACTTCTCTGCCCCTTCATGCTGCTGAAATGGTGAGAAAAGAGTCCAGGAGTAGGGAATTGAGTGTTCTGTGAGTTGAGGGCCAGTGTCTAAATCACTACAATAATCTACTTTTCTGATTTCCACCAAAAATTAAGTCCAAGTAAATTGAAAGGGACAATGTTGCTTCCCTCCCCCTATTCCCTCCCTTGATGCTGGAACATTTTCCTGTCTTTAACACTGTAGACTTTATTCTAAACATTGGTTAATGTCGTGGCTGCAGAGGCTCCACTGACTCTTGGTCCCTCTTTATTTTTATTACAGATTAAACATCACAGAAAGCTACAGGACCTGCCCCCAGGACTTTCCAAAGTGCTGTGCCCCCAGCTGGGATGATGCTTCACCTGCTGAAATGTTTGGTTCAGCAGACACAGGCACCTCCTTTTGGCTGTGTTTCTCACACTCTTCCTAAGATCTCCCCTGAATGGATCGACAGAGTCCTGTAACACCCTACGGAGAGTTTAGGATGATTTATGTATATATTCTTCAAAGCTCTGGAATTTAAAGAGACCCTAAAATTCAGATGTAGGCTTTTGGCTTAGGTTTAAGCTTGATCTTCACAGAGCTGTGAATATAATGTCTTGTCTCAGCCTTCTCCCAACCTCCTCCAAATTTTCCTTTTCTCTGGGCCAGCCACAGGAAATCACTTCCATGCCGACAAACAGGTCACTTAAAAAGAGCAATTGTGAAAACAAACCAACCCTTTATTGTTCTAACATGGCATTCCAGTATAGATACTTAACTACTTTTTAATTATATTAAAGCATGAAACAAAACAAGAGTGGTTTGATTTGGGTCTTGTTCCTGCCAGACCCAAACACAACTTAGCTTCACACGAAGAGCTCACTCAGGTAGACCGATTTATACCATATTTTATTTACCTTCTTTGTTTTCAGCTTCCAGTCAATTCCTAAATAATTTTTGTTTCATTCCTCGCTTCCTAAATTTTGTGGAGTGTAACCTTGTTTAAATCCATCTGAGTTTGTCTTTGGGAGGAGATCCTCCTAATAGTATTGTGGTCACATAGCATACTACAACAAAGTTTACAACAAGCCCCAGGAAATTCTGGCAAAGCATCCAGGAAATTCTTGGAAAACAATCTAATATATCTGCTTTTTTGAAATAGCTTTGAAATAATGTTAGGTAATTGTCCCTCTGGTTATGGGAAATTTGAGATGGAAATCACTGTAAGTATAAAAAAATCTCCCAACTCTCTAAGCGTGGTTGTCTCCTTAAGAGTTTGTAATATATTATAAGAACATCTGGTCAAATGTCTACCCATCAGCAACATAATATTAGAGGCAACTGCTGCTAAAATTATTAAATTCTTCAAAGAAATATTGGTCGTGTAGAAAACAAGGCCAAACCCTACGAAGTGCTGACTGTCACCTCCAGCAAGGAGTCAGCTTTGACTGGGGGCTGTGCTTTTACTCTGTAAGACTGTTTTAGTTGATCAAACAGCAAATAACCTAACGCATTTTTAAATGTCAAAGAGAAATAAATTTATCTTTTATCTTGGTGCTTTTTTGCCCCTATTTTTCTCAAGAACTATATTGGCATGGACTTTGCTAAAAAGAAAAGGTCACGTATTCCTTCCTTAACAATCCCGCTCCTAACTTTTAATTTTGCTCCTTTTCCAAGATGTCCTTTCACCTTCCAGAAAAGCCATTTCCTCCGATTTTTATCAATTGTTAATCTGCTGCTCCTTATTCATGAATCCATTAAAAGGCTTCCTTTTGAAGAGTCGCCCCCACTGCTGTGTCAATTATTTCCCAGTGCTGGTGCTGGCAGGTAGAACTTGGGGCTCTGCTGAGCAATTAACCTGGCAGTTATCAACAGCAAACACCATGCACGGGGCTGCGAGCTGATGGGTCATACAACACGGCTAATGGAAATGGAATTGGGAGATGCTTCGCCCATCTGACTTCTCGGAACCCTTGGCAGATGACACGCTTAAGGATGGGATGGGTTTAGAAAGCTCAGTCTGCTGCCTTGCTGTGTTCTGGGCACTGTGGCAAAGCAGCAATACCCGTGTATGTGTTTCTTTAACAGGGGATGGCAAATATTCTGTAACACGGTTCTCTGTGAGTGGGTTCCTTAGAAGTGTGTGGATTAGTGGATGCAAACAGCAGTCCTTTAAATCACAGCTATTTTACAGAATTCTTGTGCTCAAACCTGCACTGTTTGGAGCCCAGTGCTCCAGTCCATCTAAGCAGGCTTGCTGGGTTTGTACCGAGCCCTCACCCGTGCCCAGGCTGTGCTTTACTCTGAGAGCTTTCCTGAGCTGCTCCAGCACAAGGCAGGCAACACTAGCTGGACGTTTGCTGTGCTCAGCATGCAGCAGCTGGTCCTACAAGGGCTCAGTTTGCCTGTCTTGCACTGCTGTGCAGGTGCAGCATTTTTTAAAACAATTCTCTTGCTCCTGCCTTGCTCCCACCCCGGTGTGACCTCTGTGAAACCAGCAGCTTTGTGACTGGGCTTGGCAGGGTGTGTGCTCACCCTGAACACTGAACTCAGCAAAGCCTGCTGAGGTTTTAGCCCTGAGCTGCTCTTTGTGTGTGCCACATCGCTCCCTACAGCACAGCACGTTGTCCCACGGCTCTTAATTCACAGGAAACTCTTTTGGAATGTGAAAAAGCGTTCCTTTATAATGGCATGCAAGCGCTCAGTACTCTGGGCAATTGTTTTCTGCGGTCTGTCCCAGTGCAGATTGGTTAATTATCTGATTTAGCAGCAATTCCTTATGAGGGCAGGTGACAAGGACACGTACTGGGGATCCGGGGCTGGTCCAGGGTTCTGAAATTGTCCAGCATCTCAAAACGTGATCTGACTTGGTCGGTGCTAAAGAACATCTGAAGGTTATTACAACTTCTCTAAGGTGCAAATAAACCTGCATTCGGTACTCTGCTATATGCTTTGTAAAGTGTAACAGCTCTCAAGTTATCCATTAGCAGCACTATGAAATGGAAGTGTTCCTGCATATTACATTAATAGCAGTTAATAGGGAATTAGTGCCACCTAATGTAAAAACGTAATCCAAGTGTCTCTGCTAGTAAAAGGGAAGGATTTCTCATTCTTTCTCTTGCATTTGTAATAAACATTAGGGAAATAAAAATTACCATGGATTATGGAGCTGTTAAATACTATATATCCCTGTGCTATTAAATGTCATCTATTACTATTACACAAACTTCACCTTTGATTAGCAACAAATACTCGGCTTTATTCTGAGAAAGTGGCCATTTCTTAATGCTCTGAAGGATTAATTGTGGTAATGAAATACTTCCCTGTCACAGGCTTGTGTAAACTGTAATTATTTTGGCCCCAGTTCTGCACAGGAGTATGCAAGTTCTTAATTGCACTCGGGTGAGGAGAAATTAAGTGCATGCATAAATATTATTGTGGGGAGAACAAGGTCCTATGTGCAGCTTTTTCTCCTTTCACTAAGTGTATAAGGCTGAATTCCAAAGGTGACTCATTCTCTCTGGCTATTTTGCAGGAGAAAAACAATCCTTTAACAAAGATCAGTGAGAGCAAAGATAAATTTGGTGTAGGAGCTCTCTGGTTCCCCAATAATTACCTATCCGTTATCTGTTATCTGAATTGAATTTGCCAACAGAAAGAGCAAAGAGAAAGGAATCATTAATTTAAAAATAAATAAATAAATAAGTAAAGCTTCACTTTCAGCCAGAACCCTATAGAGACACATATTGCAGCATTTATAGTAATCTAAGTAAGAAAGAACAATGAGCCCAAGTCATGAAGCTCCTGTTACAGACCTAATTAAAGGGTTGGCTGAAAAAGTTTTGCTTTATCTTTTCTACTAACTTGGATGCCAACACATGCCAAAGCAAATGTTTTTTCTTAAAATGAAACCCAGAATTTATAAAAATTATAGAATCAGCTAAGTCTTAAAAAAACAACCTACGATTTGGCTCAATGAACTTGAATTTGTGGACCATTAGAAAGGCAACTCTTATTTTGAGATGAAAAAAATTCATATTGTGAGGGATTTTACAATAAATTCCAGCATAATCCAAGTGTTTTAACCAAAATATAATACTTATTGAGAAATGCAGCTAGATAATGTGTTTTGACTCTCACGGTATGGAATGACTAGTGTTAAAAAACTTCAAATAAATAAACTGCACCCATTTCCTTCCCCACCACAGTAATTTAAAAGCCACACTGCTTTAAGTGATAGGACGTAATAGAAAATTCAAACTCTAATTGTAAAAGCAATAATTTGTGTCATGCACTCATTTATTTTTATTACAGCTCCAATTTAGCTCATATTTTTGTTACCACAGTGTAAATGATAAACATGTTTGTAGCTGCCTTTCTATCAGGTTATATATTTAAAACTGTCAGGATTGCTCCCCATTCTGATGCACAGAAAATGCAGCCTGGACCAAATTACACAGCGCTGCACGCTCTGGCTTTGGAGAGAGTTCCAGGAGCCTCATTGTAAAAGGTTTGCCTGTTTCAGAGAGCCTTTGGCAGACACAAAATGCAAAGCTGAGGTGCCTCTGCTGAGTTAAGCTACACTTATGTGGGCATAAACCTGCTTATTTAAACTCCCAAAAGCTGCCTGAGAAGGTTTTTGCCCCAAACTGGTGGAATAATTGAAGAATATGATGATCAGCTTGATCAAACAGTATCTGGTGCTTATAAAGAGACTTTGGAAAAAGGAGGAGCCAACTTGAATAAGTGAAATAAAGCAAAGTAAAGTGTTTTTGGGTCATCTGGGGACCTCTCCCATGTGCAAGGGATTTCTTTTTCCTTCTCATAGCTTTCCTCCCTTCCCTTGCTCCAAATTTCTGGATAAAATTAAATGTCATAAAATTACCTTCTGGACTCTAGTGGGGCCAGGACAGTTATTTTTCCTGTCCTTATTGTCCCATACCACCAGTTTGTGGGTGAATTAGGAATGGCCAAATACCTTTGTACTGAAATCATTTCTATGACTATATGTGTAATTTATATTCACCTCCTTACAAAAGGGAGGAAGACTTCACACCATGCTGAATCCTGGAATGTGGAAAATAAGCAAACCAAGTATCTCTAGTCCCAGTTATGCTTTCAGAAGAGCACGTTTGCCCACAGATTCATTGCACCACTGTGATCCCCTTGTCCTACAGGGTGAGCTTTACTGAGGCTTTGGCTGCCTTTTCCTGGCAGCCAAAAATCTTTGCAAACAGATTTCTTCTGGAGATTTTGCCAGGATTTTAGGTTTCTGAAGGAATACCTGAGTGACGTGCTCCAGGATGCTGAATAATCCACGTTATTCCTGGTTTGTAATCATATTTTTACATTTCTGGCGCTTTCAAAATCTGTGTTTCTGAACAACCACAAGCATCACGTTTAAGGGAGAGAGGATTTTCATGGTGTTTATGATATTAATTGTAGGAAACCCCAAAACTCTTTCTCTATACTGAGCAATGATAAAAGTAGTTGAGGTGAGTTGAAGTATTCTAATACTTCAAAGCTCAAGGAAAAAAAAGAACTGTCTACCATGTATGAATTGTCTGCCTTTGTCTACCACATATGATTTAGCAACAAGCAGGCATTTCCATTTCATGATTTCCACAAAGAAACACTTGCAATTTCTTCATGATATTGAAAAGATACAGCAAACGTTCATTTACTGTTGATTTTTATTTCAGAATGGTCTGTGGGAAGGTGTATTAAGTCTTTTGACAGCAGTAAAATTGAGTCAAATATTTGATTCCAGTATGACTTTCCTACTGTATGTTAAGAATTAAGTAGAGAGCTTATTGTAGCAGATTTATTTGTTAGAGCGAGATCTTTAAAGACATACCTCATAGTGTGATTCATTTATCTTAAATTAGTTATTTGTCCTGCACAGTGTAATCTTTTCAGGGAGATATCTAACACAGTTTGAATGCAAATTCAACTCTGGGGAAATAAAACAGAGAGGAGAACCGATGCAGTCATATTCCATTTCCATTAGTTCTTTCATCTGTTAACCTCAAATTTGTTTCAGTCCATATCAGACACAAATACTGCCATTCTTACGCTTTTATTATGCTGCTTTCCTAGAACTGTGTTTAGTTGGTTGCTGGAAAACAGCATCAATTCACAGAGGGTTTGGAAAGAAATATTTACCAGTAGCTACCTGTATTTATATTTTGTGGCCTGTCACACCAGAGCCAGTTCCCATGTCCTTGAGCACAAAGCAGGTACTGAGAGCATCATCCCCGATTTACAGGGTAACCCTAAATGGGTTCCAGGTGATGTCCTGGAACTGCTGCTCATCCTATGATGCAAAACACAGGGAACATGAAGAAACTTATTGCTCCTCTAGGGCTTGTTGTGGATGCATGTCCCAAATCAGGAAAGCACAGGAGACTGCTTTTTATCAATGTCACCATGGGAGTGGGTGAATCCAAGCCTCAAAAACATCCTTTCTGGAGCTGAGAATACTATGTTGGCGTTTTGTGGAAAATCTGGCTTCTAACCTGCAGAATTCAATGAGGATCTAGGAGTGTCCAGTGCTGCACATCTGAGTTAAAATCTAATCCTGCCCCTATTACAAGCAAAAAGCTTCTGCCTCCTGACTTAATAGTGATTTGGAGAATACTTGGGATTAAAAGTTGGAGCTCTTCAGTTCAAATTGACCTTGGTACCTTCTTTCTTTTCTTTTCCTTTTTTTTTTTTATTTTTTTTTTTCATTTTTGAAAAGACAGGTAGCTTAAGTGACCACAAAACAGGTGTATCATTTTCAGAGCAGTGTAGGCTTTTGCAAAGCTCACATCCACATGCTTCAAGAAAATGGGGATAAAATGTGTATAAAATGTGGTCTGCTTGTTGGAGCCCCACCTAACAGACCCTCCAGTACCACCTGAAAATTGAGTTCTATATAACAAAGGACAAATGAAAAATTGAAACATCAAAAAAGTTACAGAGATTATATCCTCTTTGCTTTCTTCAAAGCACGTGTAGACACCTTATTAGAAAAACAGGCAAAAGGGGGAAAATTATGGACTTCTATTCTGGAAAGCTCTGAATAACCCTGTGCTGTTGTTGGGAAATGCCGGCCCATTAAAGAGCCATAGCTGAGTCCCCACACCACTGCGACCTACAACCAATAACCCAAGATAGGGCTGGAAGAAGGATTCTCATGTGACTAGTAAATTGTTCTTGAATTACTCTCCTGGATGCCCTGGATGGTTTATAATGTGCAATCACATTGTGGTGAGTGAGGCCGGTGTTTCCAGGAAATAGCAGCATTGATGGAGTGTCTACACCCTGGGAGCAGGAACTTCAGGAAATGCAACAAGGAGACATTGCCATCGTCTCTTCCAAAGAGATTGCCAGAGACAACCCCTGCTCTTGATCCTTTCCACCCTCCTGCTGACAGACACTCGGTGAGGTGAGCTGTGCTGTGCTCCTCACTCCTCAGATGCAGGTGGACAAAATTTTATCCATCTTTTGAGTAGTGGAAGTGTCTGTTTTGTCTTGAATCCATCAAGCTGTGGTGGCACGAAGCTGAGGATCTCCATTCTTCCAGGGTCCTCACATTCATTACAGACTTACCCTGGCCCCCAACAGCAGAACAGTTTACAGTGACCATGTTAAAAGGAAATATTTCTGTTGGGTCAGCCAATTTTTGGGCAGATTTTCCAATGTTTTGGTGTTGATTATAGAGCTTCTGTACCTGTCCCTCCTGCTGTGAACTCATCCTGAGTTTGTTGGAGTCGTCTCCTTGCAGCCTTGGCCTGGGAACTGTGCTGTGATCAATAGCCTTTCCTGCCTGTGTGCAAACTTAGCAGGTAAAGTGCAGCCCACAAATTAGGAGTTAATTCAGTGTTCCTCTATATCCTTCAAGCACATTAATCTAGTTCCTGCAGAGCACACAAACAGCCATGAGTTCAGAATGACAACCATTAGAAGCACTAAGAGGATGCATTATTTGACTTAGTCTCCTATTAGTTTCAGGGTTTTTTGTACTTATGCCCCTGCTCACAAATGATAGCCAATTCTGATATATTTCACTATATCACCCTATTTTGTATAATGAAGAACAGGCAGCTGAATAAAACCCTGTCAGCCCACATTATACAGACTATTTCCATGTCAAAAGCTCCTTTTCCTTGACCACTGTCTAACGTTGCACTATAATAGCAGTAATAACTACTTGCTCTAGCAGTTTTCCATGAATTTATACAAAGTCACTGATGTGAAATTTGACTAGTATTGAACTGCTTTTATTCCACACGTAACTGTTGTGGGCAGGCATCCTTCCCTTCTGTCTCCTAAACTTTAATGTGTGTTCTACCACGTGTAATTAAACACATGCAGAAGGCATGGATTTTAGAGCTCTGAGCCTTGATTACTTAATTTCAAAATGTTTTATGGCAGAATAAAAATTTACAACACTCCGGCCTAAAAAAAATGTGATCTTGTTGTAAAATATCTCTCTAGCTGAATTTGCAGCTCCCAAAGACTCTCAAGGTAGTGCAGGACGCTGTCAGATTGGCACTGGTGATAATGTGCACCCAGGGTGAATGTGACAGAGAGATTAACCTTTATGGCACTTCCTGCAGTGGCCACTCCTCTAACACGTATTTGTGACACGTTTTACTACGGCCATATCCCACTTAACCGTGTTTGTCCTGGGTATTGCCAGTAAAATGCTGTAGAATTGGTTTTATTTCTTCCTCTAGCCCCTCCTGGGATATCCTTGGGACTGGGAATTTACATTCAAGCCTGACATCAAGCAAAATAAGATGAAATTAAAACCTCTCACCTCCTCATGATGTTACTCCTTTTTGATTTAAAAGCAAGTAGGAGCTTAGTAGATGCTTGGCAAACACAGAGTATACAGAACGGAATCACTACTTAATTAAAATGATCATTTCCCTCAAGGTGTTGGGGCCAACAGATCCACAAGGAATCATTTTCAAAGAGAACAGGCTGTGGGGTAGCAATAATTGTGAGAGTGTGCAATGCTTGCTGATTGTTTTTCCATTAACAGGAAGCAGACTGGTTCCTTCTCAGGTCCTTGCTGTTCAGTGCTAAGTAAAGGATAATCACAAAAAGGGGGGATTTTTAGTATTTTAAGCCTCAGAAATTTATCATAGAACTGGCTTGTGATCCTGATTTCAGCACCATACCCAAGTGCCCCATCCCAGTGGTAAGAAGTGCCTCTGTAATGGGGAATCCTGGCTTTACAGGGAAACCACACAATGGTTTTTAATGCTGTCACAGCAAACTAAACCTTGCTCAGCTGGCCAGTCAAAAAGTGCCCTGCACCACAACTCTTTAAAATCATCTGCAGTCTTATGATTAGTTTGGAAAATTTAATAATTTGGGGGGTTGAGGGGGTGTTGGGTTTTTTGGTTGGTTTTTTTTGTTTGGTTTATTCATTGGTATTTTTGCATTTTTATGGGTGGTTGAGGGTTTTTTGTGGGTTTTTGGTTGGTTGGTTGGTTTGGGGTTTGGTTGTTTTGGCTCTTTTGTTCTGTTTCGTTTGGGGGGGGGGGTTTATTGGTTTTTTTTTCCGGTTGGTTGGAGGTTTTTTGTGGGTTTTTTTGTAATTTTTTTAGGGAGAAACAGGGAAATAAGCTTATTTAGACCTACTCCAAAGCAGATCACTGAAATGCTATTTCTGCATGTACATAAAGCACCTACAATGTGCCATGTGATTCCTGCAATGAAAAAGTTTCAGATACAATAAGTACAATAAAACTTTCCATTTAAAAGCCACAGCTTTTTGCATCACTTGATTGTGTGGGATAAATGCAAAAAAAAAACCCTATGAAATCCTGTAAAGAAGGGATTTTTTTTTCACATGCTAAATAGCAAATTTCTGGGTCAAATGACTGCCAATTTAATAGGAGAATTAAACCAGTGGCCTGATAGCTCTGTACATTATTTGCAATTCAGGGAAGCATGAAATGTAGTCAAACACTGAGCTGGGTCACCAACAGATTGCTGTGCTGACATTTGAACATGACTGCGCTTCTTTCCTCTCTCTCTTGCATGTTAAAATTTGGAAATAAAACCAGAATTACACTGAGGCAGGTCTGGCAGTAGAGCAGTTTCACCCCTTCTTCCTGCAGTAACCTCTCGCAGTGCTGCCTGGCAGTGTCCCTGGGACCAAAACCCCGGCCTGAATTACCCAGCCTTTGGAAAACCTTTGGACTGCTCAAAAGATCCTGGTTGTTTGCATTGGGAATTTGGGAACACCCCTGACCTCTAGGCTGTCTCCAGAACCCCCTGGAGGATCCACATTGCAGTGCTCCCAGAGCTTATTAACTCACAGCACTCTACATGGGTATAAGCTTGCAGGGAGAGATGGTCCCATTCCATAGGTCTGCCCTATGGAAGTTTAACACAATCCAGGAGAATGCTAATGGAGATTTGCCAGGGGGCTTTGCCAAACCTCAAAAGACCCAGCACTTTATGTGCCAGTGCCACCTAATGTGCAAAGTGGATGTAACCTGGCATTTGACATCCCAGCACACAACATGTTTGTCCTTCAGATCCCACCTAACACACCAGCCAGAGGGTGACAACAGGAAAACTGTCCTACGGGCTCTCTTTGTGTCCCAAACCAAGAATAAATGTCTCTTAAACATTGTGTGCACAATGCTAGCAGTCACAGCCAGTAAACTTTCCTCTTTCCTACTCTTTCTTGCAACAAGCACTCAAAGCTGGGTCTTTTTCCTGTAAACTGAACAAAACCCAATCCAGATATACTCAAAGCTTACGTGTTTTAACTGAATCCATGGAATGTGGTCACCTGAAAAAAACCCCAAACCTATGGAATATTTCTGGCATGTTAGGATAGCAGATTGCCAAGATGTAAAATGGCATATAAAAGGAACAGCTTCTGTATTTAAAAGACATTTTCAATGTAAACTAATTTAAATTACAGAAAGACTATTAAAATGGATTTTTAGAGCCCGTATTGGTATCCTCCATAGTGAAACCATAGAAATGCACAGTGAATGAGGTCTCTTGTTACTGGTGCTGTGCAATTCTGCCATTACTATAATCTTTATTAATTCACAGAGTGTGACAAAAGCATTGTCAAGATAAAAATCAGACTTTTTCCTTTTTCTGGCTGCTTGCCTAATGTAAGGCAAATTTCTAGATTAAAAGGAAATGGCAGTATTGAAACCTAAAGCAAAAGTTTCTACTTATAGAGTCATTTCTTCTTTCTGTGAGCACAATTTCATCTTTGATACACTGGGAAATAAGTGATCCTCTTTATTAAAAAAATCCCAAGCCAATATAAAAAAAGAAAATACCTTCTACTGTGTCTCTTTTGTTCCCATATCAACTTTTCATGGCTCATAGGATACAATGATCTTGTTTGAGATGGATTCTGGAGAACTTATATATAAAGCTATTATTGACAATACAAAAAAAAAAAAGATTAAAAATAGCTGAATTTTTTGTCAGAGCAAGAGGAAATCATCAGTTTTAAAAACTGATAATAGAATTACACATATCCTTGGGGAACATCCTGAAGTGCCACAATTTGACTTTTAGAAATAAAATTTTAATACATCAAGTTCCTAATGCATGAACAAGTTTACTCTTAATGGGACTTGTTGAAGTATCTTTATGTGTCTTCTTAAGCCTTTGCCACTTAATTTCTCTTGAAACACATTCTTAGTGTTGATTATTTTGTAAGATTTATTTGTATGTCACACTAAATGGAATGCTTTTAGAGATAAGTAGTCTAATGTGCTGTGTAAAGTGTCAGAAGAGGGTTTTTTTTCAAGAGATTTTCTGTTACAAATGAAACAGTTTATTTCCAGAGACTTTCTGTTGCAAATAGAATCCTCTCCAGCACAATTTGAAGGGTGACTTAAACACAGAGATGGCATTAAGTGCTGCAGTGAACTCAAAGCTTCACCAGAGCCTTCAGCAATAGTCAGGGGAGTGAATTTGAGAGGAGCATAACAGAAAATGTGTGTTTCTCTCAGTTCAAGTATCACTTCTTGTGTGGGTTCAATGTCTTATTGTGTTTCAAAAGATGCTGAGCAGGACTGGAGTGATATTTCATATGTTTGATGTTGGCCCTTCCCCTGGGTGCAGGTGTCACCCTGACAGGACAGAAATTCAAATCACAGCTCAAATATCTAAAACCTGTCCCAGCTTTCCTCCAGTTGTGCAGTACAAAGCTTGCTAATAGCAGGAATGCACCCAGGTAAGGTGGCTTTTAGTTTATGAAATGTTGCTGATATGGGCACACTGGGCCATTGTCAAGTTCAAACTTTGAAACATGTAAGTGGGCAGAGGTCTCTGACAATTGCAGCAAAAAAAAAAGTAAGGAAAAAGACCTCTCAAAGAATACATTCAACCATAATTAAAGCAGCTACAATAACTTCAACAACTCGGTTTGACAAATAACTGAGAAGATGTGTGTGCTTGTACTTGCCAGATGCTGGATGTTTTGCATTTTTGTTTTATTTGGCATAATGTGGAGCTCAAAAATCACAGACTATCTGAGCTGGAAGGGACCCACAAGGATCATCCAGTCCAGCTCCTAGCCCTGCACAGGCCCATCCCCAAGAGTCACACCCAGTGCCCCAGAGCATCATCCAAACTCTCCTTGAGCTCTGGTAGCCTTGGGGTGGTGCCTTTTGGCATTCTGAGTACTTATAAATATCTCTATCATATGTTTCTAAGTTCCTCAATAGCAGCCACAAAGAACAAGCTTCAGTAATAGGGTGGTCCACAAAGTCCTTTTCCAGCCATGACAATAATCTGATTTTAAAAAAAAAAAAATAGTCTTTTTTCTTCTAGCACTGTTTCACTTGCATTTCCCCGGATACCATGACCCTGAAAACTTTGCAATTATTTTAAAGTCTTTCTCCCACAAGGGTTTTCTTTGGCATAAAATACTTGCAATAAAAATTTATGGAATAAAATTCGACCCAGTGAAATCAGCCTCGTATAGGTAAAGACAATATAGATAATATATATTAATTATTGAAGACTGCCTTGACAGTAATATCACTATTCTTTACAATATTAATTACAAAAATTCATATGTATTTACATGCTATTCATATCTTGTTTGTATGTATTCACAGGAATTTAAATACATACACATATATAATATTTACATTGAGTTTGCATATGCTTTCAGTGCTAATCCTGTAAGCATTTTATGCACATACTTATATATGCATCTAAGCAAATGTTGGCCTCATGTATGCATCACTAGGCACATCTCGGGGCCTAACCCTATCAAACAACCTTCCTGGGTTCAAACATGAGCCAATATGAGCGTGATGTGGTGACAATGACACTGGGAGTTATTTGTATTTACATAAGTAATGGAAGGGTAAAGGGAACTCCCTAAACTGGATGTTGTCACCTTTGCCACCTCGCCCATAATTTGCCACTAGTGAGACAAACATAACGGTCCCAACAATGTTCATCCCCAAAGCAGAGTGAAAGTGTGGCAGTGGCTTTGGTAAAAATGAGAACTAGACTTTTGTAGTATCAATTGTGCCACTTCCTGAAATGGTTTGGGTGCCATTTGAGGGACGGCCCTTGGAGGGTGAATAAAGGACGGCTCCCTCCATCCTGGGGTTGAGGTGGAATGGCATTCATTGAGAACATGGCTCCGACTTCTATAGGGGAGGGCAAAGAACATTCTAGACGAGGGAGGAGCATGCAAATTCTCTCCGTAAAAGCAAAGGAAGGGGAAGGGCTGAGCCATATGTAGAAATCAGGGGACCGGGATAACCAGAGGAGGTGATATGGCTGTATAACCCGAGCCATTCAGCATGCAGGAGTTTTATGAGGGGCAAGAAAGATGGCATTTTAGCAAAGGGATTTTCAGTACAATAAACAGGGAACACAGAACTTGTGTATTAAAACATCAACCAGGGAACCCATAACATCCAAATGCTGGCTTAAAATATAAGAACATTAACAAACAGTCCTAGTCCAGCTCTTTTTCTTCGTCACTCAGCTCTATTAATCCATTTCACTGTTCCTTTTCCACGTGGTGTAGCTGTGTGCCCCAACAGGGGAAAACAGTGATTGAGGGGAAGGTACTCTAATAAAATCCCAAATGTATGAGAAAAATGAAAAGCTTCAATCCAGACACAGCATGTAGCCTCAGGTTGTACAAATTACTCTTTTTGGGGGGATGTTTCCAACCAAAATACATCACTATGGGAAACGGTTCAGTCAGCCTAGTGGTGTCAGATCTAATTCCCTATTCATTCCCCCTATAAAAAGGAAAAAAAAAAACAACAAAACAAAGAGTCCCAAATAGCTCTTTGCCACCCTATTTCCAGTGCTTTCAGCTGTTGATTCCTGCATCCTGCAATAGCTCCCTTTTGCCCTTGTGGATCCCACACTCATTGCATGTGTGTCTACTAAAAATCAGCGAGGCAGAGAAATTCTTCTTATTGCTGTGCTATGAAAGGCCCTTGCACACTGTCCCACAATAGCATTGTACCCTTTGTGTCATCCATCCTTCCCATCTATCCCATAATTCCCACAAGGAACACCAGAGCCCCTTCTGTGGTTTCGTTTTGAACAAGCAAATACAAAATAAAGAGCAATAGTTGAGCAGCCACTTGTTCTCTGAGCTGGAGAGAAGCCTTTACTCACAGCGGTCCAAATTGTCAGCTGTCTGAAATATTTTAGTGCAAATCAGGCAATTTCTTTGTAGGAAAGCTCTAAAAAGAAAGCAAGGGAAAGATTCCAAGAGGCAGCAGGAGAAAGTGCCCGTGCAACAAGTTGCAAAACAAAAATTGTCATATTCACTGTGGGTAGCGCAATGGAAAATAAGACTCAGTAGCATCCCCAGCTCTGCTTTAATTTTATATAGAAGAGGAGAATTATGGAGCATTTTTTTGGCCAGGTTTGTAGAGAGAAAAGGTTTTGCAAACTTGAGTTTACCAATTAAGAATGAAAACCACAGCCAGTGAAATGCACAGCAGCCTGTGCTGGCAGCAGCACAGCACAGCAGTGGTTCAGGCCAGAGTTTTTAAAGCATTCTTAGCGAGTTCCAGCAATAATGACTTTTCCACACAAATCTGGAACATAATGCAGATCTTGCTCTAGCAGGATGTCACAGCTTTGCTTGGTCTCAAAGCAACCCTGCAGGGCTGTAGCCCAAATCCTCACCTGGCATCAGCTCCACCCAGCTATGTCCAGGTGATCATTTCACTCTGTTCTCCTTCCAAGGAGTGTTTGAGCTAATGGGGTTTTGTTTTTTTAATTTATCACTATATATTTTTATTTGGCTGTTTTCCCCCCAGCGTGGAGCCTCTGCTGCCTATGAGCTGGCTGCTACAAACCTGGAGTGCAGCTGGGAGGAGGACTGATGGGATAATTCCCTGGTTTTTCTACTCTTCCCCATAGTAAAACATCTCAGATGGAGCAGGAAAGAAACTGGAAACTGAGAATGGCATGGTGTGGTTCAGATTATGCCATCCATTCAGCATGAAAATCCTGCTTCTGCATGGGGTCATGATCAGAAAGAAGCTAACGATCATACATGTATTATTAATGAGATCATGGATTAAGGTGGTGTAGTTAGTGTGTGAGTCCACATTAGCAGAGGTGAAAAACAAGCTGCTTAGACATATAAACAATTCCAAAAATACCTTTGCACACCTTTCATAATTACAAAGATTAATATTGCTCACTGTCATTATGCAGCCAACTTCTAGTAGTAGGGTCAATTGCACAAATAAGGTGGGACTAAAGCCTATTGTATATAAAATGCAGCTGTGAGTTCAGCTAACCTAGACTAGACTTGTACTCACACTGCCTTGAAGGTAACTGTCTGGAATGAGAGCTCTTGAGAAAAGAAACCCAACCCCCTGAAATCAATGCTTTTCAACTCACTGGGAGATCTTTAAAATGCATGTTTTAGTTCTGGTCTGAAAGATTTAGGGGGTTGCTTGTGATGGGGAAAAATAACCTACAGAGAAAGTAAAATGCCTTAATACCTCAATTTAGGCAACCAAAAAGGGTTGAGGCTTTAGAGCCAGGTTTTTAATTTTGCTCTTCAGTTAGGACAGAAATACCAGTCAGATTGTATCAGAGTTGTTAAATTTTGAGTTGATTTCTGAGTCATCCCTAAATTCAGTCCAAATAGCTCTCTGGATTTTATAACAGAAGCTTTTCTTGTTCTGCGTTTGGTTTATTGTTTCCGACTTCTTTCATTTGTGATGTGTATCAACAAACATAGGAGGAGAATGATTTTTAGCCAACAAATTATCTTCAATTTTATGATTCCAGTTGTATAAAGTACATGATTTCATGTGCAGAATTATATCTGTACTCTCACCTACATGTTTGAGAGCTTTCTAATTGTGGGTAAAACGCTTCTAAAGGCCATAACAGTATTTTTTGCTAGAGCGTGTTCAAGGGTGAGGGTGAACACGTGAATTCTTTGATTACATGAGGAAAAACCATCCACAAAACTGACATGAGCTGAACTGAAGAAGGGTGTGTTAAAAAATCATTGTACAATACTACTTGTGGCTGTGGGTGTGCATATGCCTGTTTCTTATTATACTATTTCTTGTGCTATTCATAATTTTCATTCTGCAGTATTGCCATAGCAATCTCTCAGCATCCATGAAAGCTGCCAACTGCCAGTAAGTTTTCTTACTCCCTTTATTTTTCTTTTTACCTGCTCTTCAGGGCTTTGCTGTTCTGAAGACCGTTGCCTTTCTCCTTTTTGTGTCTGCACCAGGGATTCCTGAAGTTCTGTGCACATGGATTGTTGTGAATAGGGCGTGCACTTAGCCCAGTGTACCCTAGGACTGAGCATACCTGGGGGCCACATTTCATTAGCACAGAATGGGTGAGGTTGTTCCAGAGTGTGATCACCTGCACAGTTCAGATGAGACTTGCTGTGCATCAGTTTCTGCCCTCTGCCTCTTGTCCTACTGCTTGGCATCACCAAGGAGAGCCTGGCTTCATCTTCTTTGTACCCTCTCAGTAGGTATTTATACACATTAATGAGGTCCCCTGTCAGTTGTCTCTTCTTGAGGCTGAGCAGGTCCAGTTGTGTCAGAGCAGAGTTAGGTTGGATCTCAGCAAAAGGTTCTTCTTCCCCCAGAGGGTGGTGGGCACTGCCCAGGCTCCCCAGGGCAGTGGGCACAGCCCCAAGGCTGCCAGAGCTGCAGGAGGGTTTGGATGATGCCCTGGGTACAGGGGGTGACTCTTGGGGATGGGCCTGTGCAGGGATAAGGGCTGGACTGGATGATCCTTGGGGGTCCCTTCCAACTCGCCATATCCTGCGATTCAGTGATTCATTGCACCTTGCTTCCCTTCCATCTCATCAGCTCACCACTTCACCTGCTTTTTGAAGAACATCACGATTTTTAGAATGAATTCAATGATAGGACAAACTCTGTCAGACAGATGGCTTCAAATTACAGTTATTAGAAATCCAGCCTAACAATCTGCACTTTAACAATTAAACATTGAAGAGCCCTTCTTTTAAGCTTCTCTTACACAAGCCATTTCTCTGATGTGCATGCAACCTGGTACACGGCTGACAAACTTGGATTCTTAGACAGTGATGTCCTCTTTTACTGAGACACAGGGTGATCTGCCTATCCAGTGCCTTGGAACTGCAGCAATCTTCTTCAGACAGCATTAACAAGATGCCTGAAATAGCTGAATCCGATCAATTCAGGCAGTTCCCTAAGAACTGCAGGTGTTACCCACATTGCACTCACACAAGCTCATCTTTTCTGTGATGCACCCACACTAATATATAATATGCATATCCGTTCATATATGCACATGTCAGTAGTTCAGGTCTAACTGTAGAGTCTCGAGTTTTTTGAGATGTTCAGATTTCATAGTAAATATGCATTTATTTGAATTCTGATAATGTTTACATCATCCCGTACCCACACTTTGAAAGGTGACCTGAAAACCCCTACATAGTTTCAGCAGCTGTCATAACAATTCAGTGTGAAAAATGTGTGTTTCTCTTCTCCTTGGATGTGTATGTTCCATGGGCACTTTCCTGTAGGAATGTTTAGCCACTTCTCTTCCAGCCTGGCCTCTGAGTGGGCAGAAGCAGAATTAGTGGAGTTCAGGTTAATTATCATTGAATCACTCGTAATCACACAGACTTTGGTGAGTGCTTGAACTGCTTCATGAGTACCACTCAGGGAATTCCTTCTATCCATTTGCCTTTTCCTTAGAAAATCCATGTTCTTCCTCAGTGGTATTATTTTTCCAAAGAAAAAACCAAACACTCTCACAAACTACTTCTGCTTTTCAAATGATGAAATCATTTTCAAATGATGAAATCATCATTTTGAAATGATGAAATGATGAAAAGATGAAATCCATCTTTGGGAAAAGATCATGATACCAAGAAACTGAAAATTACAGGTGATGTCTGGGTGTGTGTGCTTGGCTGTGGTGCTTCTGCAGTTCTCAGTGCCAGGGCAGTGAAGGAATGGACCCAGGAATTCTATTCCAACAACAGCAGACAGAAAGGAGGAATCTTACCCTGTGCTTTGGAAGTTACGAGCCCCTAGAATCTCACACAGGAAGGCAGAGATGCAACACGGTTTTGCCACCCTTTATTTTTCTCAGACTTTACAAATATGCAACCCAAATATTAGCATTCTTAGGTACATATTTTTCAGGGAGCTCTCTTTTCTCTTTCGAGCATGTTTGCTTTTAATATGTATTTTCCTAGTTTTTCAAAATGCAGAATTAGTTTCTAAAAATGGAAAGAGAAGCCCATTTGTTTATCGAAGGGGCCAAGCTGCCAGAGTCATTCTTGAATAAATAAATACTGAAAATAAGTGCGATTAGGAAGGGAAAATGAATGAATATTTATCTTCTTACCTGAGAGACTGATAATTGTCAAAATGTTATGCTTTCCTGCACAGCTCTGCAGACATACACTTGTACAGAAGAACAATGGTACAGCTCCCTTACAGCTACTTTAATCTGCAACGCCAATATCCTATGTCATGATGTCCCCCTGCCTTGGAGCAGGGTAAGATTCCACTATTTTTATTTCCTTGAATGTGATCACATCCCTGGATATTATGTCCTGCCTTTTTCTGGGAGGTAAAGGAAGGGCTTTGGCCATCAGTGACTCCCCCCACTCAACAAAAACAATAAACACCTCTTAGTGCTGGAAATGTGGTGCCAGACAGCTTTGTACATGTCAGCACCCCTTTGGAGTCACCAAAGCCAGACTGGCTGACTTTAGTGTTGTTCAAGTACTAGTTGATTTCCTAAAGGTTACTAGCATAAAAACATCTTTAAATGAAGTGACATGCTTTAATTCAACTTTTCTTTGTCTCAGAAGCTGCTGTGGTGCTGAAAGGAGGGAAAATACCCCTCTATGATATGCTACTTCTCCTCCTTGACTGTAAGCTCTAAAGTACTACAATAAAAAATAGCATTTTTCCCCTCACAAGCTAGAGGTAGTCTCTGGACTGGTTTACAGAGCAGGAGGTAAGAGAAGCTGAGCAGGAGTTCAGCACCGTGGTTCCCTCCTTTAAAACAGCGCCAAGCTTCCCTACCAATTGCTGTCACAAGGTGACTGAGCTCCTGCCCCACTCCAGGATCTTGCCATGGGGTTGATGTCAGAGCTCAGCCCACGGCTCACGTTGGCACAGTGAGCAAAGAAAATGTGACCCAGGCAGTGCATTGGCCACACCTTGGCTGGAGATCCAACCTCAGTAGCCCGTGAAGTTGGGCTATCAAGGTCTTGGGCTAAACTCTTGTGATCCTGCTGCACACACAAAGCTATCAGGAAGGAAGCAGAACTCTCTGTCACTTTAGGAAAGATTTCCTTTTAGCATAGATTACAGTTAATGAGGTACTTTGGAGAAAAACAGTGTAGCTGACAATAATATTTCTTATTGCAGATCAAGCACTTTTTTCCTAGAATAGCTGTGTTAAGGTCAAGAGGTAGCAAGTGTCTGTAATATGAAATATTTAATTTGCTGACAAAGAACAATGCAGTTCTTTCTCTAGTGCCTTTCTTTCCTCTGAATCCCTACCCATAGTCCCCAAAAAGCTTAACTCAAAATACTTTCTAACCCTGTAATGATTTATTCAAGGCTTTGACTGTATGGTCAATCAAGTAACCCTGAAGTGATTAATTTGAATGTGTTTAGTTCATTGACTTGTTACTATATGATATACCAGCTTTTGAGCTAATGAAGGAAACTGGCCCAGCAACTCTTTTTGTCAGAGGAAAAAAGGAAACACCTTTTATCTGTACTTCATATTCTAAGTCCAATAAATGTGTTTTCAGGATAGAAACATTATATTGTATAGAACACAGATTATTCCACAGCAACATAATCAGACAAAGAACTGTCTGACACAACTCCTGACCGGCTGTCCTGTGGTATGAAATCCTGAAATGGAAACAGGGAAGAAGACCTGGGGCTGATGGGACGCACAGGTCTGAACAGAGGGAGCTGCCCGGATGGAGGTGCAGCTCCCCCAGTGGAGGATGGACTCCGGCCAATCTGCTGCAGGTGAGCTTGCTCCATCAAACCATGAGAGTGAAACAAAGCTTGTGGCATTTTCCACCACACACCAGTCCCCCCAGTTCAGTCAGCAGGGTCAGACATGCCAGGGGAAAGCACAAAGGTTCTGCCTGCAAGCAATTTAAGGAATAACATAAAGAAAACATAAAGAAAGTCTGCCCTTAATAGGGGTAGGTATAGGTTTCCATGCTAAACACTTGCATTGCCATATTCTCTTCTTTTCCCAATGTCAAGGTAAAAACAGGTGCCTTTTGGCCGTATAAGTGCCTGTTTCTTTTGTATTTTCAAAATTGTCTGCAGTGTTTATGGTAGCTAGAACTGGGCAATGCATTGCAGTGTTAGCTTTTAAAATGCTTTTGGCAGTTGTGCTGGTACTTTCTGAACAAGGATGGTTGGCTTTCACTCCTTTGAAATGCACCTTTGCTCCCCTACTCTGAAAATGATACACAGCAAGGTAAGGGAAGCTGCCTAAAATGCACTCATTAATTCTTATATTCTGTTATTTAGCTTTAAGAACAAATAATAAAGAAAAGGAACCTTTGCACAGTTAGCTAAAATCATAGCCCAATACCTATTTTTGGGTGCCACTGCAGGAGACTTGTGTGCCCACAAACTTGTTCATTGCCTTAATTCTATCTGTGGCATTAAGTGAGGATATTACTGTTCCCTCCAGCTGCAAATTTGGGATGCAAACTTACAGGCAAAGTCAGGTCACATCCCGAGGCAAATGACATCTCTCCAACAAAACAATCCTCAATCTGATGGCTGTGCACTGACACAGGGAATTAAGACAGTTTTGACAATACATCATTGAAGTGATTCGTGATCCTTGGATATTTCCAGCAATCTTTTCTGACCTTACTGAGATGGAGATTTTCCTTGCTTTTCACATCACGGTGCATGTCAAGAGGTGTTTACACTGTGCTATCCACAGCAACCCAGAGGTTTTCTCTTTCTCCACAGTGGCAGCAGCTGCAATCCTGAAACACGGGGTAGAAGACAGGATAAGCTACTACTGTAAGCTGGTAGAATCAACAGAGAGGAATGAGTGGTTTGAAGTTTACTCAAACTTTATTTCCATGCAAAGAACAAAGCCAATTTATAAAACACCTCAAACGATGCAATATAGCATGGGTAGTTGTAATTTGTAGTTGCTGTTAATTATTCCCATTCCATTAATAAACAGGGGAATTAATTTTTTTGGAGGAAATTATAAATCAATTTGAAAAGTAATTACTTCATTAAATTTAGTAATTATGTGCTACAGCCAACTCAATCTTCTTTAAAATGAATGACAGGATGTTTTTCTCACTCCTCATTCTACGTGAATTTAAAAAGTGTGACTTCTTTTTAGGCTTTAGGCACTGAAGAGCTGTAGCAGACATTCCTGAGCCCACGGGGCAGAGGAATTTGGAGACTGGAAATGCATGCCCGTACTGCAGGCACAGAAAACAAGACTGAGATTTGTAATTCCTGATTTCAATGGGACATGGACAGGAGGTCTTTTACCTTAAGGACATCCTCCAGCTAAGAAGACAGAGCACCTTCCCAGGGCTTCCATTTTCCACCTGGCTGTGTGAAAGAACTAAAAACGAAAATTCTTTGCAAATGCTCTTCTAATTGGAATCTTAAGGAGGTTGCATTTTTTTTTTAATCCAGCGTGTGTCTTGTTATCCTGACTGCAAGGAAGTTTTTAGGCAGAAAGAACTAATGTCTGTTGAAACCCATTCCAGATCTTCAGCAAACTTTCTTTTTGTGCAAATACCATTGTGTATGCAGGTATAGCACAAGAGTTGTTTTTTTAATAGGAATTAGATGTGCAGTCCCACGTGATGTGTCAGACTTCTTATGTGATCTTCATAAGCATCTTGCACTAGTTGTGGGACAAACAGTGCATCTTTCATCAGATAATGTGATCAGGGGGCTTCAGCTGAGAGGGCTTTGAGCATGATAACTTTTCTGTCCCCTGTGTCATCAGGCAAAAGTGGCTCCTGGAGCAGCAGCTGAATTTTCTGAGCTGTTGTCCGAGCCACTGCAGTGACGGGAGGGCATCACAGGTACAAAGAGGTCAGGAGAGTGGGAGGAGAAGAAAAAGGGACAGGGCAGGCTGTGAGAGATTGTATGTCACACCCAGGCATGGGTGTGATACAGGAAAGCAGATACATCATCTCTTGGAGTGCTAGAAAACTCCAGGGATGGGCTCTGAAAGGGAGCCAGTGTCAGGCTCAAGGAGAGATGTTCTAATAACACCTCCCTTCATCTGCTCAAAACACAATTATACACTCAGAATGCTGGGCTGAAAATAGGCCTTAAAAATAAACAGGTGTTTTCACACACTAAGGGTAGTGAGCTAAAGGTCTCCTAAATGGCTCCCTCTCACTCCTCACATGTTCTCTCCCTTTGGAGAGCTCCTGGCTGTTCTCACTCTGGCTGGCATGCCAGCAGCAAGGAGTCAAACGTGATTATTTGCATATTTTCCCCTTCTCTTTCATTCTGCACTTCTGTGGGCTCATAATGCATGCTGACTGACTTTGTTCCCACACTTTCTCTCGTGTGTCTTACACCTTGAGTGATAAAAGGGTGAAGCATAAAGGAAAGTTGTCAGAACATCAGTAAATTGGGATCTATAATAGGGAGGTGGTTAAATATTCAACATAAGCAGTTGCTGCAGCACCAGAAAAGCCTGAGAAACAGTAGTAGAAGAGAGTTGTTTCATCATTCCTGGAGATGGCTGTGAGGACTGTGCAAAACATCAAAAATCTCAGATTTTCTTAGAGTTCAGGATGCTCCCAGTTGCCTGTTGACACATTGGCCATATATGCTGTATGTATATATCTAATACAGGAGTAATTTCACACACAATGCAAGTCACAGAACACTTCCACAAATACCCATTCAACGTGAAGCAAAAGCCCAAAGTTTCAAAGGTCATGCACCTCAGGAAAAGAGGAAGGATGATTCTCCTGTGCTCCTGGGAGAGCACATTAATGAAAGCTACCCTGAGTGTCCCTAAGCAGCCCAGGACATCCCCAGTCCAAACTGACAAGCACTTGAAATGCTCTGCCAGCCTCAACTCTGGTGGTTGTTTTCGTCTTGTACAGGTGATCACAGCACAAATGTGTCAGACTGAGGAAAACCCTGCACCCTGAGATGACAACCTGTAATTTAAAGGGCTGAGGAAAACTACTTTGTGCTCTGTGCCTGCATTTGTGCCCTCCTGAAAGGCCACATCACACACGTGCACAGGCACGAGGTGCAGACAGACCTCTGTGGGGTCACACTTCTGGTTATGTGCTGTCCTTACAACAAGGAGGGGAGTGTAAGGCCTGAAAACTGCAGATTATTTGGAGTAGCTCAGTCAATAAGGAGGTTCAGTCCTGTGTTTTTTCAGATGTAGACACAGATCTCAGTTTTCTCCACACTTTAAAGAGTGCAGCATACCTTTTTGGAATAAAATAAGTAATCACGCTTTTTTTTTCTCCTTCCTGCAATGGATTGCACGTTAATACTAAATATAAAATGCAAAGCGTGTAGCAAAGTATTAGCATTTTTGAATGAAAATATGATATTTTATATACCCTTAAGGAAAAATATTGCTTGCTCCCTGGAGCTCCCCTGACCAATTTAATTTCCCACATCAGTACACTTCAAGAAGTCAAAACTTCCCACTGCCTTTCAATCTACACATTACACTCAGAGCATCAGGTTTGTTTTTCTTCTTGCATGTGTTGCTTTAGACCTCCTTCTGAAAGGATATTCACATGGTTGTGGCTACTGGTCTCATTTAATTTGGTTTCTGCATTTGGTCAGAGCAGAATCACTCACTCAGTTCTGCAGAGGTAGAAGAAGATGAAAGCCAAAAAGTAGAGGCTGCACAAAAGCATTGAGGAGGTGCAACATTTATGGTAAACTAACTCTAGGAGAAGTTGTGGAGGAAAAGAATGCAGTCCTATTCTTTATGGCCCCAGAGCCAACAAAGCCCTGTAGTGGGTGAATTTTCAAGCTGAGTTAAAAGTTAAAAGTATCAAACCATCACCAGCCTGAGGATATCCAAACCATGCTGCTTGCAGCCAAAGGGGGAACCAAACTTAGAGGTGTGAAAACCTAACAGTGACTGCAGAAATGTGTCAGTGAAAATGACATCACTGAATTTGGGATGAGAGGTCCCCAGGTTTGAGATTGTCAGCATGCAACACATAGGAATGAACCTGAAAAGATCTGCTTTATACACCCAGGGATGTCAGGATGCTTGATCTGAATCTGCCTCAACACTGTTCCTAAAGCAGTATGGACTGTGCTTCTCATCCACATTCGTGACCTCAGCATCTCCCCTTCTTCTAACACATCCATAATTGTGACTGCCAAAAAAAAGGATAATTTTCCGTCACATTTACCTGATCTTTCTGTTGAGCACTATTATTAGAAAACAGAAATTGCCAACTGGCCAAAAAACTGTCTAAGCCAGAAATGCTGAATGGAATCACCATCATTAGAAAGCATCTCTCAAATTGTTACACAACTGAAATTAATTTCCCATTGTTGCTACCATAAATACCTGGTTATGTGCTCAGATTTCTCATATCATGTGCCAGGTTTTAAACCTAATTTGGCCCAAACAGATTTTTCACTACCACTTACGTGTTTGCTCTTTTGAAGGGAAAATTTTCTTTGGCTTTCCACATTGACCTGCTCTTTTGTTCCCAAATCACACTTTGCCAAATAATATTTGTCACTGTGAGGCACTAAAATCTCCATTTTAGAAAACACATGGGAGACATTGAAAACAGTGGCGTATTTCCCCTTCAAATCTAGAAAGAAAAACAGAAAAGAAATTGCTATATGGTGCTGGGGGAGAGCAACAGAGCACAAAAGTCTTTGAGAGGTGAGGCAGATGCAACTGGCTTGGTGCCTTGGTTCCCGATGTTCTCTGTTAGGTCCTTGCTGAGACTCACTTGAATTTCAAATTGTTTCCTAAGCTGGTGAATAGCAGGTGCCTGCTAACCAGCTCCTGATGAGTACAGAGGTCCAGCTCCATGGAGGCATTTCTCCTGCTTTTGGCTGTCTTTTGTACTTCTGGAGAAAAAGCAGTGGACCTGGAAATCGGAAATTTTAATTGAAAGCACACACATATACGAGGCAGCTTTGTAGCCCTCTGGACACAGAAGGCTAAAAAAGCAAGCAGGATGTTGTTCATTTTTTATGCCGTGTACGCTGTAATGTATTTTGGGATATGGTGTAGTAGATTTCAAACCAGGCTGTGCTTAAAAAAAATATTAAAATCAAATATTCACCCCTGTTCTGTCCTACCCAAACAGGTTCTTGTTACAGGCTGTTCATTAACCCACGGAAATGCTAGAGGCACAAAGCTGAGTGACAACACTCCAGGCTCGCTCTTCTGTCCAGTGTCTCTCTAAGATTTAATCACAAAACATAAGAAATTAAAGTCTTCACTAAATTATTCTCAGATTAATGGTTTTGACATGTTTGGGGACTTTGTGAAATTATATCTTTGTTGCAGCTCTGGAATGTGTGTAACACAAATAATGTGTATTCTACTGCAAAACTGCCACATCCTTGCCAAAAGTGAGCCCGTTAGCAGTGCAACAAAATCGTGCCACACTGAGAAAAAAATGAATTTAAGTGAATTTAGAATGGCTGCAATGATACCAAAGGAACCTTTACTTACCAAAACCTGCAGACTGACTATGGTCGGGTTCAATTCAGAGTCAACCCATTGAGTTATGGAGGGTTTGATGATTTATTGCAGTCAAAGATCTCATCCAACACTAACAAATTTCACTTTAAATGAATTTCCACAGACATTGCAGTACCTCAAGTGTTGTTGTTTTGGGGTTTTTTTCAGTTTTGTTTTGCTTTCCCCAAGTTATGAACTGATTACATAATCTATTTACCAGGGAATTTATGTATTCTCACTACCAAGGACTTTATCTGCAATACTTCATCCATGAATTTATGTAGGATAGTTATCAGTGCCTAAAAACAACTGAAAAACTACCAAGAAAAAGATGAAAATGTTGATGGAAAAGTGGTTCCCTACTTTACCCACCTCTAAATGTGATATATAAAGGCCATTCATTTCTGGCAGGTGAGGAGATAACCTATTTTTATATCTTTTATCATGAGTTTAAAGCCATGGAAACCAAAATCCTATTGTATTGGAGGCACAGAGTGAGATCTTCCTTTACCGGGTGCAGGAATGTCATGAGCACAGGAAGGAATATGTTTTGTTACCTGTGGAGGAGCTTTCATTTGGAAATTCTGGCACTTTGCATCCTGTTTGTGGTCCCTTTCCAAGAGAGAGCTCTGGAGCTGAAGTGGGGGAATAGGCACTCCCTGCTTGGGGAATTGCATGGTGAAAAGTATGTGTTTTGGCAGTGATTTAGGTTTGCAGTCTAGCCTGTCTTTGTTTTCTTTGGAGTCAAAAGCAAAACAGTTCCCCGAATCTCAAAATGCTTCTTCAAGATCACACAGGAGGATCGATTTACTTGGGCTTTTGAGCAGAGAGACCACGACAAAACTCACGTGTTGGGAAAAAAACCCACATGATTTTATTTTGCTTTTCTTGGTAATATATCTGCCATTCCTTCAAAGCACAGGTTTATTATGTTGAGACCAAAATACACTCATTTTCCCTGCTGTAAAAGCATCACCTGTGCAGCTCACTGGGACACTGCATTGCTTGCTGGCCAGTTATTTGTACGTGCCATGGGAGAACATGTTTTGTTTGGAGGGGGAACTGGATGAACAGTGACCTTGTGAATGATTTTTAGAAGACAATTTCCCACCTACAGGGTAGGGAAAAAGTCTGAGAGGACAGTTGTGTGTCAGCTGGAATGGCTGTAGCTTTCCTTCAGCTTCTGGAAGCATCTATATCATAAGTATGTCAGCTGTGTGGAGCTGTATCATCTAGCTGTCCATCACCAGCAGCTGACTTTGCTCCCTCTGGTTTCATTATCCTTTAAACCACTCTTCATCACCCAACCATTCTTTCAAATTAAAAGTCAGCAAGGGAAACATTGCTTACATTCCCCTCTCTGTTAAAACACAGTTTAAACTGCTTCACGGAGGGGAAATGATGGAGATGATGTGTTTTGCAGCTTGGTGGGGTGGTTTTGTTGGGCTTTTTTTTACCTTCTGGGCATGAAACAGTGTGGATTCAGTAAACAGATCTAACTGTGTGTGATGAGAATGATTGCAGTGCTTTAGGTTCATTAGTCTCACAGTGTGAACTTTAATAAAAATGAATTCGACTAGATTAGATGCAATTACAGCAATTTGAGTTAAAATTTGTGTACCCATACATGCTTATAAAAGGGAGATTATTTCAAAAGCATGTTTGGGTAAATGACAGAGAATAGCATGCATGGTTGGCACATAAGGCAGTGTGATTCTTAGTTTACAGAAAAGGAAGTTTAAATCACTGAGTCCAGTGGTCACTTCACCCTCTATTTAGACAAAATTATTGATAGTCCACCTATAAGAACCATGAGCACACAAAACAACACATGTGACATTTTGACATCAAATCGGATTATGAATCCTTATTACCAGTAAAACACTGCAAACCTGTTAACTAGTCTTGCTCTAAACTACCATGCAATATGTTCTCAGCTTCATTGTGTTCTTGCTTTTTCCATTCTCTCCTCTCCCGCTTAGTGTGAAATTATAAAAGGTATTTCAGTGTTAAGCTAAGGTTTTTAAAGTAGATTTTGGTTATCTACTTTCTGCATCTCCAACTGATATTGGAAGCACAACAGAAAGGTTTCCCAATTCTGTGCAGCCAAATGTCCCATAAAGTCCACGTGGGAAGGTCACTTGGGATGGCAAGACAGCCTTTTGCTCTTTTGCAGTCTCTCTCTCTTCTCTGTGTCTCCCTGTTGTTTAAAGACACTGTCTTAAAAACCATATTAAACCTCTGCTACTAATTAATGTCAACACCGAAAAAATGCCTGATTGGTGCCTTCCCATGAGAACGTGATGGTATTGTTGATTGGGGCACCAACTGCAAGCAAAAGCAGGACATTTCCCTTCTGGTTGTTCTTAAAAGGTGAAGAGAAATAAACCATAATTAGTGAAAAGATAATTAACTCAGAGGAAGCCATCACTTCAAAATGTAAAAATATTGGAGAAAGCTTTTGTTTGAAAAAGTGAGATTTCTTTCAATTCTGGAGCAGAAAGGTTTGTGGGGTACCATATCTCTGTCAAGCAGACTTGTTTATATCTGATAAGTGTTACAGAGAGACAAACTGTGCTCCATTCACATTTATCTTGATGAAGGTCATGTCTTGAAACTTGAAATTATGAGAATCACAGAGTTTCGACAGTTTAAAACTGTCTAATTGCAGGCATTTGGCATCATGACATTTGAGTCTGGAGATTGTATGAATGTCTAAGAACCAAAATATTGATGTGCTTTTTAAGAAACTCCCTTCCTATGATAAAAATCCACTTCTTTCACTAGGCAGAACAGATTAGACCTATAAAATTAAAGCACCACATGCTTGAAGTTACAGGTTTGAGACATAGATTTAGAGATCTATGAGATCTAGAGATTTAGACTTGGTGAATGACCTGGAGTATATGATAAAAGTAGTTTCGATTATAAACAATGCTGTTATTCAACACTCTATGTCACCAGTAATCATTTTAAAAACCACTCTGCTTCTCTGTACAGGTTTCCAAGTAACAGTATTTACTTCTTCCCGTAATTCAAATTCCTCTGGGAGGAGCTGTCTTTTCAGAAGGCAGGGGTCAGCAGCACTGTTAAGGCAGGCCTGAAGTTCTGGAGGAGGGAGCAGCTGAGAAAAATGAGATTGTGTGAAACAGGGATCATGCACACAGACAGCCAGAGGCTAAAACAAGTGTTTGTTAAGTGTGGATAAATATACAAGGTGTCTTTACTTTGTATTCAGAGTCTTGTCAATATGTAAGCTGAAAAAAAACAGGAAACCAACGTGTAAACATCCATCACTCTCCGCAGAAAATATTTAGCATCCTCTGAATTTCAAAAGATTTGCCCTTAACCTTGCGTTTGTTGTTAGAAATGGATGGGAGCCACCAAAATGTGACTGGTTTAAAGGCAATGAAATTCTATCCAATTTAATTTACAGATTGAAGACAAAGTGTGATGCTTTGCTTCAACTCACTATTCCAAAGTGTCAGGCCATACAGGCTGGTGCTGCCCTGCCCGTGGCACAGGCTGCAGATAAAACTGCCTGCTGGGAGCTTCCAGTGTCCTGCTGCTCCCAAAACAGAGGGCTTTATTAGCTTCCAAAAGCTGCTTGCTTCCTAATTTATCAGGGTAAGGGAAGGCCCAGGTAGACATAACTGGGAGAAGAAGAAGGAGCATCTTGTACAGTCATCCCTGCATGGCTGTCAATGCCAAAGCCAAGGGATAACCAAGAGCTCCTGCAGCTCATACCCATGAATCAGTGAATTCCTTCATTTGCCATTCATCAGGGGAGGGAAAACCATCTTCAGAAGCTTTGTTTGCCGTTTGTTCATACGAGTCTTTACCACGAGGCTGCAAGCTGGACTGGTACAGAGGTGTTGGAGCTCTCAGCTCCGTGGGTTTGTCCTGCACATACAGGCTGAGCCCACAGCTGAGCAACACAACATCCATACGACAGCCTGGAGCTTCTCATTCCTGCCATACCCTTTGAAAGGGCACACTTTAAGTCTTCCTTTTAACATACAGGTCACTGCTATCTCAGTTAAACTTTGTTGTGTTGTATTGTTTGTTTGTTTGCTTCCCACCTCCTTTAAGCTCCTAGCTGCTTTGCTGTCTCAGTGGTTTCGCAATTTATTTGCCAGTGAGAAAGCACGGACTCGTAAATACAGGCCAGATTTGAATCAGATAAAGAAAGAATATGACATCTATTGATACGCTTTTCACTAAGAGGAACCTTGAAGAGGAGACAATTGGGCAAAAGACATCTGAGCTTTCCCTGCAAGGCCATACAGGAAAGCAGATTTATAGAATAAGCCTGTGAGACTTTCCAGAAAGGATAAAGGGAAAAACAGCCCCAGTCAAACATGACCAAAGTAATAACTTTCCAGTGTCCTCTGGCAACTACAAGCCCATTCAGAGGCCACTTTAAAAAAAATACCTGCTCAGTGTACGGGAAAGGATGGTGTTAATATGATCTGCTGTGCTTGTTGCTGTAATGGGGACTCACCTTTTTTTAAAAGTTTACCAAGCTGACCATACCCTTCCCCCTTGGTTTGCTCACCTTCAGGCACTTCCAAATTTTTCCATATCATCACTCACCTTATTTCAGTCTTTGGTCAGGCATTTAGCAAGCTGGAGCTGGTTCCATGCAGCTAATTTGAAGTCACTCAGATCTTCAGATGCACCTGGGTCAGCTGGAGCCACCTGGGGAATGTTACTATTTCTCTTCCATGATTCCTTTCCTATTTGGTGATGAAAGTTAATCTTGGCAATTTTATATTTACTAACCACTCGTCATTCCTTAGTTACAGAGACAGTGTGATCTCATTGAGGGACCTTTCCCCCTCTTCTAAGGGATAGTGGAACTCAGCAGTTCCAGGGGTGTCTCCCTTTGTTGTGGGCTTGAACCAAGGACAAAATTCACCAACAGAGTTTTGGAAAAACTGGAAGCATCTCTCTTGTTGCATGCAGAAAGCTCAGCTCTGCACATAAAGAGGAAAAACAATTGAAATTACAGATTTTCTATCCTTTTTCAGGCGTTAAGTGGCAGAACAGAGTGTAGATCCCTACATTTATTTTGTTAGCATGTCTTATCTGGTTTCTCCCAGGGACTGAAGGAAGACTGAATGTAGATCTTTTCTTCTGAGTGATTGACAGAATGTGTGGTTAGGCAAGTCTTTTTAGAGACACACATAACCCAAGCATAAGGGATCTTGATAAAAGTACTGACTTTGTAGTGCTATATACCTCCCTTTCCCCTGAGTGCCATCCCATGACAGTCATTGCTGACAGAATAAAGACTATCAAAATAGCAAGGTTCAAAATAAGACTCTGGAAATTCTTACGAAACATGAAAGTGTTGTTCTTCAGAATTCTGGACCGAGGAGAGGGCAATATGTGCGCAGTGAAAAGTTGGGAGGGAAAAAATAAAAGAAACCAAAGCCCAGGATGAAAATGAAAAAAGCTGCAAGGAACACTTAGTGTGCATCAAATTAACTGTGGTCTAATAACCACAGTGAACTCATTTCCTATGGCATATATAAACCCAAATGCTAATCAGGAAGGGTATGGGAGGAGGGAAATGGCAGTGCATGAGGACAACTATGAATTGTGTCATCCCTCATAGTGGTGAAGTCCAGAGGGAACAGACAAAACCATGAAAGCGTGTAGAGCAGTGTGGCAAATTAATATTTGCTGCTAGGGCAGGGTTTGGCAGCCTCAGAGACAAGAAGGTAGAGGGGAAAATAGTGGGTAGGAAGATCTTACCCAAATAAATTAATTACATGCCAACCTTTTACTTGAAAGCAAAGGGAAGAAACACTTTGTCCATCTCAGTCAGGGACACGTCAAATGTAATGGAGCTTCTCTAGAATTAATATTTAATCAATTCGAAAGGAACGTGAACCTTGTGCTTCTAATTTTCAGTGACCTGTGCAGCCCTTGCTCCAAGTGGAAACAAACATCTCGGTGTGTGAGTTTTTAGATTCCTCATGGATTGCCCTGAGCCAAAACCATCTTGTGCAGATGAGTGAGATGATGCAGAGTGCTGAACCACCCTATCTGCTCTGCCATTTGAGCTGAACTGGCACCTGCTAAGAGGGCTTTGTTATCCGAATTCCCTGCCAGCCTCTGGAGTATTGTGGAACACTGTACCATGTCTGCAGTTCGTGTATATACTAATATATACATTTAGGAACTCCAAACAATATTCTTTAGCCTTTAGGTTCTTACTGCATTGGTCTATTGTGTTATTTTAATTGGAAAAATGATAATTTTACTTATTCCTCGAGGACTGTTCCATTACTGATGGGATCCCCATAGTTCATCCTTACATTTCCTAATATTTACTAAACCAAATATATGTTTTGTTAAATATTGAACCTTCAGAGATATCCATGAGAACTTAGTTAAGCCTTTTTCTTTTTCTTTTTTTTTTTTTTTTTTTAGTATTTGATTTAGCTGGAGTAGAAAACCAGAATACATATGACGTTTTTGAGTATTTGGTACTATCAGATGACATGTTAGTAAATACTTAATACTCTGTGATCCAATGAAAATATTAGACATATAGGTGGGGATTGTGCACCTTCTGATTTCTCTTATTCATGCATGGGAGGAAAAAGAAGGAAGAACAGGGCACAATCAATAACACCAAATGTGCCACCAATAATGAAAAGGCATCAAATCTGAAAAATGTCTGAAAAATTATAAGGAAAAAATATAAAGCCAAATTAAAGAAAAATTAATTTAAATGAACAATGTCTGTTGCAAGCCTGTGTTCAGCTTCATATTTCACCCTTGCCTGGCTCATCAGTGCCTGTTCTGCTGCCTGGGCTCTCCAGTTGTCACTGGAATGGCTCTTTGATAGCAAACTGTCACAGCCTTAGGATGAACCCCACGAGGGTCTGTCCAAACAGAAGGACAAAACCCACATTATCAATGGATTCAAAAATCCCAGCTGACAGACATCTGACTCATTAGCTGCAAGGAGTTTGCATATTGAGAATTTATGGCAATGCAGACATCAGTGAATAAACAAACCCAAGTTTCCAAGCCTCCTCCTCCAACCTGCCTGCCTTCCTTCCCCCAAAAGACTGAAGAATATGCTAGCAAAGGAATGACTAGCAAAGAATCTGAACATTTTTGAATTTTGAATAGTAGGAATGATAAGGCAGAGGATACCTGTTATTTATTGACGTGCACATTTCCCCCTATTGAATTCTTCAGTACTATAAAAAATACAGGAGCTTAATGTCTATGTAAAACCTAATTCACACTACCAGGTGGTAGAGAAGGGAAGAGGGAAGGGACTGATCATTCTCAAATTCAATTCTTGCATTAGGGTTATTAATGAATGAAATATTTTTTCCAGAGTAGCCTGTTCAAGTATCCGGAAAGCTTTTATAGCCTTTGAACTGCCTTGTGTTTTGTCAAATGCAAAGAAATAACATGAAATAATTCATATAGCACAAAGCCTAGATAACAAGTAGCAGTAAGGGTTTGTATTTCTGCTGTGTAGTAATACCATTGTGACAGAAAAGGCAGGAGCACAGTGTTGCAGGTTTTTACAATAATGCATCTTGAAATAATCGCTGCAGCAATCAATGCTTTTTCTCCAATATAAATCAGATCATTTTGGCAATCAGCAGATACAATCACTGCTCAAAACAGAGACAATATTTATTTAAATACAGGAATACAAACAGTGTGAAATTCAATTCTTCTTCATATGTTCACTATGGAAGTAAATTGATCTGAATGTCTGAAATATCCTGTTGTCTGCTCTGTGAAATCACTGATGGCTTTTAAAAAATGGGAACAAGGACTTAAATATGGAGTTCCATTTTGTAGTATTTCATTTTATGCAGTTTCCCAGACTTTCACAAAGCCAAGGATTTAGTCCACAGGTTCTTGGCCTGTGCATTTAATAAATAGAATGCACTCAACAGTAAGAAATTAGGTATTAGCAACGAAATTCCTGTCTCCATTTTCAACAGTGCTATCAAGATATATCCCACTGTATTCCTTCTGCACGAAAGTCTGAACCCAGCTCCATCCTGAGGGCAGCAGAGCTTCAACAGAGGTTCCTGTGTCCTGCCTTAGGACACCACAATCTTGCTTGTGCTGCTGGGAAACTAGGCATTTGTTAGTCTGGGAGAATTGTGTGAATAATGGAAACCAGTGCTCATACTCTATTTTTTCACAGGCTTTCACATAATCCTTAATTGTATCAAAATAGCAGGCAGATTTCCTATAAACTTGTAGCAGGGGAGGAGATCTTGCTTAGCAATCAGAACCTGTTTTTCCAGTCAATATTTCAGAGGAATATGAGATAATATAGTTAAAAACATCTTCAGTGGATCATTTTTTAAGTTAGTTCCACTCAGCAGTTGCCCTTCCTAAACTACTTGCCAAGGGCTGCATTGTTTAAGCTCAATTTCAACAACTACTGCCTTGCTAAACAGCACTCTGTCAGCGACATGCATGAACCAGACTCCTCATTGCTATCATCTGGAATAGCTTTCCATGGCTTCACTCATTGCACGGCCTTAAAAGGCTGCCATGAAAAGAGGCTGCTTGATTTCTGCATGAAAATCTGACATTTAGAGTATGAGGCAAACGAGCTGTAAAGAGAACGGGCCAAATCACACCGATGCTTTTTAAGCACCCTCCTGTTTATTGGAAGGGTGATGGCCTTTCGAAGTAGGAAGCAGTGATGCTTAAGCTTAATTTTTACTAATCCACTAGTCCCTCAACCTGCACAGGACTGAAGTGGCCAGTTTTGGGGTACCCTGGTCTAAAACCTTTTCTTGCAGCAGGTGACTGACTGGGCCAGCTGATGACAGGATGAGCTGTCTGACAGAGGAGAGGAGAGGGAGAGGAGAGGGAGAGGAGAGGAGAGGGAGAGGAGAGGAGAGTGCTTGTGTTTGTACAGCTCCAATGGGTATCACTCATTATCGACACCATCTGTTTGCCTCAGTGCTGGCATTTCCAATCTGTTCTCCTTAAAGGTAAATGCTGAAGAGGCATTCAAGCAGCTCTGCTGCAGAAAAGAAACTTTGCCTGGATTCAAACCTTTTATTTGTTTTTTTCTTATACTTTGTGCAAGTATGCAAAGTTCTCATGCACTTGAAGGCAAAATGACTTCTCGAGACAATGAAAAAGAAGGGTCTATTAATTTTTGAGACAGAGCCTGTATGTTTGACTTCCTATAATCAGAGGTGTCATGCTTGTTGGAATAAAAACATATCGCATATATAACTGTCCACATAGTGGAGAGGTATATGTGCTTCACGAGAAATAAGAAATTACACTTCATGGAAATGGAGCTTGAACACAAAATGTGATCAATATTTCTGTGGTGTGTTAATTACCAGCTGATAGAGTTTAAGAGGAAGAACACACGAGTAGCTTGTTTAAAGGAGGGAAGCGAAAAGGGAATAGCACATTATGACACATGATAATACTCAAACTAATGTTGTGTGTTACTAACTACTCGATGATACATGAGCAATAATTACTTTAACCGCTTTGAATCATTTCCCAGCTCTCTATAATTTATAGCTCAAGCTCTCTGAGACTTCTAAAGTTAGAAATAAACAGGCTGAAACTGTAAGCACAGTAGACTTTTCCAATGGTTCCTTTGTTAGAGTATCTAATAAAAAGTTCATATGAGCACGCATTAATATGTTTGCCAAGTGAGATGAAGTTCTTCTTTTCCTCTGCAGTCTTGAATTTTATCTTGTTTTCCACATAACTCTAAATGGCAGAAATTTAATTTGGAGGCTGACAATTGGTTAATGAGTGCACATACTTTATTTCCTTTTTTTCTTTAGAGCAGTGTCACTGAAATGTCTTGGAAAAAAGCACTGGAACTCGCAAAGTTGTGGATAATAAACAAACCCAGTCTGGGTAAGTCAGAAGGATGATGTACCTTTTAAATTGCAGCGTAGAATAAAGATGTGCAAGACTGGGTAAACAGTGAAAGCATTTTGGACATGGTAACACACAAATTTATACCTGATATTTTTTGTCATTACAAAGTACATTCAACCAATTATCATGGACCAGAAGACCACAAAAAAGATATTACACTGGAATTTGGCTCTCCATTTCACTTTGCTTTCTCAAGAAGTGAAAAGGATAAATAGAAAAGGCATTTCTTGGAATGAAATGGATGTCCCATCATAAAAATCACTGCCCATTATTAAATGTTAATGTACAATAAGTACTGAAAGGACAACAGCAATTAAACATTTATAGTACTTTGAAAATTTCCTCATACTTTTAAAAATGGAGTGATATTGAGGAACTAGCAGAACTTAAAAGTGTAATATTAAGACCAAATAAAGACAAATACGTTTCCAGATTAATTTCATAAACTGTGTGGACATTGTGCTGTTGTGAAAAACAAAATGCTGCATAAAACAGAAGATCACACAAGTGGAGCAAAGCTGGAAGTATTTCCAGTGGATGCAAGTGAACTTTTTCAGCTAAAAGAATAAAGTAGTTCAAAATAACTACTGTGCTTTGCTTCTCAAAAGTGTTCATGAGAAACAATTTCCGGGAGTTCAAGGAAATTTGGAATAACCAAAAATGATGTTACAAACGAAGAGGTGAAATATTTACTTTCCTACTGTCACTCTGTCCCTGGCACGGGGTATATTTTGGTCACTGATGTTTCCTTGGGCTTGTCGCTTGGTTTTGATGCCAGTGGAAATGGCATTTGTTTGTTCCAGGTAAATTGACTGGAGAAGGGATATGGACACTCAGGAAAATTTAAAAAATGCTGCGACAAAGAATGGTTAAGCTGTTGAGTTGTAATTCTGGGACTTTCATTTTTAAATCTATCTGTATCTCCTTATGCCACTTAGCTTGTTCCATCTCTTTTGTCCTTATTTTCTCCTGCTATTTAGCTGATTTTCTCCTGCCCTCCTCAAAAGCTTTGCAGCCTCTACTAAAAGAACCAGCACAGCAAGGAAAACCTAGTGGTGACTGCTGCATGCAGGCAGTACTTTGGTATTTGTCATTATATTGGAGTTTATTGGACAAAAAGCCTGCACTGATTCTTAAAACTCTGCAGCAGGTCACCCTCATTTTGCAGGACAGCCTGTTAGAAGCAGACTTAAGAGTATAAAGTTGTGGTTTATTTCATATTTCTCCATTGTCTCCTATTAAAAGGATCTTGCCTGTGCTTGACATGCTGATGAAATTAAATATATGTATCCAGACCTTACTTAATTAAGGTTAGGAAAAGATTACCTTAAAAAGAACACCTTCCAGAGGCTGAGCTGTCAGACACAGCACCTGCAGGAAATAGAAATGATGCCACTTTTTTCTGTGGTTATGGGTCTCAGTTTATCTCTTTCTCCTGTAGTTTTATTGCTGTTCTTTCTTCATGCTAAGGTATTTTATGTCACTGAGGAAAAATCTGGCACTTTTCTCCAAACAACTGCTCAGATTGGATGCCATTCTAACCTTACAAGCACTGTAAAAGTTATCAGATGGTTTGTGATATCCAAATCTCTTTGGCACGAAGCCCAAAGATATGCAGGGAGGTCGTGTCTTTACACACTCATCCATCCTGGGGAGCTGTTGAAGTTAATTGTGGAACAGCATATTTTTGCAGAGAAATACCCACCTTGTTTAACTGAGCAGAGCTGTAAGTACGTTCAGCTGGGCTGGCTTTCCCTGCAGATGGAATAAGATTGCACTCTGTGGTCATGCAAATTTTTTTTTCACAGCTGCTCAGATGTTATCTTGAAACATCAAAATGATCTGTACAATTAAGCCATAAGAAAAAAACCCTTACATTCCTTATAGATCTGTATCCCTTCATATTCAGAGTTCTCATGTCAGGTTCAATGTGAGAGGAATGCACGGGGGAAAATCCATGTTTTACAATACACGCTGTCAAAATTTTGAAAGGGCATTTAAATCATTATCCTGATTTACAAATGGACAAACAAACAAAATTGTTTCCTAAGAGAAAGAGCAGCAAAACTGGTAATCTGAGCAGAGTTTGTTTTCTTGGTTTTCATGTTACTGACTGGACTATTTATCTAAGTCACTTTTTTAAACACAAGCATCAATGAACAAATTATGTGGCAGAGTAAGAATTTATGACCTGCAATTCAGCTGAGCCACTCTCAGACAATACTATTAGGCATAAGTGGTGTGACTAAGCCTGATATTGATCAATATAACACAATTCTCTGAATTTTCTTAATGCCAAAACTCTAGGTGTTTTTCAAGCAAAAAATCCTGGCTATTCAACACCCCATAGTTAAACTCATTTTACCAAGTACAGTCTTACCAAGAGTTCCATGAAAAAAACACCCAAAACCAACTAGAAATCAGCTCTCAGCAAAATTAGAGATCTGTCTGTGTTTTGTTTTCTGTGGAAGGAGCAAAATGCAGCTGTTCTGTCAATGCTCATAAAGAACTGAACTGTTCTATATGCAATTAAATAGGTAGCCCAGAATATTAAACAGATCTCCAGATCTGTAGGACCAAATACTGCATTTCGGAAGGAAAAGAAATTCTGCTCTTATTTGACATTAAACCCATAAACATTTACTATCCTATGGTGCTTTAACTTTTTGTTGAAATAACCTTTTATGAGATACCCAGAGCATTAAGTCCCACTTTGGGCTGGTTATCCCAGCTGAGCAGGCAGGCACTGAGCAGACAGGGGTGGCACAACTTGTCATCATTCCTGAGGCGAAGCTGAGCAGTCTCAGAGCCAAAAGGGCTCGTGCTCCCATGGCTTGAGGTTGTTTGGGGGTTTCAAACAACTGAATAAAAAAAGAGGCAACAGGCAGTGTGCTAAAAGGAGCCCCTGTTGATGGCACGCGTCCAGTTTAATCCAAAAGAGACAGCTGGTGCCTGTCCTCATTATCCAGGTAAGAAACAGGGCTGTCTTCACTGCAGCACAATGAGGACAAGAGCTGGAACTGAACAGAAGCTCAGGATTTCAGAGAGATTTCAGCAAAATGCTAATATCTTTATGCCTTCCTTAAGTTCTCCACTGGACTTTAAGAGGGACTGCACAAAGCCATTAGATTACGGTGCTGCTATTGCTGTACTAATAAACCTGCTCAGCCACTATACACTAATTTATATAGATTAGAAACATTATATAGGAGTTTATTCTGTGTTAAAATCACAGTTGTTTATACACTTGCCTAATTTTCCCTCCTGGAAATGTGTGGTCAGCAATTGGTGTCCTATTCACCACATCCACTATTGCACCTGCAATTTCTCTCCAATGAGTAATACCAGGACTTAGTGACACTGAGTAGCAGAACTGCAGGGGTTTTGTTTTCTGATATAAACCTGCTGCACAGGAGGTATTTTGTGACACTTAAAAAAAAATGTAACAGCTTTTAATTTTTTCTTTTGATATGACAGTTTTACACTGCTGGTGAATTGCTCCTCCATACTGTTTGCTGTGTACCTACAGTGTGACTCAGACATACATTTATTGACTTTATTTTGCACAATAACTGCCACACCATAACAATTCAGCTGAAACTAATGGCACTAATTAAGGAACAGGGACCTCCAGGTCACAGAATCATAGATTTGCAGTTGTAAGGACCTATCAGTCCATCAGTTTTATCCTCCTGCCAGAGCCAGGCTTCTGCATGCCATACATCTTCTATTCACTGTGCTTCAAACAGTGCCAAAAGGCTGGGGCTTTCACACCTTGCCCCAGAAACATAATAAATCTCATGGTCACAGCTCTTTCCCTGCATTCAGCAATATTATCCTTCTTTAAATGCGTGCCATTTTTCTATTTACAGAACTATTTCCTAGCTCTCTCTGAAGGAAGCCTTCCTCTTCTCCACCCAGCTTTAAATATCAGCAGACAGCTTTGTCTGGGCCAGACATCACCACTGAGTCAAGCAGCAGGTTTTTTTTGGTAGGCCTAAACACAGAAGACTTTTTCAAACTGCAATTAGACAGTTTTGTGTGTAAAAAGTAATTAGCCCCGTTACTACAGACTCATTTTAACAGAGAGTGAATGGACCTCCATTGAGTTCCATCCAGAAGCTGCATGGCTGCCTCTTTTCTTGGTACTTCCAGTCCCTCAAGAAACATTCCCAGAGCATTGCATTTGATGTTTTCAGCATGTATAAAATAGTATCTCATTGCCACAAAATCTCAAAATTGAAGAATGGCAACCCTCTGCCCTCCCAAACAAATTAAAGGTGAAAAGAGAGATGAGCTTGTGGAAAGCAGAAACATTTGAATAGGAATTACCTGCAATAGAAGAGCCCCTCCAAGGGGAAAAGGATGCTTTGCTTCTTCAGCAGAGACTGCAGAGAGGAAGGAGCAGGAGCCTCCCAGCCATAACATTTCTTTAGAGAGGAAAGGAGGTTTTGGAGTGTAAATTTTCTTACGTTTTGAAATTGCAACAGAGCCTGAACAGATGTGATTGACCCTGATTACCAGCTTGGGTGTGTTTCTGATCACACTGCAGAATGAGGGCAGCTGTGATGAGTGGTAGGAAATAAGTGACACCACCTAACTTGTAAAGACGTGCCTGCATTTTAGGCAAAAAAAAGGACATTGCAGATTTAAGTCAGTCCCTTAGCCTGGATTTATTACCTTTATAAACTGAGAAGTAAGGACTGAGTAGTGAAGAAAAAACATTTACACTATTCCTGTTCCCATGCATTATTTCTGATCTCAGAATTTTTATAATTTGGGTGATGTAACCGTCATAAATTTCTGAGAAAGACATTTTGAATGACTGATTGTGTCAGCAAACATTGACTGCTTCCTTGGAAAGTGCAGCCAAAATCTATATTTTATGGAGTTTCCAACATCTACTTATGAAAGTGGGATCACTCTGGTCACTGGGGTTGAAAGAGGAATTCTCTGCATGGGATTTTGTTATATTGCTGGTGCATTCTATCATAATTCCTAATTTCAGTGCTAACAAAGTGCAATTATCTGTCCTGATGGTTTTTAGGAGACTCCAAACCACATCTTTTGATTCTCAACAATGTACTACTACTTTCTGTGTGTTTATTAGTTGATTTAATGTGCTCTAGCTCTAAGAAACATGAGTTCTATCTGAGAATACTGACCAGCTTCGTTAGCTTTGAAAATGAATTATGCCATTTTGATTGCCTTAAATAAAAATCCGGCTCATTTAAAAACTCACAATTCTTAAAAAGGAACCACCAAAACCACAGTGTTCCATTTCTGACATAATTGACATTGATAATAGCAAAATATATTAAAAATGCTGGCAATATTCATTCTAGCAGGAGAAACGTTTTTGATAGATAATTAGGTTGGTTTTTTCCTGGGTCATCCTATGTTTCTCCTGCTTTGTGGGATTTCCTTGCAAGGATATAACTCTCCACCTCTTGCCTGCTTGCTCCTGGGGCTGGGGAAACACAAGAGATGAGGGAGAACCAGAATTTGTGCTGAGCACCTTCAGCACTGCTGCTCAACCTCGTTAGAAACCCTTTAATAACCCCCAGCTGCTCTGTTGTTACCATGCCCTGCTGAGCTGAGCTGGCTGAATCTTCCCCCTGCTTTAAAAACTCCTGGTAAAAGGAATTTCTTCCTTGCAAAATCCTGAAAAATCCCCTGTCCCACCTCCTGCTCCTCCACGATCCCACAGATGGGAAAAGGCCCACGGAATTCAGCCTAAAAATCATCTGGCCTGATGTTTACAACTTCCAGGGAAAAATAAAAGCAAGGCAAATCCTTTGGTGTTTCAGGATATTTTAAGGGATACGTAGAAGTCACTCCAGGAACGATGTGGCAAAGCCTCCTAGTTAGATTATTCCGTGTCTCCTGAAATTCTCACATGCTTGAGAGGATCTCTGTTGGCATTTTAAAATAATAATAATAATAATAATAATAAATGTTTCCACATCAACGAGCTGAGAATCTTTTTGAAACCCTTTTTGTGAAAGCAAATACAGGGATTCACATGTTTGGCTGGAACAAGAAGTGGCTACATTCAAAAAGAAAAAGAAAATGAATTTGCACTATGCAGAGAGCATTGAGGCACGGAGACAAGTCAGGACCTCTGAATATTTAAGGCTGAGGGTATTGAATTATTCCATTTATTTTGAGCTTGTTCCTGGTCCTGTGTCCTGCAGACCTCAGGGATGACGAGGCTAAAATGCTGAAAGAGATGTCACCACCTAAAAGCTGCAGAATTTATGCAAGGGAGCTTTCTTAGCGTATCTGTGACCTCTTTTGACTTCACCTCAGTTACAAAAGGAGCTGCTAAATTAAACTTGCAGGAGAAATCAGAAAGGTCCTAAAGTGTCCTTGCAAGCGGCCAAAGTTGTGGGGTCAGTGGGGGCAGATAAACTTGGTTCTTGGGTTTTATTTTTGTAAACTTTGCTTCTCTGACTGTCATTTTCATTTCCAATGTGTTTCTCCTTCAAGGAAGTCCCCAAGGATTGTTTTTTCCTCTCCTTGTCTCAAGTGAGAAAAGGATGTAGCCTGAGGTTTAGCTAGCCTGGTTTTTTAAGAGGCTTTTCCAGAAAGAAAAGAAGATATAAAGTGAGATTGCTTAGTTTAGCTTAACTTAGGGCCTTCTGGTACTTCCCATGTATAGAGGTGAATTATGAACCTGCAGGGAAAGGTAGCAATGTGCTCGTATGAAGTCCTTTCCGGAGTGTGTGAGGTTTTCTCTAGCACACATTGCCCACCGGGGAGCCATCGGGGTGATGCTAATGAAGAGCTCACTAATTGCTGCCTCCTTGGTTAATTGGCAGGCTCTGCCGGCAGCCCCAGCGAGCCCTGGGTGTGGAGACTGGGGGGTGCTGGGCTGCAAAATGCTGCTGCTTTGGTGGGGAATGCTGAGCCAGTGGGGGTGATGTTGTTGTTATTATTATTATTATATAATCGTCATTATAATTATTATTGTCACTGGCATTATTTTATTGCAATATGTTATGGTATTTTAATATACAATTATAATAATATAATATAACAATTATTATTATCATCATTTCCATCATTATCGTTGTTGGTTTTAGTACTACTATGACTATTATTATTATTTTATTGTATTTTATTATAATATGGTATTTTAATATACAATTATAATAATATAATATAACAATTATTATCATCATTTCCATCATTATCGTTGTTGTTTTTAGTACTACTATGACTATTATTATTATTTTATTGTATTTTATTATAATATGGTATTTTAATATA
>JAWWMP010000001.1:3462039-3489126 GCA_035047865.1 Dendrocincla tyrannina | reverse complement strand
TAATTATAATAATATAATATAACAATTATTATTATCATCATTTCCATCATTATTGTTGTTGTTTTTAGTACTACTATGACTATTATTATTATTTTATTGTATTTTATTATAATATGGTATTTTAATATATAATTATAATACAATTTAACAATCCTTATCATCATCATCACCACCATAATAATTATTGGTTTTGCTGCTATTATTAGTAGTATTATTAGTAGTATTATTATCATTAGTATTATTATTAGTAGTAGTATTATTATTACTAGAATATTGTTATAATATATTATGGTATTTTAACATATAATTATAATTAATGTAATATAATAGTTATTATAACCATAATTGCCATCATCATCGTTGTTGTTGTTGTTATCACTACTACTACAATTTTATTATAATATAGTGTTTTAATATATAATTATAATAATATAATTATTATAATCATCGTCATCATCATTATTACTACTACTATTATTATTTTACTATAATATATTATCATATTTTAATATATAATTATAAAATAATGTAATAATTATCATTATCGTTGTCATTGTTGTTATTACTATTATTATTATTATTATATTTACTACTACTGCTGTGTCAGGGTTCATCTGAATTCAGAATTAAAGCTTCAGCACCTCTCAGAGGGTGTTCGTGTCCCTTGATCTCCATGTAGCCTAAACTGAAACAGAGTAGTAGGCTTTTGGTTTGGGAGGGTTTGTTTGGGGTTTTATCCATTTATTTATTTAAAATAAACTAATTTCTTCTTGTGGGGAAGATCAATCACTCTTCAAAATCCTGAGTCTTCATAAAGGGGTTGCCTCTGGGCTGAAAGTAATGAAGGTTCTGGGAGATGGGGAAAATGAAAAGGTACAATATTGATCTGAAGATGCAGCGTGGGATCTATTTCTGAAGAAAGCTTGGCTAAGGAAACAGTTTTAATAGAAAAATAGTCAATATTTCAATTCATTTTAATTTAAACAAAAGAATCTTTTTTACTTTAGAGAGTTGTATCAGCATAATTTAAAACATAATAAATCCTTTTCTACTTCACCTGGTACTCACTGTATTTCCTAAAATTTAAACAAAACAATTGACGTAGTATCTGCTGGCCTTTAAAGATTTTTGAACCCGTAAGGTATTAGCAATAGAGATTTCTAAAATAATTCGGTAGTTTAAACTGTTCAAAGAGTCAAAAGCAGCTTTTTACAGCCATACCCTCTTCTCAGACAGACTCGCTTTGAAGGCAGATTTCCTTCCCCCTATGTCAGTTCATTAAAGTATTCCAGTTCAGGGAGGAATATGAAGTAGGGGATTTTTGGAGGTATTGAAAAATTGGGAAACCCCTTTTCCTCCCTTGGTATGGCTGTAAATGAGGAGTGAGAACCAGGAGTGCCATAACCCAGGAGAATCTGCACCCTGGAAAGATAACCCGCCAATTCAAAATTACACTTTGGGGGTTTTTTAGAACAAGCTTCTTTTCTTTTATTTTTTTTCCCCTCCAGCAATATTATACCTACAAAAAATGTCAGCCCCTTGTGAAACTGTAAGCTTGAATTGCAAATTTAGGATTCTATTTTTCAGCATTCCTGATTAAAGTCAAAGTTTCAGATGAAACTCACAAATCACAAGTAGAACGGAATAATTTAATAAATAAATAGAAGTTAGCATTTACTGACATGTAACTGCTCTGAATAAATTACATACTTTAGCACATATAATTACAGGACAGAAAAAAAGAGACTGGTTGTTTTGGGGGGTTTCTTTTCTGTTTTCTGATATCTTTTTTGTCGCTCCATCTTGTTTCAAGTCAATTCAAGGCTTGCATCCCAAGTATTCCCATTTTTGACAGCAGCGTAAGCGACACCAAATTGCAGCCTGTGAGTCAGTCAGGAAAGGAAAAAAAAGAAAAAATAAAATATATAGGAGGCTTATGTACAGTAAAGAGCATTTTCAAGGGAGAACAATAAGGGTGGCACAGCTCCTCCAAGGTGACTCTACCTCTGAAGAGGTGGCACGTTGTTATTTCCTCCGTGTCACGCCTGGGCTGCCTGCTGAGGGACAGCACGCCTGGCGAGCCAGAGGAGCTTTCTCCCAGCAGCCTCCCTTCAAAAAGGGGCTGGGGAAAAAAGGATTATCAAAGCATAAAGCCTTTATGAAGTGTGGCGTTCAGAGCACGACTCCAAAAGCCCTTCCCTTGTGTGCTTTTAAGAGGAAAACATCCCTCAAGGGAAAAGAGGGGAATGTCACGGTGTCTTGCCTGGCACAGAGATGAGGCATCTTCCTCAAGGTGTGTTCAGGAGGATAAAGGGAGAGATTTGAGTGGATTCTAAACACAGAGCTGTCAATCCCTCCTTCAGGCAGAATATCAGGACAAGTTTCTGGCCACACCGGGGAAAATTTCAACCAGTGCTCGAATCTGAAAATCCTTGAGCCATTTAAGCCACCGAGGGCAGCTGGATTATGTTCCACCTCCACCCAGGTGTTGTCCAAGCACGGAAAGCTGTCTGTGTGCACATGGTCCTCCCTCCACTGAGACATCTGGATGGTTTGCAGGGTGTTTATTCTATTCAGGACCATGGCATGTGTCATTGCAAATGCTCAGCTCGTGCCACGCAGACTCTGCTGTTCCACATCAGTGGCCTGGTTTGCCCCTCTGCCAGTGAGGGTCTGCTCTTTGAAACACAACTGTCCTGTAAGGACTTACAGAGATCTACATTTAGCAGTAAACCAGGAGGAAAAAAAGTCCCAGTTAGTGGATTTCCTTCCAAAGACAGAGAGAAAATCGCCTTTTTTCTTGTCCTCTTTTGGCATTGTGTCTGAAATAAGCATTCATTAAAAGTTACTCTCTCTGCAGTCCAGCTATAGGGGTTTAGAAAAACGACTCAAGAATAGTGCAGCAACGCAGAGCAAGGAAGTGGCATCAGAAAAAACTGGAATTTTAAAGCCCTCTCAAAGCTCTCAGGTTATCAGCAGTTAAAAAATAAAAATAAAGAAAAATTCTGACGCCACATGACACGCTGACATTTTTCAGTAAAAACCATAATATCATCATGATCCAATTCCTGGCACTGTCATGTGTAGTCAGAGTTATATTTTAAAGGCTTCACACAGAAACAGCCCAGGGTGCTGGAATCTCCAGCTGGATTTGCATTCCCATGAGTGTGTGTTTTCCCTTTCCTATAAAAATAATTATTTACGTTTCCTGATGCACACTAAAGAAACCTCTGTTAATCATTTGGAATATATTTACACTAAAACTCCAATGTAACATTAAAATGCCCAGCTAGTAAGAGAACTTAATAGACAGCAGGAGGGAACTTGGTTAACTTGCCCTTGAAAGTTTTAACCTGACTAGAAGTCCCTTCTATGCTGCTTGATGTAAAAAACACACTTTATAGAACAGTAAAGGGACCTGAGGAATTCCCTTTCTAAAGGAGGAGAAAACAAGGAGCCCCGAATTCTTCAAAAACATTTCTGAAGAATTCCTGATTTAATCACTACCTTGGCATAGTTCTGGGCCAGGAAAGCTTTGATCTTTCCAGTCTCCCATTCTTCCAACTTTGAATCCTAATCTTAATCCTTGAAAGTTTGGGACGCTGCTTAAAATACCATTTTAAAATACCAGTATCAGTGTGTTTAATGAGAACAATCCATCATCTGCTTGTCAACTTCAGCTGTAGTGCTGGGGAGATCTACCTGGTAATAATGGATTTTGGAGACAATCAATAGCTTGGATACATACATTTCAGGCTGCAAGAGCAAGGTGGCTGAGAGAGGGGAAAGGACATCCAAACAAAAGTCTGGCACAAGAAAGGTTGAGCTGACAAGGGGAAGAATTTGAAAAAGGTATGGAGTAATAATGTAATAATCCAATTACAGTTTTAGCAGCACACAAGTTAAAGTTTCTCAGATATAAGTGAATTTCACAGAGTAAAGGAAACACTTTTCCCTTTAAGAGATTGAAGGACAGATGTTGCAGTGTGGAATTGTGTTCCATACTTCATCCTGGAGAATAAAGACTTCCGTTTACAGGAGGAATAGCTGGCTGCTTCAAAACAGAAGGGTTTGAAATGCCTGCAATACACTGACCATCAGGTGCCTTCCAGCAGATCTCCTCTTTTGGTGCAAGGAAATCATCAGAGAGTGGTTCAGGGTCCGTGATCCAAGATCTGCTCCCGTGCAAGGGAGCTGCTCATTCTTTGCCCTCTTTTAGTGAGAAAACTGTTATTAAGGTCTAAGAAAGCACATATGGTAAGGCCACACAAGAGAAAACATGTAAAGACACAAAGAAGTTGTCTACTATTTAAGGCAAGTGCCAAGAAGAGCTCAAGAATTCCAGAGGAAAACACTTCTGTGAGAACACAGAACCATATGAAAAAAAGCCAGCAGAGACACAGGAAATGTTCATTCAGCAGCACAAGAGCCTGTTCTAAGCAGCAAAGGGGACTGACACATCACCATTTGATTGACAACTAAAGCCCCATCAGGTGGTGACGAGCATGTTACTGGTGAGCCTGGCACATCATTGTTCATACAGAGCTACTACGTGCAGGAGTGAACTTAGGAAAGCTTTGCACTCCTCATTTGTGCAAACACTGCCTGCCAAAGTGGCTCAGATTCTCGTGGCACAGTGAAGGGAGTGAGTTCATCCGTAGATATGCACACACACAGAGTGCCCTGCTGTGGAAACATCGCTCTGGACTGAAAAGAGATGAATATATACACACAGATATGTATGTACAAATACTGTTCTGTGGATTTAACACCTTGCAAAGGGGCCAGAGGGGTCAGGAGATCTGCAGCGGTTTGGACAGAATCAATCCAGCCACAAGACCTGTGGGTTTTTAGCATCCACTTGCCCGGCAGTGTGGATGAAAGCAGCTAATCATTCCACACCCATTGGCAAAGTGAAGCTGAAGGAGCACCGAGAAGGAACTTTCTCATGTCAGCTGAAGGTTCGGTTTGGTTGAGTTTGTGACCTCAGGAACTGGGTAAAAGAAAATCTTGCTGAGCTTTGCAGAAAGTATATTTGCAAAGAAATAATTGATTGCTTAATAAATAAGAAGTTACAGGAGGGTTCTTGGGGCAAAGAAATTTATGGGCAATAGGAAGGAAGCTCAACTTCAAGCCCCTCTAGAATCCTTTCTTGGTAAATTATATATGCTCCAACATTCCATTTTCGACCTTGGTTACTTATGGATACATGCTATGGAAGGATTACTTTTCCTTTTTTTTTTTTATTTTTCAGAAGCCATTACCTTTGAAAGTGTCAGGAGATGACCTGAAATCCATTACAAATTTACCATAAATTACTATACTAATGTCTTTCACAGTTAAACCATCGTGCATTCTAATAAATACTAAGAAATGAGATCTCTCTACCAGCTAAGTCACTGGCCCAAATTAATTCAACTCTCTTATCCCATATCCTAGATGGGTTCTATTTGCAGCGTGTAGAAAGTAGAGCTTATTGCAAAAGAACACAAAGAGTTCAACATGGAGCACTCAAAACTTTGACATGCCAAAAAGCAGATTATTTCTGTAGTCTTTATTCAGCAGTGCTGCCAGCAAGACAGGGCGCAGTAACCTCAGATTCCTAAAGAATGATGACACCCTTTGCTTACTCCAGGACACATTGCTTTTATAACTCACACAGAGGTTTCCTTGTTTTCTCTTTTTTATATATATATTTTCATATTTTTTCATGTTTGCTAATGTGTAAAAATGTAGATAAAGATAAAATTAAGTTAAAGCCTCTAAAGAGAAGCCCCTTGCTGAGGAGAAATGGAGTCTGCATAATAAAGTAAGGTGTGACCTCTGCATTTCAAAGGGTATAGGATGTGACCAAGCCCAAATAAAGCAAAATACACAAGTACCAAGGCTACAAACCACGAGTGGGAGACCTGTCTTTCTCCAACAGCATCGTGCAAACCGTGAACTTAAATCCTGGCTGTCTCAGAGGCTGCTCAGTCCCTTTTTGTGCCAGTCATAAATTTCAGGCCAGTGCTCATATATCAGCTGAATCATTTGAATGGTCCTTCACTGTATCATTTCCCAGCTGGTGGCTGCGTGCAGCAATCAATAAGGTAAGCAGCTTTTGCTGGAGTTGGACTAAAAGCTATTTTTCAGTTTCAAGAGGAAGTCAGTGGAAAGGTTATCTAATACTGTAACAATCTTCCCATTCAACCTTTTATGCCAAAAATCTTGATGCAAGAGATAGTCACCCTTTAGGACAGGGAAACCAGGCTTGGAGTGCTTGTCACTACAATGTGAATATCCAGTGTGGGGTAGTCCTGAACTGCTGAACCACTGCACGTGCCACCAGATGGTGTAAACCAAGACTCATTTGTGCTCTGGCTACTCAGGAAAAAACCTCAGGATGTGACCTCCTTGTTTTGCAATTATTTATTCAAATGAATAGCAATGAGCATATTTATTCAAGCATATTGCAATTTGCTTCAGCCAGTTTGCAAACAACTCCAGCCTTGTGTTTGTAACCCTTGGGAAGGTATTTGTATTGGAAAAGATAACATTAGACTTTAACTTCCAAAACAGACACTCAAATACCATCATATAACTCAGTAACCTCCTGGTTTCTTTGCACTATTTTTTACTTCTCCAATTTTTTAAAGGGTCCTTCAAATACCTAACCAACACCAAAACTGCATAGAGAGAAAAGTGCAGCTCCCTCTGTCTGCATGTGATTAGCAGGCAGAGGAGAAAATGAATACATTTGCCATATGGGATCTGTAAATCCTGGGATCTGATGGAAGTGGGTTAAATAACAGAGAATTCACTTTTGGCACTGCTACTTAACGGATACTTTTATGGTAAGCAAGTTCAGAAAGCACCAGATGAGGCTGCTCTCACCAAAATGATACTCCGGTCAGCCCTGGAGATGGCAGATTATGTGGCTTTGTGAAAGTCATTTAGATCAACCAGCTTGGCTAGGGAGGTTACCCAAAACTTTGGTAAAATTTTAAATTTGCAGTGTATTTAAAGAGGAACAAAATGTTAATCCCAGATCAGCTATCTGCAAAAATAATGAAACTAGTTATGGGACTTGTGTTTTGACTCCAAGTACATAAAAATAAATTGTTTGTTCTATTCTTATTAAAAAAGACTATGTTTCTATGTCTTGCTAAGATCAAAAGCATAATTTTCAACCCTATGAATGTGAGAAGAGTATCTAGTATCCATTACTAGCTCAAATGTTGCTTTTCCAGTTTCACAGTGATGTGAATGCCTAAAATTATGGAAACAAAAGTTGCAGTTGTGTTTAAACGAGTCCTTGTGGAACTGATTGTGCTCTTGAAGTCATCTCATTCTCCAGGACAATTCCCCAGCTCTGGACAGTGTTAGCATTTAACATCTTCTCTTCTGGAACACGTATGCACCCAAAAAGAACAGTTTTGCCACGCTCTTTCATTATATGCCCACTGACAATTTGCTGGCAATCTGCTGTTGCCATCTGAATCTTGTTAGATCTTGCTAGAATTTCTTCTGGTCAGTGAAAGGTGGTTTTACTTTCCCCAGTCCAAAACAGAACAAATAATCTGTCAAAGAGTTATCCTTATAAACCACAAGAGTCGCTCTGAGGATTAAACAGAACCCTCCACGTAATGGGTGGCTTTTCCTTTTGCAGTATAACTGAGTATTTACTAAGTATAACATTTCCTAAGTATAACACAAGCTGGAGCAAATTCTTTATTTCAATTAGCACGCTCCACTTCCTATTAGATGCCATTCTATCAAACCAGGATTGTCCTTGCCAGTATTTTTCTGTTTTATTTAACAGATGCCAGCCTAAAATCAGTCTCCTAAGGTCCACACCCCACTTGTAGGGGCTGCAGAGCACACCACTGTGCAGCCTCGTCAAGAGCCTGAGAGGCGAACCAGGTGTCAGAGTCAAATAAATACCCTCTCCATTTCAGCTGAAAATCTCAAGGCAGGCGTTTTTGCCTTTATTCTGCACATTTACAAAATTGATTCTGACACTTACCAATAATTTACACAATTCAAAGGGAAGAACCCGGTCTTACACTGCAAGTGTGTGTGACAGAGTTGTTATTTGCACTGCACAGAATGAATTATCCTGTTAGATATCCATTACAAACCCACCCACGCTGTGAGCAAAAGTCTTGTTCTTCCTCCTGAGAGTCTCTATCAGAAATATGATGAATCTGAAGACTGTTTCTTAATGTTCTTCACGTCAGTGTCTTTAATGATCCCATTTTCTCCAAGTTTTTAGAAAAGTTGACCGTGGAAAAACAACTTTTTCATGAGTTAGATCTCTGAACTGAGCTGGGGTTAAATGGTAAACTGGTTTTCAGCCAAGTGCTTCTCATGTAGCTCACTCCTGAATGCATGGCTGCAGATGTGCTTGCTCATACTGCTATTTCCTAGGCTGCAGTGACTATTAAATTTTGTAATTAGTGGAATGTAATTATTTCCCGTAATGGGCTGTAAATTCACATTATGCAATAAATCATTCTTATGTACACTTAAGGATTCATTACTCTTCTTAGCATCTGAGTAGCATATTTAGTAAGCACAGAAATGTTCAACTGGAGTACCCTGTAGGTTACTGGGAAACATTAGTTGTTCCCAAATGAAATCTCTTTGGTGAGGAAAAGTGGTTAGCAGCAGGAAAAGTGTGTTTCTACCACCGTGGTTAGAAATAAAACTTGCAAACTTAATTCAGCAGGGTACTAAAAAAAATATTTGCATATCAGTTCCATTGGGATCATTTATTGCCCTCATTAAGGCTCTTAAGTGCTTTCTTAAATTGTCTTTTGAAATAATAGTCAAGGAAAGAGAAGTGCTGTTATGACTAAAGCTCTGCCAGTGAGGGTAAGAGCTCCCTCCATGGTGACAGAACTCCAAAATGTAGGAATCTGCTAAACCCAAGCAGGACCAACTGCAAGCACAGGCTTTGTGCAGACCCCTCCAGTCTGCACACCAAGCACAAACATCCTTCTGCATCCACCCGGGAGTTACCCTGTTTGGCACCTCTGAAAGGCTAAAGGAAGCAGAAGCCCAGAGTAACTTTCAGCACTGCCATGAAGAAAGGAGAGTGCAGGAAAAGGGAACTGGTTCAATAGAGAATAAATAAATCTTAAAGATGCAGCACAAAGTTTGTTCTGTGTTGTCACAGGCTGTTGTCAGAATTGTTTCATCCACTAACCTAATATTGCTATAGAATGCATGCACACAGCCACGTGCCTCCAGCATCCTAATCTGAAGGGTAAGCCAGTGCAGAGACACCTGAGTCCCCAGCAGAACCAAGTGGTATGTGTACACACTAAGCAGGCAAACATCACTCTTCACAAGACAGAAGATTTCAGGAAAAAGTCTTTCTTGCATCTTTCCTGTGCTACTTTTGTTGCAGCCTTTCCTCTCTCCTGAATTAAATATTATCCTACCTATGTCTTCTTTTCATTCGCAATCAGTGATGACAGTAAAAGCTTGGGCAATGGTGAGACAGGATCAGCTCCTGATGCCTTTCTCACACAACTCTGCACTCTGCTCTGGGCAGACTGGCTGTCAGGACCAGGGACAGACCAGCCAACACTTGCAGAAGGGTCAGGATCTCTTTTCCTTGTTGCTGTCACCATTAAGCTCTCCTTTACTGTGGCCCTGATGCAGCAATACTGGCAGAGACAAGAAGCTTTCCTGCAGTATTTACAAGACATGTGTCAGATACATGACCCTGATTAAAACAGGATAAGTCTAAAACAGGAAAAAAGAAATCCCCACCTGCACCTGAGCCGTTCTCAACCAGTATTGGCCAGATGTCTAAAATGTGCAGGCTGCAAACATATCCTAATGCCCTTCAAACCCAACAGAGATGTTAATGATCGCTTTAATTGGAAAAAATAAAGGATAATCCAACAAAGGGCAGCAATGAACTACATGCCAATAAAGGGAACCTCAGAATAAGAGTAACAGATTTGCTGGAGAAACAACTGCAACACAGACCTTGAAGGGGTTAGTTTGGGGCCAAGAAGGGTCACTTACCTGCTTGTCTCACTCCGATCCCCTGCATGTGATTCCCAAAGGTGAAGGGAAGCACCCCCAGGGAGCTGTCGCAGCGACAGATAGATGATTTCAGACAGAGTCTTTGCTTATGCTGTGACTAAACTTCAAATCCTACTTCTGCCCATGAATTTAGCCTGTCCCCACCGGGCACTGTCAGATCCCATCAGCCTTGTTCCCTTTCCCATGGAAATTTCTGTCCAAACAAACACATGCCCTTTTGCTCCCTGGAGGCTTCACTGGTGAAGCTGAATAACCTAATAGAGCTATTTCAGCTAAACCCATGGTAAGCATGTCTGTGCTAGACCTGGACATAACCCATCCCAATTAAACAATCCCTTCCTAACTCGAGGTCCCACACACTCCTCAGGCTTCAGAGAAGGGCTGAATAATTTCGTGGGAACCAGCCACTGGAAGGCCATTTGTTAGGGTTATTTTAAAAAGTTTGTTCTTCAGCAGTGGTTGGAGAACAGTGTGTGGTTACTGAACACAGAGCTTCGTGCTCTTCAAGCACAGGGCTTTGCATTGATGTGGTTGTGAGCAGTGCACTTTAGGAGATGTTCACAGCCTTGCTCTGGAAAGGCTCTTCCAGAATGGTCTCACCTTGGTTTTAGGGACAAGTTGCCATGAGGAGTGTCCTGTCACTGGTTTTAATGGCTTTTTGAGCTCTGCTACCTCTTCCAGCCATGGCTGCAATGCTATCAACAAGCTCCCCTTCAAGCCCTGTTAGGACACAAGAAGAATTCAGCAAGAAGTCCATCTTTGCATTGTGGTTTGTGACCAGTAGCAGGAACATCTGCTTATTGTCTTCATACAGTGAAGGAGGACTCTGGAACACAGCCAGGAAGCTGTAAATAAATACCTTTTAATTTCTTTTTTTTTTAAAATATATTTGCTGGCTTTCAAGAGGGATAAAGGAGACCCTGAATATAGCAAAAATGAAAACTGCTTTTCAGAAACAGAATGACTAGTATTTCCAACTAAATACGAAAAGTGGTTTCATGTATCATTTCCTCTGTCCACTTTATAACTCTGTAAAATATCATTAAAATATACAGCACTTCTGAGATTCTTACGTTCAATAAAAGGGTCAATAAGAAGCTGCTATGGTAACAAACTCTTTTCCCTTAATTGCTTATCTGCTTACAATGCAAAGCTTTCTCAAGGACTTCTATTTCTATGAAGTGTTTTATAGCAGAGTACAAAGTTATAAAATATTGATAATTATATCTAATTTTTAGATGAATGAAACAATATTTCTTTTCTGCTCAGAGTCCATTTGAAAAGACAGGTTTCCATGGTTATGGAGTTGCCCATATAGCAGCTACTAAGAAGGAAATTAACTCTATCCCAGATAAAATCAGGAGAGTATCCTAATAAAAAAAGCCCTTTCAGTATCTTTCAGTTTCACTTACTTTTTTATCCCACAAAAGCTTTCAAAGATTTAACAGCTAATTTTTGTTCTTTTAATCTTTATTCTCTTGCATTCTGTCCTGGAAAATTTCTCACTTTCTACTTCCCTTCTTATCCTTCTCCCACCGTTGTTACTTTTTATTGCTCATCTGTTTCCTGGCAATCCTTTACTACCTCCACTCTCCAGGAGATATCTAATAATTATTTAGATCCACAAGACAAACTGTAATAAAGCTTCTGAAGTCAACACCCGAGCAAACCCCTTTCCTGGGGCAAGGCAAGGTCATGTCAGTGGGCTTTTTCTTTTTTATTTATTTATTTTTTAATTTCATTGATGAGAAAAGCTACATCATTCCAAACCCATTTGTGCAAAAACCTTGCTGAATTCAATGAATTGAGGGTAATATGAGCCTGGTATATCTCACAGCTCTCATGTCTGGCTATGACTACACTTCCTATCTTACCATTAGCCAAGTAACAAGCCTCCCAGAAAACCTATCCAAACAAGTAATCAAGAAGGAAATCATGCAATAAATTTGCTGAGGACTGCTGAAGACAGAGGTTAACTCAGGGGAACATGCTCTTGAAAGAAATTCAGCTTAGAAAGGCAACTGCCCCTCCAGCCTGTCATAAGGATGCACAGCATTTTACACCAGAGCCTCAGCTTTCTATTTAATTGAACTGATTACTAATCACCTGCTTTTGACTGCACTTATGTTATGATATAATAATCAGGGCTATGCCAAAGAGGTGGGTGGGTATTAATTATTTTTTAGCAACTGATTTTCCCAATTATCACAGAATATTCCGAGTTGGAAGGGACCCATAAGGATCATCGAATCCAGCTCTAAAGGGAATGACGGGAAAAGGTCAAATTTTTAACTCTTTTCAAACAGTTCAATTAAATTTTTACATTAAAATATCAAAAGAAAAACAACCAGTCGCAAATTTCAGGATGAATTTGCTCTCAAGATCCTTCTGATATATGTTGGGTGTTTTTCCAGCCAAGCCAAGCTGGCAAATGGTGCTTTCAGCAAGCACACGACTCCTAAAAGTGTCTTTATATTTCTTCCCATTTAGGAGTTCCCTGTAAGTTTGAATCCAGTGTGTTTTGCACATCTATTCATTAGGAGTCATTAGCCAGCAGTCTTAGTCTGCAGGATATACATTTCACATCGAATGAAAGGGAAGGAGGGAGGAGGAAACTCCATGGAGCAAAAGACGACAAATTAGTACAGTTCTCTCTCAACTTCACAGATGAAAAAATGAGTAGGTTCAAAGGCAAGCCATAAATCAAAATTAAGAACGAAATGTGAAGCATTCATACACGAACGAAACCTTTTGACAGCAAAGCCAGCGTGGATCACTTCACAGCATCAAAATAAATAAGAATACATTAGAAACAAACAAAAATTACTACTAGGAACAAATACCTAAGAAAACAGTGAGTGGGAGCTCAGACTCTGACTTGACACCAAAGCACTCCTGTGTGCAGGAATGTTTAATAAAACTGTTACAGCACAGTGGAATATCTTTAGCAAGCCCATAAAGCCCCTAATGCAGGCCAATGATTTTAAACATTTACATTTGGCTAGACTGTGACTGATGCTCTGACACGTTCTGAGGTACCCTTAATTAGCCAGACACAGAGTAAGATAGTAACTCTTGTTTATAAAAGATCTTTCAAATGTTTTTATGAGAGCAGATCAGAAGGCACATGCTCCTGGCTTTCTCTTGGAATGGGAAAACAAGCCATTTGCATAAGTTGAGTATAATACTGGTTTAAGCCATTAGAAGCTCAAAGAATTTTGATAAATTATAAGATATGTTTTATCTTATTCAAAAGTGCTCACACGGTGCTCCAACCAGCCCTCTTTGAGCTTTTAGATAAAGTTTCTGGCAATGTAAACACCGTCTTGAAATCAGATGTGTGCCCTGGCTGATTTACTGCTGGCAAAGTGGAAGGAGAGACTGTCCCTGATCTCATTCACATCACAGCATCTTTCAATGAATCAGAAGGAAGATCATCGATATTTGGCTTAAACTTTTATTCAGGAGCTGTTCATTACACTGTAAAAAGAAAGGTAAACTCCCCTGCCTTTTAGAGAAAGCTGCAAAAGCTTTTGTTAATTAAGTGTACGTATTTATTGGGGAAAATACTTCTGATTACTACAGTAAATACATTTGGCTTCAGCCCCACTATTTCTACCTGATTTAAATATTTCCACTTTCACTGAAGTGAAAAGTGTTGAAAGAATAAGTGAAATATTAGCAAAGGGACCATTTACAGAAAGGATTTCCACACTTAGTTCAACAGAGCACTCCAGCCCTTGGAGTCTTACTGGCACATTGTTATTCTTTTTATGAAGAGTAAGGATTTTCAGTATTTAATTATTGTAGACAGGAATAAAATTACTGCTGTTTTCTTTAGGGTCATGGGACCTTTCAGACTGTGTCAAAATGAGCCAGTGAAACCAGGATTGCCTGGGAGAAACACAGCAACTCAGAAATCAGTGCCTGATGTCACTGAGTTTAATGCCTAAAACATTGGCAAATATTATAAATAAATAAATAAATAAATAAATAAAAGGCATTGAGAGGCTGAGCCAAATACAGTGGTTAAGATGCCTCTATTCAGATTCACATGGACTGACTGTTTTAAAACAACTCTTCTAACAGTGGGAAGTTCTGGGTGAGACCAGAGAAAAAAAGGACTGGTCAGATAAACAAATCTGATAGCTGAGGTGTTGTCCAGAGAAATGGAATTCTATAGCTCGTAACATGAATGTATCTAGGCAAGATTATTACCTCTAAAATTTAAGATCTGACATCACAATTCTTTTAATGAGTAAGTAAAACCAACAACAACAAAAACCAGAACACAATATTGGTGAATGTTTAAATGGCTTTTGGTATCAGTTTATCAGAGCTACGTAAATAAATTGGAGGGAAGACATTTCTGATGGGACATTTTGATATAGGTGTTTCCTTAATCTTCAATATAAACTGGAGAAGTCTATAAAAGCAGAAAGAAAAGTGCAAATACTGCGTGCTGCTTTCTGATAACCAACCCCATTTTAATCATCCCTGAGCCCGTGCCTGCAGATCAAACCAGGATTTGATGGGTGCTGGGGAATGCTTCATGTGCTTCACTTTATGAAGGGCAGGCACCCTGAAGAAAAAGAAAGGTCTGGATCCAATTTATAACACACGTAATGTAAAATGCCTTTTTGATATGTCATGCTGCAGAAGTTTTCCAGGAACAGGAAGAAAAATAGATATAGATGTTAAAGGTCAAGAATGAGCAATCTCAAGCAGTCACTGACTTTCAGATCCAGAGCCCTATCCTTTTGATATTCTCACCTTTGTGTGTGTGTTTGGTTATGAGCCCTTTACACTTTTATTCATTGCTTCCCCCGTGCTCTTTGATTTTTATTCTGGTGTGTGAGGCATGCTTCAGTTAAAAATGGCCTCCATATAAAACATGTCTTAAGACTGGAACAAATTCACAGATGAATGTGAAGGATCGCTTTGAAAGGACAGATTTATTTTTTTTCCAGTATGGCTTTTCCAAAGAAAAGAGGAAAAATGCTTAAGCAATAAAACTGAGATAAATTATATAGCCTTTCTGAAGTGATTTTGAACAGGAAGAAATCATACCTTTTCACTGAGATGGAGCAAAAGTAATGTATCACCAGAGAGCAACCGGTGACAAGTCATTGATTCCAATAGCATAACAATGATCAATTGGGGACGTGGCTGAAACTCTGCTCAGGTCCTGAAAATGAACCTTGCCAGGGCTTGTCCATCCCAATTAACACAGGGATGTTTTACCGTTGAGCTCAGCCAAGACATTCATTCTCATACCATGGCTCCCTCCGTAATGAAGAGCAAGCACAGCCCTTCACAAACACAGCTGTTCCTGTTCAGGGTGTTCTCTGTGCTGTGGAAGAGTCAGAGATCTCTCTGGGACGTGTCAGATGTATCAGTTCAATTCAGGTTTCTGATGGGCTCAGCATCTGCAGAGAGGGACAGGTTTTCAGGAGTGTGTCATTCCCATTCAGGCTGTAACGTAAGTGACTTTGACACTCCAATTGAGCTTGTGCTCCTGCTAAAAGGTTTGCAAACCTGGCAACACTTGTGGACACTATAAATTTGCAATTGTGCCTGCAGGAAAATATATTTTCTTCAGGTTTTGAAGCATGTGGGAATAGGATTCTATTTAGCTCTACATGGTCCAAATGAAGACATCTGCACTTGGATATTTCATCTTTATTTTGTTATATGGAGAATATATATACCCCTTTCTCAGCAGGGAGAAATCAGTGCTCATAATGCACGATTCATCTCATCCTGAGGTGAAAAATGATCAGAAAAATCACATTCTAAAAGTGTTTGTTTCTGTCTCTTCATTAGAGAGGAAACCTACAGGAAACAGTCTGGGTATATATATATATTTATATACATATATATATACACACTCACTGGACTCACCTCCAGCCATGATTTCTTCCCTATTTGATATACATTATTTTAAAGTGATTGGCTTACAGATGCTAATTAAAAGCATAGCTAAGCATTACTCTAGAAACAGTTTTTCTCTAAATTTCAGAAACAACACTTAGAACACGGGCTTAAGTTTGGGGTTTTTTTGGGGGGGATTTATCTTGTTGAAGAAAACAGAAACCAACCCAGAATGAAGTAATTCTGTATTTCCAATAACAATATGATATTTTTTGAAAAAAATATTGCCCTTTTTTCTTGTTCCTAAAGAGGGGAACATTGTTAGGATGATCCTAATTGTAGCCATACAAGTTCACACACAGCAGTCAGAGAACTGCAAGCCAGCATTAAAATTAAGAATTAACTGCTCTATCAAACACAGCATTGAGTAATGGGTTGCAGGAAGCAGCACAGGTGATTCAGTAAGGGACATACTCTGGTTTGAATGGAAATCAAGAAAACTCCTTTTCCCTATTTCTGAAAGACCCTTCATAGGCAATCAAGGTCAACACATAATTTTTGTTGATAAAGCACTCAGTATATTTGAAAGTCATCCATGGATCATCCCAGTGATGACAAGTTCATCTGTTTCATTCTGTTTGTCTGAAAACCCCCTAAAATTTCATTCTTCTGAATAGAGGAAGAGCAGGGCTGCTCTGTGTGGCAAAGATGGACAACAGGTCCTTTTCATGTCTGGTGATATTACAGCCTTCCCACAGTTTTAGGATGCCTAAAGGATACGGTCTGAGTTTGGGGAAGCCTCTGCATTCTAAGACACAGGTATAAAACTTATCCAACAAGAGCAAATAAATAGGGACCAGGATTTGGGGAAAAGATCAATTTTTCTAATAGTGCATCAGGATAAGAGACAACTTCAATCCATCTAGAAGAGGACAGAGAAAGAGATATACACAGACCTTCTAAACTGAGAGGCAAGCAGGGAGAATAGGAGATGAAATCTGATTTAATCAAAGCCTATTCAGTATGGGCAAAAGCTTGAGGTGCCACTACTGCACTCCCAGCCCCTTCCTGCTTGGCCATATTCCAGTGCCTGGGGTCCATAAAAAGCCCTTTGGGTAGAGATATGCTTGTCTCAGGGGTGTTTTGATATTTTTTGCTCAGTTTGTGTCTGCCAGTTGCTGAAATATTGGTTTTGTATGAACAGTAAAGTCCTGCATTAATTAGACATATCTGATTATTTCCAGGTGTATGTGGCACGACAAAATGCCAGTGATTGGAGCACACTGAGGCTTTTCAGAGGTGCTGGGAGTGTTCTCTATGTTTTGTTCACAGTTTCCTCTTTGTGTACTCTTGAGGACAAACTGAGTGCCAAAAGTTGATTTTTTTAGGCAAGTGAGTGGTTGTCAGCTCTTCCAATGTCCCATTTGTAAAACATGAAAATAGGACTGCCTTTTTACCCCTGGGGAAATGAGCTTAGTCCCATCTTTGGCGTGTTAAACACCCATAATGTGCTGTTTCCTGGCAAAGCTTGTGCCATTCCCCAGCCAAAGTGGCTCTGCAAGGTGAGAGGTGCCCAGAGACAACACTCAGCACAGCCATGTCCTCGTGGGGAGAAACCAAGATTGATTTTTTCATCTGTACTCAGGTTTTAGCATTTGCACTGTTTTGCAACCCTATATGTGCACAGGATGTTTACAGATATTATAATGGACATTTCTCATCTATGTTTGCAGAACATGCTGATGGTTGGGGTTTTTTTCCTGAGAGTCAGCTGTTGTTTTCCCCTTCCTATGGAATGACAATGATGCTATTTTAAGTAAGAGCTCATACTCATGGTCAAAAGACTCATTGCACTGAGAGCCACAATACATTTTTGCTTTCAGCACACTGACTTGCTAACTCAAGACTTTTCGAAAGGCATAACATTTCTTGCAAAGAATTCAGGGCAAAGTTGATGGGAAAATTCTGCCAACAAGATTAAACATTGTCCCATCACCCTCTCCCTCCTTGAGCAATACCTCTCCCCAAAAGGCCTGATAAACCCTAAATTTCAGGGTAGCCTTGCCTTTGACCTTTTTAGGTCCAACTCCTCAGCAAACTCTCAATATTTTCCAAACATTTGTGGTTACTCTTCCAGATGATGACACATTTAAAGACAAGAGTAATCTTTGCAGCTGCATAAATAAAATGCTGCTCCTAAAGCCTGGGGCAGCTGTTTGGACTTTGCCTGCTTTCTGGAATAGGGAGCCACATTTTATTTTCGCAGCTGAACATCCCAGCAGGTACCACGGGGGTGAAGACATCAATTTGAGTGCTCCTTATTGAACTCCAAGGAAGACTTCTGCTCCACCCACCAGCCACGATGGTAAGCACTGAAGGGGATGATCCCAGCTAGGTACTCTTTTCAATCCTTTGCTTGCTGTAAATAGGATTCAGCTAAAAGTAAAGCAAAGGCACGAGGCACAGAAGCAGCAGCCTGCTGTGCTTTTGTATGGCTTCCTTTTCCAAGAGAAAACCGATTGATCACACTACCCAGCGGAGTGGAACTCGCAGGGTCTCCCACTGAACTGGGGCTCAGACTCAGAGGGGCTACAAGAAAACTCCCCTTTTGCTTCCTGTGGATGGAGGGATGAAGGCCCATTGTGGGAACACGGGCACTCGATCCCAAACCCAAACCCCAGTGCACCAGAATCGTCAGGGTGGGAGAAGAAGGGGCACATCTTTGATACTGTCTGAACTCCGAAACCATCGCTCTTGCTGCCACTGGGAGTGACATGTGCACATAAGAGAGTAAATCTATAATGTGTTTCACAAGCTGTGCATTTCCCCAGCTCCCAAACACAGGCTATGACTCTGCCAGAGCAATGACTCTGCTGAACATCCTCCTGCCTCCCAAGTCATGTTTAAATCAATTGCTTTTTGTGGAAATACAGCAGAATGATGTATGGCTGAAGATAATAATATCTGGGGAAAAGACATAAAACAGCAAACTGTTTCATCTGCTGTCACTAAAAGAGTGGCCTTGACAGAAAGCTTTTTTTTTTGGCTTCCAGTCTAACTTGCAATAATTTGAACAGCACAGCATCTGCTATGGCCTTCTAAAGTGGGGTGGGTTGGCCCTGACAGGACACCAGGTGTCCACTAAAGTCACTCTGTCACTCCCCTCTCAGCTGGACAGGGGAGAGAAAATATAACAAAAGGCTCATGGACCAAGAACAAGGAGAGATCACTCACCAGTTACAGTCAGGGCAAAACAGACCCAACCTGGGGGCATTAATTTAATTTATTACCAATCAAATCAGAGTAGGTTAATGAGAAATAAAGCTCATTAACCAAACTTCTTCCCGGGCTGTGCAAAGGCACAGTTGTTTTTCTTTTCTGAGGTTTGGGAGAGACTGTAGGTCTTGACATGGAGATGGATTTTGAATAGTTGGGTTTTTAGGAATTTATTTCCTTCTATGAAACGCTACACTTCCTCTTTTTAACACTACAGTAAAGCCCAAATTTCTTTGGTGATACTCTGTCAGCGATTTCAGACTATTTAATTTACATTTGTGCTACTCATGGGGCTACAGGGGCACTTTGTGCTCTCTGGTTCAAACTATTCTACCCCCAGTGAGCCATTAAATGCCCTTTGGCACCAACGAGACAGCCTAGACAAGTCATGGTGGAAAAAAGCCTGGTTTGAACCCAAATAAAGAGGATTTTGAACATGAAATGTCTATTCCTTTTCCCCTCTGACACTGTTAGAGGTGGACTGAGAAGCTTTCAGCTTCTAAGACCTGTTGAAGTTGTTCCACTTCTTTGTAGAAATGAACTGATACGATAAAAATGCTGCACCAAAACCTCATGGACCATCTTAAAAGATTTGTGATAGAGCTACACCATAAATATACGTGCTTTAATATTTTTTGGAACAAACTGCTTCATTTTGTGTTCCTTTTAAAGCATGTATAGCAAAAAAAAAGGGCAATAGTCACAGGAGAACATTGGTAGGTTCTCTCAGGTTTGACAATGGCATCAAATTCAGAGCTCACCATCATCTCCTTCCTTGCAATCCTTATTTGATTATTTTTTCCTAAAGAACATGACAGAGACTTTGAGATCACTAATCCTTTGTCACATTTGGCTTAAAATCACTTGAAAGGTCAAAAGTTTATTGGAGCAGGAGATGAACAATGTGATCACACAAATCTTATCTTCAAAGGACAGCAGGGAAATCATGCCATTTAAAAATAAAAAGCCAATTCTTATCTGCCCCTAAGTGAACTTCTGTTCATGTTGGGGGGAAAAAACCCTACCTTGATCTATTTATTCTGTATTGGTTTTCTTTATTGGTGGCGGTTCTGTTAACCTTTGATTTTCAAAGTATTTTTAAAATATTTAAATGATTATAAGAAGAGTAGAAATTAGAAAACTCAATTAGTATTTGCCCATTCTACTGTAAAAATTCTGGTTTGAAACATTGCTTTTCCTGTCTGAGCAACAGGGAAATGCAGGTTTTCCATTATTTCTCTAGATAATGATCAAATCACCATTTACTACTTGGTCACTGCTTGGATTTTTTTAAATATCTGAAAATCTGTGCTACCCAGGCTGCGCCTTTGCTTCATGTCCTCAGCAGCAAGAGGTATGAGAACACATGATGGATACTTTTGGGGAGGGAATGAAGGAAGAGAGGGAAAGAGGGAGGGGGTTTTGTGCTTTGGGGGTCTTTTTTGTGCTTGGTGGTTGTTATTTTCATTTCATTGAAGTCTTTTCAGCCATCATTCCCTTTCTCTTTGGCTGGGATAAATCCAGCAATGCCTATTCAGTGCCAATATTGTAAATCAACTCCTCTTATCTGACACTATCTTTCCTGATTTCTTTATATAGATTATTTCCCTCATTTATTTTCTTTTTCTTTCTGGCTGACCTATACCAGCATTCATTGGAACATGCTGATCAACGTAAGCTGCTCTCTCTAATTAGACTTTTTTAATTAAAACAGATTAAGATGAGTTATTTACATGAAATCAGCTTTGCTACTAAGAAACCTTTATTGGTATTTACATGATTGCCTTCTGCACATTTGCTTTCATAATTATACACGTTAGTTCTTCCTGGAATGAAAAGGGCACTAGGACCCAATGGTTTTAATCTGGTATCATTTACATTCCAAAGTTGCTAAATAGGTGCTCTGTTAAAGACACCTTTTTGGTGGAAGAGCGAGCACTGCTTTTGTTCATCTAATCTTGAAGGTACACTGGCACTCCTGTCCATTTTCAAGTGTACTAAATAGAAAAAAAAGAATACTAATGGGACTTAATAGTAAATAAACCTCCTTTGCAACAGGAATACTTCTGTACAATGACAAAGGGAAAAAAGAACACCTGCAGTTCCCCACAAATCCTTTAGAGGTTGGTGAAGTTCTCTCACAAATAAAAAAGACTTTTTAAAAGTAGTCACAGGCCAGCTTGAACATTCTGTTTTCTGCCCCAGCAAAGGCACTTTAAAAGGGGCCTGCCCTGCAAAACTAGATAAAGAATAATTGCTGAGTTATGTGTTGAAGAAATGTAGGAAAATAATTAGGGAGGGAAAACGCCAGCTTGTTACCCTTCAGCTGAGAGGAGAATGTGATGCTGATATTCAGCACCCTTCCTGCAGTACCCACTCTGCCACCCTAAATACATGTCCTTGGTCACCCTGAGGTGAGAGAGTTCAGCAGTGCTCCCCTCTCTGCTGCAATACAGCAGGACAACACTCTTTATTGACATGAGAGGAGCATGACCACAATGCCTGTAGGCACTCTCTCTGAAGTTCAAAAATAGACTGACTTCACAAGGCAAACTGTAGTTTTGGTTAAAAAAACCCACCCCAAAACACAAAACCACAGCCCTGACACTCCTACTCAAAGGTCAGAAAGGGCTTTGGGGTTTGTAACAGGGTTCCATCACTCTTCTTGTATTTCAGTGCCCACTTGGGAATTTAAGACATTTGCTCTGGGATGGACTTTAGATGGACTTGGTTCTCAGTTTTCAGCACAAACAAGTTTCCCTCTCTCTGGAAATTTAAGAGAATCATAGAAACATAGGATCATAGAATGGTTTGGGATGGTAAAGACATTAAAGATCATGCAGTTCCAACGCCCCTGCCATGGGCAGGAACACCTTCCACCAGCCCAGGTTGCTCCAAGCCCCATCCAACCTGGCCTGGGACACTCCCAGGGATGGGGCAGCCACAGCTTCTCTGGGCACCCTGTGCCAGGGGCTGCCCATCCCCACAGTAAAGAACATTCTCCTCAGATCTAAAACTCACTCTCTTCTCGTTTGGATCTGTTTCCCCTTGTTCTGTCACTCCATGCTCTTGTAAATGGTCCCTCTCAGTCTTTCTTGTGGGGTCCCTTCAGGTGGTTGTTCTTTCTTGAGGACAAAGAACAGGGAGCTGTGCATGTGTTTTGCCAAACAGCACATGAAAATACACTATTTACTTCCTCTTCCATCTGTATTTGTCAGAATTGATCACAATATAAAACCAGTTAGTAATTTTTTTCTTTGCTTCTTAAAAGATAAAATAAATGGAATTTTTGAGTATTTCCAACCATCTCTCCTTCTAAGCAGCCATGAAGTTGTTTATATGACCAGCCTCAATCATCAGACTTTCCAGATACAGAGCCTGTGAGATATCAATATAAAAAGTGAGCTTCCATCCTGTGATTTAGAAACAGTGCAGGTCATTGGAAAAGTTAATCTTCATCTTATCCTTTTGGGGAATTGCACTTTTTGGGACTGACCTTTTTCCGTCCTCTCTGGTATGGACAAAGGCTTTAGAATTCTTCTGGACTTCCCTTAGACAGGTCAGCCAAAATTTGGTAGCTATGTAACATTCTAGAGAGAACCAAAGAGAACAATAATCATATGATAAAATGTGGCAAAGGGGTTCCAAACTTGCTCTGTTTGATACCTGTCTTAGAGCCCACCTTTGAAAGCTGAATCTGCTTATGTGTTCACTGGCAAATTAGGGGTTATGGAGGAGCAGAACCCATTTATTTTCAGAACTCACTTTGCAGACATAAAGCATACTGCACAAACACCAAGAATCACAAAGCAGCCAAGGCTCAAATCTTCTAACCCTCCCTGCTCAAGTTTGGAAGGCCATCAATCAATAGCATCATAAAACTCATGATTACATTTCACATATGCATAAAATATGGGTTGTTTACAACATCCTGCTTGTCAGGCAATTAAAAATCAACAGAGGTTCACAAAAATTAAGGTATAAGAAAGTGTGCAGATCTGAAACCTTCCATAAACATCCATCTGTCTGTCTTACAATGGGGATGAGGAGAATTCCAGCAAGTGAACCTTGGGAAGGAAGGATGCAGAAAAGATGGCTCAGTTAGCTGGGACTCAGAACAGTCCCTGATCCAGCACTGGGGATCAGAGCACAGGTCACACACACATGGACAGAACCTCCCTGGCACCTATCTCTGCATATTTAAGATTTGTCTGCTTAATAACATGGAAGAAACGCCACTCCTGGACCTGTTATTGTTTCATGCAGTGTGAGATTTGGTGGCATTTCTGATTTGTATGAACCTGACATGGCAGAGAATAAATGCAAGTAATAATGGAGGAAAGCTCAAAAGAGTAGCTCAGTATCCAACATCTAATTCTGTCTTTTAATAACCTGCATAAAAAGGAGGCAGCCTGAAGATTTGAAGAGTGTATGGTAACCATAAAAGAGGCAAAATCATTATACAGCATTAAACTCTGAGAGCGTGGGGATTGATGATATTACAAAACATCATGTTTTAGGTGCTGACTGTACAGAAATCAGGGTAAGCTCCTATGATAGTGCCACATCATCTTTTGCCTGTTATAATTTTGAAAGAGAAAGCAATGCAGGAAAGAGGAAAAGGATACACAACAGAATGAACAGAGCTTGATTTGGCCAGTGATCTAAAACCCACTCCCTCCTCACATTGCAGGCAGGTGCTCAGTGCACAGTTTAGGACACAACATCTTGTGATTCAGCACATCCCAGAACAAACCCCATCTGATTACACCGTGCTGAGGCACAGCACTCTTCCCAGCACTCCAGAGGACTTTGAGCATGAGCTCACCCTGCACACAGCAAGAATAAAAGTTCTTCAGAGTCTTTCAGCTCATTCAGTAAGGGGGGACCTTCCCCTGGGTGGGGAGAAAATATTTCTGAATACTTCAAAATTAACTAGGATGTGATGAAGAAAACTGCAGTGCTATATTTACACTTCAGCACTTGGCTCCTTACTGGCTTTACAGTTACAGTGTCAAAGAAGCTTTAAAATTTTAAACATTTTTTAAACATAAACCCCTGAAAAATTCTTTTTCAAGTTACCATAAAATGTTACAATAGTGAATGAAATTTCTTCCTATCTGCAAAACCTTCTTTCCTACAGAAAATTTGGTTGGTTTCAGCCCTCGCCCATGTATAAATCAGGAATATCAGTATTGAAACAAACTAAGCTGAACCTGGTGCAACAGATTAGGTTCCACAAGACCTAAATTGCCATTTTGGCATACGTGCAAGTCATTAAAAAGGATGTAAGAAGTGGGGAGAGGCAGAAATTGCAAAGGGCAGTGTCAAGTCAGCCACCCTAAAGACTTCTGTCCCAATATTTTTACCCTGTTCAGTGTCATCAACCCGATTTTCTAATAAAGCCAGTCCATTGTGGCTTTTATTCCTGAGATTTCATTACCTCCCAAGTGCACCCCAGAATTTGGCAAGTGCTGAGAGGGGGTGAGCTCATATATTTCAAGTACACAGAGAAGTTTTCCAAATGAGCTGTAACCAAAGCCCTGAGAGAGGAATGGCTCTACAGCTGAGGGAGTGGAGCAGAGAATTGTGATTCCTTATTCACAAAGATTTATATTCTTCTCCTATCAGAGCTTTACTATCCTTGCAAAATGGCTTTCTCCTATTCCATGAGTTTATGTTTACCTATGAGTTTCATGAGTAGACAGAGGAACAGGCTGGTATAAATGCTAATTTTACTCTAATATCATTATGCCATTTACCTGATGTGGCATTAGAAAGATTTGAATATCCATTATTTCTTTGCTTTATGGTATTTTCCGCATCTGGTTTTGTTAAAAGCTTTAATATTTTGCAGACAGCCCCTGGCAGCCCTTTTTCAGAGAGCCATGAACGCCGTGTCATGCAGAGAAACACATCTTTAACATGCATTTTAACAATTTGGAAAGGCAAAGCTGCTGTAGTGCACCTTGCCTTGTCCAACACCTTCTGAACATCCCCCTTTCTCTTGCTGCCCCACCTGCTTCTCTCCCCTCAAACAAAACCTGAATTTTAAAGCCATAAATAGAATTACAGGAATGTTTGTATAAAACCACTGAACCCCAAACATATCAGGGAAAAGTGAATGTGGATTTCAGCAAGCTTTTTGACCAAGTCCCTCATCTCAGGCCCTTAGGGAACCCATCTGCCTTGAGATAATATGGAAAGGCTGCTCAGTCATTACTAACTGCTCCAGGAACAGGAAAGGAAGGCTACGTGTGATACAATCCCTCAAGTGGAGCTTGGTATTACTACAGCCTGTGCTGCAAGAGGAGCAGGCAAATGAAATCAGCTACTTACTGAAGACAGCCAGGGAAGATCTGAGACCCCTTTGATCATAATTGACTGCAGGGTTTTCTTTTCAGTGCACGAAAGAAATCACAAAGGAGAGGTTTTTAAAAAGGAAAAGTATGAATGTGAGGTTTGGGGGTTTGATGGTAAGGGGTTTTGACATCATTTTGTGTCCTGTCTGATTTCTTACTTTTTTCCTATGGAACTTCTAAGGTGACAAACAGAACTTGTTGAGGTTGATATGAAAACCCCACATGGCCAAACGGGATCCCTTTTACCTCGGAACCTGTGGAAGCGTTGCTGTCAAAAGCTGAAACTCAGTTCCTGCCTTTCCTTTTGTAGAGTGAAAAGCTCACTGCTCTGACTGAGTTTCCAGACACCATGCTCATCAATTCCTATCATGAATCACTAACAATCGATTTCCTTTGGTTATATTTGTTTCCCTCACCCGATGCCCCTAGAGGAAAGAGCCAGGACTACTTTGTCCAGTTTGTAATGAGCAAAAGATAATCTTGCAACTAATAGCATGTAACTAATAACATCTAAACGACCTCTGTTCCTTCACGGCCTCAGACACAGGAGCAATTTATGTTTTTCATCTCCCTGGCTCGAGCTGAACTGTTGAACTAACCTGTAAACTCAATTAACACCAAGGATAATTCAGTGGTTTCCTCTCGGACTGGTCACAGGACAGGAGCTGTGATCAGTTGTCATCCTGGGGAATATCAGAGCTGAAATAAACACTCCAGGTAGTAGTTTAGAAAATAAAATCAATATGTAGAATTTTTTAAGGTCTTGGGATTTTTTCCCCCAATAATTTTTAATGTAGGTCACTGTTGTCCAGTGACAGATAAACCTGCTTCCATATTCTCAGCTACAATTCTGCTCGATGCATTACATGGAATAAATCCACATTTTGGTGGGAAATCGGTGCAGAGTGACTGACCACATTTCAAATAAAGCCTTGGGAAGACATTTCTAATTTTGTCTTAATCTATTGTAGTTGATCACCATGATGATTTTTTAATATTTTTTTTTGTAAGATCTGAAGGTGAGTTATGTGGTGATTAAAAGCATTTTTATATCCCCAAATCCTTCAGAGCCCTTAAACCCACACAGCCCTGAGGCAAAACCTATTAAGTTCAGAGACTTCTGATGTCCAGCAACAACTCTATAAATCTGCAATGCTCCAAGAGCTCCTGGTGTCTCTTTAAAGTGCACAGAGCCCTGAGGCAGCCCTTCCCACGGCCAGGAGGCACCAAGGCAAGGAGGGGCAGGCTGTGTGATGGACACGGGGACATTCACTGCCCCAGAAGAGGAAACCTGGCCATTTGTGGCAGGAGGGCCACCCTGATCAGACCTAAAATCCAGCCAGAGAATGCACACAGTGCACCACACAAACCCAGCTGCTGGCCCAGGCTGCTGCCTTGGGGCTCAAAACCAAACCCAGGCTGCCAAACCCAGCCTGATTTACCAGATTTCAAATACACATCGTGCTTTTTGAAGCAGGATGTGGCAGATAGGCCAGTCTGCTGGCCTGTAAATGTGGCACTACCAGCC
>JAWWMP010000001.1:3442105-3461939 GCA_035047865.1 Dendrocincla tyrannina | reverse complement strand
AACTCCTCTTGTGTGGAGATTCCTCCCTTGGCTGGGATTGCCCTCCAAGGACACCCCTCGAGGCTGAGGAAAAGAAACCTCCCCATGAGTGTTGGGCTGGGTGAATTACATCGAATTATTTCTTTTTGCCACCTTTAATATAAGTGCTTCAATAATCTCTTCAATATAGTGCACCATCTTATACTATACTACTAGCAGTTTCAGTCTTTGTGTATAAATAATTCTAATTAAGATCTTTGTCTGATCATTTGTAATAATATGTGATTTGTTTTATATAAATATTCTCATTTGGCCAGTCATTAAACCCTGTGGGACCAAGTGGTTCGATCACACCTCTGTAATTCCTTAAATTTAAACTGTTGGCATAATCCGAGGCTGAGATTGGCTCCAGCCACACCTGAACTCCTCGCTGGGAAGGGGGTTAGAAAGCCAGGGAGTCCTTTCTGCCCCTCATGACTCAACAGCAGGGCTTTTACATAAATTTTGGCTGAGCCTTCCACTCCCACCCTACCTATCTGCAAGGCAGGAAGAGCTTACTCCCCCTTCTCACCACAAGCAGGATAATGACTGTAACGTGAAAGGATGCGATCCAATTCCAAATGTCAAAGCAATTAGGAGAATGGATATGAACTTAAGGTTTGATGCTGTCGCAGTTAGCCTGGCACACAGAAGTCAGGAGGCAAAACACACAGAAGAGAAGAAAACCCCAAATGTCATGTATGATTAGCACCATCACTGCACAGAGAGCTAAAGGGTTTCTCCTGCCTCTCCCCAGTCATGTAACACCAGAGCTTTCAAACATTTCTGTTTAAGGATGTTGCAAGAGATGATAGCTGAGTGCAGGGAGGCAGAGGACCCTAAAATAAAGTTGTCATCCTTAGCTGACAAAAGCAGCCTCCTTCCAGCTATTTGAGCACAAAGACAGAAGGGACCACAAGAGAGCACAGGAACATTGGAGTCAGCCAAAAATCAGTATTTTCGATTAGAGCTGGATGAGTGCAAACTACTCCCCAAGATTTTTGGTGTTCCCTGTCAAATTACAGCTGAAGATAGGAAATTGATCACGTGAGAGCAAAAAAATTAGTGTTTCTGCCTGTAGCTGATCTTCAGGGTCAGATAAACAGTCTTGTAGAAAACAATAGTAGATGGAAATGGAACATTTAGCTATAGGAAAAGAAAAAGATGTGGAGTTTATAAAAGAAATCCTGTCTGGATTCTCTTCATGAAGTTTAACAAGCTTGATCACTGAAATAGTGGCATCATTGCATTGATGCCAAAGTGACATGAAGATTTATGGTATATTCACATTAAGAAATCCATGGGATCACTGGATTTGTTTTACAGCTTTAAGATATTCCAGTTATTGCTGTAGTAGGAACTCTGTGAGTAACATATAAAAGCAGGCAAACATCTGCTTTCAGTCTGGCAGAGGTAGTTGGTTTGCATTCAGCCTTGAACTTGGACTAGCCAGCATTAAATCTCCTAAATAATAACACATAAGCAATAAGACAATGTGAGACACTGTAATACCAACACGGAAAGAAAGCACCACCAATTCCACCAGACTTCCAGGCAGCAGCAAGAAATGCAGTGAACACAAAAATATCCAACCAACAGCTCAAACATGACGAATAAACTCCCTGACAGAGATGACAAACATGTCTCTACAGATATATTTCATTGTGTCGTGTACTGGAGCAGTAAGCAAACTTGAAAAACAACAAATAGAGTATTATTTTTTGTGCATAGATGTAAAAGGAGGTAGGGGAAGAAGCAGGTGCTCCAGGATGGACAGCCAGGACTTTACAAGGAGAAAAAGGCAGGTCAGACCTAACCTTCAGCATCTTTTCAGGCTATGAAATAAAGAAGCAGTTCATGTCACTTCAAAGGAAGCAAATGCCATAATATAACATCACAGGCACATTGATGGGCTGACATAAAGCAAAGAAATCCATCAGCAGATAAGGTTTGCTTGACATTGAGTCTGGGGAGAGGAGTCTGATGGCTCTGACCTAACCAGCTGATGGAAATTTTATGAACTTGGACAGCACAGGTTTTGACTTCGTGGGTGAAATTGTGCAACAGAAAGAGTTTCACTGGATGCAATTCATGGGAGTATTGATTTCCAGGGTTGATGATTTATTAAAGTAACATTTGGTACAGTTGGATCTCCCAGTAATGATGATGCTGCTACTGACACCGAAAATAAATCACTGTAAATCTTTAAAAGAATAGGAGCCCTTAGCAAACAAATTGCATGTCCTGGATTTGCAGAAGCTTGGGGAATCCTGCTAAGTGATATAGTGACCTCTTTTTCTTTTTCTGTGGAAGTGTTCTCCTCTTTGACAACACTGGACAAAGGACAAGTTTATTTAAACATACCAGGGAGTTTATAGTCCATTTTTCACCTATTGACCATGAAAATTGTGCATTACACCCCTAATTTAACTTCTTCACCACAAATGCAATCCTATATGAAAATCAGGCAGAGTTCTAAGAAACTGAACAACTAACCTGTGGTTGAATGTCTTGTGTGGAATACTCACAGTTTTAACCACAAAAAACATAAGCCACTCATCACGGATGGACAAGTGAATCTAAACTGGCCAGGTTTGAAAAATACTGTGCTATGATCTGCATGCTTCTCAATGCTGTTTTTTGGCTAAAACCCAGCCTGAATATGCTAGAGGGACTCAGAAGATTCTGGCATTTCCTCTGTGAAGGTAAAAAATCAGTTGGAGTGCACAAAACCAGCTGGAAATGACAGCAAAACAGATATTCTCTTTGTATAGTTAACCTCCAGTCCTAAAAAGAAAGATAGAGACTTGTAAGAATCAAACCAATCTTATTTTAAGTGTAAGTGACCAACGAACACCTTTTCCCTTCAGATTTAATGCAGTCCCCCCCGAACACATCCCTCACATTTAGCACAGTGCTTTATACACTGGTATAAACTATTAAAAGGACGAAATTTAAGCACTTGGCTAGACCTGGAAATAACTTCTCCCTTGGTCCAGCCACTTGCTGTGCTGAACCCTCCCACCAGCCCAAATGAAAAGCAGGCAGTGCTGCAGTGGCTGTGTAGGATACCTGAGCTCAGTGTGGTGTCGAGGCTTGGATTCTGCTGCATCTCCAACATAAACTTATTCTCCCCATTGGATTTGATTTCTCATCCAGCCAGTTCAATAGTTTAGAAAAGCTCTGGGGGCACAAAGCCAGTTACATGTCCCTGTGCTACCAAATAATCTCTGGGGTGTCTGCCTGGCAGGTGCCTCACAAAAAGCCACCACTGAAGTGCCTGCAGAACTTCCCAGGCCTGGAGGACTTTCCTTCACCAGCATTTTTTGCTGGTTGATCTGCTGACAGTAGTTTCCAACACACACCTTTTTCATTAAGTCTGTACTCAGGAGCAGGCAGGTCTTCTCGTGGGGAAATGGGCACCACCAAGATCCTCAAGACTCCTCACACCAATAATGCTGCTCATCTCCACACCCACCTTTAGGGTGCCTGAGATGTGATCTCCAACAGAACACAGACCATTCTCTGTGCTAGACAAGAGACACTAAATGCTCAGTAGCACTGCACATGATGAAAATACATTTTCTGAGCTAAATTACAGAGAAATAATAACTTCACAAGGGGATCATGACTTTTTTTTTTGCTAAGGCCAGCTAGGTCATTTTGCTTCCTGACAAACTTAACTTTCAAACTTTGATTTTTTATTTTTCTTTTTTAAGTGGGAGAGGATAACCTTGCTAAGCAAAATATCCTACAAGCAATTTTGCCTATTTACATTGCAGCTCGAGTGTTAGTAAATGAAAATCTCTCAAAAAGTCTGTGATTAAGCAAACCTGCAAATGAACCACAAAACTGAGAGCTAATTTGTCACATTTAGTCCAGCCTTGACAAGAGGTGTAAAGAATCATCTTCCTTGGTGGACCCAAAACTCCCTGCTGCATTGCTCTGCAGTTGCACTCAAGAAGTGATCAATTAGCTAAAGCTCATCAAGAGATTCACCACAGTGTCTCTATACCAGAGTTAGACCAGTGATTGCAACACAGAGGAGGGGAACAGCAGCCTTGTAGTGCTCTTCCAAATGTTAAACTTCATAAGGATAGACATGAAGTCTGACTTCTTGAAAAAAACATAGGCAATTTGGGATGAGACAGATGTAAAAACCAGTGAGTGGCACCAAATTTCCCAATTTCTTTCTGTGATCATTCAGGATGCTCCTGTCTCTCAGGCTGCCACAAAAACCCCCTTGCTTTCTCAGTAAATAGAAAGAAAAATGAAGATGACATATACACATCTGGCAGAAGTCAGAAGTTATTTGCTGTTTGGGAATTTGAAGGTTTTGAAGGCTAGATCCGTAAACAAGCTGCTTTTGAACTTTTGTATAAAGCAATTATCGAAATGGGGCTAAAAAGGAAAAAGGAAGAACTAGGAGTGATACCAGATGTGTAAATGAGGCTTATTCAAATGTAAAAAACTGGCCATGAATTATGTTTATCTGAAACCCTGGCAGCTCTGTCATGAGCTTTGTAGCAGAGAGACATGGATCTTCACTGTTCAAGGTTCTCCTCCTGCTGCTGCTGAAGGAAACATGGAGCAAGGACTGGAGGGGTGGTTTGTGCAGGTGCTGCCTCAGCAGCAGTGGGGTGAGGGAGAGGGAGGAAATTCAAATGATTGATAAGCCCACAGCAGCTCTAAGGCTGCAGTCCAGCTCTGAGAATCTCGTTTCCTTGCCTCTGCAAATGGGGGCACAGAACAAGCATTACACTGAAACCTGGGTACTGATGGTTCCGAAAGATTGATAACCCGCTGGTGTTGGTGGCACCAGCAGAGTTCTTGAGCAGAGAAGCACGTAGAGAGGAAGTAATCTCAGTTTTCTCACCATTTTTTCATGATCTATTTAGGGATTTTTCTGCCATTGGTTCCTAGTTATACTCAGATTATATATCTTCAGTTGCCTGTGACTAGTTTTGTAAGAGAAAATATCAATATGTGAGGTTTCACGAAGATGAAAAAATGCCATAATTGAAAACTTGATCTGATTTAGCTTTGACTGTTCAAGCTGAGGAGCACTTGCTCAGATGTGTAGCCACAGTAAATTCAGAGAAGTGCAATTCACTTCTGTCTCATTCCAGCTATGACAACTGTGTCATATACAATTAATCTCCTTTACATCTATCTACTCTGATAGACTCGACTCTCCGAGCTCCTTCGTCACGGGTACATTAATGTCAGGGAGCCACTTTCTGCTGACAGTGACAGAGTTGTAAATCTGGGGCCTAATCTAAGTCTGTTCAGCAGAGATGAGTCCAGAGACACGTGGGATTTGCCCCAGCCAGCCTGCTGCAAGCCCCACACTTATGGGAGGCTGCATAGATTCCTTGCAGAGGGTTTAGGTCGGGCTCCATATGGGGGCAGTAATTCAATGCCCCCCAAAATGGTTGGATTAGTATTTGCACCCAAGAGCTAGAGCTGCACCACCTTCCCCTGGCTTGCTTCATGAGCACAGTGCCTGGCTCAGGTGGCCTCAGCCATGCCATGAAGATCTCTCTTCCCATCTGTGAGGCAGGGAACCCAGGGGGATGGCTTAGACTAACCACCTTATTTAGGTCCTACAGCCTGCACGGTGTGAATAACCTGTCTGCTTGTCCTGGTAGGATAGAATCCGTTTTCTTCCTGCTGGCTGGCACAGTGCTGTGGTTTAGATTGATTTTATTTTATTTCCATGATTAAGCTGTTATCTCAAGCCATGGGTTTTAGCCTTTTTTCCCCCCTGATTCTCCTCCCTATCCCACCAGGAAGGGGTGTGGGTGAGCGAGTGGCTGCATGGATGGCACTCAGTAGCCAGCTGGGGTTAAACCACTGCTTTTCCCTACAGCTCTTTCACCTCCACACGCAGAGAACCTCCTGAGAGCAAGGGGCAGTCGTCACTGATGTTCCAAGTGGGGTCATTCACTTGGAGTTAGGAAAGTTCTCTTGTGTCTGACCTGTGTGCAAACCTCTATGACCCCAAACCTGACACCTGTCTTACATGAAATAGATTTGTCTTGGTAGGTGCTGGACTGAAATTGCTGCCAAAGGGTGACCTATAACCATGAAAGAGCCCTCCTAAGAAATGGGAGATGTCATTTCTTCCCTTAACACAGGCAGCACTGCAGTCATCAGGAATTACAGTGGAAGAACAAGAGCCAGCCAGAAAAACATAAACAGATAAAAAGCAAAAATGATTCTTTTAGTAATTAAGCATTTCTTAACTGAAGCTGCATGAAATGCAAAAAGCAGCATGAAAGGTCAGGAGAGATTTTTTCAAAGGACGCTGCAGAGGAAAGGGAGGGGAAAAAAAAGCAATTAAATACAAAGATAGAAAGTTATGATGCATAGAAGATTATTCCAAACAATTGGCTGCCAGCAACCAACTTCATTGTTCTGAATGTTTAATTAATAAAATAATCTTTTTAATTAACCACTGCCACTGGGGAAGATAGATTGGAAAAAACCATGCAGAAAACAAAACAGACACATTTCTTACTTGCATGCATTTACATAAATGTAGAAATCTCAAAAGAATCTTATTTTTTTGATGAATAGGTGGTTATTACTAATGCTGCATGTGCAGGGCAAGTTTCCTAAATTTCAGAATCCAGGAGTGGAGGGACCTTCTGAGACAGGCCAGGAGGAGCCCCAAGTGAACCACTGGAGCTTTGAGAGCACGCTATTTAAGTTCAGCCAGGAGCTTTGACTCCGCTCCTTTGATTGCAAAACCACTCCTGGAGGCTGTTTCTTGCCACAGTGCATGACCCTCAGGCATTTTGGAGGCACTTCCAAGAGATCTGACTTCTTTAGCTGGAATTTCAAAGCTGCCCCACACGACACCACAACTGAGCAGGACATATGTGCTATCTGCGTGCTCAGCTAGGTCTCTGAAGATGTACCCATTGGCTGGTGTGATTCCAAATATTTTATTTTTTTTCTCCTCAAAACCACCAGTTCACAGTTGACCCAAGGCACTGTGCCCTTCTCATCCCCTGAAAGCACTCAACACATGTCCCACCATCCCAAAACTGTGACCCTTGCCCACAAATCAACTACCTCTGTGGCACTGCTAGAGTCAAAGCAGGGCAAGGAGGAGCCAGGGTAGCAATAAGAAAGCACTGCTAATCTTTGGTTGGGTGTCAGTAGATAGACCTGATCTGACCAGCAGAAGCCTCTGGCCACGGACAGAATCCTGTATTTTCCCCTAAGATTGCTCTCAAAAGTGGACAGATCATGTTCAGGGAAGATACAACTCAGTAAGAACCAGCCATCACATACAGAAGGCTCTCCCAGTTACATGCAGGCAGCAGCTTTTCTAAAACTTATGCAGCTCATCCATACTCAGATTTTTAAAAGTATGTTCCTGACTCAAAGATGTGTTTATTCCAAGATCTCCTGTCCTTTCTGCAAGTTACAAATTCACAGGAATTTTAAAAAGCCAGCAAAATTTGCCAGCACAATTGTTTGGGTGGGCTACAGGATGCACATTTTTCTTTGCTTTATTGTGTATAATACTCAAAGGCAGAAAAGGTAAGGAGAGAAATAGCAGCTTTAAATGGAAAAAAAAATAATTGAGAAAAAATTACCCCAGAAGTGAAAAATGCCAAGTCTTCAGCAACCACGAACAGGTCATAATGCCTTCGTGTGAACAATACCCTTTTGTATGTATCTGTAACAGATAGTTACCTCCCGTGAATCAGAGGGGATAAATAAACCCTTGACAAGAACAGAGCCTGAAAGTGTTCATTGCTCCCTCCTCAGAGGCGAACACAGAGCAGGTGGCCTGTGAAAGCAAAAGGATTGAGTAAAGGGGCAGTGTGTAGCTATTCAACCCCTCTCCATGCTTTTTGTGTGGTTTTTGTGTGTCCCTTCCTGCCTTCAGCATTAGCCCATGGGCAAAGCTGAGCTCTTGCTCAGGCCTCTGACACGATCTGTGATTAAAGCCAGGCCTTGATCAAAAGCAGTTTGCAGACTCCCAGCTTGCTATTCTGTGCAAGGGAGTGACTTTGTCACACCATGTGAACCAAAAGCCCCACTGGATGCTGTTGTAAATCAAAACGCTTTAAACAGCAACAGCAACAATAAGGAAGAATGAATCTTTGATCAGGCTACATTTTAATTGATTAAAATGTCCATTTCATTGTCCTTTCATGTCTAAGCTTCAATAAACAGCACGAGAGAGCAGAATCCAGCATGCAGTAGCAGAAAGGAGGCCACAAAGGAAAGCCTGGCAAGTAAATAAAGATCAAAAAAGAAAGGAAAAATATAGATTATACAGAATAAATACAGAAACTTACTGTGCTCATGCCCAGAAGCTTAACCCAATTCTCCAGCTATGCCACTGAAAGGCACAGGGATTAATAACCATCAGCAAAACACAGACTCTTATTTGCATTTATTTTTCTCGCAGTAACCATATAAACCCCTTTCTACCAAACCCACAATGTGATTTGTGCAAAACTAACCTAGTATGATGCTTTCAATACGAAATGGATTAAGCCCTGGGAAAGGATATTGACTTTCTTTCTAAGGAGATCTGAAAAAGAAACCTTGTCTTTGGTTAACAAATAAATCAGGTTTTCCCCTCTGATGAAAGCGGAATTGCTATAGTTGCGATTTCTCGCTCATCTGAGAGGTATCAGGAGGGTACCCAAGTTCCAGCCATTCTCAAATTATTGACAGCCACTGGAATGCTTCAGGATGCTTACAATTAGCCAAATTACAGGCTGCTGTGCAGTCAGGAGAGCCACAGTCCTCTCTGTCCTCTCGGGCACTCTCATACACCTGCCTCATCAAGGTCCATCCTTCTTCATTCTCCCTTGGTACTAGAACTGGGTACTCAAACCACCTGAGCTTTCACTTCATAATTTGAGATGCAAGAATTGTCTGAGATCCAGCGCTGATCTTGGAGAAATTCTAGATCATGTTTATAAATATAGGAGAGTGTTCTTAGTTAATATTTTCGTTCTTAATGAAACATCCCCCTTGCTTGCACCCCAGTGTCGTTTGAGCTCTGCCACAGGTTCAATATGCAAGCACAGGAAGGGAGGAGAAATCCAGGTGTAACCCACTGAGTCTCAAATGTGCTCAGAAAGGCTCCAAGAGAGCAGTGCTCTGCCCAGATAAAATGGCTAAGGGTGGAATACAGCACTGAAATTATCATAATAGGCCTTAGAATCCCAGAATATCCTGAGCTGAAGGACACACAAGCATCATTTCCTTTTATAACCAAAGAAGCACTATGTAGAAAGGGAGGAATGACAACAACAAATTAAAGATGGTAAGGCATATCCGATGACAGAGGGTAAAGGATAAAGAACCAAATGTACCAGCCACAGTAGCGAGTACAGAAATCACACTGCATTTTGTTCAACTCATGCTTAAAATCTGGATAAGGCAGCAACACTTCAAGGCTCTTAATATTGCAATCGTGAGAGGTTCTTAACAAGACATCACAGCTTCATTAAACAAGTATATTCAAAGCTGGACAAAACATTTTTACATGGATAAAATAAACTGAAATCTTGACTTCCAAAGTGCTATTATTATCTTTATTTACATTTTTACTTTTGCATGAAGAACATTGGTGAGATACCTTAAAAGCATAAGATACTCCAATAAGATATTTTAAAACTTGAATTTTATGTGTGATGGCATATAAAGGGCAATGCAGCTGTGGGTGAAAGAAGTGAATTTTGCCTATCATGTAAAACCTTGGTTTCATTTTATTAAAGAGGAGGAAAAATGACTCCAAAGCTCCTAGCTATTTTATCTTGCCGAGTTAAAAACTTACAAATACAGTGGTTTTGAGCAGAATAGTGACATTTTGACTAAAGCACCATGACTGTCACTGCTGTAATAATACCCCACTTGTGTAATTGTCCAGCCCTAAACATATGTGAACACATGGAGAGACAGAGAATTGCTGTCAGTTAAATCTTTATTACTTTTACAGTGACTGATGCTTTGCAGCCCAAACACACCCCCCCAGAGCCAAGTTGCATCTTTTTTTTCCTCTCATTTAACATCCCTGGCCACTAGTTGGATTTTCTGTTATTGCCTCGTGCTTGCAGTGCTTGATGTATGAGCTCTAGGCAACTGGCTCCCAGCAAGTGAGAGCTGCCCAGCGTCCCATCTGACTCCGATTAAGCTCAAAATATAAAGAGCCATTTTTGTTGCTTGTGAAAGAACTGACTGCCATGACTAAAATCTACCCACAGCAGACACATTGCCACCACTCACAGCAATAAATCACTCAATTATTAAGGAATATTGGGGTAAAGATCACACAGACATTTAACAAATGCAATAGGTGGGAATATTAACTTCAGGCATAACATGACAATTTGCCTACAAGTACTGTGTGGGCGATTTTCATCTTTGCAACAGTCTAAACAACTTCTCCACCTTGGGAAGACAAACAGCTGTGTACAATATATTTAATAATAGGCCACTAAAATGCTTCTGTTCAAGTAGTGAGACTTGCAGCAGCCAGCCCCAGGATAATAGCTTTTATGGATCCTTGAACAGCTGCTGAAGGTTTGAACTGGAATAACACATTTGCATATGTTGCCTCAAATGTGTACCTTGCAAGGGGTGTTTGCTAATTTTGAAAGATGAAGCTGGTAATGTGATATCAGAGCGTTCCTGAATAGCATGTTCTATGAACTGTCATACTTTTTGTTCCCTCCTCTGATTTATTAATGTGCCATACTTCAAACAGCAGGGGCTTTTTCAATCATCTCATTTAAGTGTCAGAGATGCTCCACACAAACATTTCTAAGATATTAATTATTAGACTGTTGAGGCATTTTATTCTGGCAAGTAGTCAAATCACACATTTTGATTTAATTTTAATTTTCAGTTTGCAAAGAACAGTTTCACGTGGTTTTCAAAGCTACTGATATGTCAGGCAGAGTCTTCTGGCTGGAAATAGCAAGTTTACAAAACCCAGCCATTTCACCTACCTGAACTCAGTGCAGAATCATTTTCATTTAATTTTTTTAACTGCAAAATGTGCACAATACCTCCCTTTACTGATTTGACCTCTGAAAAAACCAGGATAGCTTCCAGCTGGGAATTTCTTGGGAATCAACTACATTTCAGTCCATGAACTAAAGCCTATGGATACAATCTTTGTGTGGATTCTCCTTAGGAATGCATAAGATGCAAAGGGAGATTGTCACACCACAGTCTGTATAACATGGAAATAGAACGGCAGATTAGCCTATATCCCATCCATGCTCTTCTGGAGAGCACTTCAGGTCATCACATGTGGCTCTCCATCTGAACTATCCCCTACAGGAGCTTGTCTCTCTCCACTGATCCCAGGAAAACGCTGTGAACTCTGTGTTGGATGTCTAAAGCAGCACGCAATTAAAAATGACCCCCCAGAAATATACATAAATATATATAGTTAAGGATTCAAAGAAAATTTGTTCTGGAGCCCATCAGAGCTAAGCCATGCATGAAGAGTTGCACTGCTTGTCATAGTCCAGCTGGATGTCTGGAACTTCACCTGCAGCCCTTCCTTGCTACGTGTGAGGGTGCTTGTTTTGTGGGATTTTCTTGAATGCAAATAATCCACCATAGTTTAATCAATAGAAAGAAATATTTCCCCTGCTACAGAAGAGAATTTTTTAAACTACTAATCTACGTTCATAAATAACTAGGGAGAAATAAAACAAACAAAAAAAACCAAAACAAAAACAAACCTCTGAGACAAACTCAAGTTAATTGCTAGATAATATTTCTTGCTAAATTACTTGTACTGAACTTAATTCTCCAAATGGCTCCATTAAATAGACGAGATGTCTGAGAAGCACACAGGAATAAGCAGCCTGATTTTGCTCCCCAATTTCTTTGATTAATGTGCTACAAAACTAATTAATCTTGAGAGAAAACATGAGAGTTGTGCTTCATATTGTACAGGTTACCAGTTGTTAACCAGTAATACACACAAACCCCCCTTTGAATCTAAAGGGTGCATTCACTACTCATATGTTCTCTACTTAATATTACATTTTTAGGACTGCTTAAATATTGCTGAGCTTTCCCTTAAACCCAGCTATTTATAGAATAAACTTGTACATTCAAAAACACACCAGAGAAGTTGTGTAGACAGACTTGCAAAGTTCTACTTATAGGAAAACCATTATTTAATGCCACCATTAAGTGCTGAACTGCAAACTACAGCACTTGGGTGGTGGGGCTGGAATTTTTCAGAGAGTAAAATTTCATTGTGATTTTTTTAACCCCTAAAGCAAAGACAAGCCTAACATTGAACATACTTTAAAGACACACTGAGTATTTCTATGCAAGCCTGTCAGACAGAAGACTACTCATAGAATCATCACAGAATGGCCTGGGTTGGAAGGGACCTTAAAGATAATCCAGTTCCACCCCCTGCCATGGGCAGGGACACCTTCCACTAGCCCAGGTCACTCCAAGCCCCTTCCAGCCTGGCCTTGGACACTCCCAGGGATCCAGGGGCAGCCCCAGCTTCTCTGCCCAACCTGTGCCAGTGTCTCCCCACCCTCCCAAGGAAGAATTTATTCCTAATATCCGATCTAAACCTCCTCTTTCAGTCTGAATCCATTCCCCCTTGTGCTATCACTCCCTCTCCATCTTCCTTGCAGCTCCCTTCAGATACTGGGAGGCCACAATTAGATCCCTCTGAAGCCTTCTGTTCTCCAGGCTGAACAATCCCAATCCTCCCAGCCTTTCCTTGCAGGAGAGGTGCTCCACCCCTCTGATCAGCTTGGTGGCCTGGAAGATACACCAGAAATATGCACCAAGATTTCACTGAGGAAGTTAGTCCTTTAATGAACATGGCCAATAAAATAAATAATACAAGTTCTGAGTCAGGCTCGGCCACCAAGAACCTCTACTAAGTTAACTTGTGTTTTTTCTTTGAGAAAACATACGAAATTGGTAAAATCTTCCTCCTTATGCTGCCTTTATGCTACAGGCTGTTGCTAAACCACAGTGACAGAGAAGCAACAAGGTAGGGTGCTGTCTAAGGGAAACTGAGACCAATCCTGATGGGAAAGACCAGGGTCTGACAGACTGGTACAAGTGGAAGAAGCAATGGCAAAGTCCAGCTAGGAGAAAGTAAGTGAAGTCTTGTATTAAGCAGTTGAAATTGCATTCTTCTGTTCACTGAAGACCTGATTGTCAATCATCAGAGTGCACGATCAGGCTGAGAGAGGGGCTTTAAGAAAAATCCTGCAACAGCTCAAAACACAGCTTTTGGTTTTCAGGTCTTACAACTCTATAAAATCAGCTTCATTCTTGTTTTGGGAATTGTCACTTGATCTTTTAGGGCAAGCAATTAGTATAGAAGGAACAGACAACTGAAGGTCCTGTTTTGTTCTGTCCCATCTGATAGGAAAGGAGAAATGACCAAGGAAAGAAAAAATAACTCAAGATAAAATCATAGAGGAACATGGCCATAGGGACATTAGAAATTAGAAGGAGTAGAAACTAACCCAAAGTTATCATCTGTCAACCAGCAAAACTTTGGCTTTGTCAGACTCTATAGTTCTCATTTTGCAGAGGCTGACAGGAGAAAAATGGCACCTAACGGAGGTGAACTGCTTAGTGTTGAGAATGCCTTCTGAAAATAATGCAGACTTCCCTTGGTTTCATGCCGCAGCACAAATATTTTTGTGCTTTTTCATGGAAGGCTTCACTTTGATAACCTAGGCCACAATAGTGTGCAAAAATCCTCACTGCCCAGGGGAAAAAACAGGGAAGAAATGTTTATGTTGACCTTGCTTTGAAACTTTCTCAGAAAGTAAGGGAGTATCTGCCAGGCAAAGAGGTGCTATATGCTCAGAAATATTATTTTGCTTGTTAAAAAGTAAGAAAAGGTAAAGGCAGAAAATCCACCCCAGGTGGGAAATACAATAACCCTGACCCCTGTGCTGCTGCTGTTCATCCACAGGGGCCTCTGTGTGACACTGGGACAATAAGTGCACGTGTGTGCCAGTGCCACATTTGAATCCATCAGCCTGAATCCCTCGTTATATGGCTAGCACATAGGTATTTGTCAGCAAAGCAGGGCAAGTCAATGTGCCTCCCAAAAAATGATCCCCAGGTTTTGTGTTCAGCTCCTGAGGACCACCCTGCACAGCTCCTGCACTGGTTAGTTTAAGTGGAGTTGGATTTACGAGCTCACCAAAGAGAAGGTGGCACCTACTGTGGGGGCTATTTTAAAAAGTGTCCTGCCAGAAGAGATGCCTTTTATGAAGGTCTGAAGGGCACACCAAGAGCAAAACTGACCAAGGTTACACATTAATATTGTACTTTAGTGTGTGGGAAGGTCAATCTACGAGAGCTGAGGAGCCCAGCCAGGGGCATTTAGAGCTCTCTAAAGCACAAACACAGAGTGGCTGGAGCAGCCATCTGCTCTCCTGCAGCTGTTAATTCACTAGATGTCACTAATTCAACGAGTTTCTCTCCGATCTTGGCATATGAGAAACATTTTGAAGAGGAAGGTGTAAATCACCACGTTACAGCACACCCAACCAGGCCAATCCTTCATCTTCTCCTCTGTGTTCCTTCAGGCACTGCCAAGCAAGCTGCTTGCCCTGGAGAGGTGTGTCAGCACCAGGGACAGGTGCCTCAGGAGGAGGAAGAGACCGAGGCTGAGAAAAGTGTTGGAATGAAATACAAAAGCCGTCCCTGCTGGATCACCACCAAAAGATGCAACCTCCTGCTTCCATCAAGGCACTTGTCCCAGTGCTGTCACCTGCTGTTAGTAGCGTCTCGAGTGGTTTGAAAAGCGTGGGTTTTGGTGGAAAATGTTACCTAATTACTAAACAGCTTATTGACATACCAGAGCACTCAAACCTAGATAAGCTGAATAACTCATTTGTGAGATGTTTAGGCAAAGAGGGGGCACACTGTAAGTTTATTGAGATGTGTGGAATCCTCCACCCAACCTGCTACACAATTATATATAACAGGTATCATAGAAGGGATCCATAAGCAAGCAAATCATTGTAACCCAAACCCAGCACTGCAATGGGACTGGGAGTTACCCTTGGAGGATGAAATCGTGTTTGGTGGAAACCTGCAAGCTGGAAACACTCTGGCAGACTTCAAGGCAGCTGAAATAGCATTGCTGCTCTGTATTTCTCCAATGATCAAGATGATTGTAGATCAAAACTTGTTTCACTGACTTCAGGGCAGTGCCTGTGAATTGGCACTGGGCTTTGTTTGGGGGGCCTAGAGGCAAGCTAAATAATTTACTCGCCATCCCAGCATCTCTCTTTTTATTTGTACCTTTCTCTCTCAGTTTCGACTGGTAATAACATTCTTGCTTCTGGCAAACTGTGCTGTGTATCACCAAAGTCTCATCACTGGGAGGGTTAGAAAATGTAGCTCTTCTCTTTTCCCTGACCATAAGGGTGATACATTTTTTTCCCTACCTGTCATTAAAAGCAATTGTAGGAAACCAAATCAAAAAAACTAACCCCTCTAACTTTGCAATTACATCTTACATGTACTAAATCAGATAGCTAGAAACGAGAGAACATTTTTTTAAAGTAAAATCACCCCTAGCACAGGCCTATAATTCACCCTTGGAAAAGCAAGTTCTGTTCAATATAAACCTGGGGAAAAAATGCAGAAATATGAAACTTGATTTCCTACTTTTTGAGAGACAGTGGGATGCATTTTTGCAGTGTTTAAGGAGAAATTTGTGCTCTGCTCACTAGAGCTACAATTGTTGGTTCCATTTTAAAACTGAGCCAGAAACAAAACCTGATTAAGGTGTATCTGAAAGGGCTTAGGAGGAAGCATTTTGAGATAAATTACATCAGAGACCAAAAAAGGGACACATGCAGGAACTGGAGCTATTGTTTTAGGTGAAAAATGCAGGTAAAGCTCTTTTTTCTGCATGAGGAAAAAACCACAAACCTAAACAACAAAAAACCCCAACTATTAAGATGGAAAGGTGAATCACAGCTGCAGATAGCAGAAAGAATTCAATTCGTGTACTTCATGTGCAAGGGAAAGTGGTCTTTTTTGGTGGTTTTGTAGGTGGAGTGTGCAACTTCCAGCTGTATCGTGGGATGATTGTCCCACACCACAGCAGCACACAGCAGTTGCAGAAAGTAATGGGAATAAAAGAGAAGCTGGTCTCCTGCCTTGGGTGTTCATTGAACATTGATCTCTAACCTGCAACAGGCTAAACCTATCAAAGCTCCTGCAATTTTTTCCGCAGCAATTGCTGAGAGAATGAAGGGTCAATGCATTACAATGTCAAGTCCTGGCAGCCCCGAGCCCTGCTACAAGATGGATAGTATTGAACCCACACCTCAGAAAAGGAACCAAGCAGTTTCCTCTCTCTACACAACAGTTTCCCCTCAAAGAATTATCACTTCAGACAATTACATGCTTGCTCTGTGGAAATCAATACATATTTTACCAAACATTCCTTTGTTGGAGAGACATCAAAGCTGGGAGGTGCTTTTGACACAGCTGTACTTCAGTCTTTTGTTCATTAAGTGCTAAATGCTGATCTCGAGGGGCATTGCTGTTAGACCTACTAAGGGCAAAATAATATACATGAAAAGCACACAAAATAAAAAAAAAAATAGGTTTATATACAGTAATTACTGTTTTCTGGTATGTGCCCCCCACCTGTTCCCTGATCCCATATTCCTGTTCTGTGCTATGGGATGGAACCCTGGTATATCTGCTAAGGTTGCATTCTCACCTTGAATTGAGAAGATGGGTTGTTGCATGTCTTGTGTTATTTATAAAGATGAAACAGACACACCAGGCACAAATATGATCCTAATACATATCAAATATGATCCCAATATGAAAGACTCTTACTCCAACTGTACAAGGAAGAGTACCACAAGGGGAATTTTTTTGTTGAGAACGCATCCCAAAGAAGTTCCAGGCCTAGATCAATACATGACAAAGAGCACCATCACTTTTATTTGGCAAAACGCTGCTTTGTAAATAAGAAAAGATGATGAATGTTTCTTTCTGGCAATTTAAACTCTAAGTATTTGAAGTTGTGATTCTCTTGCTCTCACTTAACATTTTCAAGCCATCAGACGATAAAACTGTAATTGAAAACATTAAGTAATAAAACAAACTGCATCCAACTTGTTCCTTAATTTTATCAAGGCCTGAGTGTGTTCTTGTTCCTTTTATTTGGTGGAAGGATCCTTTAGTAAGCATACTAAAGAAATCCCCATTTCTATGCTCCTGTCCACGCAGGTGAAATCTCTACCAAGCAGATACAAAATCTATGTGGTTCTTTGTGAAGTTTTTACTGCAGAGCAAAATGATGAGTTTATAAGTACCAAGGTCTAACGACCAGTGATATGAAGTGCATTATAATTTCATCTAACTCCTCCATCCTGAATGGATTTTTTTTCCTGCTCTTTGCAGTTCCCACAGTCTCTTGATTAATTCCTGCCATCAAACCTACAGCTGTGACAGTGGTGACAGCACAGACTACTGACTGCTGTACTTGCATATTTCTGCGTAATTATTTTCTTCATAAGGATCCTCTCAAGTGAAAAAATAGAATGGCTTGGGAATTCTGGAGCTCTTACAGTTTCACCATGTTCCTTTATTCTCCAATGGCCCTGAAACTAAGCTCCTAAATGTTTCTGTACTCTTGGCATTTTCTTTCTTCAATTCTTTTTAAACGGAGCTCCTGTGGCTCACATTTTATAGATCTGCAGCCTTGTGTCAAGGAAATGATTCTTCTCAAAAGGCACATACACACTGAGTTTCTCACCGTGTAATTCTATTATAAAACCCAAAGTATTGATCAACATAATTTTATGCAGTTCCTTGAAATGACTAGAATCTGGTGAGAACTCTGGAGCTGTGAAAATCCACGTGTCCTGTGCTCTTAACAAGTCAGATCTGCATGAACTGAGAGTCAGAAATGTTCAGGGCTCTTACACCCAAAATCCCAGAGCTTCCTTGGTAAGGTGCTGTTTTTCACTTGTGAAGATACAGGTTGCTGCCTGTATTATCCTTGCTCCTCTTTCTCCTGGTTCCCCACATGTGGTTATCTCCCAGCTCCTCCCCTTCTGCAAAAAACTTATTGAGGATGACTGAGGAAGGCTCTGTTTGGTGAAATGTGTTCAGGTAGGATCCTTCCTCCACTGAAAAAGAGCAAGGCACGCCTTGACTGTCAGCTCCTGTTGCTACAGGAAACGTTTAGGTCAGATGCAGGATGATTTCAGGATGTTAAAGTCAGTGAAATGAATCTGATGAACAACACAACATTCCCATCTTTCGCAGATTCCTGCTCCTGTATCTGAGCCACATTAAGCAAACTCAGACCCCACCTTTTGCAAAATGTTTCATAGGCAGGTGATTGCCTCCTTGTGAAACTCCAGGACTTGCAGCAAATTATGGGATAGCAAGTGAGGAACATCAGGATGCACAGCTGGAAAGGGGGAATTTATGGTCCTGAGCTTGCCTGCCATGGTGTAACTACATCATGTATTAAACCAGGGGTGTAAAAGAGGGATGGAAACCACAATTATAGGCAAGACTCAATCAACTTCAGAGAAATGCTGCAGCGTGAATTACAGCTGACCAGAAATTGGGAGTTAAGCCTCTCTCAACCACAGCCATTAACAATGTGTAAAAGGCCTGCTGCAAACAAAAATCAATACGTAATTGTAGCATTTATCAAGTTCATATAGATTTGTGTTGTTCCTATCTAATTTGGATGGCATTACCAAGGAGATGCCCACAAGTGGGATATCAAAACAGCACCTGGGAGGTGATTTCCTCATTTTTTTTTTATACTTTTGGTATTCTATTGAGGAATAAGAACTGATGTCAACCTGAAAAGAGATTTTTATTGACCATACAACAGCTATGCCTGTTAGAATGCTGTGTAAGACTTTCCATATATGAATCCTCTGTGTGGCTTTTCCCCATATGTTTAATTTTTTGCTCCTATGCTTTATCATTTTTCCCATAACACACACACACAAAATCTAATCTAAATGTTAAGTAGGAAATAACATTTGGAATATCCAATGGAGGTTGTTTACATTCTGCTTTTATCTTGAGGGGGCTATTTTTGCTGACGAGGAATGAAAAAACCCAACAAAACAGTAAAAAAATGAAATAAAAAATTACACTTTGGTTTCCAAGAGTCAGCCTGAGCTCAAATTTGTTCAAACAGGAGTTAAGTTTTTTTAAAACAAAAAGAAATCCCAAACCAAAATCCCTTAAAAATATTTTTAATGCCTACAATGCCCAAACCCTCAAATTTTACAGCAGTCATCCTGTGTGAGAGATATTGGCAGTAAGAATTCTCTTCCTGAAAAAACCCACAAAGTAAAAAGCAACCCGTGACCCAAATGTTCTTCTACTGTGCAACACTGGCATTCTTCACACAGGATGAAGGATTAAATGGAAAAAGGAGATTCATTTTGCTGAAGGATCCCCCCTCACCAACTCTCAGTTTCTTCTCCCTGCTTCCCACTTGGAATATTTTGAAAGCTGGAAACCAGAGGGGCTCCAAAGGGCAGTTCTGAGGGTGGGCACCAGAGGAAAATGGTTGGGTATAGTCATCAAATATGCTAATATTTTATTATTAACAAATATATCAATATGTTACTGAAAGTTATAATAACTAACATTTGACTGGCACAGGGGGGTGTATTTGATTGTGCATCTGGAAGCTTCTAAGAACAGGGCTACTCCATCTATCTATCTATCTATCTATCTATCTATCTATCTATCTATCTATCTATCTATCTATCTATCTATCTATCTA
>JAWWMP010000001.1:3361165-3442005 GCA_035047865.1 Dendrocincla tyrannina | reverse complement strand
CCATCCATCCATCCATCCATCCATCCATCCATCCATCCATCCATCCATCCATCCATCCATCCATCCATCCATCTCCACTAATATTGTTTTGAAAGCCTTTTCCAGGACAGGGCATCACTAAAAAAGTAATGCTCATTAGGGGGAAAGGTTATCCCCTGCACAAAATTCAGCAGCAGCAGCAGCACTGCATATTTGTATAATCTTAATACCAAATCAAAACAACTGAAAACACATAGAAACAAACCCCAAACCCACCCAACCAAACCAAACCAACCAACACCAAAAGCAAACCATGAGTGCTTTTCCAGGGCAGGGCTTGCACAGAACCTCAGGGATGCTGAAGTTGTGTGGCAAATACATACATTGACACAGGAATTTTAGCTAATGGTTGTTGGCCAGGGCTTGTTAAGATTATTTTCCTTGTTCTTGTTCTACTCACTTGAGTAGTCATTTCGTAATTCTTTCCTCTGTTTGGAGTTAAGAAGCTCTGCTCAGCCAAATAGCTCGTGATAGAAACTGCTCTGCCATGTAATCAAAACATCTCACAAAAGGCTGCTCTTCTAGAAACATCAAATTAGTGCCATTTGGAATATTTCTTTCCTACACTCTCAACAAAAAAACTAAAGGAAACTGGTTAAAGAGGAATCAAGAGACCTCCTGCTGGGTGCACTGCTGGTGGTGATCAGTATTTGTTAGTCCAAAGGCAATGCAATCTATAAACAGGCTTGAATAAAGGTTATGAATAAATTAACCGTGTCACTGATTTGGCAAGTACTATGTGATATTAAAGCACAAGGATGGCAGATGTTTAAAAACCTTTTTAAAGTCAACACTGAAATATTTTTAATAGACATGGACAGGCTGGGGTTATATCACTACTACTCCCCCCCCCCCATAAAAATTGTCCCAGGAGAGTAGAAGATGTATTCATCTGAGTGAGAAAAATATTTCAGATGATATCATCTACCAGGAGAGACACAGATTGTGATTTCTTCCTTCTGCTTTGCTGTGACACAGAAAATTCAGTGGCTTTTGTTTCCACTTAGATTGAACGAGCTGCAATACAGTTTGAGGCAAATGCTGAGCTATAATTACACTCACCATCTCTACCTCTAATGATAATAATAATAATTACATCCCAAACTACCTTCACAGTCCTCCGTCCCCCAGTGAAATGCACAACGACTCAAAGCATCACCTCTTGTATTCACAATGGATAGTTTGGATAGATATTTCGGATAGATATTTCTTCTCCTACTTTAAATTCTCAAGGGTTTTTTGCTGAATCTCTGGAATTGAGTGTTCATGGGAATAAAGCTATTACAGTGGGTAAGGCTAAAATTATGTGCTCTTTTTAACATAGGGACTCAAGAGTCCTCTTGCCTTCTCAGGGTCATAGTTTGAGGGATTCAGTCTTATTCTGAGGGAAACACTCATTTTCTTCTCTGTGTTGTTTCCTCTTGATGAAAAAGTGAGGTAAAATATTGGTATATTTTGGACACAGGAAAGACATAGTAAAAGCTAAAAGAATCACGATTAACCAAAAGGCTGTTGTTGCTATCGGAACTAAATCAAACAAAACTAGGGAATATTTTTCAGCCTTATAGCACTCTAATTGCCTTTTAATATTTGAAATTACATTGCTGCCTTCTCTGGTTATTAATACTATTTCTAAATGTAAATCGAAATTCAAGATATGCCTGACATTTACCCAGCTGGCATCTGCTTCTGATCATTTCCTTAATTTTCCTTTTTCTACCAAAGCAGGCCAGACTTGGTGCTGCTGCTGTGAGAACAGAATTCCATGGAAATGCAGCTTTTGCATTCCGAACTATTTGGTTAATACAGCTTTGGATTTTTTTACATGTTTATATTCTGCAATGTCCAGGGAGCTGGTATGGTTTTTATAAGATATCACTCCAAGTGGGCTTCAAAAAAAAGTCAGACATGAAAGCCTGCAGAGACACCCCGTTTCCTTCTCTGCATCAGGACATGAAAAGAAATGTGGAAACAGACACTTCAGTTGAATAAGTGACTCAGAGAAGCCAAAAAAAAATCACAGTCCAGCTCGAAAACTCACAAGAACTCAACTGCAAGAAAACCCAGACAAAAGTTTGGAACAAAATAACCTCTGGAAAATGCAGTGAAGGCTGTTTCTGGTGTTTATTTTATATATTGTTAAGGCCTTTATAGGCAGAAGGTTAAAAAAAGAAGATCATCACTCTGGCAAGGTTATTGAGGGTAGTGCAGGCAGAGGAAACTCTGTGTGAGCTGGAGCTGAACCCTTTCTGTTTAACTCATCCCCTGTAGCTCACCCCAAAGTCAGCACTTTCAGCCTGTGTTCTTAGAGTTCACACCAGCCCTTGCTTTATTGCTCCTAGAGCTGAAGGCTCAGGGATTCACACACAGGGGCAGGTGCTGCAGCATCCTCCACTGTGTGAGCCCTTCAGGGGGAAAAGTTTAATTAGTAATTGCCACTTATAAGACACGGGATGAAATGTGCCCGGAGTAACCACAGCCCTTTTTGTTTCCTAGAGAGAAGCATTGGAAAGCCAGAATCACGCCTAGTTTTCTTTATTTTTTCTACTAGCTTCCTTTGTCCATGTAAAACAATGCAATCCTTGAAAACACTTGCTCAATAGGAAAAACCAACCCAATCGGGATGATATTTGCATCAAATAGTACCCATAAGATTACTAAATTAATCAATCCTTATGCTGCAGGTTAACCTTAATTTCTCTGATTGTGTGCCACCTTTCTGACCTGTCAGGTCTTACTGCACCTTCAGAAGGCACAAAATGACAACTTCTATCCATCTGTCATCGTGTGTCCAGAGCTCCATGAAGAAACCATCTGGGAAGGTGGAACCCACGTTCAGGCAGAAAAGCACAATTTAAAAATCAATCAGGTTCCAGAGGATGCTTAAGGTGTAAAATAAACAGGTTTCACTGTGCACCAGTGATCAGAAGCTGACAGTTTCACAGTGCTTTATTTATAGAAGGCTCAGAAAGCTCCTCTTTAATGAAGAACTTGGATTTATTAAGTGTAAATAGCGAAAAAAGCCTCGGTGACAAAGGAAGGCTCGTCCTGCCCTCCCCTCCTGTGTGCTGTGTGCCAGTGATAGCCTGGCAGAGACCGTGGGCTAAGAGTTAATCCTTCGTATGGCAGAAGTGCCAACACGCCTGTCATCGCTCCGATTCCCCTCAGCAATACAGCAAACTTCAGCACTTGTGTTTAAAGGAGAAGAAAAATAAAGCCCCAAATGTTGCTGGCTTCAGACAGAGCTTGTTTGGAGAGACGCTGTGTTTGTGAGCACATCTCATTCCTGATGAGGGTACTGAGCCTGCAGGAGCCAGCCTTTCTCTGGTCGAAACACTGAACGCTGGGGAGGCTCGAGGAGAGGAACAAAATCTTTACATCACATCCATTTTGCTTGCATTTTAAAGCAAACCTCCCAAGGCAGGGCTTAGCTAATCATTTTCAAGTTAGCAAACAAATGTGAGTTATTTTAGTTAACGTTCCTGGGAAGAATAAAAATTAAGTACAAATTCTGCGTTTTGTCAGAAATATTGTTTGTCTTCCGCTAAAGTGAAATCTAGATTTCCTCAGATTCAGGTTCTACAGCACCAATAGGGTTTTGTTCTGCCTCATGCACCGAAGAAGAAAAGAAATAAGGAAGATTTTGGGAGAATTTCTGCCAAGTTCTTATTTTGTCTCTGTTCTGACTCTTGTTATGAGAAAATGATCATTTCTCCAGAAGGAAAGACCTGTATTTATGACTAATAAGGTCATCTGTGACCTTATTAGTCCTAAATATGTGACCTTGACACATAATTTATAATATCCTTAGGATTTTAACAAACTTGAAAGAAATAAAAAGCCATTTAGGTGATGAGGATCAAAATGACTGTAAGTGGCACCACTGCTCCATATGAAAAATCAGGTATTTTGTCGACAACTTCAATACTTTCGGATTTGGATCATAAAGAAATGAAACCCACGGGAGACACAAAGGAAATGCCTGCCCATAGAGCAGTGGATAAGGATACACTTGGACAGGTGCCTGCCGGAATTTAACTGAGACAATCTTGAAACCTCTAGAGTTTAGTTCAAATGTAAAGGTGCATTTACTAACTTCGTTTCAAACTTCAATTTCCACTTCAAAAAAATAATTAAAAAAATCAGAATTTTTTCAATAAAATCCCAAGACTGTGGGAAGGAGAGAGCAATATTGCAAAGGACATTTGAGGAAATCCTCTGAAGAATTACTGAAAATACCTCATAATAATGAGAAGGAAACTAGGTCACATCCTTCCCCTTTCTTATTCCTTGCTTCAAGTAAAATATTTATTTTAAATAGTTTAATCAAGAAAACAGAGACAAGAACAGAGAAAAAGCTATAATTTCTGAGGAAATACAGTTCCCCCAGCACCTGAGAGGATTTTGTCTTAAGGCAAAGGCATGAGCCAGGATGAAGGAGAGAAAAAGCGTTTGGGAGGCGGATGATTTCACTCGCATTCTGACACATAAGGGATTTTGTTAACTTCAAGGAGTGCAGGTAAAGGCTTGTCTTCAATGAAGAAAAAAAGAAGCCAACAAAAACCCAAATAAAAACCAACAAAACCAAACCCACACACAAAAAAAAACCCCAAATCCCAAACCCCACTAAAAGACATAAGCAGAGCCATACTGCCCTGGACCTGTTACAGTGATTTCAGCAGTAATATATCCTTATTTGCTGCAGTATTTTGAAATACCTGCAGGGATGTGAAGCCATTTAGTGCTGCTTTCATTCTGTCATATCCCTGCCATCCTTCCCACTGTTTGCTTTGTGTCAGCCCCCAAGGTTCTACCACACCTGGGCTCCAGAGAGTCACCAAGAGCCAGAGGACAGATGCCTGTGACTGGGGGATTATCATTATTTTATATCAGAGCAATATGGAGAGGCATCGGCTGAGATCAGAACCTCTCTGTGAGATCACAGCAGATGGAACTTTCAAGGATTTTAATTAAAAAAGGCAGAGGGAGTAAAATGGAGAAAGAGATCACAGCAGATCTCTCAGTGGTGGATCGGGGGAAAAAGGCAATAAAATTGAGGTCTTCTGTATTGCAGCTCCGTGTCATCTCCACTAAAACTGCCCGACAAAGAGACCTTGATTTCTTAATGCTGCAGAATGCTTTAAATTTTGGTGATGAATAAGGTGAAGAGAACCTCCATCCTCATGCAGGAAGCTGCCCAAACACCTCCTTGGAACTCCTCATGTAGTCTTCTACTGAAGTGGATAGAAAACCTTTATTTTCCCCCTAATCTTTCAGATTTTTGATGGTCACTCAATCTTTATAAAAGGTAAAAAAAATATTTCACATCCTGCCCCCTCAGAATTCCTCCTACCCTTTGCTACTCTCTTCCTGGTTATCTGTAATCCCTTCAAGAAATGGAACCTGTAAATTCAGATTTGGCTAGAAAATGCAGACATGGCATTGCTGTAGCCACATTTGCTCATAACAGAGGTGAAATTATCTTCAGGCACCACATTTCTTTAGTTTCTAGGAGAATCTATATTCCATATTCCTCTGGCAGCCTCTCCAGAGATGTTAGGGTTTAGCAGTCCTTTAAATAATCACATAGATTTGCCTCTTTATTTATTTTTTATATTAAGGATCTGTTTACCCTTCATTTAATGTCTACGGTCTTTGCTAGATCAAGCAATGATAAAGGGGAAAACATTAAAACCAGCCAAACAAACCCCAGACATTTAAATACCTTTAAGACAGAATAATTGCTGCAAAAAGCGATCTGTTTGAATAAAACAAGATTTATGCATAAATTAAAACTCAGGCTACCTTGTTTATTGTTGGCAATTGAGAGTCTGGATACAAGAAATTGGATGGTTTGGAAAGATGTAGGAGTGCCCAAACTTACACCAATTTTACATAGGATTTAAAAAATAATAACATTTTTGAGAATAACCACTGTTGCATTAGCACCAAAACCCATTTCAGACTTACTTCGTGACATTCTGTGAAGACAAATACATTCATAAATCACGTGAATACACTCAGCACCCAAAATATAGCAACATTTTGCAGGGCTAGGGGGTGTGGTAAGATGCACACAGGTCCCCCCAGAAATGCCAAGGCAGTGGAAAGAATCCCACAAGGTTTCTTCTGAAGTCGAGAACTAAAAAGCTTACAGGGAAACCTGCACCAGCAGCAAACAGCGCTGGGCATGAGATAGACACTGCTCTTCTCTTCCAGGCTCTTATCTTCTCTGTCCTCCCTGAATCCTGTAACATCTGTCCATCTCTCCACATGCCAGAGGAAGAAAGACTGCATCTTTCACTGGAATGCAAAAGGAGGAGGGAAAGAAAACCATCCAACTGTTTTTGGGGAAGGTACTCATTGGCAGGGGAAGACTTCCTAAGCGAAAATGAATCCCAATGCCTGGTTACAAATTGTCTCTCCTCTCACAGGGTGCACAAGGAGAGGGGAGAGGACACAGCCAGGACAACTGACCCCAGCTGACCACAGACAGGGATATCCCATACCTTGTGGGGTCATGCTTAGCAATAAAAAATGCTTTTAGCAATAAAAGCTGGAGGAAGCAGAAGGAAGGGAGGATGTTCAGCCTTATGGCATTTGTGATCCCAGGGTGCTTATCTCAAAAGGAGGTGCTAAGATCACAATGGGTAATATTCATGAAGCTGAGCTGGCCCAGAATAAAATAGCACCAGTGAAGCACAGAAGGGTATGAATGACAAATTCTTTGGTTGTGAGTTATTCTGAAATGAGATATTTGCCTGTAGGGAAAGGTCAGACCTTCAGAAAACCTCCCCTTTGCTTCAGTCAACCAGGCAGAGTGAGCAGGTAAATAACGAGGAGCAACCCCTCAGTGCTGCTCCTGAGGGAACAACACCCCCCACCACCTCGGAGGGGAAAACAAAGACTCAGAATATCAAATTCACAGGGGCACCTTGTAACCCCGAAATGGAGAACCCTTGGAAAGCAGCATTCTGTCCTCGTCTATAAGCATAACAACAAGTAGTGTTCTTGTAGGATAAGGGAAGCATAAATTCATAGTAAGGATTGTTTGGGATGAATAATTCCCCCAGCTCTAATTATTAGTACAGGGCTCTGGAATGTTATTGATGAACAAGCATCCCCTAAACCTCCAATAACAGCCAAAAAGGCAAAAGAATTATCTGGTATATTTAGTGCTACATCCTACATTAATAAAAAAATTGCATAGTTTAGGTATTTTCCCATTTATGTGTTCAGGAGTTCTGCAGTGTATTTCAAACACATGGAACCAGAAGTTATCTACTAATAAAATGTAGGAAAAATAGGAAATTCAGACACTTTCTGGGAAGGTCACCTGTTTTCCCTGAGCTCCCCATCTGTGATAGACTCCCCTGGCTCCCTGACTTAGAAAGGGAAATGTTTCATACCTAAAGGAGAGGAAGATTCAGAAAGAGAGGATCCTACAAGCAAAAGTAAGCACCAGGAAATGTCACACACACAGTAAGTATAGAGGAACTAAATGATTAAAATTTAAAAAATCAGCACCATTAAGGTAAGTCAGGGGTTTAAATAGTTTTTCCTTTCTTTTTTACTGAAATATGTTGTCCTTTCAGAGGTTGCTTTTCACCTCCTTTTTGTTGCTGTGGGTTCTGTGGATGGATTAGTGGAGAGCGCTGATTTTGGATGCCACTAAAAATCATTGTTAGTTCTAAAATGGGCCACTTGTCACAAAACCAACACAGAAAAATACCCTTGATTTCCTTCTACTTTTACCTAATATTAACTTCACACTTTTATTAGCCAATTTAAATCCTGCATATAAGGGAGGGGGGAGTGTGAACGAGTTAAAATCCCTAAAATCCTCACTACAAAGCCAGAGTAATCATAGCTATTGGATAGCAATTAATAAAAGTCATATAGCTGAAGTGACAGAATCATATAAAATACTTCAAGAAAGATAAGGCCATTACAAATACATTTTGTTGTTGTTAAATCTAGAAAATTTTCAGTGAATTCATTCTTTACCCCAGCAGGATCCATTATTATGACAATGCATTTACAAGATGCACCTTTCTTTTTTTCTTTCTTCAATTTTACTCCTGAAAACTCCCAGGAGGACAGGTATGTATGGCAGTATGTCATATGAAGAGATATTAATGTGGGCCATGTGAAGAACACCTATTTTTAACCTCTGATCCCCCCTTCTGCCCTGTTCACACCACAAACTCGCTTTTCTCTTCCAGCTTTAAAACCAGTTCAACACCGTATGTGGATCAAAGCAAAACTACAGCAGCAAAGTCGCCTCCTGAAATGATTTCTCCCCCTGCTGCATCACAGGTGCCCTGTGACTGCTTTTGGGGGGAAAGGGTTTGTAGTTTCAGATGTGCAGACCTCAGATCTCTCCCATTCCCATTAAACTCTGGCTAGTAGCAGTGCAGAACAGATGCAGCAGTACAGCTTTGGGTAACAGCTTCCCAAATGCCACGTATGCTCCTTTATACTCTTAATTAGCACTTCCTTCCCAAGTACGTGTGATGAGATTATTTGAAATTGCTCAAGTCCCACAAGAACCTGCAGTATCATTCCATGCAATTCCAAGTTGCCACAAGGTCTGCACCTCCAAGGAGCAGGAATAACCTCAGGAATTTGTATTTAAGTGCAAAATGCACTCTTAGTTATGTCTGAGCAGTGTTTTGCACAGTCAGGGCTGTTCCTGCTTCTCACCAAGGGCTGGTGGGACACAACAAGTTGGGAAGGGACACGGCCAGGACAGCTGACCCCAACTGACCAAAGGGATGTCCCACACCATATGGCACCATGCTGAGCTTATAAAGCTGGGGGGAAAGAAAGGAGGAGACTTTTTGAGTCTTCCCAAGTCACCCTTACACGTGAGAGAGCCCTGCTCTCCTGGGCATGGCTGAACCCCTCCCTGCCCTTGGCAAGTGGGGAAGGAGTTCCTTTTTTGCTTTGCTTTGCTCATGGGTTTTTTGTTTTCCCATTAAACTGTCTGCATGAACCCACAAGTCTTTTCATGGTCATTTTTAATATTCGCTCTTCCACCTCGCCAGGAGGGGTTGAATGAGTTGCTGGGGGAGGCTGAGCCACCAGCAGGGGTTAAAGAAAAACAACCAGTCTCAGGAAAACAATGCTGGGAAATGCCTCAATCAAAACCATCACCCTGATATTAAGATGACTGTTTTATGTGAATTGAGCATCCAGCAGGATCCCTCCTAGGTTAAAACAAAATAAAGGAAAAAACACAAAATTAAACCCAAACATACACATGTATTTTTAATCCATCCAATATAGAGAAAAAATTTGCTCTGTGTTTAGGAAAAGCTGGATGGCCTGACCCTGGGAAGTTGTTGTTTAATTATGCTGAATCTGCAAACCTTGCCTGAATTTGCCTGGAGCGAAACCCACAGTGACTCTTGGAACTGAGGAACTCCTGCTGAGAGGGATGACATAAACCTCACCTTTGAGTCCGTGTGAGGAAGTAAACTGTTTTCAGGTATCCAAAAATGATGCTAAATGTCTTTCTGACTCTTTTTTCACCAGGCCTTGTTAGCACTCAAAATGTACTAATACTTCCTATTAAGCCCCTTTAATTCTCACACTAATAATTATATAATTAGTTGGACAGAATGTGTAGTATTTTAGGGTTTCTATAACAGAAGCACAATTAACCTCACAAAATGAGGACACACAGAGCTTAAGGATGTTCTGCACATAAGAACATGTCAGTCATTATCACTACAAATTAGGAAGTCTGGAAGATCTGTAACTCCTTTGTCCTATACTTGGGAGACAAACCCGAAAAACTGATGAAATTGGATTTCTTTAATAAAAATTACCCTTTATTTGAAAAGCAAGCATTGGGTGGCAGCATGTTTATTTGAATATGGGATGAAATATTAACCTCTCCTATATTGCAATGGCTGTTCCAGGTGCACGTGGTAATAAACATTGCACAAATATACTGCTTTTCTGTAGCTACAAATCTTCCTCATGCCAAAATGCCTCAACCATCTTCAATCCCAAATGTTCATTGGCAGGATATTTTGGGAGATGACATAGACCAAGAGAAATTCTAGCTCAGGAAAAAACTTCTTTTCAAAACATGAGTGTCCCTGTACTGAACATTCAGTTTTCTGGCCAGCTGTACCTCTGAGCTTCAGGAGTTTATAGTTATAATGGAAACAACCAAAGTTAAGGAAATAAATAAATACATAAATAAATAAATGAAACCAAACAAAAATACCCACTTTATGGACAGGTTTCCTGTGCTTTCCCTGACACTTGCTGGGACACCCTCTAGGGAGAGAAAGTGCTCAGTAATGTCTGCTTATGTGATTGCTATCAGATTTTTTCTGAATTTGCTTTTTACTCTTATAAATGCTTAATACAGAACTGAATTTTCTAAAATTAGCACTTTTTTGTTGCTTTTTTTTTTTGAAGGAAAACTCACCGAAAAGAAACATAAGAAGCTCTAAGTACGTCCCTCTACAACAATGGTAAAAAGATAAATTAAAAAAAATGGTTCTACTGCTTAATATTGTTGATTATGGGAAAAAAAAAATCCCAGCTTTTTTCCCCCAATACCTTTTTCTTATTATTAATGTTGGACAATAAGTGGAAGTGTTGAAGAAAAGATAAATTAAGTGGAACTTGTCATCTTCAAGTTCTATTCATCAGAATTATGCATTAGATGCAAACATTTAGGATGTAGCTGCTGACCCTACTGAAGATTTTCAAGCTTTACAGAAGTACGGGTAGTAAAAAGCAAGCTTAGAAAATTTGCCTGGCATAAATGAGCTGTAGCATGTTCATATTCAGGACATAACCTGCTATTCAGAAGGATTAAATCAACCCTCAGTAAAAATTAAAGGTGTGGTGCTTTTCTTCAGTTTGGCAAAAAACGGCTTGTGCAGTCAGTAAAAGCTGCATTCTAACTCATGAAATAGTTGTGTATAAGAGATCCTTGCGTATTGACTTTCAAAAGTAGCTAAATTGCAGGAAAAAGGCTTCCCAAAAGGAGTTCCTTCCTCTGGTTGGGAGTTGCACACCGTGTAGTAATAAGGTGAGTACCAGGAGCAAAGGATTTGACCCCAGGGTAAGGAATTCCAATAGCACTTCACATCTGCTTGGATGGATATTCCAACACAGCTTGGTGACCTCCCTGCTCCCAAGCAAGCCCAGCACAAGAGCTCTGAGATTCGAGGAGTACCAATTGTTACACAGAATACTGGGGAAACCCAGGGAAATTCCCCTGGGCTGTAATCATGCCACTCTGACTTTGTTTGGTGCCTTGGGAGCAATCTCGAACCTCTAAGCCTTGCAGAGGTAATTCAAGAAAGGTAAATCCTACTTGTAAATCAATTTTTGCAAAAGCCTTGCATTACAGTGTTGCTGGTGAAGTGTCAAACCTCACCTGTGCACTGTCAAGAGGGCTGAAAGCTGCATTAGCAGCCTCCTACTCTTGCATTTCTTTTTCACAGAGGGACACTCTTGTCTTCTTTCTGAAAATCACTGTGCTTCCAATACACCATTTGGAGTCTTACACTCTGCCTTCAGACTGATACTTGGAACACTCTTGGGCCTCCCACTCAGTGGGAAATTAAAGCTCAATGTATAAGTGATTCCAAAACAAATTCCCTAATTATTTTCTCCTGAGTCTCTTGGACGTTGTCACTTATCTTGTTCCCAGCTCAGTGGCAGCGGTGACATTTACACTTTTGTCTGAGGATGGATTCACATATGTTCTTTCCTAAACTATTTCTGAGCCTGACAGAGTCTGATAAGCAACCAAATGCCATTTGGGATGGGGACTCAGTGAGCCAAAACACACTTCTCTTGTATATATGGTGATATTTTTTTTCAGACTGAAAGGAGGTAAATTTCTCTGCAGTACCCCAAGAAAAGAGGACAATAATCTTGACATCCAGACAAATTGTTTGACTGAATCCCTCCTCACACACCAGCTACGTAGCAGTCAATCCACAGCAGGCAGTAAGAGCCATCCAAAACTCCTCTGCTTGCTGAGCACAGTCCTTAAACCCAACTGTTAATTTCACTTATATACATGTTATTATACAAAACCACCACTCACAGATGCTACCCCGTAAAATTACAGACAAACAGAAACAGATGAACCTACAGATAAATGCGTGGCACACATTTTGATATCAGGAAGGAGGAGCAAAACTAAAACACAACACAAGCTGTGTTCATGATTCTGGAACTCACCTGAAAATAGCTATATAACTAACTCTCCTGGGGAACATCTTTCCCGAGATGTGCTGGGGAAACTGCAGGATGGCTGTGCCATCAGGAAGCTTGGGTGCTGATCTCTTCCAAAAGCAGAGCTGTGACAGGCACTGCCACCCCCTGCCACTCACTTGACAGGTTTGGGATGTATGCTTATGGGGAAAATGCAAATATGGAGAAGTTTAATCATTTGTTTTGCTTGAAATGGAAAGAGATATGTAAAATAACTGCTTGCTGCTTTTTTCCCCTGTCACTTCTATTAAGCAGCAGAACAAATAAACCCCCCCAGATTTTACAACTTTTTGTTTTCTCTCTGACAAGCACTGAGGATTCCTTTTTGGGGTGGTGAAGCAGCATGACCTGAGGAACAGCAAACACCTGACAAAGGGTGCTTGTTAAACAAGCTTAATAAAGGTGATACATGCAAGTTTAGTCCAGCTTAATATCGTATTTTACACGTTGCCTGGAGAATCTGTGGGTGTCCCATCCCTGAAAGTGTCCAAGGCCAGGTTGGATGGGGCTCTGAGCAACCTGGGATCGTGAAAGGTGTCCCCACCCATGGCAGAGGATCTTTGAGGTCCCTTCCATACCGAGCTATTCTGTAATTCTATGGTTTATGGTCTATATGCCTATTTATAACAAAGCATCGAAGCAGGACAAAATAGAATTTCACCTGGTGAAACCACATAGGGCTTGACCCCTGCAGGGTGCTGAATCTGCTGGAATCTTTCGTGGTGGCCAAGGGGGTGAAGACATCAAGAACGACATGAGCTATAAGGCAATATATTGGCAGTAAAGGGTTCATTTCTAGACAAAGAACTCTCAACCTTTTCCCTTTGAGGTAAATCCTACTCTCATGGCCACAAGCATAGAAAGAGCAAGATGGATGGATGGATTTACTTTCCCAGACCCAGGGACATGGGAAGAGAATTTGACTGCATGTTGGTGAATGAGATCTACAGGGCAATTCCCCCGTGTGCCAAATGCCTCCATAGCACATCTAAGCTGCATGAATTGATTCTTTCAACCACAGCAATAGTGCCACAAATATTTGTTTCAGTGAATGCCTTGCAGGCATTCATACGTTGATATGAAGCACATGCAAACTAAGACACAGCATTTGTCGAGTAAAAAGTTTCTCTCAAAGCAGGTAATGAATGCAAGGTGCAAGCAAGTGAGAATTATTTTACTTTTAACCAAGGGGTAGCTGAGGCATTGGCTGCCTGAGTTTCCAGCAATTTCCTTCCCCACTCACTTGAAAGAAAAGATAATTCTCTAAATGCTGATCAAATAGCCTGCTGACTTCTGCTTTTGTTGAAAAAATTAAAAGGAAGTCATTCTGCAAATCCATGAACCCCTGAATCTATGCCCCCATATGCACAGCAGCAGACAGAGCACCCCTTACTTCTTGTAACCCTCGGGCTCCCAAGAAATGAATGAATGTCCAAAGGCTGTGTGACCTCTGTGTGAATGGTCTACAAATGCCCAAATAAGAAATTTCCATAGATCAACAACCTGTGTTTTAGGAGGTATTTTTGCCCATGCTTATGCTTGTGCCAGAGGAGAAAGTGGGGCTGCCACCAAGTTATCAGTAAAACCATCAGCGTGGCAAACAAGGATCTTGGTGTCCTTTTGCATAGCTCTGGGTGGTCATGGTGACAAACAAAACTGCTTGAGAGCAATCCAGCACAGTCACTGGGATAAAATTCAAATAAATCATCAGGTATTCCCATTTACTAACCCTACAGCATTTTTCAGGGCACTGTTCAAAACACTCCCTTTCCACCCCCAACATTTTCTCTTTACAACCTGTTAAAATAACACTGTCTACAATTACAGGGTCATTTGTTATGCATGATATAATAGACTGCAAATATAAAAAGGCATTATCATTACTTTTGTCCTTTGTTCTTCCAGGCCAGAATATTGCATAGTTCTTTACTTTGACATTTATTGCTTTTAGATTGGTAATAGAATGGTTTGTGTTGCTCATTATCTTGAATGATGATAATATTAGAGTTTTGGGAGCCTGCGTTCCCTGTTAAGTAAAGTAAAGGCTTCATATAATTTACCAAAGGTTATTACTGGACAATTACCCACAATACAGTTCAAGTCTAATAAATGTTAGCCACATTCACTCTTAAATACCACATCTGTAGTCTGGGTCCTAGGAAACTGCAGAGAATGATTTATGTTGTGGGAGGAGAGGGGTGTTTATATGTGCAGTTGTATATACATGGCTTTATTTGTATTTTTAGTGTTTACTAATGGGTGTACTCAGAGAAAGGATTTAAGTGAAAGACACATCTAGCTGGGACTCTGAGCAAAGACTGGGAGGGGAAGAGGGATAAGGTGTAACCTCAGATTTCCCCCATAGTATTAAGAACAAAGGAGTAAGTCCAAATTTAAAGTCATAAAAATTATATCAGATTTTGGCCTAAGACTTTACGTAGCTCTTATATAACAGCCTAACGTAGCAAAATAACCAAATAGCAAGGCAAGGAATTCAGAGCCTGATTTCATCCTCCCATCCCTTTGATCTCTGACCATAGCTAGCACCCCATCCTGTTCTGGACAGGCTCCACCACCCTGAGGTGGGAGCAGCTCCATCCCTGGCAGAGTGGCTGAGGCTTTTCCACCTGGGAAACTTGCTGGCTTGGGGATCCTTAGCAGTCTCCTCCATTTCAGGTGTTTGTATGTATCTAACCCCCTGCACACAGGCACACACATGGATGCAAACACCATTTTCCCCCTGCTCCTTTCCTGTTTGATGCTGCACTTCGCCTGCAGCCATTTATGTTCAATTTATGTTTATCAGTTCATTTCTCTAGCAGCTGCACTTTCAATGAAATGTTTCTATTTGGTGCCAAGTAATAATAGCTTGAGTTATTTGCCCTATGAATCTCAGTAGATTAGTTTTTGTAATTTACATACATATCCAATTCCTACCAATTTCCATTGACAGTTTTCACTTTGGACTTTGTTTCCTTTCTATTTTTGAGCTGTAGCATTGTTTCAGACTTACAGCTCTCGGTAAACTTTACGATAGACTCTGCATTATTATAGTTATCTAGTAGTGCAAAAGTGAGAGAAACCCTCTAACTCTAAATGTTAAAACAGTCTGCAGAAAATGAAGTTAATGTTTCATGAAATAAATGTCATAATACGGAAAACGCATTTTAATGGAAATTTGTTCAAAGCCTCAGATGTTTCTTTCCTGACTAACATCAGTTACTATTCCTCACATGAACCACAAACCCCAGGCTGCTTAGCTCATCTGATTCCCATGTGTGGCAATAAATAATTTTCGAACTACCCAGATGTGCAGATGTGATGGGCTGACACACGAGGAGCAGGAGCCTGTGGGTGGGAGTGCTGACACCCCTGCCATGGGTTTGCTCTGCAGAGGGAGCCTATTGATGGCTGGCATTTGGGAGGCTGGTTTAGAGCAAGAGAAGCTGTAAACCAAGATAATGCTCTCCCATGCTGTGCTGGGAACGGGTGAGGCAAAGAGAAGCCCAGAATTGCTGTTATTAGATCACTCGATGCCCTAATGGGTGCACAGGTGCAGGTGGGAGGTGCCCACCTGTGGAGCTGGGCAGGTGTGCTCAGCACAGGCCCTGTGCAGTCACCTCTCAGGGCAAGGGAAGCCTTTCCAGGGGCTGCTGTGGGATTTCACCAAGAAGAATCTGCACAGGGACATTCAGCAGCAGTTCTGTCCCCGCATCCCTCACCTCGTGCACTGGAATTGGACGTGTGACATCCAAAGGTGTTTGGTGCAGGGCACAGCTTAGGGAGTACAAGTGGAGCAGCACCCGTGCCTAAAACCAAAGAAAAGTTCTCAGGGCAATTTTAGGATAGAAAGGTAGAGAGCAGGTCTTTAATTATAGCGCTTCAAGGTGCATAAAATTCACTACCACACCTACACAGGATCGCTTTTAGGATCTTATAATACTGGCTAATTATCATATCAAATGGGATACCCTCATCCTGCTAATTGTCCATCTCCAGGACCTTTTCCAGGCCTGTCCTTAGGCTCAGCTCCCCAGATTGGGTGGGTGGTCTCCCACGACCCCCCTTTCCTCCCATTCTTCATCTTCCTCACGTCTTCTGACCTGCTTGGAACACATTTGAGGATTCTGGGCTTTCTGAGCAGCTTTGACTAAAGCTGTATCAAGGAATTTGCTGGATATATCTTGTTCCAGCACACTCTCTTCACACTAGATGTACCTGAGCTTGCTAAATATCTACAGAAACCCTTGATGAGAAAAACAAGCAACAGTTTGGAGTTTGGTACAAAACTTTTCTTCAGTTAAAAGCTCTATCCTAAAATTACTGAGGTGCTAAAAGCTGTGCTGAAATCAATACTTATGAACCTTAAAGCATCAGATAGGTGCAGACCTGTTCACTGTGCAGTTTTTGGTTAAAATCTGGAAAGCAGCAAGTGCTGTCTGCTGTTTGGGGAAGGCAATAGAGTCTCTCTCCCAGACCAGCAGCAACACAGGACATGTTCATGAGTATTTTCAAAACAGCCTGGGCAACTTTGAGATACAAATGCCATTAAAATTAAATCAAGGTGCTTGTTGTTTCCACCTGCTTTCAAGACATCACCTTATTTTTAAAAAGCACAGTGGCAGCATATATAATGAACAGATCTAGACTTTCAACTGTTCCCTGTCCTCTGGGCCAGACACTGGGAGTGAATTCCACTGCACAGCAAAGACACAAGGTAGTAGACAGCTTCCCCATATGAGAAAAGAAATTAATTCCTCCAGGCCTGTGTATCTTGACAGAAAAAATGTATTAAATTCCTCCTGTACTGTCACCTTCCAATAAATGAAAAGAAAAAAGTCAGAAAAACACATGTTCAAATCTAAGCAATAAAAACATGGCCACATTTTGATGAACACTGGTCCATTCAGAGGAACAACAGAAGTGTGCAACAGAGGAGTCTTGATAACATAGCCAGCTCCAAAGAGACTCTTTCTTTCCCCAAATTGAGGCAGGATCCTCATAGAGTTGGAGGGACTGCACATAATTTTATAACTGAGCTGCACACAGGCTAAAATTCAGCCAGGAGAGAGGGTAGTCACCTTGGAGCTTGGTAGCCAAACCCAAGTCACAGAAGGCTGTAAATCAAGCAAGGGTAAGTCCTATTGATTCTCTCTCCCCCTCATTGGATACTGGTGATGGATGTGTTTCAAATGCCGATGATCTCGTTGAGTATGATACAAGCTTTGCATTACATTATTGGCAAAGCCCTTGCTGCTATTTGCCCCTGCAGTGCCATTTGGTGCCTGCCCATGTGGCCTTGCAAGCACTTGTTCTTTGTTTTCCCTTCCACTGCCTGTCCTTATTTCCCCAGTGGCCAGGCAAACATAGCAAACTTCTCCAGTGAAAGTCACCTTGATGCCTAAGTGCATTTTCTCTTTGTCTTGTTCAGTCCAATTTAAAGGCAAGCTCTACTGATAGGCTTGTATATTCATCTTAGCTTTTATTAGTTTATGTTCATGTAGCAGCTCCTGAAACATAGGAAAGGGCTTTTTGATCTATTTGTGCAATTTACACTTACACATCCCCTGGCCAAACTCTTAAAAGGCTTCAGCTCTCTCCAAGCCTCAGCCAGAATTGGGTACAGGGAGTTTCTTGCTCCAGGTACCAAAGAAGAGCTTTGAACTTACTCTTCTCTCCCCCTAAACACAATCTCTGGTCCCACCTTTGCCCTCAGCCCATTCATACCAGCGTGGGAACCAGCAGAGATATCAGTTCAAATCTCTCTTTTTCCTGGGAGAACCTGAACCCACCCACCTGCCAGGACACAGAGAGTAACTAACCTGGCACAGCTGTCCTGAGGGGCAGATTTCAGTGCTGCCTTTTCAAGCTATTCCAGTTGGCCCAAACAACAGAAAATGTCCATTTCCTCTGTTTGAATTAACTATGTTCTGTTAAAAAATGGCATCATAAATGCAATTATTGAGAGCTCGGGCTTTTCTGACACACAGCATCACCCACACTACAGGAAACAACACTCTCAGCCCTACAGCAAAGGTTTACACCTCTACCACTACAAACAACTCACAACAGCAGTTTCAATTTGCTGTGGAATAAATAAAAATACCCATCCCTCTCTTGCCTACAGGCCCCTGCAGGAACTCTGCTGACCACAGAGCTCAGCTGCAGTCCCAGAGAGCTCCAGGTGACTGAAATCTGGCAGCAAGGACTTGCAGAGCTTCTAAATGCAGCAGCAGCACCTTTGAATTCATGCAATTCCTTATCCTTGAAGACACTCTTCAGTAGGTACCAGGCCAGTGCTCCCACTACACTATTTTCTCTCAGTGGGAGAAATCAGGATATGCCTTGTTTCATATGTTCTAGACCACACAGGTACCAATATTCCCATGTAATAAATGTATTAAGGAGCAAAACTTCAACCAAAACGTGTCTGCAGTTGGTGTGCACATGCAATAGTGTTGCTGCAATGTCGAGTTTCGGGATTTTGCCTCGTGGGCAGGAGCCCTGAGCCCTGAGCTAGATGGATGTGTTTGGAGTTTAAGCAGTGCATTTTGGTTTAAACATTACATTAAAACAATGAAGGGTTATTAATCACTATCAAAATAAAATCTGTAGTTACACACAGAGAAGGAATCGAGTAAGCAAGGGTATGAGCAGAAAATTACAGTGTTCACGTATGGAAAAGTGGTGTGCTAATCCAGCCTGGCATAACAGGTCTTCAACAGAAGGCTCACAACTGCAAAGGTGTGTGACTTCCCCAGGGAATAGAAGCCTTGTTTAAAAGGGAATTACTTTTGTTGTCCGACGGAAAAGTTTTTGTGGAAGAGTTTTGGGACCCTAAGAAGACAAAAACCATATTTACCTCCTAGGAAATTTTACTGTTAAACATCTGAATGAAACATTTTAACATCTGTTTGTGTTCTGATTTTTTTTTTAACAAATAGAACATAACTAACAAATGTTTCCTAGTCTTATTCTTTTTGCAGAAACAATAACAAGTAAAGCAAATATGCTTTTAATTGTTTTACCTTTTGCTGGTACCTGTTCATCTTTACCTGCCCAGAAGTCATCTGGAAGAGTGTTCTGCTGAATGCCTGCCCCTTCCTGGGGGTTTCAGCTTGGGCTGCCTGATTGCCACCAGGAAGAAACAGGCTTTTCTGTGCCCATTGTGTCACCCTAAATTACAGCCTAATTGGTTGCCTGAAGAAGTTCAGCTGAGTCATTCCCTACTGCTCATTTCTTGTCACTACCAGTGTAGAAAGAGGTGAGAAAACCAAGTGTAGAGCTACATCTACTGCAGATGCCTAGAGTTATGTGAAATTAATCCTGCCAGATATTTCTTTTTATGAATCTACCCAAAAGATGTGACATGAAGAAAAACAAAAAGCTGGTATTTTTATTTGTTTCAAATTCTGGATTAGGTTTCTATTCTATCTCCTTTCTTGTTAATATTCAAGAAAGTGTAACCTGTGTGAAAATTAATGGAAAATTAATTACTGCCTTATAGCAAGTGAAGTAGGAGCACAGACGTGGTTGTCCAGAAATTTGGTTTGTGCAGCATATTCAGTGCAGTCCAGGGAGCTGCAGTACATTATGGTGAGGGATCGAAGTGGACATTTTATGGACTTTTTATGCTTCAATAGGTAGTACCTCGATCTTTAGCAGAAGCTGCATGAAAGCTGCCAGATTCGATTCTGCAAGGCCTTCTTTTGCTAAATTACTGCCATTTTAATTGCTGGTGAGGGGATGGGCTCCCAAATCCATTCGGACAGGTTGATGCTACAATTAAAGACCTGCTTGGATGAAAGGTTCAAAAAGGCACCTAAAACTTAGCAAGTCAAAACAAGCTGTTCCCCTGTCGAATCTGGTACCCAGCTCCTCTAAACAGCATCTCAAATTTGAGACCACACCTGAAGCATTATCTCTGCTGGGTTTGGGGGCTGCGAAGCTCCTCTCTCCTCCCCTTCTCTCACTGCAGGTGAGGAGGCAGGCAGGGAGCTGCTGTTTGTAGAAAACCCACATGGATCAAGGGATCACCATTGTCCCCTCCCTGGGAGAAGGTTTGGGGAAGCACAAGGCTTGGATCCTCCAAGGGACAGGGTCCCTTCTCCAGCACACAGGGCTGTGCTGAAGAGAGGAGGGAATCTGGGGAGCCACAGCATGAAGACCTGGAGACTTCCTTTCCTTAAAAGACAAGGAAAAGAAGAGCAGATAAAGCCTTCCTGTAGTCCTCACCAATTGTTTCAACCAGGTGTAGAAGCCATCTGAAACCTGGCATTTAATTCTATACAAACCAAAAAAATACCCAAACAAACAAACAAAAAAGACTTAAGTATAATCATATTTCTTCAGAACTTTCCATTCTGTTTCTTTCAGAATTCCATTCAAAATCCTATTCTTTTACAATCCTCACCTGCAGGTAAGTCAAGAAACATTGGTGCTGCTTTAGGAAGACAGAACCATGAGAGTCCTCCTGCAATCCTTAGCTGTGAGAAAAGGGAAATACACCTACTTAACCAGCAAATTAGAAAGCAGAGAACAGAGGCTGGGTTATTCTTTCTCCTTGTGTTTTAGTTGCTCTGTACACATAATCAGCACTAACTCAGCTTCTCATTCAGCCCATCACAGCCACTTCCCACGTTCCTTCCCTGTTGGTGAGGCACTAAGAAGAAGGGCAAGGCAGTGGCACATAAACTCCAGTAAATCTTTTGATGTCCGTAGCTCAAACATAAAGGGGCACCTCAGTGAAAGTGCTCCTACAGGGCAAATGTAACTGAGGTTATATCCCAGAAATAAATCCCCAAGCAGCACTGCGTGTAACAAACACGACAGAGCTTACGAGCTGCTAAATTCTCAAAGAAGTGATATGCTGCCCTGTGCTGGAGGATTTCTTCTTGTTAGAGGAAAAGGCAGCTGCTATCACTACAATAAAAAATAAGAATAAATAAAAAAACCCAAAACAAACAACTAACAACAAAGGATCTTTTATCTAAACATCATTACACAAGTAAATTCTTACTTCTTCCCCTCACACACCCTCTCACCCATGCATATTTCTGTGTATAACATATATGAATTTCACACCACAGGAGGAAAAGAAAAATAGCAGAGAGAATTCATGTGCTGTGTGTCAAAGCACAGAGCAATCCTAGAACCCTTCCTGAAGCTTCACTTCCAGCTCTCCAGCACACACACAGTGCAGCAATGCCTGAAAGCAAATCTGTATTCATCTATAACAAGGATTTCTGAAAATCTTTTTCTTTACAAAGACTCTGGCTCTCTCTTCCACCTTTTCTTTCAGCTGATGACTTGCAAACATGGTTCTCTTACAGTGATTTCAGCTGTTTCTGACTTTTTAATGTAAAATCAGGTAGTATTGTACTTCAGCTGCAGAAACAAATCGAGTTCATTCGCCTCATTTGGGGCAACAATGACTTGATTTCTTGGGTTACTCCATCCAAATTTAGCAGCCTGTGTTTTGAGGCAATCCATCAACCCAGAAATGGCAATCCTGCATCTGGGCTCTCTTTTCCTGTGTCATCCCTTTGATCCCTCACTAAATATATATGATGTCATTCTTTGTACTAAAGTAATAAGTAGCTTAGAAATACCTCTACTGCAAACCAGATAAAAAGCACCCTGCAGCCAAAGGTGTGGCTAAACCCTCCTCCTGAGAAGCACCTGGCCAATTTTATGCTGTTCACTCCCTCTCTTCAAGAACAAATCCACTTTTCTTATTTATCAGCCAGGGACTGGTGGCACAAAACATGCAGGACGTGAATTAAACTTCCCAATTTGCAGTGACCTTTATATGAAGAGAAAGCCAGGGGAGTTTTCCCAGGAGCTGTAGTGTACTTGCAGTTCCCATTTGAAAGTCACTTTGTCTTCTTTGAGGAGAAAGTCCATTAAGTGCAAGAGTAAAGCACATATTCACATTGCTTTGAGATGTGCTGTTCTTGGTGGCATTTCCTGTAGTGCTTACAGTTCAGATTTGGACTCACTTGAACAACACAAATTTAATATGCAATCCCAAATTGTAGTGCATTCACTTTGTTTTTATTTTTTCGTGTACACCTGAAATTTAAATTACCTACATAACTCTTCCCAGACAGGTTTTAATTATTCACTATTTTGAATTATTTATATTTGCCATAATCCACGCATACTACCCACTGGGGTACTTTTGATAAAGTAATTTTTACCAATACTATGGGACTGTAAAGCTAGAAAAGCCCTCCTACATTGCCAAACCCAGGATTCCAGTATTAGCAAGCAAGTTGCACTCCTCATTTTCACAAACTTTTCTTTCAAGGATTCAAATTCTATTTTCTCTTGCAGAAAGGGCAGGGCTGAAAGAGAGTCATGCCCACGGGCATCTCAGATGTAGTTAGCTAGCCAGAACCTCATTGCCTCCAAAATCTGGTGCTTTTAGGAGACATTCTAATGTTGACAGAGCTGAGCCATCTGCTTTGCTACCCACTGAGGCTTCTCCAGGGGCAGCTGTGAGGGTCTGTCCTCCAGGCAAACCTCAAGATGATGTCCCACTGGTTTGAAATTGCCTGGTAGCTTCCATATTTTTTGTCTTAGACTGTGGAAAAAAAAAAGGGCTCAAAGGATTATCTAGGCAAAAAAAAAAAAAAAAAAAAAAGGAAATTAGTCTCTCTTTCAATTCTCTGTTGAAATTCAAGCTACTGCAAGCCATATGGCTACTCTGCTGCTGCTCCAGGGATCATTAAAACAGGGTGCCAGTAGAAGTGGATCAACAAGCATGGGCTGTCTGGAAGGGAAACAGGAGGCAAATGTCCCTGTGAAGGTTTGACTCTAGCACTGCTTTCTCCCGTGGCAGAATCCAACATTTGTCCTGAGGACAGAGCTGTATCCTTACAGTACCTCCACACAGGCCCTGCCACCTTCACTCTCCATGCAAAAGGCTGAAGAATGGATTTTTATAAGCTATTTAGGCAGTGTTTACTTTTTCGTGGTTGGTGTTTACTCTCAAATTTCTCTCTCTGGATGAAAATTGTTTGCATGCCTTCTATTTGCCAGTGCAGCCTCTACAGGACAGACAACGAGTTGCAAACCCCTCATTATCTTCTCTCCCCCTCATCATTCCAGTGGCTGGGACAGTCTCCTGAAATCAGAAATACAGCTCTCCTCTCTCAAGTTCCCACCAACATGTTTGCTTCCAGTAATGACTCTACATTTTGGCTATTTCTTGTGGTAGATTTTGTTGAAAGGGTGATGACTTCATTCAAGCTTTTCGCAGCCAGTGAGATGTGGAAAGCAAACAAGACTCTGCTCATGGACACTAAGTCTTCAGAGTGATGTGTCAGCAGCCACTTATTGTGGCAGGAATAGCAAAAAAATAGGAAATGGTTTTATGTTAAGTATCATATTAATAAAATACCAATACACGAGCCCTGCTTTCTGTTCTCATAAAACCAGGGTCCTGCATCAGGTTTACCTTACAGAAGTCAAGGCTGTAGGGGCAGGCAAACCCAAAGCACATTCTGTGTAATTCTGAGAAAGCCAAGACTCTTCTGGATGAGCATTCTCATGGCTCTGGGTCTCTTAAAGACACAAGCCAGCACAACAGAGTACGGTCAATGCACAAATATCAACCATCAAGAACAGCTTCCAAGTCCTAGAGCAAGTTCACAGGGAAATACAGCACCAGGGATTTTAAATTTCATCCACACCCAGATCACCGGCTCAAAGCGGGGTCCAGCTGTATGGAATCACCTCCCTTCCTTCTCCTGCTCATCCTCTGGCTCAGGCAAACAGCCTCTTCCCACCCAAGCAGGGTCTCTGATATTCTTGCTTTAACTTGGCAGCTAAATTTCTCAGGAAGCTTCTTAGGTTTCTTTGCTTGTTTGTTTTGTTTTGCTGGCGCTTTTTGTTTGGTTTGGTTTGGTTTTGAGGGAGGAAAAAGCAATTATTTTAAGTACTAAACGATTTGTAATAGTACATCTATTCCTTTCAATATTTGTCTCATAGCACACAGGAGCCTTAATGACGGACATATAAGAGATGCTCTTGGCACGGTGTCTGGCCCTTTGCAAACATCTTTGTTTGCTGCCAATGGCAGAGACTGAAGTCTGAAATCTGGACTCCGTGAGGACTTGGCAGCCTCCAGGTGGAAACACAGCCCACCATCTGCCAAACCAACACCCTAACAGATTATGCTGTTACCCTTTCTCTCCGCTGGTGTCCAGCAGCAGCACAAATGGATCAATTGCCTTTGTGTTCCTCATAAAGAAGGCAGCACAAATGATTCAGGCTGTTGTGATGATCTTCACCTGCTCTGCACTCGTGTAAGGGCTTGGTTTGTGTTCAGCTTTATCATCTTACTGGAGAAGATTGTGAGTATTTGTGCTCAACAGTTTTTAATGGAACAAAGACCTAGCACAGAAGCAATTATTCATAGGCTTTACACAGTCTTTGCCATCAGGCTTTTGTAGCATTTGTACAGCTTTTTTGTCCTTCCCACCATGCTTAAATCCAGGTAAGTTTTTTGGCAAAGTGCTTGGGTGAAATTGGCTCGTATTTCCTAAACAAGGTCAACAAGACTTGTCAGCAGGATGAGTTGTAGGAGTTGCTCAGCTTGCTGGGAGATGCCCAAAGAATAATCAATTCCCTGGCTGTTTGGGTTTGTTTTCTAATGTGGCTGTGTTAATGAGCTTCTAATGCAGTACAGGCAGTATTGCTTTTAGGAAGAGGAGATAGTTTGAGGGATAAGGAGGAAGGTTGACTTTAAGCTGTCAGAGTTAAAGCAATGTTCCTGTTGTCTCCTCTCCTGCCCTCCAAGAGGGCAAGCTCAATTTGATGAAAATACTCCTACATCAACACAAGTTAAAATAGAAAGTGAAATGAGGTATTACAGTATGATGCATGGGTTCTATGCTTTTAACTGCAGCTACATCTAGAGCTTTTACTGATGTAGTTGTCAGACACAAAGATAATTTAAAATCTACCAACTGACATAGTTATGCAACTAAATCCTTGCAGCCACGAGGCTGAACCCAGAGTTAAGGCCTAAGAAAACTGAGCATTACTGATGTTCCTAAATCAATTATTCTTTAGCTTTCCAATTGGCTCTGGCAAACACAAAGCTCTGGTTTTGCTGATACTGTTCTGACCTCAGCCTTCAAAGACACTGACAACTATCCATGTCAACCAGAGCCTGCAACTGAGAGCTGATGCTGGCTTGTACTGTGAGGAGAGAGGTCTACATCAATACAAAACATCCCTGGTGCCAGAGAACTCAACATCAACCCACTCGGTGCTATTTCATCCATGACGAGACATCCTCACTTCAGAGCAACACTGCATCCTGTGCTGCAAAAGCCAGGCAAACAGCTTCCCAATAAATGCCAGCCCTGGATGGACAAGCAGGCAGAGACTCTTTGGCAGTATTGAACAGTCAGTCATGCCTGTAGCAGAGCTAACACACTCCCCTCTGCTCAATGGGGTTTGTGGAGACTGAAAGGCTCTCGTGTTCTGAACACAGCAGAGATTTTGCACATTGCTTTTTCTCTTCCCCATCGCACCCCCTGCCCTCTCTTCTTTTTCTTTCTTCTTCTTTTTCTTTTCTTTAATAAGGCACTAATTGTGTTGTTAAATACGTGAAAAAGAGAACTTCAACAGCCACAAGGACAACCCACTCCTTTCAGTGATGGCAAGCTGAGGAAGATGTCCTATATAGCAGTATGACTACAAGCTCAGGACCAAAGGATAAACCAGCTTGCAAGGAACCTCAGAAGCTCCATGTCAACTTGAGAAGCAGCGAATCAATACTCCATTAGAGCCAGTAGATCACCTGCTGCTTTGTGTATATATTGCTAATTCATTGAAATTGGATTAAAATATTTTCCCAGAACTTCACTGCGAGGGACTTGCTCAGTTATGACCCCTGTGTTTGTAAAACCTCACCACGGGTATTGAACTGCTGCAGCCTGATACAGAACCAAACCACAAACAGGAAAGTGCAAGCTATGACCGCTGGCAAGAAGTTTGTAAGAAGGACTTCAATGAACACAAGAGGAACAGACATGAGGAACTGCAGCCAGCAGATGAGGGCACGGTTTCAGACCCTGTGCAATTTGTCCAAGGCCTCTAAAACTTTGCTCAGTACCAGCCAAAGACAAAGCATTTTCCCTCTTAATAGCAAACTGGGCACTGGGCAGCCTTATGTAAAAGACATGGCATTGCTCCCTTTGAAACACAGCTGGTAGGTGTGGATAACATTCAGCCCTCCAAGTTTCCCAGCCAGTGTGGTGTTAAAGCCTTCACATGCCAGGCAGGGTGTGCTTTTCAGTGGCAATCCAAACAAACTGTGCACCACAGCCAAACAGCCACCTTCTTTCATTGTCCTGGCAGCTCTCCCTGTTATCCACAGCCCTGTGTCTTTGTTAGCTTCCTTTGCCCTGTGTGCAGTCGAAACCTCATCTGCTGTACCAAGAGAACAGCTACCTCTGTTTCGCCCTTGGCAGCCAAGACACTGAATCTCCCCAGTGGCTCCTTTTTTTGTTCTCTCCTCCCCAGGCAGCTTATAGCACTTTGTTATCCATCCAAACTGGATGAGTGACTCTCTTGGTTTGGATTTTACTTTGGTATTATTTTCTCCCCTTTGGGAACATGATCTTAAGGTTGTTTGCTGAAGACAAAACTATTAGCAAGTCCAAACTGGCTCCCTTTATTTCTGACCATTTATTTCTAGCCTGTTTTTTTTTCTTTTTAGCTCACTTTGTTCTCCTCAAGCCAAACAGTTGTTTGCATTTATAATGCCTGTAACCAGGCTCTTTTTCCCCAGCCGATTGCTCATGCACAGTGCCATTGCTCTGGACCTGTCACTCACTAATTTACTTTCCAGGACATCCAAAGGCATATAGGTTTCAATATGGCCAGGGACTCTCAAGTATCCATTGGTGTGCACGTACCCAAAACTTCTGGATTAGTCTCAGCAGAGAAATCCAACATCTCCTTTAAGTAGCCACTACTTCATCAAGGACAGCTGCATCAAGCATATGACAAATAGCTGGGGAGCAGGAAGCACTTGCACGTAGCAGAGTTTAATTCACCTTCATTCCCAAGTCAACATTCGAGGCAGGAGGGCAAGTCAGAGTCACTTTAAATATTCAGTATTATAACACTGGCACGAGAACATTGATTTTTGCTGCATCCCATCTTACTTCTATCAGTGTTTCAGCTGGGCAATTTTGCATCCTTTTCTGTTTGTTCTAGTGCTTTCTACCTTAAGTAGCATCACTAGTTCCAAGGGGACCACTCGCAGCTGGTGAACTACATGTACTGCACTTTGAACACAAGCTTTGTGTAGCAAAGGGACAGAATCCTCTTCCATAGCTGTTTCCTATGTCACCTCATATGATCTTTACGCTCCGCTAATTGTCTTAGTTTTCTACTTACCAGGTACTGAGAAATGAAATATCTTGCAAGTCTATCAATAAGGGAAAGACATCATTTTCCTCCAGAAGATACACTCTGAAGTCATGTTAACACATGTTTAACCTAAAGGTTTTAACTACCATAGAAATGGAGGAACAAGCACCACACTTTGGGCTTTGATCTTAACAAATTTATTCTTCATGTATTAAATTACCCATAAGTGTTGATGAAAGCAAAATGATAATTCTGCAGCACAGTAAATAAAATGCAATTAAAAGCACCGGTGTAGCAGCACACCTGGGAGTTCCATTGGTGGGAGAATGTGATTCAGCAACAAATTAATGAAACATATCTCAGAAACATTAGTGTAATATCTGCAAAAAATAAAACCCCAAAACCCTGGCAGATTAATTATGGCATGAGCTTAATCGAATAACAAAAAATCTCAGAAATGTCTGACTCAGCAACTTCTTCTTAATGGAAATAGAATACAGCCACATCTGCCAAACAAAATAAATTTCCTCCTGCTAAATCTGCATGTGGAGGAAAAGCTTTTCATTCCAGTTCCTGGGCACATGATTTTAAGTGCAAACTTCCTCGTGCACTGGTCACTGCACTGTTAGAAGAGATCTGCTATAAAAATGAAGCATTGTTGGCACATAAGACCATCTCATCCTTCCAGCAATAGCAGTTTTCACATATGTACCATGTAGCAAAAGAATATTAAGTAGACCTGTTGTGACTGATAACAAATGAGGCTGTAAGCTTAACATATGGCCTGGAAGATTTAGAAATGTCTGTCTCTAAAAGTAGGATTAATGGAGCTTGCAAAGGCTCACTGAAAGAAAGGTGCATTATTGGCTCATTTAGTATCATACAATCCCAAATAAAAATACAGGCAACCTTCACAGGGTCATTATCCTCAGGGATATGAGGGAAATCAGCACTGTCACATCTTAGACAGCGACTGCTTTTCTTCCTCTCTTTCTTTTGCCTTACAGTGGCCACAGAGGGAAGTGTGAAGATCTGCACAGATCAGAGTTGTGAAGGTTGGGCTGAGGATGGTTTTTAAGACCAGGGGGCAGTTCATCTAAACACAAAAGGGAGGACCTGGTGAAGGGAATGGCAAAACCAGCTGGCAAAGAAGCAAGGAGTATATAATTACCCACTCTCTCACTAATGCATCACAGAACCTTTGCTGCAAGGTTATTCCAAACCAGCCTGAGTCCAGGATCAAAACACCCCTAAGAACAGCAAGTGAAAAGTAACTGTACACCAATAAGAAATGAAGTCACAAGAATGCACTCAGTGACTCTCCCTGCAGAAACAGCTTTAAAGCATCACTTGAAGGACATGGAAAGAGTGCAAAAATCACATTAATTACCTTTGCGGGTGATACCGAAAACTAGGGCAGTATTTGCAGCTGGAAAAATAATATATTGTATGGCTCCTGAAAAAGATATTGCTCGTAGAACATATTGATATGCCTCATTAGAAGGTAAGTAAAAAAAAAATAAATAGAAAAACCCTAAAATAAGTTTGCAATTAAGCAGTCATCAGCAAAAAGAGAAAAAGAAGTAGGAGCTTCCTGTCCCACACACCGTGCTCAGGAAGCACCCTGTGGACAAGCCCTGAGCACCCCAGCCCTGCTGGGGAATGTCCAGCACCCCTGGGCTGTGGAAGATCTGGTGGTGTAGGGTAAGACTCTGCTTTCAATTCTGTGTCCTTCTGGACAGGAGAACACATGGGAAAAGAAAGGAATTAAAAAGGGCTTGAAAAGACAATTTAGGAGGAAACTGGAAATAAAATGAAGTGGCTCATAACCTGTTGGGTTATAGGACAGCTGTTTAACAGTGGAGCGCTGAAAAAGGAGAAGACTGCAAGGAATTAAGATCAATTAAATGAAATAAAAGGGGAAAACCCCACAAGATCAGCACCAAGACATTTCTCACAGTGAGATGCAGAGAAGTCTGTTGATAGAAATGGTGCAGACCCCTCAAGAAACTCTGCTTAAAAAGAGGGGTGTACAAAAGAAACCAAAGGCGTGCTGTTGGGGGCTGAGAGGGATGACCTCTCATGTTTGGCTGTGCCAATCTCCTGGCACTTCCACCACCAAACCAACAACCACAAGCAACGCAGCTAGAAGTCAAAAATCCATTGGCAGGGGTGAGAAACTCAGCTAGACTGGACTTTCACCCACCACTGCAAATGTCATTTTCCTAGAGAAAGGATAGCCCGAGCTGAGCAATCCAGTCACACCCAAGAGACTGAAAACTTGCCGTGTGACTGCTTCAAATAAAAATGAAACTCATTTGTCTGGTTCACTTAGAGCTCAGGAGGAATATTAAATAATTAGGAGCATGACAAGATGTGTATCTCTCCAGGGGTATCCCATCTCCCACAGGAGGTGGACACAGGAAATTCTGGGGTCTTCCCAAATCTAGACAGAAAGGAGCCCAATGGACAAACTAAATATCTGCTCTGTTTCTCCCAAGGAAAAACAAACAAACAAACTTTTCCTTTCTTTTTGTTTTGTTTTGGGTTTTTTTGGTTTGGGGGGTTTTTTGGTGCAGATTTTCTCTAATAAGTAATATTTTGAATGCACCTATTTGTCACTATCATTTGGCATTGCTGGAACATCAGTGCCTCACAAATAAAGCTCACATCAGAGGGAAACCTTCACCCTGAAACAAAAGAGGTGTCGTTTGGCTAAACTGCAAAGACTATAAAAATAAAATAAATTAATAAATTGCTGAATGCCAAACACCTGATACAAAAACAAAAAGCATTTTTCCTCATGAACGTTCAGTTCATCACAGAAGCAAACCCACAGATCATCCAGCAAATACTAAGGCAAAGATGTCATTTTAAAGTAATAATGGATGCAGGCTCTTTTTCCAATTATAAGCATAAGGACACAATTTATTCTGCTCTCCCAAACATGTTTTCATAAGAATAATCCCCTTTATAACTCTGGTATTTTATTGCCAATATCTCTGGGCATTTATCATTTTTGGGACTAATGGCAGTCAGCAGGCCTGTAGATGAAGATTTAAATTTATCTGCATGACATTTATTGAGAAAGAACTATTCAATACAAACAAAACTTTTGGGATTTTTTCCCTGTTGTGAAATACAAACATACAGGAATGCAGTTAACTATTTGTTACACATCCATGCCCTAGCTATGATGGTAAAAGTGACATCTGCATTTCTAGCTAAAACAATTAAATAATCATATGAAGATCTTAGTAATCTTTGCTTCTAGCATTCAACAAATGTCAGATTCGGTGAAAGCTGATTTCAAAGTGAGACTAAAAGAAAAACCTCCAAGGATTAGTGTACCATTCCATCCCTCCCATGCCACCTCAGGTTGGGGGATCCCATGCTGGAGGGAAAAGCAGCTCTTTAATGCCAGTTGTCATTCAAGAATATCTGAATTACCCCTTCAAAGGACAGTTTTCTGGTTTTATGGAGCAACGCAATCACCTCAAATAACCCCCATTGTTACACTAGAACTTTTTCAGCTGTTCCAAAATGTGGCCTTTGAGACTGATGTTTCATGACACAGGAGCTATTGTAAAAGGACTAGCTTTAAGTGTTAATTAGCTTTAATTAAGACTAATTTGTCCTGGCTACTCATTCCTGTCCCTATGCAGCAATTTATCACCTCCTGAGTTTCGCTGCTACAACCTGCTTTAAATCAGGTTAATTAAAAAAACCAGGCTAAAAAACAACCCTTTAGGCAGGATTTGTTTTGTTTTGATTAATTTATATATATATATATTCAACAGGACAACCCACAAGAAGCTACCTTGATTGACATGAGGCACTTTACTCCCTGGAGACCAGAACATACTGCCAGGGGAAGGAAACAACACACACTAAAACCATGAAAAATAAAACTTTTGCAGCCTAGACTTACAACCTGAGATTCCCCCTCTCATTAAATCTGCCTGAACTTCCTAAATACAAATTCTTCATGCTCTGGGAAGCCAAGAAGAGAGATGAACTGCTTTCAGGCACGAGCTGGAAGGCACGGAGCACGTCTCCAGATCCCTGGCTCCACAGCAGGGGATTTCTGATGGAAGATGCCATCTGCACAGCACAACTTCCCCCAAGCCTGGGGGTCAGTTCCCAGCAAGAGATGGACTCAAACTGCCTCCAAAGTTTCCCATTGCCTTTTCTCAAGGCCTTTATCAGAGTTACCATCAGCCCAGCTCATCTTGTATCAAAACTGGGAAAAAAATTAGGGTATTTTATGTGTCAGCTGGAGCCACTACTGATACTGCTCCTAACAGCAAATCCTTCCTTAGTGAAAAAAGAGGATGAAATAAACCCAGCAGCAGAGCAGAGCACCGTGCTTGCCCCCTCCTGCAGCAACAACACGAGTGTTTTGCACTTTCCAAAGCAGCAATTCAATCCCATTTGCCCCTTCCTTCTCCAAGCCTCCCTCCTCTGTTTTGAGCCACTCAGCTCCCTCCTGCAGCTGCACAAACAACCTGCTTTGCTCTGAAATGAAGTAGCCACCTTGTTCCCGTTTGTTCAGATGCTGGCTTTAAACCAAGTCTCTTTTGTCTGCTCTTTCTCTTATAAAATTGGCATTCTCGTGCCTTTCCTGGGCACATGCAGTGTCCTGGCACAGGCTGATGGATTCAGCCCCTGGCCATGGCAGAGCCTCTGCCCCTTTCCCCGCCAGCATTAAAGTATCCAAAGACCAACCAGAATTCCCCAAAGTGGGATTGTTTCTGCTCTGCTCCCTGTTTCGCCTCCAAACTCCAAGATATTTTGTTGAATGGTAGGATTATGAGGTCAGCAGTGACCCAGCCAGGCACCACAAAGGCAGAAAAGTCATTTGCACTCAGCTGTTCTGTTAAGATTCTGCACCAGACCTTTCCCACTCTGCAAAAGGCAGAGTTCACAACTATATCAGAACTCCAAAAATGACCCCTTCATGCCATTGCAGTCAGGATACACAGAATTTTTTTTGCCAGCTGGCTGTGGAATTTTTGCTGTCTACATTAGATTACATAGATTTTTGAGAGACACTGACTATAAAGCACTGATAAGCAGCCAGTCTGGAGCTAAAGGGAGCCTGAGGCACAGGACACAGGTTATTTCCAGCATTTAGTATCCTCCTCAATCTAACGTCTATATTCAAAGACTCAGTCACCACATCTTTGTTGCAGCATCAGCATTGTTGAACATTTGCCCAAGTTTTTGGGTGTTTTTTTCCTTTTTCTCGTCTTATTCTTCTACCTTGTTCTAAGCGAGCAAGGATCAATAAAATCTCCATTTCACTTCATCATGAGCTCATTCCTTATTTTAAAAGGGTGTTTGTGAATAAGAGATTTTAGAGGCAAAAAAAGAACAACCCAAAGTGTGCATTATTCCAATGGAGAAATTAACTTGTTTGGCCATAAGACACATTTTCAAATAAGATATCTGTGAAAAGTCACACACTAAAGCAAATTAAAATATTGAACCACCAAGCAGAAACCTCATCAGCTCTGAGCACCTTAAAAATTCAGAATAGCAGCACAGTCTTTTTCTGTTACAAAAAAAACCCCAATATAAAATTCCTGACCCCTCCTGATTTATTTTAAAATTATGTGTGAGCATATAAGTATATTTTAAACATACATATTTAAATGCATCTGTAGGCTGGAGAAAACCCTTTCCTTCTTCCAATATTTCCTACCTTTGCTCTTTTTGAGTGAGGGATGACCTGAATCCATGATTTCAACCCTACATTATATGGATCTTTCTTGGCTGGTAGCCACAGGTTAAAAAGGAAAGAAAAATACTCCTAATAAAACAAGAATTAGGTGAAGACTAAGAAAGTATCTATTCCCTAAATTAATAAATTGCACAAAAATATAATTTGACACCATACATAATGCCTCTGAGTATTTCTCTGACACAGGTACATTCATCAAATTATAGCAGCCTTTTGATTTTTATTTTATTAAGAAGTGGGGGGAAAACTTCACCTTTGAACATGACAAATGTCACTATAAGCACAAATGGACAATGACTGATGACTCAATAAGAGAGATTCTTCTCCTGCTTATTCCCATCATCTGCACCGCAACAGCAGAAACAAATATTGAACTGCCCAGGAAAAGAAAAGACACAAGTCTTGGTGTGTGAAAATCTAATGCACTGAAAAAGTCCTTTGGAGGAAGACTTAGGTAAAGCCAAGCTTAAAATACTTGTCTTTGCAAACAAACTTTGCAAGATGGTCAAACTTTTTGGTTTAGGTTTTTATCTTATAAATATCCCCAGGCAATTATGGAATAGCAGGGGACCTCAAGGATCATCTGGTTTGTTCTTTCCTGGCAAATGCATGTTCTAAAAAACATGACCCAGCACCCTGTCCAGGTGAATCTTAAAAGTGTCCAAGAGTGGAGTACATTAGAGAGATTATTCCAATGGCTGTTTGTTCTCACTGTAACAAATTCCCCTCTCCTGTCTAATTGGAGTCTCCCTGGCAGTAATTTGTACACACGACTCCTTATCTTGTAAAAAGGGAATCTCTATCTTCTTTGTAGCCACTTGCAACTTGCCCTTTCCTTCATGATTGAAGGGAAGAACAAAAGAGAACCAAATTGTAGCAGTCAGCTTTGCCTCTGCCTATTCATTTACTTTCTATTAAAAACCAGACAGCAGAACTGAACCAGAACAACACTGTAAATTTACACCGCCAGGATTTTCAGACTTTTTACACATTATTGCCGTGCTCACAATTAGCCAAATTAATCCCAATTTTTAGGAGCATTTAAGAGCAGCAAGGAGTGGTTGATTTATCTGTTGCTCACTCTCCCATTTATTAACCTCATTGTTTCACTCTGCTGCAGTTTACCAGCAGCAAACAAATCCCACGTGGAACCCAATAAAATACTTCTTTTGTAATGTTAATGCTACTGTCTTTATAAATCTCCCATTGCAGGCACAGCCTTAGCTCCTCTCTGGCTTTGATTTACGAGTGGGCTGACCTGGGCCTAACCCTGCCAGCTTTAGTTCTGAGACAGTCCTTAGGATTACAGGGCTCTGATCTGGCAAATTCCTGAGAGGGAAAAATGTAACCCAGGAAAAGGCTCTCTCTGACAAGTGATAAAGCCCCGTTCTTTTCAGGTTACACTAGAGATGGGGTTATGGTCAGAATTAATTGGGGGAGACACAGGGACACACAAAAATAATCATGTGAGTTGAAAAAAATAAAAGAATACAGAGTTTAGGGAGGAATTACTGACTAGGAAAGAAGGAGAAGTCAACGGGAAGCAATCAATTCCCATTTATAAGGTAGGGAGTCTAGCAAACTAATTAGCATTAAAGTTAGATCAATTTTCTTGCACAAAGTATTTTATGAGATTGTTACATGACAGTGTACTAATTAAAACTGATTGGCCTAATTAGAGCAGCATTAATAACATAGCAGGCACTGGCAGCAACACCACTTCAGTGTGTGATGTGCTTCATAGATAAAGACACTGAGAGGCAGCCCTTGTTTTTGGGGAAATAATTTACTGGGAGGTTCACCCAGGCTTTGCTATCAAATAAAAGGCTTCATACAATGCAGAGAAAATAAAAACCCTGCACAGCTCAGCAAATTGCAGAGCTGGGAATCTGCAAACACTCCTACAGGATTCCAGATTTCCCCCCAGGACTCAGGGGACAGCCAGGGTTTCACAAGGATGTTCTCGAGATGTTGTCCACACTGAAGGTTTGATCTTTCCTTTGTAAGAATGTTTTCTGAACATGAAGAAATCAGGAAAACATGGGGTTTTTTAGGAGAACACTGTGCAGTGGATGCCATCCTGATTTTTATCACTTGAGGAAATGAGTGAAATTTCATTAAAATTGTATTTCTAGTGTGGGTGTGAGCAGTGAGTATGGATGAATGAAGAACCTTCTACGGGTGTTAGACACAAGACAAGTCATCAAATAACTAGATAAACAAAATGCTATTAAAGAATGTAAAAGGAAGCCAAACCATTATTAAACAAGTTCAAAATTAAGACCTATTCAGAACTATGCAGAATATTCCCCAGTGGTATTTTGGAGTACTGGTTTGCTTCTTTGCCATTTAAACTTTAACTGCTGTGATCCTTTGCCACGATAAGCAAGGAAATAACATGCACTGAAAAATCAGGATGAACAGCCTGCTGGAAAAATCAGGATATTTAGGGTTTAAAAATATAGCTGCTACAGATCAAGATATTTTAAATGTTATATTAATGAGAGAGGTATGCATTGTAAGTAGGTAGGTAGGCAGACAATTAAAAATACCTTAGAAAGTATAAGTTTTTCTTTTTTTTAATTCTGAGGCAAGATTTCCACTGAATAACAATTCTGGTGGTAATTATTGTCAATGCTCTTGCTCCTCACTGTGCAATGGTACCAAAAAACACCAAGCACAATAATAATTTGGTGTTCTGCTTCCAAAATCTTCTGCCTTGGCACCGCCTGTCTTGGTCACTGCAGCTCCACTCACATTGTCCCCAAAGGAGATGCACTGCCAACATCACTTCAGCTGAATTGGAATTTTTCACTCCCGTGGGTAAATTCTCACAAGTAAAGCAATGTAATTTCAAATAATGTCACTACTGCATCAGAATTCAAGTAGTAATTCATTCTAGGAATTTACTGTGCCATGAGGGTCAACTTCTCCAAGTAGAGAAGTACTTAGAGAGAATTCTCCTCTGGAGAAAGAGGAGAGAGGAAAATGGGAAGGCCCATAAAGAACCAGCAATAAGTGACAATACTTGTGGTTATAATTGTATATATTCTGTCATACATGAGTATGTACTCGTAGTTTTCCCATGAATTTTGTATATCATCATTTCCTAAGCCTGGACACATAATTGAAGCAAAGCATAATAGCACAGAAATAAAATGTGCACAGGAATGAATTGTATTTTAAGCTTTGCAAATTAAATTAAAATTATTAAGCCCCATATTAATTACATAAAAGTATTTATGCAACGGAGAAGATGAATCTGCCACTAAATTATAGCCTGAAACCTACAATGAGTTTCTGAAGAAACCAGGACAAATAAGTGGACCTTTCCTCGAGGGAACTACATATGGCTGAGCTTTGGGGTCTTTCATAATGCACAGCGTGTGCCAAGTGTCACCTAAAGAATTTCTATATATTTTACACAAACCTAGCTCAGAGAATTTACAGGGCTTGTAGTTCTGCAGGTGGAAAACCCAATTAAAAGCCAGCCCTTACAAACTGGTCTCACCCCTGAGCAGCGCTGAGTAACCTGATGGGCTGCACAGCTGAGTGCCCTTTCTGCAGCTGGAGATCATCCCTGGGTTTGGGTGTCCCCAAGTGTCCCACAGCACATCCTCCGCTCTCTGGGTCACTGTAGGAACAGAAATCCGTGGCTTTTGGGGGATTTGGAAGCTGCACCTGAAATCCCATCTGTCAGAAGCTTCAGCACCTCTGCTGAACCCCAGATCCACGCTGTTATTTAAGCATATCTTTTCCCCACACCACAAGATCTGCTGGCAGTCCAGGTTTTGAGTCCTGTTTGGAAGCCCCTCATAGTTGAAATAAACCGATGCAAGCATTGCAAAGGTTCCAAAAAGCCAGTCACTGCTACACACAGCACAAGAAATACCTGGATATAGTGGGAATGGAATAAAATCTTTCCATGAGCTGCCTCAATGTCTTTGCCAGTCCTGTCTTTTGCAGGCAGAGAAAACTTATTGGCTTAGGTTTCTTTGTTCTGTGCATGGTTTCTTTTCTGATCCAGTCTTTCTGCACAGAGTTTCTTTATCCCTGGATGGCCCTACAGCTAAATTACCCCAAAGAACTCTCTTTTTCTTGCTCTTTAGTATGTCCATTATCACCATTCATTCGGCTCCCTTTCCACTTTTGCCACTCCTTAGGCTAACAGACTAGTACTTAGTAGTTTCTTTTCTCTTTTGCAGATTTTTCAGGCTGCAAAGGCTCTTCCTACAGATCAGAAAAAGCAGCTTTTTCATAGGTTGCATCCAGACCATTTCTCCTGATACTCTCCTCTGACAAAAAACATAATTTAACTGGACTGACCTGGAAGAACTGGAACTCACCCCTTTTTGTTATGACTAACAGTATGTGACTAACTCCACATATGCCAAGCATTGCTTAAGTTGCATCAAAAGGCTAACTAAAATGCATAAATTGTACAGGATATGTGAAAACAATCTGATTTTCAATCACCTCTTCCTACCCTGAACAGCAGGATACACCTTTATTTGTGTGTCTAAGTACAGATTTGGTAGGATGAGTTTCAAAGCTGCAGTTCAGCTATGATGGAAAGTTCTAGTGGTGACACCCAGCCCAGTTTGGTGACTGTGGCAGTGCCAGATGGACGTGATGGGGGTAATAATGGCACAAAAAGTGCAGTTTAAGCTGATCCAAAGAGAAGGGTCTATCCAACCTCTGCTGTCAGCCACTGCTGGGCAGACACGTGAACTTTAATTAGCTCTAAAAGAGACCAGAAAGCGTGAGAGTGTTAGCATATATCATAGTACAATGAGAAATGGGAACCCTCGAGTTCACTGCTCTTTGCAGGTATTTGCAGCATTGTGAAGCCCTGCCCCTGTTCTGATTTTTTGGAATGCTTTGAAAAGGCAGCTGTCTTCTTCTTCTTCCTCAACAGTACCCTGAAGTGTACTAAAATAGCACAGGAAGGGCATTAATAAAACAGAGGTGCATCAAATGCGTAAAAATTAGAAAGTGCTGAGGGGTCTGAAATGTTCCAAACTGTAATCATGTTTCTGAGCTTTTATTTAGTTTTGTTTAAATACACCACTAATGGATGTTAAATATAGTGGTCCACATCCTTGGCTGGGGATAAAAAAGAATCAATAAAGTTTAAATAGACTTGTATCAGTTGTGGTTCTGCCCCTCTCTCCTGATATTTTACATTTCTGGTAGTTTATTTTTCTTCAGTCTGCTCCTTGAAGACTTTGAGTTTTGCAAGCCACGAGAAAAACATGATCTTTCAGACTGCTTCTGCTGCAAGTCCCACTGCTGGAAATATAATCACCCTTTCACAGAATCCCATTTTGACTGGACCTGCTCAAACGTTCTGACTGCTCCAAAGGAAAATTAATAGAGTAGATGAAGTCCACACGTTCCATGATAGGTTATCTGCAGCTGTATAGCCTAAATGCAAATATAAATAATATAAATATAGCCTGGAAGCCTCTTCTTAGGCCATGGCCTCCCATTTGCCTTTACTTGGAGGGTCTATAAATTAAATAAAACAGCGATGCACAGTATCTGAGACGTGAAATCACTGTGAATACACTTTCAACTGAAATAACCAATGCTTTGTTTGCTTTAAGAGACCTTGCCATGCATTGGCACTTCAAATCCAAACACTGCTCTTCACTATGGGCACTGATTCTCTACAGACCATGCCCTACCAAAAATCATCACTGGAAATAGTGATGTCACTGGAAATGTCACTCCAGTGACAGCGTAAGCATCCTGTGAGGTAACACTTCCCCTCATCACTTACACTAGTAATGCATCTGCTTTCAAATAACTGAAGAGACTTTTAGGTCCTGTTCCTCTGAAACATTTCTGCATGAACTATATATGACAAATCCTCTCGGGGCTCCTTTGGCAGTCATGGAAAGCTGAGGGGAAGCTGCTCAGCTCTGCCTGGACCTCATTGCATGGGCAACTTGAGTATAAACCACGACAGAATTAAGGAATATTTAAGAGCTCGAGAAAACCCTACCTCAGGTTATTTATTTTACTTAAAAACAGTCTCCTCACATCCAAAATTTCTGTAAGTATAGACTGGCTTTGGTGGAAGAGATTTTTTTTTTTTAAATTTGATGCTCTTGGTATAAACGCTTTGTGAAAGAAGAGGGTGTTTGACAGTGGTTTGTCTCAAACATGTAAGATTTAAAGAAGGTAAAAAGCATTTCAGTATTGCTAGAATAAATGTTTCAATGGGCTTCATTCTCACTCTACTGCCCTGTCCAAAAGTGCATTAGAAAGCAGCAATGTGCTTTAATCCCATTATTAAATCTTTGCAATAGCAATCTGTCCTGAAAGTGGAAAATTTTTGAGTCTGGCCACAGGAAAAGAATATTTCAGTTATGGAAAAGAATCATTTTAACCAAGTTAACCCTATAATGAAGACACACCATACCATATCTGTTCTAGCACTGCCAAACAGATTGGTATCACATGCCCAAGTGCCTTGATCAAATCCTATACCAGGTGTTTCAATGAAGGGCCAATAAATGTTTCTGTCAGAACATAAACAGGGAAACAAAGAAGCCCCCAGTTTTCACATACCTTGAAAATCCCTCGTACTTACAGCAGCAACAAAACCCCAGACAACTTTCAGGTCAACTTTTGAAGGGAAAATTATGGCAAGGGACACAAAGGACCCAAGGAGAAGTTGTTCATTCCAGGTGACAACAGCACTGACTGGGAATAGAGCCCTGGCTTCCCTCACCCCATTTAATGCACCCTGTCATTAAGGTGCTGGGCACAGTTTCACTTGGCACGGTGAAAAAAAGAAAGATTTAAAAAGAGACATCTAAAATAGCACAAGAATGCACAAGTCATGAATCAGAATAACTTTCCCATGTCTGGAGTCATCCCACAGCATGGAATAATTTCACAAAGACTATTTTGACTGTGAACATTTTATGAATTTGGGGGCCATAAGAGCACTTAAGTGTTGATAAGACAACAAATCAATCAACTGTGAAAAAGGACATGAATAATGAGTCCTTATTCCAGATACCATTAATGCCAGGAGTCTGTTAATAGAGAATCTACACTCAGATTCCCTGGATCATTTTCAGACTCCACTGCATTTGTAATACACCAATTTCTCTTGCTAAGTGGTATAAGATTTATAAGTAACCCCTCCACAGAAATATCTTACAAGGGTGAGAGGGCCCATCAGTGATCCTAATGATTTATTTATTACTTTTATAAATAAAACTTTTAACATAATAAGTTATTATAAAAGTTATAATATAACGTTTAATTTATTTATATTATATTTTATAATATATAATTTATACACATTACGATTTATGTTCCCTTCCACTTTGAACAAACAGGGAGAAACATGAGGTGATGCTGCGGAGTTTTTTGAGGTCTGAGGTGGTTGGGGGTGGCATTTCTCAGCAGGCTCTCTGACTGTCCCCTCGAGGAGGAAAGCCAAGTGTGCCCTGAGGAACAGCACAGCAGTGGCTCTGTGTGTTTGGACCTGCAGGCAGTGGCACAACTGGGTCTCCAATAACAGAGAGGAAATGAAGAAGCAATCGAGCAGAAAATCCCTTCCTTTTGCCATCTGTCTGAGCTGAGAGGCTTTGGGGGCCACCTCCCTCCCACAGGACATGATGCTGTGAGGAATTCCTGGTCTCTGTGGCCGAGCATCCTGTCCCTGTGGAGTTCCAGGTGTGTTCTGGGTCTGCAACGCTGCCTGAGGACAGTCAGCTGCTTCATCCTGTGTGGAGGACACAATGGGAGAACACAAGGATGGCAGAGGACTCCAAAATAAAGCCCAGATTTCTGCCCCTCTCCTCAGAATGGGCCAAATGCCCTCTGAGGTCCCAGGTGTGGGATACTCCCTGGACACTGCGAAGAGGTTATGTTGAAAATCTGCTATAAATTAATTGAAAAAGCTTGCAATCAATACACAGTGTGGAAAAAGAATTGTAACCAGGTATAGCCCTGCTGATGTACCCAGCAACTTCGTTTTGGAAAGCACAACTTCGTGATCCTGCAACACATCAAATTCACCCCAAATAACAAGCAAGAGAGCACTCAGGGGCTGCTGCCTCCCCTGGCGAGTCTGTGAAGAACCTCACCATGGCAGTAATAATTTATGAACATTATGTGTCCCGTTGGTGTGATATTTATGTCTCTGCTTTACGAAGCCAAGATGTTAATTCAGGCAAGAGCTTTGTGTAGCACCATTTAGTAACATGTAAAGGACAACACAGGTGGGGTTTTTGGCGAGGAAACGACACCTCAGGCTATTCAGAACTGCAGCAGCTGCTTGTAAACACAGATAATGGAGTGCAGGAGAGAAAACAGGGAACATTTGGTGGATAAAAGCACAGTTTCTAAGGAGGAAGAGGAACACCTAATAAGGAGCTCCATGAGTTCACCGAATGTCCCACAGTTATCAGGAACTGGGGATCCCAGGAAGGAAATAGCTGATAAGCAAGTAATTACCCTGAAAGGTGCAAATGTGCCATTTGTAATGTTCAAATTCTTTGTTTGTTTGTTTGTTTTAGCACCTCATCTTTGTTTCCTTAGCTGAATCTCAATTCCATTTCCTTCCCAGTCAACCATTAAAAGTTGCCAAGGGGAAGAGCAATGGTTACTAAACACAAAGAAGAGTTAAAACCTTCTAAAGCTTCTACTTCAGTTTCATTTTTGGGAGTGTGGTCCTCCCTCTCCAAACCTCTGGCTGCTGCCTTGATGGTGGAAAATGAGATGCCAAGTTATGCCTGCCTACACAAAGCAGCATCCTCAGTTTCTGCATCACAAATCTTTTACTTGACCTTTTTATTTGGAAATAAGAAGTCGAAAAATTTAAGCAAAAGCTCTTTTCCAAAAGACTTAAAAAATAAGAAAATGGGGCCTGTACAAAGTAGCTGCCCATGTGAACGCTGTTCAGTTGCACATTTTATTCTGCACTGCTGTCACATACCAAAAGCTGTATAAATACACAAGGCACTGCCTGGAAAAGGCTTTCTGATTCAACAGACAGAAATATGTTTGCAGGTCACAACACAAAGGAGCTTATAAAGGGTGTCAAAACTCGAATATTTTGTGTTTCTCTGGAGGTCTGAAGACTTCTGGTTTTCCTCTCCAAGATCTCACAGAACCTGACATTAATTTTCTGTGATTGTGGTCCCTGACTGGGGAGGGAGAAAAGGTCTCTGATCCAAGTGAATCACCATGGAGCACAGAAGTGTGAATGCTCTCTTGCTTACAAATAAATCATTCCATAAGTTTATACCCACACATACTGTCGTATCTTAAATGCTGAATCTCTACTAAACTTATAAAACTATAAAATTAAGGGCTGCAGGTGATTTAACAAGTATTTGAAGAGAAGTATAATCATTATAACAGTTATGCTAACTTTTTGGCAGGAGTTGGGCTTTCCACATGTTCTTGAAGGTGTGGTTGTGTGCCAGACACTCCTTTTTTAAGACTACCTTCCCATATATATGATATTTATATAGATATATACATGTATGAATGTGGCACCAAAATCAGTTTTAAGTTTCTGAGTGCTCTGCTTTTGATTTAATAGCACTTCTCTGCAGGATGAACTGCGCCAATTCACACTGATGTCAGCAGGAAATAGTCTTGTTAACTTTAGGAGTTTTAGGAGGTGGAATCTGCAATGACACCATAGGAGTCAAAATACAACTGCAAACATATCACACACCACTGAAGAGCAGCTGAGCTTTCTTCTCACAGCAAACAGGTGCTCAGCTTTGAAGTCCTTCATTCCTTCCTCATTATCCTGAACTGCAAAATCATTCCCTTCTATTATATCCGAAGGAGGACTGCCTGGGACTGCCTGCTGATCTCATGATCTGTCATTACTAGCAGTGCTTGTTAGAGAAAAAGAACTCAGAAACTTCAGAATAACTTGGAATAGCATGAACACCTTGGGGAGAATCTTTAAAATGATGACAAGAGCTCAGTTCTCTTCAATTCATTTAAAAAAGTAAAAAGGAACTGTAGAGCAAGCATTCGTTAGGGCAGATTTTTTATTCACACAACCAAAGTTGCAAGTGCCACATTATCTACTTTCTCATCTTATTTGTAAAGTAGGGGGGGGAAAAAAATCTATTTTATTGAACTGGATGCTCAGTGCCTTCTGGCTAATGTACTATTAAGCACCCTTTTCTGCTCCAAAGCAGAGCTTTAAATTAAACAGCAAATACATGTTGTCAGGTGGAGCGTGGCAGGTGCAGCCACCCTTGGAGGAGGGCTGACAGTGCATCACCAGGCAGGACTGGCTAATGCATCACTGCCTGGTGGGGCACAGCTCTCCTCCACTAGCCAATTTAAGCCTTCTCCCTCCCCCTTCCCATAAGGGGTCTATTGATATTGGTTCCTCTAACAAAAATTCTGTTCTAAATTCAATCAACACCTGTTTTTTAGTAGGCAAGAAAGAGCAAATCAAAGCTGCAGAGGCTTGGTTTGTGATTTAAAAATCGTTTACAGAGTCTGGGGAAAATCTCCTCTCTGACCTGGGAGAAAACAAAAAGCAGCTCTGGGTTGTCGATTTATACAGGCGAGAGGAAATTCAAAATAAGGAAAATATTTGCAATCTATCCCCTTCAAACGCAGAAAATTGAAGGGTAGCAGAGACAGCTGAAGGGTTTGGGGACTATTTTATGGTTTGCACTCTTGTAAAGTTTAGCAAGTTGACACACATCATTTCAAATTCAATTGTTGATGTGCATAAACCACCTCTCCTGACCTGCTCCTCAATGAAGGCTCAGCTACAGGCTGAGCACAGCTCCTCTGATTTGTTTGTGATCAAGTTTGTCTAAGTCTTAAGTGTTTACCAAGTTGCATTCACTACAGGAAAGCAAAAATGCCTTCTCCTTGGATTTTCCCTGGGTTTGGTCCAAGGCTGCCTTGAACTGGGATGCCCAAAGGATTCCGAGCCGTATTACTCTGCACACCTTACCCAGCTCTGCTGGCAGCAAACAGCCCTCGCAGGTCTCTCAGCAATATCTACACCAATTTCAGGGGCACACATGAGAAATTATTTGGCCCTCTCTGTTTAAAAATGAAAGACACGTTTTTGAGCTGAAAACTTCACAAGAGTTCTTAAAAGAAAAAAAATCATCTAGAGATTGGTATAAAACTACATTGTGATTGCAGAACTTGCCCCACCTTTCTATTGATGAGTCAACAAAACCCTGCATAAGTGCTTTAGTGCAATAGTCTTTTTTTGCCCTGCAGTGCATTTATTTCAAATCAGTAAATTGCACAGATTTCACAGACTGTATCATTTCATTAAAGACCAGAGTCCAAAACTGACTTCTAAGCACAAAAAAAAAAAAAAAACAAAAAAAAAAGGTCAGAATTCTCCAGAGTTTGGAATTCAGAGTTTTCTTTGAAGGCTTCAGCTTTCTGTTTTGAAGCATTTCTAAAGAACTGAATTTTCAGAAAATACCAACTTTTATCTTAATTCAGGAGAATAGAAACATCTTTGGCACAAAAGGAAACCACAAGAATACACAGGACTGTTCCTTACCATGCGAGGTGAGCAAATAATGGAAGTCTGAAACACTACATGCCTCTTTTTCCTTTAGTTTTTACTAAAAGGTTGGCCTTGGAACAAATACCAGGCACACTTAAAATTAACAATAAGGATCAAGGAATACAATCTAAAATGGCAACAAAGAGGTTAAAGAATATTTAGGCAAGTTAAATGCATCTCAGGTGGCAAGGGATGAAGTTGATAAAAGTGATCTTTGAATCCTGAAGAGTTGTGTAAGGATAAGCACTCAGGGAATTGAAACACATTCATAAGGGAGACAGAAGGAGGAAATAGGGAAAGAAAAAAAAATAATAAGAAGAAAACCAGAAAAAACTCAGCTACTGAAGCAAGTTTTCTATCCAAAACCCTCCTTTTGAGCAGGTTTGAATAGTTCATGCAACTGGTGACCTGCAGCCTCTCTGGGATTGTGGATTAAATCCAGAAAGTCTCTGAACAAAGGAGGAGTGAACACCCTAAACTGCAAGGCTGAGAGGCACACATGAACACATCCCACCAGGATACCTTTTTTTTCCCCTCTGCTTGTTTTGTTGTGTATCTAAAAATTAAAACGTTTGAAAATTACTGGTGGGATTTAAGGGATTTGTGAGGCACACGTAGCACAAAAATAGTCCCCTGGGCTTCGGTCAAAGCAGGGCAGCTTAAATTGGGGTGTGCAGGTCGTTGGGTTCGAGGAATTGAAAGAAAATCACTAAGATAGAATTGAACAATATTGACATTGCTAAAAAACCCCAAAACAACAAAAAAAAAAGCCCTAGAAATTGCAGCTGACCGAGCGAAACGTGCCATAACACTGAGATTTTGTCAGCTTGCAGCACGACTTTTATTCCATCTTCTGGACAGGACAAGACAGCTCCTCACCTGGAGCATTTTCTCTCTCCAGCAGTGGGAACAGAGCTCCAAGACAGACAAGGATAAATCTGCCAAAAAAATTGAGATGTTTGGGAAAGTGTGACCTCAGCAGGGAGGTGGAAAGAGCTGAGTTTGTTTGGTGTGTGAAAAAGGAGATGCAGGAGAGCGAGGGCAAGGCATGATTGGAAAGACTGCCCTAAGTGTTTAAGAAGCTTCCAAACTTAAGGATAACCAAATTAAGAATTAATTAAACATATTCCATGTAATTTCAAGGGACAGCCATATATTGTAGTGGGTTATTCAGGGTGACTGTGACGTTGGATATATTTGGTGATGATCTGGAGAAACATCAGGCTGGAATAACTTGTGCCCAAAACTTCTATTTCAGTATTAAAAGCATAATTTCTAACCTAATATTTCCATGAGCAGCAAAGTCATTTCAATTTTCAGGGCCAATTACATTTATTTTAATCCAAGGCATTAAGAAAAAAATACATTAAAACATACTTATTCCACACTAGAGTCAGAAGCTCGATGTCCTATTTTGAGTTAAAATAGCATTGACCAATTTGGTTGAAACAAGACAGCAAAGGAAAGCTCTAAATGAACACTGGGCACAGAATGAGGGACAGAGGGAACCACGTGCCAAGCTCCAACCCACAAGAACAGGTTTAAATAAAATGATGAGTAGAGGAGTAAGAGGAGGGAGACATGTCCCAAAATTCTGATTTCTTACACGACTACGTTATCAAAACCTATAATCCAACCTTTGACTTTTGGACTGAAAAAATAGGAAACTAAAATAGTTTTTAAACAAGCGACCAGTACAAACATTAATCTTTTCTTCTGCTCTCTTGACCTGAGGGTTCTAGTCAATGAAAGAGCAGAGAGTGATGTTTCAGGATTTCCCCAGCAGTTCATCCTTCCACGGACAAGGCATTGGTAAAGACAAAAATTCACATGCAAACACCAGAAGGTTTCAAACCACAGGGTATTATGGTTAGCTATTTCATACACAGATTTATCAGCCTACGCTAGAAATCATTTCGGAGTGAAGTATATTAGGAAATATTGAATAAATGAAAATACCTGGAATATTTTTTTAAATCAGCTATTTAACATAAAATCATAGCATAAAACATAGTTGTGCTTCAGAGGACCACTTACAAACACACTTATTGGCCGGACTTATCCAAACTGCTAGCTGTGTTCAATTTTTGTATGAAGAGATAAATGACATCATTTGAGGGACACACCTGTTGCCTTTCATGACCTCCTTGCTTTTTTTCCCCTGTCTGTCAGGAATAAAAGAGAGAAAGCGAAAGAAAAGTTTCCCATTTCTATAAAAAAGGGTTAACCAAGAAGAGAACAAAGATGTTGCATTTTGGATTCTCCTGGTGCTTTAGTGCTGTGCACACCTAATTTGTACATTCATGTTGTACCTACAACACTGACAGTCCTTCCATTAGGACTAGGCCAGCTAATGCAGCAAATCACTGAAAATGGGTCCATTTAGAGCTGATTTTAACGCAGAAAATGGTTGTTATAATGCATGACCAGAGTCCTTTATGGAAAATCGGGACTTTCTGTTTTCAGGGGAGATGCAAGTTGCATCCTTAGCAACAAAATCCTGGCCTTGTTATCTGAAAACTAAATCAAGTGAGTAAAGATCACGGTGTGTGGGGGATAGAAAACATTAATCTAGAGGAGGAAACATACAATAAGCTGTCTAGTTTGAATTATAATTTATTTTTCAGTAATATACCATCGCTAATGAAAACAGAGAAATATTACAGAAAAGTGTTGCTGTCTCAGGAACACAAAAACAACGGTGAAGACAGAAAAAATACATCTGATTATGCTTTGATTTACAATCTGACTACATGGATCGTTCAAGATGTTCGAGAAAATGTTGGGTTTGTTGGTTTTTTCCTACATTACATAGATTATTTGTGTGCATGCAAACCTACACACTTAGAGGTGGATGTTACCAAAATTAGTAAAATATTTAAAGTCCCAAACCAACTGGAGCAACCCCAGTTCAGAGGAGAGGAGCAGCTTCTGTGAACAGCATTACCTGAATGATAAAGAAGCTGTAAGAGTGTCTATACTGTCATTGTCTAGATAACTACGGAATAATTGCTCCAAACCAAGGCAATTAGCATTTCTTTTATCTTGTATGTATGATAATAAGAGTCATTCTACTTGTAATAAGGCATTTGATTAATATGAGTGTCTGGTAATTTCAGATTATTAATTCCCTTAACCATAAAGAGACACCCATGTACTAGCAAATTTGATGTAAATTGAAGCTGATATAAATTATCTAACACAAATTGAAATTTACAGAAACCATTAAGCGCCACAAATATGAAAATAAATCATACTTGGCAAACCCCGAGACCTATTTGCCTCTTCCAGAATTCAGATTACTCAGTAAAAATTATTCAAACTTTTGGCCTTAATTCATTCAAAGGAAATGAGGACAGTTGTGGTTGGGTTTAGCTGGTCAGTGCCCAAGGGTGAGCTCCCTGGTGCAGCACAAACTACATTTAACCACTCAGCACACCCCAGGTTTTACTGAGAAATATAAAACAAGGCATGGCCTTCTCTTCTCAAAAACATTGGAACATTTTTGTTTTCTCACATCCAGGAAGCAACACACTGGTTTGAATGCTGGCAATAATTCTAGAATTCTATTTTGCTCTAAATTCAGAGTGCAAGAAGCCCATATGTGTGAGATGTAAAATGACACGTCCTTCAGATCATGCATTAAATGTTGCACTCTCTATTAACTACATTCCTTGATATTATTATTATTATTATTACCACCTTGCTATTTGAGGGGAGTCTCAAACACACAGAAGCTGGGACAAACCCAAGTGATTTTACTGGAGGAAAGCAAGGACAAAAATGCTGAAGAGCAGTGGGGTTTTGTCAATGAAGAAGAGAGAAGAGCACAACCCTTTCCATGCCCGGTGGGAATTCCAGCTCAAAGCAGCACCAATTTCTCCACTGAAAAAGTCTCTGTAGGGATGAAGGATGTTGAAAGAAGCTTGACTGAAAACATTTTGAAAGGCTGTAGATGTACATAAAAACAAATAAATGCTATTATTGTGTTAGAGAAAAGTCAGACAGAAGATTTTAGAAAAACATGGTTGCACAAAATAAATCCCTTCCAATATCAAAGGTCCTTGGAGCCACCCTAAGACTGGAACACAGGTTGGCAGAGACATCACCTGTTTCCAGACAAGGGTAAAAGGAGGATAAGGAAAATAACCTGCAATGTGAAGGAAGTTCAAGTGTTACTTTAAGAACATTAACCCTCTGTATGCCGCTTCCATTTAGAGGTAAATTGCATTTGAATTGTTTCAGCTCAATCCTCTTTAGGGGCTTAATTTTAAACTCTCTTGAATTCCTCCCTGTTTAGCCATGGCCAACATTTAAGAAGACTGTGATAATCTGATAAGAATACCTAGCAAATTGGGGGTTATTTATTTAACTCTAACATTAATTTACATCCTACCAGAGTGGTGCCTTTAAACTAAAACCTGAAAAAAACCCCTCCTGTTGGTAACTTTGGATTTCAATTTTTGCTCTTACAGGCAGCAGGCACTAACACCAGGATCTGAAAAATGACTTTGCACACGATTAGCTCTAAATTTTCATTCATTACAGCAGTTGTGAGCAGAATTAGCGTGGCAGAAGTTGTGATTAACAATGCACAACTTTACTGGGATCAATCAGGGATTGATCTCAATCAGGGATTTCTTCCTGTGCTTTACAAAGACCACGACCAGCAACACAGCAGTGGGATGGGATGATCTTTAAGGTCCCTTCCAACCCAAACCATTCCGTGGTTCTTGGCCTCAGGACTCTGTGAAACTCCAAAATGACCTTGCTAACAATGCAGGATAAAAATTGAAGTTTTTGTGTTTGTTTTCTCACGATTTGGGGTCACTTGGCTCATTTTTAGGAGCATCTGGCAACAGAAAAATAAATATGAAAATTTGGGAGGAACCTTAATCTGATAACAAAAGGAAGATGCATTTAATCCTAAATAACAATCCTAAATAACTAAGACACCTGCTGCTGTGTGCTTTTTGAAGTATTTTTATTTTCACTGCTGAAGATCAACCATCAGGTGTAACAGACTAGAAAATACATTTATGTTTATGAAACTACTTTATATCTGCACGTTTATTCTCTGCAGCATCCTTATTTCCAAAGAAAGCATGTTTTATACATGAGCTTTTTAATTTTTTATTTTTATTATCCTTACTTGCTGTCAGAAGCAGGTCTGAAAACCATGTTTGTAAGCACTCGAATAAAAGGGACTGGGAGAAAATAGAGGAACACAGAGTTTTAAAATGGTCTATTTGTGTACAAAATAGAGCTGTAAACTGCCTGGACTGCACCCAGAGATGCATCTCAGCCTTCTTCAAGTGTTGAGTGGAGCTCATGGAGGGGAACACAGGTGTTAGCAGGGTAACCAAATTTTGGCAACTGCTGTTACTCACAGGCTGGGAAAGAGCTGTTATTTTAAGTGGAAAAAAGAAAACCAGCCAACTCTGGGTCACTGAGTGCAGCTGAGGATGAGACAGCAGAACGTGGTTCCCTTCCTGCTCACGCACCTACAATGCCTTTCTGTTTGGCCCCTCCACTTTCGCTGAGGGGAACGATCAAACAAACTGGTGGGAGAAGGAACAGTAAAAACCCCTCTGCCAGCACGAGGCAATAACACAGGTCTGGTTGGTGGGGTGTCCAGAGAGCTGCTGGTCATTTCCACACAGCACAAAGTCACTGCTTAAAGACACAGACTTGCTTGTGCCGCTTGTTTTCAAGCGGGGGATGCTCTTCTAACAACGTTTATTGATGGATATTGCCAACTTCAATCTATCAAAAGTAACCCAATGGAAATTTCAGACCGTATCTATTTTTGGGGGGGGAAACACTTTTCATACGAGACAGAAAAGATGGGCTTGTCAGAAAGGATTAGTTTCAGTGCCCCAGCTCCCTGTGCCTGCCTTGTAGAATTCAAAGTACTAAAACCTGTCATTTTCAACTCCTCAAGAAGGCAAACTACACGAACTTTTAATGACCAGGAGCAGTTCAACAATAAATTGAAAACAACATTGAAAATATTGATAGAATGCACATGTATGACAGAGGCAAATATCTTCCCTCAAATAGAGGTTTAGGGTATTTTCTTACCTAGGGAAGTAATAGCTCACAACTTTCCTCTATTTAATGAGAATTAAATAGAAAACATGGATTTTTAGCATTCTCAAACTGCTCAAAAAAAAAAGAAAAGGGACAGAAATGCATCCATAAGGGACCCTAGTTGTTTAGCAGAATTAGTCCCTTAATGTATTCCATAAAAACAGTTTAACACACTTCTCATTATTTCATCATCTCTTGTACTTTCAGGAGGAAACCCATTTTTTTCCTTCAGTTCTGGCATGATAAAAGTCATCCTATAGAACGAATCAGCACAGTAACTGGTGTGTGAGCAATCTTGGCAGAAATAGGCTACGTAGGGACATTTATTTCCAAAATATAACTTGCTCCATTCCACAAACTAAAGAACTAATATACAGTGGCCTTCCTGAACGTGTGGTTCTTTAGATAGAAGCCAGCATTTGAGAATCTATTATTAATTATCTTTATGCTTGTGTTTGAAAAGGTTAGCAGTGGAATCAAACCCCTGAAGACACAAATACACCCACATTCAAACAACAGGCTACATTGCATTTATCCTGAACGAGAATTCCCTTTACTGCTCCCATGAAGCAGATTGTTAATGGGTAAATCAGCTTTATATCAATTAGCCACCACAGGCTGCAAGTCTCTAATAGTCCAAATGAAATCAGCCAGCTCCTTTCACTCATTTTCCATAGTGACTCACGGAGCAGTTGGTCACCCCACCCCATGTCATTCAGTGGAGGGTCTCTTGTCAACAAGGAACAACCACTTTCCAAGCCCAAGGAGGGCTAGAAGGTGACTGGCTCAGCCAGCACAAGCCCAAGGAGGGCTAGAAGGTGACTGGCTCAGCCAGCACAAATTCACCAAGGCAGGTGCACCCTAAAAAGTGCCAAACAGAGAGGGGAAACCTGCACCCCAACACAGCAGTGCAGCTGGCTGTCAGTGCTGGGAGGGGACACTGCAGCATTCAGCTTGCTGTCCCCAGAGAGCCTGTGCCCTTCTCTGGGTGTTTTTGTGCCATGGGCTGCTGTTGAGGGTGACTCCAGCCCAGGGACTGGCACCTGCCTGTGCTGCTGTCCCAGAGCTGCAGCTCAGCCCATTCCTCCAGCAGCTCCCAGGAATTTTCAGTGAGTGCATCTCTGCCCTGTGGTTCAGGTTGTTAATGCAGACATCCTCCAGCCCTGGCATTGCTGTCTACCCCTGGGAGTTGACACCAGTGATGAGCCATCAGTTTGTGTCACTGATCAGAGCCTTTTAAGTGTAGCAGCCCAGACAGTTTCCATCCACTTTCTCATCCACTTATCAAATCCATATCTCACCGATTTGGCTCCGAGAGCAATGTGGGAAACCATGCCAAAGGCCTTGCTGAAGGAGAGGTAAACAACATACATTGTTCTCCCCTTGTCAAAACACCCCTCAATCCATTACAGAAGGAAATGAGGTTGGTCAGGCAAGACATGCCCTTGATAAACCCAGGCTGGCTTGTCCCAAATGCCTCTTCCTTTGTGTTCCTGGAAATGTTTACCCCACTGCTTCTTCACTACTGTAAAAGCAACACAGATTATGCTTCTTTGATTTTCAGTTTCTTGTTTTCCAGCAAGACATGCTTTTTCATTGTAAATTCTACATAATGCCTGGGTCTGTAAGTAAACGTGGCCACTGCATCCATATCTGACAATAAATAATAGCTCACCTCATCTATCCACCGACAGGGGATTATGTGGTTTTCCTCTCTGAAAAAGTGCAACACTGATGGGCTCACAAACACATTACTTGTGTCAGAGTAAGCTTTTTTTTTTAAGCAAAGTTGTTGTTTCATCATATAAGAACATCTGATTGCACTTTTTAAAATACTTTTAAATAGCCCTGACCAGCAGTGCTGCAAGGAAACACCCTTTGAGCAGCTTCAGAAAAATCTCTGTGCAGATTTATACGGAGCTCAAAATTCAGCAGGAGTCTGTTCAACCTGGATGAGAGAAGAATTGAGTTCTGCAGCTTAAGACTCGAGGCTATCAGCTGAAACTGAGCTTTAATTAAAATGGATTTGATAATGCACAGCAGAGTTTGGGACGGCTTCAAAACCCATTTCAGAGAGCTGATGTGATTTGCCAGCTTGAAAGGGAAGGAGCAGCACTGTAAAGATACTCAAGTTTTTAAATGATGCTTAAAACCAGAGATGAATTCAGGGTTAACCAACAGCATGAGCATCTTCTAAACAAAAGACTGTGCTAACAGCACACCTGTAGTGCCTAAGAACTTCGCTTGGTCCAGTTTTGGGGCTGTTGGAGAAAAGCCTTAACTCTGGGTTTAGGGTTTATTTTTGCTATTTGGAAGCTTTTGATAGTTTGGCCTCATTACACCGAAGGGTCACACAATCACAGGCGGACTTTTTGGTTAAAGACAGAGGCAGAAAATGAATAGGGAATGTTATAGGAAGAAACAGACAAATTATCCTGCTCACTTCAAAGCTGAGGAAGAATCTTCCTCAATTTCTCAGGTTATAGGATATATTGGCAGTGAAATGCTGATGGTTCCTTTTTTCATTCCCTCTTAAGACAGGAGGAAATCTCAAACCTGCATTCATAAAAAGATTTCCTTACTATTTTCTTTTCTTAAGATTTCAGAAAGTATCAGTTTTCTAGCTTTAATCAGTATGACTGTGGGAGGAACAGCTCTATTGAGAGAAACTGTAAGATTTCCAAGCTTTCATGTATATATTTATATTTAAAACAAAAAAAAACACCAATGTGTGATCTGATGCAAGAGTCTGAGTCACCAGACTCCACTAGAAGTTCCAGGAAAGCAACCAGGACAAAATCAAGAGCTTTTAAGTTAACTGACCTTCCCAGTGTGGGTTAGTAGGTGTGGTACTATTACAAGAGATCCGAAACTAAATTTCAAAGAGACAAAAGGCACAGTCTCACACGAATTTTGCACCCTTAATCTGTAAGTTAACCTGTAACCCTGAGCCAGGTTTTCAAGTCAATCCAGAAACAGGAGTGCCCCTCTTACTCATTCCTTCGGTTTCTCACAGGTCATACACACAAACCAAGGCTATTCACTACTTATTTCATTGAGCTCACTTAGCTGAACCTGGTCAAAATAAAAAAAAGCACTACTTTTTTGTTTGGGGGATTTTTTCTTTTTCTCCATAAGAGCTGCAAACATAATTGAAGAAATTTCCCAAGTATAGCTATGAAAGAATTTGGAGAGGAAGGGGGAGCACAGATTTTTCAGGTCAGCATTTCTTTCTCCCTGCAGGCTTTGCTTCATCCTGACCTTCTCTGCAAACCTGCCAAGATCTGCTATTTCTGCTCAGTGCTAGATTGCTTCATTCCTCTGATCTGACCCTCCACACAGCCCTGCAAGTTGTTTCCCCAGCTATTTAGACAAATAAAAAGCTGCAGAAAAGATGAGAACAGGCATGCTTTGAAATGCACGGTGTATCTGGCAATTTCTTACTTTTGCAACTATCAGCAACTGACCATAATCTCTGGGTTTAACTTTCAAAGCAGGAATAGCAAGGAGCAAATCAGACATGTTCTTCACTCGTACACAAGAGGCCAGCTGCAAGCCTACAAGAAATTGGAACTAAATAAATAGGTTACTAAGCTCAGCCACAGGCTGATCACATACACACCATTATCTGAAACCACAGCCACGGACAATTGCCCAATCCTACCCTGGCAAAATCCCTGACTTCACAAAGGGTTGTTCATTCCAAAACCATGACCATGTTATCCTCTGACAGTTTTGGTTATCTGTTCCAAATACACCCATCCCTGATCTCACAGACCAGCTAAATTGCACCCAAACTTTGCCACCCAACAGAATGCTGCAGTAGAACACACTTTTGATCCCACTCCAAAGTCTCCATCATCACCTGACAGTCTGATCACCTAAAAAACCCCAACTTTCACTCAATTAACCCTTTGTTCCACTTAATCTCCCATTCATTCCCTGCAGGTACACCTCAGCCAGTCCATTTAGGTGAAAACTATATTCAGCAGGAGACTTGGCAGGTAATTTGGATTTTGCTGAAGCTCTGCAAGACGTGACCTTCGTCCTGTGTTAATGAAGGTTTTCATCATTGAAGAGAGAACTCTCTGCCTTGGAGAGCTGAAGTGTTTTATAACTTTCATTAAGCTTTGTGTATGAAATTCTGGCTCCTTCAGAGTCCATGGAAGGTTTCCACTAATGCTGAGGCAATGCAAAGTGGTACAGCACTCCCTTCCAGTCACTGGAGAGTTCAATACATGCTACAAAAGGGCATGAGCAGACCATCAGAGCAGCCTTTTTTAAACCAGACTCCACAGAGGTTAGGCTACTGCTTTAAAATACAGAACAATTAGTCACAAAACCCCACAAAACAAACAGAAAAAAAACCCAAAATAAACCAAAAACCAACTAAACAAAATCCCACTAAAAGTACTCCAGAGGCTGTATTTTATTTTCTTGTCACCTCAAGCAGCTTTGGCATCCATAAATAAGTTACCATCCATTGTAAATCACAGATATTCCGGTCACAAAACTCCAAATCCCCTGAGATTTTAGACACACCTGCTTTTTATGGTCTTGATGATGAAGGTTGTTGCCTTCCAGTAAAAGCATTGAGTTCCAGCAGTTTTGTGAGCTGTTTTAGAGGAAACAAATGCATTCCTTGGGACTAAGAATATCAGCAGGTCCTTTGTATTAGGTACCAACCCCAGCCAAACAGTTATCTGGGTAATGAAACAAGCACTCCAGTCAAAGCCAACAGTGTCATTCACATACTTCCTGAAGGCTACTGTTCTTAGATCTCAATTTATTGCTCCTAGTATTTAAGGAAATTATTTAATAGAATAAAATTGAAAAAAAAAAAGAAAGAAATTCCAATCTCCCAGAAGAATATGATTAAATTAGAAAAGTATTCAGATGACAATTATTTGGATCACCCTGAAGATCAGAGAGGTGCTTTCTAATGCCTGAAAAAAAAAAATCACTCCCTCTGTAAGATGAGTCAGAATATTCAGCAGAAATTAATAACTCCTGGATTTTGTTATCAAAGACAGTGCTGTCATCAATTTACAAGCTGATATGCAAAGAACACATTTGTTAGAAAACAACAGGAGGAAAAACGTGTGTGTGAGAGAGGGGAGATTACACAGCCAATTTCTGCTAAGTAAAAGCCTTTAAGGAATAAAACATTAAAAGAAAGAATCCCCACGGGGAGGGGAGTGTTGTTTTAAGACCTGCACTGGGGAAGGGTAATACATCAGCTATTCCCCAGCAGCATTTGGATCATGAAACAAAACTGAGGACAGTGTGGAACTCCTGAAGCAGGGCATGCAGGGGGCTGCCAAGATCAAGATAACACTCCATACAGCCAGTCATAAAATTGGCCCTGTTTATCTCCCACTTTTTCTTCCACAGAAATACACGTGAACGGATAAAACCTGACTCCCACGATTTCCTCGCTCATGAGGAGCTACTGTGTTTCTTCCAAATTCAGATGACCCAGCGTTATCCTAAATCACACTCTGCCCAGAATGCACTATTGGATCACTTTCTCCCCAGGTTTATGTGGATCAATACACAAGCACAAGTTGGAATCAATAAGTGAACTCTCCAGAGCAGGAATCACCTCTCAGGGCTGTTTTCCTGCCAGGCTATCTGGGACTAGTTTTTGGTCAGGTGTAATCAGAAGACTATACTGGCACACATTAAAATGCCAGGCTCGTGGGGAAAATCTGCCCAAGGACATGAATGAGAGCAGGGATTTAACCAGTAAAGACATATGGTGTGTCTGAGGGAGCTGCTGGGGCAATCTCTGCCCCAGGTGTACAAGGCACGAGGCACACTGTGAGGAATGAAGGGGGGATGGTTTGTTTTGAGAGGGTTTGGGTGGGGTTTTTATGCTGTTGCTTTGGGTTTTTTTGCTTTTACAATAATACTTACTTATCAAAGTACAGCGGTGAGAAGGAACCAGCAATACAAGCGAGAGACCCAAGTGGGTGACAGGGTTTCTGGCTGCTGCTTTTCCTTCCCTCCCCTTCAGCCTCATTTGTGCTGTGCATTCAATTTTGGAGTACCTGCCCCTGCATTACATTGACTCCCCACCTAAAAGTCCAGTTTGACTTTCAATCCCCAGCCTTGCCAAGGGTAAGAGAGACACCAGTTATCTTTGTACGGTGACTGAGGTCATCTCTTCCACTGCAGCAGTGGGAAGGGACAGCCCCACTGCTGGATCCTGCTTTGCCTTCTTGCACTGAACAGCTCAGCCCTCAGAACCTCCCACCACTGAAGTTTCAGAAGGGCTGTTTTCTTTTCCAGGTCATCCTCCTTGACAGGGCTGCCTCTAAGACATAGAAAATACCTTCTAGTAAATCCTCCCTCTGAAATGTAATTGGCTTATTGTCAATAACGAGGCTGCAAGTCAACAGTGTTATGCAAGCATCATAACCCTGAAGAAATAGCAGATCTCTCCCAAAGAAGATTTGTGCTGCAGACAAGATATAGAAATGGGAAGTATTTCTTACTATTCGTCAGTTCCAGCCTTGCTACTTATTTTTCCCCAAAGTACAAAGTTGTAGGATTATAGAAAAAAAAATAAAATAAAAATCCACTACAACACAATCCATGTGCAAAACCAGGGCTCCCCCAGCAGGTGAAGATGCCTGAAATAGTTTGAGTCCCCCCTTTGAATCTCACATTTTGGCAGGGCAGGAAATGCCGTTTCCCCACCTCTCGTGCACTTCCTGCATATCCCAGCTCTTCAGTGCAAGGTGGGGATTGCCTATTCTGTATTTATCTCCAGCACAAGGTTTTTAGTGCTTAATCAAAACTAACTTCTTGGGCAAGGCAGAACGACGGGTACAGTCATGGATCAGTACAGTACCTTGTACTCCACCTGAAAGAGTCTCATTTCAGCACATCTCTATATAATAACAAGCTCTGTCTGTCTAGAGCTTGCTTATCTGACTGAGGCTTGACCAGATATCTCATAATTGAATCAGAAAGGTCAACCACCCTTGCTGAGATCACTCTTCACAAAGGCAAAGCAAGAGGCACTCTTCCTGCTCGCCAAGGAAGTAGAGAATGGGTTTCTTTTATTGCACTTTGAAGCTGGCTGGTGTGGGCCATTTGTAGGGAAATTAATTCTAAATATCAGTTGTTGTGCCTTGTCAGGGAAAACACTGAACTGCTGGGGTAGCTCCACTGAGCTGAGCACTCCTGAGATGAACAGGCTCACAATCTTATCAACAGACTCAGGGTTTGAAATGCCCCATCCAAGCCTTCTGCCTCAAAAACACCAGATCGTGGACTGCTGTGGGCTTTGCTCATTCCAGAGGGGAAAGTGCCCTGCCTTGGTCTTCCCTCTAAGGAGAGGTGCATCAGTGAAGAGCAGCCACAGATCAGCGACCCAAAGTTGGGGTGCTTAGGTGAAATAGTGGAGCCTTGAATCAGCAGTGTCGATGATATTTGAACATCACAAGCACTGTTTTCAATTTTAACATGTAAAGAGCAGCTAGAAAGATGATTTTTTTTTTTTTTTTTAAATTATCCTAATCACTGTCAGGGGTTTTTTTTTATAATTATTCAGTGGATGAAATCAGAAGTGCTAGATGACCAGGATAGTTTCTCTTTCCCCTACATTTTCTTTTCCATTGAAGACTTCAACTACTTTTCCTAGCAGAAAATAAGTAAAAAAAGGCTAAAATTGCATATACTCCAAAAAAGTAAAATTGGCTACATTGGCTCAATTCTGTAGTAGGCATTTTCCAACTGCCTTGCACAGTGTTCTTGTACAGTATAATAAACCAGGAGGACAGACTGAAGAATTCCTTCACTCCTTATCCTTTGCTATAACTATTCAACTACTCCCCTCTGGTTTCACGATGACCATCCCTGCCAGTTCAGCCACGATGTTCCCCTCTCCCTTGAGAACATTTGTCAAATAAATACTGTCTTTTACAACATATTTCATTCCCATAAAGGGATCAATAAACCATAATTATACCTGTAATATCTTTGGCCAGATTGTTTGACACCTGAACGTGCACTGTGCTGTTTTAAGATTTGGTACCATGTGGGGAGACCAAATGCCTGGCTTTTTTAAAAAATTTATTTATTATTATTTTTTAATTTAGTTTGTCACAGGAAGTCCCATGATTGATTGGGAATTAATAACATGACATCAAGCTGACTGTAATACACTCCTTCTCCAGAGATGTCATGTTTATTGCCTCGAGTGAGCTGCATCAAATTGAAAGTCCAAAAAAAATTATGTGCAAACGTTCCTGTGGGCGCAATTTGTCACCCACCCTTTTCCAAGGCCCTGACATGCAATTAAAATAGCATCGTATAAATAGATGGGGAAAGTTGGAGAATATTTTAATTCCTCAGAGAAGAGCAACTTGGACAATATAGTAAATTACTTTTTATTACCCTTCTGTTTCGTGCTATCATCTTTGTGTAGGAGACTTTGCTGAAGGAAAACACAAATCCATGAAGTTTGATGACAGGAATTATCTCACTTTGGTTTTCTGACAGCTGAAGAAAAAAAAAATAAATAGATTTTTTTCAGGAACTCCAATTTCTGTTGTTCTATCCAATGCAATAAATAAAGCCATTTCTCTTGATGCCAAAGAGCAACAGGTTTGATTTTTAGTTCACCTTTACTTGCTTCAGTAAGTATAACAGAGAAGTCTAAACTAAGCTCCATGCAAAGTTCCAGCCTTCCCCAAGAAGGTTTAAACAGGAAAGATTTTTCAAAATGTGTAACATGTTGAAATTATAACATAATAATATGAAGAAAAAGGCTTCTCTTCAAACCCAAAAAGACATATTTTCTCCCTTTTTGCATTGCAAAGTAAAGCAAGAGTGCAAGAGATGCTGTGATCTGTCTCAGACTGACAATAACTTAGAAGAGAGTCTGAACCTGCAAGAAATCAGTTTGCAGGTTACTCTAAACTCACCCTAGGATTCTTTTAACACATTAGGGAAGTGACTAACCTTGCTGGAAAAAATACTCCTTTCCTTCTCACTTGCAAATATGGCTCGTGAGAGACACCAGGATGTCAGGACCCAAGATGATGCACAGCTCCAAAGCTGCTGCAGCCACCACTTCCTTGTTACTCCCAAATTTAAGTTCATCACATGCAGGAACTTGTCTCATACAATAGGAATTTAGCACTCAGGTTAATTTTTCTGGCACCTGCTTTAATCAGTCAGGCCATTAGATCTCTACACACTCATCCTGGGTCATGCAGTTACCTCTTATTCAAAGCTGATTTCTATGAGATCATCTCAGGAAAAAGAAAAAATTATTCCATATACAGCCGACAGGGCACCAATTTCCCTTCCAATGGTGGTTGGTTTGCTTGTAACTACAACAGAGCACTTTTAATATCTTTTTTGGATAAAACTGGCAGCAGGAGTATCATGCAAGCCTTTTGTTAAATTAAAGCAGCTTCTGCTATTCTCTGCCTGTGAGTTGTACTCTCCCCTTCTCAGGAAAAAGACCATGTAAGGTGATTAAGTCAGTCTTTATAATTCATGAATTGCAGCTTCTGATATAAACCCCCCAGCTGTTCATGCCAAAGGCAAATGCTACCACTTAATGGCTGCTTTCAAAGACTTTAGTTAAAATATATATATATAAATTACAGCTCCTAAAGTATATAGGCAATGATAAAGCAAATAATTGAGCTAAACTACTGCATTATTTATGAGCTGCAGCTTTATATCACTGCAGCAAACTCAAAGAAAATGCAGTATTTAGTTGCCTAGCAAAAGGGGTTTAGGTGTCACCGGGGTCTGTAAGGAGGCAAAACCAACTTTTCTACCCAAGGCAGGCACGAGTGAGCAAAACCACCCTGAGTTTTCCCTCCTGCCAATGTGGCTGTAAACTTTCAGAGGAGAGGGATTCCTGTAACTTAGCAAAAGTTCCCCTGAGAGGCCTATTTTTAAATTTCCCACAGCTAAAAGCAGCCACCTCACCCACGGCAGATCGATGCTCACGGCCAGATTTGGGGGAGAGAGAGGGCACAAAGCACCCACACTGTGGCACCTTCCAGTGCCAAAGACAGAAAGAGGGCAGGGCAAGGGCATTGCTGGAAGGGACTAAATAAACCTGAGCAGGAATCCTGTGGTTTAGCTGAAAACCCACTCCTTTAGAGCCCATTTTTATAGTCATTAAGCTGCTGCTGGAACATGGCATGAGAGCAGGAATGTCTCTGTTCAGCAGAGTGTGCTCCTAGGGGAAGGGCACAACCTTCTTTAATTTGCTTCTTTATTCAGATTTCTGGATAATGACTATCAGAAAGCCTTTAAAAGCCAAATACCTCACATGGGTATGGCAACCCCACAGATGTTTTTTAACACTAGTGCATAATTAATTCTGGGGTTTCCTGCACGGGCCAACACTGAATAGGTGCTCAAGAGATGTGAGCTGGTTGGAAATTTATACATCTAATTTTTTCAGGTTTTGTGCTCAAACCAAACCCCCACAAAGCAGAGCAGCTCACCCCACTAAAAAACACCCCAAACCAAATCAAAACCAACCAACCAAAAAACCCCAATCCGTTTTAGACTTCTTCCATTTTACCACTGAAAGAAAAGAAGATTACAAAGACTATCTTGTATTTACTTGTTATGCTGGGGGGAAAGGAGAAACTGAAGGATACTGTAAAAAATCTGTGTTTGATTTATAGGCATCGGGAGACAAGTGAAAATGGTCATTTTGGGAAATGGCCAACATACCAGCTACAAGGCATAAATTATTATGGTTATTATGGAATAAGCTGGCACAACAAAAGCACGCAAGCCAAATCAATATAGGCATGCTTAAAGAGTGAAACCTCACTTTTTTTTCCCCTCCTAAAGTTTCTGGTTGCAAGGCCACGCTATTTTTAAAATAGTCTACAAAATAAGCAGGCTGAAGTCTTGATGGATTACAAGAGCAGCACTAATGTGTCAAAGCAAGTCCACTATCCCAATATCCTGCCTTGGACAGCAGCCAAAAATGGCAACTTAAAGAGTTAAGGAAAGGGCAAGATCCATATCAATATTTCCTTAAAATACTTTGGGGTTAGGTATTTTTGGCTTATACTGAAAGACTTCTCTGCTGTGAATTTCTCCAGTCTCTCCTTTAAATTCATGTGAAACTTTAGCACCAAAACCATCACGAGGCAAAGAGTTCCCCAGATTAAATAAACACTGTTAATGATTGCTTTTCTTTTTTTTGGGTTTTTTTTTTTAGGAATCTCTTTGTTTTTTCTGTTCAGCTGTTTCAGTCGAATTAGTTTCTCTGAATGAGAAAAGAACAGGAAAGACCCAATGATTGCTGACTGCTTGAATTAATAAATAATATAATAATATATTAGAAAAGAAAACAAGATCCTGATCCTCTACACCAAGCCTTATTTTGCCCACTCTTTTGAAGGGGGCATGGGGAAGAGATATAAACACCTTCTCAAAATTATTTTAAAACAATAAGAAAGAAGAAATAAAGGTGTAGTTGAAAAACTTGGCAGCTCTGGCTCTCCTGCCATCTCTTCTGGTTTCAGGGTTCCTAGGACTCTGTCCTCCTCAATCACAGACAGTGCATTAATGGACCAGCCCCTGTCAGGCACTCAGATCTTAAAGTCCATCAAGAATTACATATCAAAGTCAGCCTATTTAATCACATCTGGAAATTCAGTGAAAGTCCATGTGTTGTAAGCACAAGAAACATGTCTCACCTTCATATTCATGAGCCAAGCCAGTGCAGCCATTGCTGGGAATGATCATTTCACTGTTATCACTAAGTCATCATAACAAATCTCAGCATGGGTTTCTGCCTGCTCATAACAGCATTTGAGCAACTCTGCTTGTCTGACCAAGAGCAGAAGCAGCTGGGAAATGAATCACAAAGCCATGAGAGTCCCTGCCTCTCCAGGCATTCATAGAAGAAATGAGCTCTTTAGGGCCCTGGGTCAATCTGTGTCTGCTGGCACAAAGCTGTGGCAGCTCAGTTCACAGCCTGAAGGTTCAGTATTTGTGTCAGGAGTACCTGAGCAGTCACCTTATCAAGGACCAAACAAAACTTCCCACCTGACTCCTTCAACCCACCACAGCCAATCAACAAACCTCAAGCAGCCACCACCGATCAGCAAACCTTATCAATAATCACTTTGAGAGGCCCAGATGCATTAATTAAACTATGCACCTGAACAGATTCTGTCTGAAAAGTGCTCGTCTGTGTCCACATATAGACTTGTCATGGTTGGATGCAACTTATTGATGTAGTTCTGGCACCAGAGAAGTGGGTGGGGGAGAGGGAAAGTGGGAATGTTTCACTGCACAAGGCACGAAATCAGAGAGGAGTTAAATTTTGTTGGCAAAATTCATCAAGAAAAGAAGCTCAAAATACTTGTTCTTTGATAAAATAAGCAGACTGTATTTTAGGAAAGTTTGTGAATGTTTTCAGTTTAGGATTCTTTATCTAAATATTGTAACCATGAACTGTGGGGAAGGCAAATAATGAAAATTAGTTCAGGGCAGGTTCCTGAGCTGGTCCAAATCTCTGTCTCCTCCAGATTTCCACAGACACTTCGAAGTCTCATTTTCCTCCTGATGATTAAAATGCCAAAATCTCGACTTAAAAAAAAAAAACAAACCAAACCCTCAAGTTTTTGTTTGCCTAATTAAAGTCAGTTACTCTTTGGCTTGCAAGGTCAGGATCCCCCTCTCAAACTCTGCAATGGACACCCCTGGCTTTCAACACCTCATTTCTCGAAACCCATGGAGGTTTGTTGACAATGAGGAATGTTTGGAGACACGATGGTTGGGATCCACAGAAAGCTACGGCAACTAGAGCAAGACAAGCAAACAAAAAACCCCAAAACAAGATAACAACGACAACAGAAAAACTCAAACAAAATAAAACAAAAAAAAAAAACACAAAAGGGGGAAACCCGCACTGGAATAATCAGGCACTTCTGAAGGTGCCAGGAATTTTTAAGTGGTATATCCAGAACAGTGTATATTAGAGCAAAATATGTTGGTCACTGATGATTAATTCATATCACAGATTGAAGTCACACATACAAGCAGCGTGGCACTCAGAGAGCTGCCAGTCCTTATAAATATTATCAAATACACAATTAGTCCCACAGGCCTCACAGTAAGCTCTCTGGTTATCAGGACTGAGTTGCAGACTCAGTTTATCCCAAGGCATAAGCTCTGATTTTATCTCACCTAACAAGAAGCATTATCAGTGAGCGGAATATTTCCAGCCCTCCAAAAATTGAGTGCCTTGTCTCTGTGTGACCTCCTGCAGGCTAAAATGTGCTTTCCAGACATGGTGACTTCCTTGTTTGGAACCTGCTTTGAGCTAATGGCAATGTCTGAGATCAGCATGGACTGCTGACCTTAACAACCACTTTAAATATCAAATATTTGGCACACAACAACTCGCACAGGAAAAGAAAGAAAAACCCCTACATTGTTAGGATGATATGCAGGATTAGCCCATTCCACACAAAGTAGCTTTCAAGAGACTTTGTGGAAAGTCCAAAATGAAGAATTAAAGCATTTGTAACATCACCTAGCCATTAGTTGGATGTAGTTTCTAATATTCCCTCACACACCTCTGTTTTATATATATATATATATATATAAAAGTTTAATTGGTCCTATAGGTCTCACTGTAAATGATTTGCACTGTTACTGCATTTGGCCCAATGCACCAACACAATCTTCCTCATTACAAATGTGAGTCCTTTGCTGTCTCACTGGCAAATAGATAAATAAATATTATGGGAAAATATCAGTAAAATTCATCATTTATAAAGCACTCCACTTTAATGACTCTCATTTATAACAATCATTAAGAAACAAATATTCTCTGCATACACCTAAGTATGGTTGTCCAACAACACGTCCAGAAGAAATGGGTCACCAAAATATTGAAGCAGAACTCAACACTGGTTGGTAAAAGATCATCAAAAGAAACCCACAAAGTGACAAAATACCTATTGCTGATGTTGTTTTATTTCCCTAAAGGAAATTAATCAGCAGTGCTTCGTAAGGAGATCAAAGTAACCAAGGCTTTTCAAGGTATTAGAGGGGGAAAAGGCCACTTCATAATATTTTCTTGCTGAAATAGCAAGAAAACCCCTTCAATAATGTATATGTTCGACTATCCATAAGCATTTTGGGGATGCATTGTCAAGGCAGGGAGAGAAAGTACCTACAGAGACAGAAAGGCCAAGCTTGCATTTTCCACCTTGGTTTTGAAGTCAGGGATGGGATGAGGCACAAACTGCCCTGTGTTATCTAATTTTCCCTTGATTTTGAGAGTTAATTATCCTTCTTAACATAAGGCCACTAAAAGAAACCCCAGCTCTACTGCCTCACACACTGCATTTCTCAGACTTTTGTACAAAACCTCTTTAAATCACTAAAGCAGCCTTTAAAACATCTCTCCAGAAGACAGTTATGTTTTAAAGCATAATCTTAAATGTGTCTGTGATAATATCACAGGAGGAGGGGGGAAAGACCCTGCAAATTAGCCTAAAAAAGCAAAACACAAATTTAAAGTATTTAGGGTGCTAGAATACAACCTGAAACGAATATAGCAAGGAACACCAAAACCAATCTCCAGGTTAAACCAGCCTTCTGAACGTTTTAGCACCAGTTGAACCAGTGAGAGGCAACTGGAACACCACGGGATGGAACAGGAAATTAATTGCATGTAAAGGCAAAGTGCCCAAACTATCAGATAAATGTTTCCTAGCTGTTGACTTGGAGCAGCCTCATCCAAATCCACTTGCAAACTGCTCTGCTTCTGCAGATTTAAGAACCCTCCAAATTAAAAGCTGATGGCAAATGCATCCTGGAAGGCTGATTCCCATTTACCATTCTGTAGCTCCTCAGGTGGAGGGATAAGATTGCACTGAGCTGAAGGTGCACTGAAAGATGGGCTTTACAAATGTGGCTGGGTATTAATTCAATTGTTTGTGTCCTCAAAAGCAACAGGGTAAACAAATATTTGCCACATGCACAGTGTATCGCTAAAAAATATTTTTAAAATTGATTTTTTATTTCTTTCAGAAGAATTTAAAATTAGGCACCATGATATTATGATTGTCTACCTCCAAAAAAAAATAAATCTAGAGATTTTTTTCTTTTTATCCATGCTTGCAGTTTCCCTTTGCTTCCTCTAAACAAGAAAACTCAGAAGTTGTAATGGTGAATATTATTTTTGCTGTTGCTTAAAGGTCAGAGGTTCTTTGCTAACCCGGCCATGCCAGGCCTCAGGAATGATCTAGACTTTGGGTGAGAAAATCTACCCAACATTTTTGATGCTTATGAGCAGTTTGTACAGTTATTGGGGTAAGAAAGAACAGTATTTTCCCAAGTTTCCCAGTGCTTTTCTGCCATTAACATTTAGGCAGAAATAATTTGCTTTACACATCCCTTTGACTCTCACAGTGATGAAAAGCAAGATGTTTCTCAGGTTCATGCATTTTCATCAGCTGCCATGAAACACTAAAAAAAATATATATATATATTTTAGTTTAAAAAGGCAAATAGGCAACTGAGTTCAAACTAAATGCTTTGCTAACACAGAACAGCACAACAGCATCAGGAAATCTTGGCAAATTGTGAAATTTGCTGAATGGCAATCGATACATGATGTCCATCCCTGTTTGCCTGTGGTCACCTTCCCTCCCTGACAACATGACACGGCCAAGAAACCTTCAGCATTCGCTCCATTACTCAGTTTTCCATAGAAGGATTTGCACTTTGAACATCCTTTTTAGGATAACTTTTCTTTTTATATCTGGTTTTTTAAGCTACCTTTCTAAGACCACTCGATTATATTCCTGCTATTCTGATGCTCTGACATACCTCAGCGACTAATTAGCTCTCAAACTATCTAAGATGCAGATTAAAACATATTTGAAAAGAATATTGGCAGAAATACTTTGTCGTGGAGGCTCCCACCAAGAACAAGTCTAACAGTGACCTAGAATCCCAGCTCTGAATAATGACAAGACACAGAATACTATTAGCAGGAATAGTTCTGTAAGTACTTTTGTTAGAAATAGGTGAGTCTGCTCATCACCTGGAAACACGTTTTTAGTCATTATATAAATAAATCAATAGGTAAGGAAGAATTGAGGGATCCATTCTATGGTGGTGTGGGGGGGAGGAATAGGCTTAAATTGCTCCTCTTTTGGGCAGCACTGATGAAATCAAGCTGCTTTTCATAACAAGTCCCCTGCACTTGCAGGATGGGACAGGACCACAGCACCATCAGGGCAGGGTAGGCATGACATGCTGGGAGCAGGGGTGGCACCAGCCCATTGATTTTCATCCTGGAAACAGAATTCCCAGCAATTTGGGTGAGGTTCACTTGGAGCAAAAGCAACAGATACGAGCCACAGTCTCTCTTATGTGGAGAAGGTCACTCGTGCATGTCACTCTCACCTTCTGCATATAAATCCATCCTCACACTGCTTCTTTAATTCCAAGGATTATGGAAAAGAAATAAATCCATAGGCAACAAACAACACCACCCAAACAACAAACCCCCACAAAATAAGCTTAAAATCTACTTTAATGAATTCCCAGAGCTGAAAAGCAGTCTGCAAGGTTTGCAGAACGTGAAACTCCATGAGCTTTAAACCACTGCTGAAATGAATTTGCTTAATTTATGGTGCGCTGCGTAGCCAGCATCCTAATTAAACAGCAGCTTCCTGTAATCCCAGTGAAGAACAAAGCACAGCAGGTGAGCTCAGGTCACAGCCCACATTTAAATATGTGCCCCCACAGCTTTTTTAGATATGCTGAGTTTTAAGAAGTCAGTTGAGAGTGGGGTAAAATGGCTACGGATAAAAAAGAAATAAATTTTATCATGTTCATTGCCCAGAAAGCTTTGGACAGATACCAAAATTGCATCTAAAGAATTAAAACATTTTTAAAGGAACAAGAAAAATTCACTGTCTCCAGGCTTTTGTTTTCACCTCTTTGACTTTGAAGGGCTGGCCACAAGGCAAACAGGTTAAAGAGCTGCAGCTCCTTAAAATAAAAATCCTCTTTAGTGTTTCCTATGGATACTTCTCAACCAAAGGATCATTTTGAACCAAAGAGGCAATTGTGTAATTGTAAACCAGTATTATTTCTTTTGATGGAAGAACTAATGAAACGTTCTAAAAAGTTCTGAAGTGGAATTTTACCCCAAGTTAAGCCACGTGGAGTGACTTTCATTTTGAAAAACTGCCTTTGTGTTTCCGAGGAAGACTTTGATTTAGGCTAGTGAACTAAATCAGTGTCGTCAGTTGAATTCCAGTCCAGACCTACAAAGGCTTGGCTGGTTCCTTGTCATGAGAACTACCAATAACTCAAAATTCCCTTGAAATACCATTCCTCAAACCCCTCTCCCACACCACATCTTACAAACTATACATCCCCCAGTATTTGAACCCTTGTTATGAGAAGAATCCTTGAAGTTCTAACAGCACCAGTTACGTCAAATATCTTTCCCCTGGTAAATATTTCGGATTTTTCTCAGTATTTTTCCCAAGAGCAACTCTGAGTTGCCACCTTTACCAACAGACCCCTGGATTGTCTCGGCCAGATCTTCTAAGCTTTATTCCTTCATCAATTCCTCCTCATTAAAGTGGGAATTACTGATTCTAAGCGTGTACTCAATACAACAATGCAAGGGACAGGGTGTTTCAGGCATTCGTGGTGAGCTTCTGGTAGGATGAGGAGGAAAGTTTACACGCTTTGTATATTTATGGTGCAAATACTCATTATTTACAACCCGCAGGAGGACATTTGACATTGGCCTTTATATTTATCTGGAAACATTTTCCCATCTATCTGAATGCAGTGAGAAGCTTTTGGGGCTTTGTAATGTGTCAAGGAGATGCATTACTGATAAGATAACCCAAGAGCATTACAATTCATATTTGTTTTACCAATACAGCACCAGTTTAAATGGAAAATTCTTCTCTTGTCGCCTTCCATCATTTTTATGGAGTTGGAGAATTGAAAAGGTTCCTAAACAGCGGTATTTATGGCTGCAAAAGAAAACATGGGTTGCTGTAGGAGAACCCACTGTTTCAATTTTGACATTGGACTTGAAAACGAATGGCTTGAGTTGAAACATGTCTGGTTTATATTCTGCTTGTTGAATGAATGCCTCATCATTTCTCTGCTAGAGCTGTTAAAAGTAAATTCTTCCTCAGAGTAGATTCAAAATAAAATATCAAGCTCAGCTGCTTTTGAAATTAAAGATATCAAGTGCAGGACTTGGGGTGGAAAAAAAGAAAGCCATGTTAGTACCTGTGAGTAGCCTCTTACACAATCATCAGTGATAAAAATAGCAGGGATCAGAATACAGAAAGTTTCAAAGAAACTCCTGGAAAACTCCTGAGGAGCCGCAGCAGTGCAGCTCTCCAAGAGTAAACCACAGGACACACCACAACCCGTATATTCAGCGTTATGTAGGTCAAAATAAAAACCCAAACACTGGGACAGATTTTGCTCTTAAGATACAGAATTTCTGCTGGCTCCAAGGGTCCCTGCTTATGTGCAGGTGTTGGACAGTCCTGAGAAATTCCACTTTCCAAGAAGGAAATAGTGAGCATCCTTCATCTTGCAGTGCCAGTGTATTTGAAAGGGAATTGATAAGATTAGCCGGGAATACATTGATACCTAGCACTGAATTTGAATTACCATCTATGCACACACAATCTAATCCTTTACACTATGATTTCTTAATCTTTTTTTTAAATTAATATTTCAGAGTATTCTTTGCAAAGCAGCATTGCTTAATAGTAGCCCAAGAACATTTGGAATGCAATTACCTTTCCTGGCTCTGCAGCAAAACCAAATGCATTTGTGTAAAACTGCATTTGCAGCTGTTCCAAGGGGAATTAAAAAGCAGTTCATGATGCAAGAGGCACTTCAACCTTAACACGCAGCTTAAGCATTAATTTACTTTCACGCTGTGTATGTCACACCCCTGGGCATGGCACTGGAAGGAGAAAGGGAAAACAATCCAGGGGCAAAGAGCTCCAGGAACTTACCATGTGACTGGGACTTTAGAGCACAATTACCTGCAAGACAGAAACAATCCCTGTAACTCCTGCTCGGTGGATCCATCCCAGAGGAGGAGGGATGGATGGGGAGAGGTGCATTATTTCCCATTATTTTATTACCAAACACCAGCTGAGCTTTCCCTTGTACTTACTGAATGGAATAAACGCAGCAGCGTCAGCAGTCAAGGAGAGCAAACTGGGCAAATCAAGTGCTTTTGATGAAAAAAAGGCCAGCTCAGATTCCTGGGAAAGTGACTCCTCCTGCATGTGCAAGTGTTATTGCATGCTCATCCTTTGCTGCCCCAGCAGTCCATTTCAAACTCACAATCTGGAGGATATAAACTGAAAATCCCCTTATCCCTTGTGCCCTGGGCTGCACAGGTAGGAGGAAGGTGGTTGCATTCCCACCTCACTCCTGGGCCATTGACTATGGCAACAAAATGGACTTACAGCTGAAAGCAGCTTTAGCTCGATTGTTTTATAATCGTATGGCTATGCCAGGTACTGGTTCAACAGGAAACATTCCTAAGCCTTTAATCCTTCAAGGGCAACTAGCACATTAGGGTTCCCATCCTGTTTTACGTCTCCTAGGTGGATTTGAATTTTTCACTTGGAAAGGAGCAAGATGTTTCTGGTTTGCTGGTTTGGGATGTACCATTTCACTTCACCTGACCGGCTGCAGCTCTTCCTCAGATCAACAAGGGAAGGTTTCCCCAGTCCACAACTGCAAACGACCACAGAGAAGCAGGGACAGCAGTGGAAAGATGGCCCTTTCCTACTATTATTCCATTATGGATAAACATGACACGTGTCTAAAGTAAAAATTCATAAAATATGACTGAACAGTTAAATTTACAAATCATGATTCAGGGACAACTGGTGAATTGCTCTTATCAAGTTATTCATAAACTTGGATTAGTTTACAGTTCACTCTGGAGATGGAAAACACTTTGCTTCTGGATTTGCATATTATCTAAATAGAAATACCTGGAGATGGAGGGGAAACAGCAAACAAGCATCATAGAGAGAAACATTTTTGGCAAAGACCAGACAGAGAGCAACCAGCTTTCCTAAGACATGCTCTGAGTTTAATTATTTCCTCTGCAGAACAGAGTTTCATTCTCCTATATGACAAAAAGACACTTGTCTGTTTATAAATTAGAATTTTTCCTCACTTCTGTTAGACTAGATTGCACTTTGAGGTTTGCAACACGCTACTGGAGATCAGGTCAGATGGAGCCACTGGCAATTAAAATTCAATTAAAGGCTCAAACTAACATATAGACAGTGATGAAACCTATGATCGTTTTAGGAAATAGGGTTAGAAATCTTTCCATAGCTGAGGTTAAAATAGAACAAGGAATTAAGAGCTGAATATTCTGGAAAGATTTCTGAAATTTAATGTATTATTCTGATGCATATTAAACAGAAGATCCTGAGCCACTGACTGGAGCCAAAGTTCAACTGTGAGACTTCAGAGCAGTAGCTCCAATCATTTGTGCTTGCCACAGGTAATTACTGACAGCCCTGCCATATCCCAAAGGGCTAATGAACTACCACAGCTAGAGAGCCTATTTCTTATTCTATACGTCCTTGATCTGCAGAATTTATTCCAGCACAGCCATGCCTGAGCTGTTCATCAGCAACACAAACATTTGGTTCAATTCACTGCGGCGAGAGATGAACATTCCATACACAATCTGAACCTGAACTGCTCAGGTGAAAGGACTTTGGGGGGGTGAGGAGCACCATGTACAGCTGGTGATGTTTCTGCTGCTAAAAGCCCCAAGTGAAACCCTCCTGAAGCTCTGCAGAGAAACAACAATGCTGAAAATTCCCAACTAACTCTCACAACACCATCTAAACTTTGATGGTTTATGCATAATCTTTGACAGTTTGCAAAGTGTGTTGCTGGCAGATACTCGAGAGTATGACAGGTATCAATTCCCCCCTTCCTTAAAGCTCGGTGACATTTGAATTTTAGCTGCATCCTCCTCCTCTCCAGTACAATGGGTAAGCACATTTCACAGATGCAAATCTGCCCCAGAACAACAGGAAGCTCAGACACCCCAGGAGGACCAGATTAATAAGAGAGAATCATGAAAAAAAGAGAGGCAGACATAGTATTTTATAATTTTTCCACTAATCTGCAACCTGGGCACCCAAAGAAGAGGCATTTCCAACAACAGAATAAACTGCCAGAATTACACTAGCACTTGAAGACAACTTCTAGAATGATGTTATTCTGGTATAACTTTCCAACTGGAGCAGTAGGGGGGAAATCTAAATTACTTTTAACGTGGAAATGAGTTCAATGGCAGAGGTCATTGTGTTGGTGGGGCACCCAGAGGGCAGGGCACAGTGATGAGCAACCAAAGAAGTTTTGTGAGTTCCATAAGCTGTAGCACATTAATAAAAATAAAAATAAAAAAATCCCCCAAACCAACCAAAAAAGCCCACACACACACAAAAGGCACCAACATCCCTCAAAAAAAAAAATCCCCCCAAAATAACATAGAACATCATAATTTTAGCTTACTAAAACCACTAACAGGGGCCTCAACAACTATCACATAGAAGTGCCATGCCATGCTCTGACATCAACAGGTTGTTGCCAAAGTGCAGTAAGAGCAGAGAGATGTTATTTTCTCTTGTTTAGAGCAGAACTCAAGAGCTGTGCTTTGCTGGGATACTGTACAACCAAATGCAGACACAAAAAGCAACATTAGGTGCATAAACCCAGGCACGCTGCAGCATTCAGGTCTCCAAGAAACTGAGCATTTTTCAGAGATGGGAATGAAGATGACTGTTCCTAGCAAATGACTGAAAACCTGTGGCTTCTCCAGGAGCAGAAGGATGATGGCTTCAATTAAAGCAATCATTTCCCATGGTTTAGAGTCTTTTTAATGGGGAGAATAAACTTCACTCCATCCCTCCACGAGTGTCTCCAAGGAGGAACTGTCCTCCACGGAACTCCCTGATGAGGTTTTCCTTTCTCCCCAGGAATAAATATATTTAAATAAATAATAATAAATATAAACAAATATACTCATTGCTCTGAGGCTCTCATTTAAATGCTAAAGAAGCTTAAGGGAGCTTCCCTTTGACATTGCAAGGCCTGACAGCCCTGTGCATGAGCTATTACTTCAAAGACATTTTCAATTTTCTCCCACTCTAGTTCAATCCCATTAATTCCTATTCATGAGTTTGTTTCGAAGCCAAATGCGTGTTGCATTCCACTTGTAGACACACAACTCCATTTGCTTTGAGACCCCTTAAACAGCAGATCTAAATCAGGTTTGAATTTTACCTGCTGCTCAGCAGTGACCTCAATTTTTGATTTTGTGGCATCAGCAAATTCAATTAGCTCGTTTCCCACATCTGGGTTGTTGATGTTGGCTGGAAACAGAAAAGGTCAGAGCACTGACCTCCACGAAACTCTCAGTGCCAGCCAAATACGACTTCTCCATTTTCTGGTGTGTAATTGGGTTTTACCCGTTTTTGTCAGCTGTCTCTAATGGCTGAACTTTGCATTGAAAAGCAGCTTCACAAGTGTAGCTGTCTCTTTTTGGAGCTGCTAAGTACACCTTCCCATCACCACTGGCACATTAGAGGTTTTCTTTTGTTACCTCTCTGCATCACTCCATTTTTCCATTCCCACCCACTCCCCACACCCCCAATCAACTGAGTTCTTGTGGGTACGAAGCTTAAGAGCATCTCATGTTTCCACTTCTATTGAGGACATGACATTTTATTTAAAAACACAGCCAAAGAAACATTAAGTTGTAAATTTATTCGGGCTTCGTTCCCAATACAACCTTTGCTAAAGCATTGATTCCTAAATAATTTTCACGTCCAGAAACAAGCCTTTTTCACTCTGAAACTCCAAAGTAAAACAGGGAAGTTCCACAAACTACAGGGAAGAGGGTTAGAGGTGCCACCATGCCATTAGTGAAGCTGGATTTGAAAAAAAAAAAAAAAAACCACAATTCTAACCATTAAATTGTCCAGTTAAAAGTTTTCCTTTATGAACAATTTAATAGGCATCATCCCTACAAGCTTGTGGAGCAAACCCAGGTAACTTGGCTACAAGAGATTCATTGATTAACCATCATTTGATGAGTTTAGCTCACTCTCCATCATCTCCATCATCTAAAAAAAGGCATTGCAAGCTGGAGCTTTTTCTACCACTTGTTTATCAGCATAAAAAGAAGAAACAAAAAATTAATAGATCTTTTGCAAAAAAATGACCATTCAGCCTCGGACAGTTTCTAGTAAATTGATCTTGCAGACACAGCACCTGTAATAGTGTTTCCCAGAGCTACATTTACCTAACTTTGAAGCAAGCTTAATAGCTGGAGATAAGCTTGACATAGAATCTCCAAGGTTATTTAATTACATTTTAATTAAAAACAGAGGCGTAGAGACCAGTGAGCAATACTTTGTACTGATATGGTCATGGAACAGACATTTTTGAAGCTGTTATGCAAAAGTCACATCTGGGACATCCTCGTTCCAATTGAAAAGTGAAACAAACCAAAACTCCCCAGACTGGTGACCAAACATGCAAAAATAATAAATAAATAAATAAATAAACCCCAGCTAGCACTTAGTTGAAATGAATCCCATTTTCATCACTTGCTCTGTATCTCTAAATGACCACGTTAGTTGAAGAAGAAGAGGAGGAGGAAATCAATCTGAAACGCACTGAGTTTGACTACAAAGGGATTGATTTTGATTTGAACAGCGCAGTGTACCCTGCAGAATGCATGACTTTAAAACTGGCATTGCCATGAGTCAGGTATTTATCTCTCACCTAAAAAAGAGAAATAATAATAAATATAGATATCAGTACTTTGAAACACATTTAAGTTTTCTAACTCCTCCATGTGCAGTGATCACCTGGGTTCTGTCTCAAGACAGATCAGCTGAATATTTACTGAAACACATTGCTAAGTAGAATGGGCTGCAACATTAAAAGAATTTAGAAATTCACCTAATTCCTCCAAAGCCTAATGCAACAAGCTTGATTTGTGAACTGCAGGCAGGCATTTTGCTGAGCTGAGCTAAACCCAGACTCTCTGCATGCTAAGACCCTGCTCAGTGCTCAAAGAATGTCATTTATTCCTGGCACTGGAGCCAAAGCTGCTCACCCCCCGGTAAAAACAGCCACTTCCCCAAATCTTTGTGGCAGTGCTTGTTGTCAGAGCCGTGCAGATGATTCCCCCCGTTTGCACAGGGCTTTCCATATGCTTTCCTTTGCAGCTAGCTGCTTGTTGGCAACCTGGAACTGCATGAGAAAAGCGGCCCATCGGGACAAACCCCAAAAATACTTGTGAGCAGAATGTATGGAGGAGGGACGAGTAACTGCTCAGAGAGAGCGGGATGCAGGGGTACAGGCAGCTGTCAAACTGCCAGGGAAGATGCTCACCCTGCTAACCACGACTCAAACACCCCCGTGGGAAGGAGCTCCATGGCCAAAAGCAGGCAGGAGCTTGGCTCAGAGTTAGGCTCAGGCTTAGCAGTGCTCCTCCTCACACTATTTAAGTGTGGCTGGCAGCATGAGACAGTCAGGGACACCAGGCTGAAGGTACAGCCCCAGCAAGCTGCACAGACAGCCTCTCAAAGGACACTTCTTGAGGATCTTATATTTACATCTTTTTCTGGTCCTCTCCTTTCCCTCACCTACAATTCTAAACCTTCTCGTGAAATGTTTCCAGTTCCTTCATTCATTTACAGATGCATAAGGGATCTATAAATCCCTTGTGTTCTCTGATGCCAACATATAAAAGTCAGACATTTAATTGAACCAAATCTTTCCCTTTCCATAAATGAGATGTTTCTGAATATTAGACAGCACATTCTTCCTTTCACTCATCAAAATCCTAAATAAGGATGAAGGGATTTGGTCCAGTTTAAGTTACCTTAACCCATATTCCTTTTGCTGTTCTACTCTCCAAACACTTCTGGAATAGGAAAGGTTATAAATAGCTTTCCATACAAATCTGGAACGTTTTCAATTTACAGTAGTAAAGTTCACTGCATCCCAGAAGGATTTTTGTGTATCAAGAAATTGTTTGGCTATACAAGCCACAGCAGCAGGCACTGGCATTTGAAAGCAATGACATAAGGACTTGAGCTTCATTGTCATGCAGAACCTCTGGCCAGTTATTTAATTAGCACAGGCATTAAGAATTTTTATTCTATTCTCCCTCAAAAAATATGAGTGTTACAGAAGGGTTTAAGAAACACTCCTAGAAAGAAATATAAATACTACGGGAAACAGATGAATGTGGAGGAAATTCAGGGCACAAAGTCTTACGTAATAAAATGCAAGAATAAAGTTACTGTTGTCTTCACCTAGACAGGGAGAAGATGCCAACTATTATCACAAAAGCAGTTATAGAATTGGATCTTCTATCCTTTATCAAAAGCTGAGCTCCACTCCTTATGTAGGCTGTAAGAATTTCAAACTGCAACAACAAAGGTCACCTGAACTTAAGCAGGGGCAGAGAATTTGGAACGTATGTGCCAGTTTTAGAAGGGGAAGAAAACTTCCAAGGCAACGTACATTAAAGGCTGTGGGGTTTTGTGCTGCAAATGTGCTTTATCATCTCCTGCCTTGTGTAACCACCCGGGTAGGATCTTCTCACAGCATTAGACAACAGAGATACTGGTAGCAAAACATTTCTCTCACTATTACTTAGACTGAGTTATAACTGAGTAACTCCTTTAATCTATTGCTCCTGCCACCACTGATAGTTTGCTTAGCCAGCACACAGGTTTATGCACCATCACACCAGGATGGGTTGTTTCCCCAGGGACATTTTACAAGAGCTTGCAGGAAACCTTCTAACTTCAGAACAGTGGCCTGTGCTACACTTTTGCCCCTCTTATGACAGGGGATAATTCATTAGGAGCAGATCTCTTGTATTCCACTCTCGAAAGGGAAATTAATCCCTTTTGATGTATTTGACTCTAAGAATTCCTGCTTAACCATGGACGTTGGAATAAAGAAAAAATAAAACCTCAAACCGACAAACCCTAACAAAAATCCTTTTCAAACTTCCAAGGGGTTCAATACACTTCTCTGTTCCAGCTAAACCCTGCACAAGAGTGAGAAAGAGCTCCACATGAGGGGGTCGATCTCACACCTCTTCAAGTCACTGGGAATTCTTCTGGTGACATGAACAGGAGAAAGATCAAGCCCAGGGAGCAAAGCAGGGCAGCCAGCTGGCCATGAGGTGTTGGTTCAGAGCCCTGTGTCCTTTTTGAAATAGTATGTTTGACCCTCAGGCTAAAGAGGCTGGCATGGACGATCTGCACTGCTCAGAACACCAACTCAGGTACTCATTGAAGGACTCACAACACTCAGCATTTCTCTTTCTCCTCATGTACAGACCATGTAGCTGTGCAGGAATCTCAGTTTCGGTATGAAAGCATTTTTAGCCCTAAAGGCTTGAAAATCAGAAGGCAAGGCAGTAACAAATCTCAGGCTCACCATTTTTTGCAGAGCAGTGTTGTGGTTTTCAAGTCTTTAAGACAAACACCATTAAAAATCAGTAAACCTCTTAGTCTTTGATTTAATCTATTAAAAACAGGAAAGCATAAAGGTAGGACTATGTATTAGTGGGTGATACTTAAGCAAGGCCCTCAGCTCAGATGAAAACATCAGAAAAGTTATTTTGATCAATAGAAAGTTGCACTATTTATTCACTTTGGAATATGAGTATTGTGCAAATGTTATAACTACTGAAGGCCTAAACACACTGCTCCAAAAGCTAGGCTGATTTTGACTTAATAACTATATCCACATGAAAACACAACTCATGGAGGATAAACACTCCTTATGCAACCCTGCAAAGATTTGGTGATATAAAATCTAAAGCAAAGTTTCAGCTATTAACTGAATGGGGCCATAATTTTAGTCTCACACTGCAGCAAAAGTCTAGTTACATGAGAGGAACTGCAAAAGCCACTACCAGAAACAATGAATGTAGGTCTTCCACTGGGTTAGATGGAGAGTTAAAATGGAACAAAAGGATTACAAAAGAGAAGGTTTTCACTATCAGCAGGAATCCTTACTAATGCTACAGTCATATCCCACTGACCAAAAATAAAGTCAGCATTAGGCCATAAGTTACCACCAGCTCTGATGTCTAGCTGCCCTCCCAATAGATCACACTCCCAATAGAACTCTGTATTTTAAAACCAAAATATATTTAGATACTCCTGAAGACTGACAGTCACCTAAAGCTCCCTGAGAAGGTGTAGGGCTCCTATCTGCACCCCTGGAGGGAACTACAGGGAGAGCAAGGAGCAGGATTGCTCTGCAGGTTGTTACAGGCATTTTTGGAAAGTCTGACCAGACCTTGGGGACAACACGGTTGTGCATGTCCTCTCTGGTCAACATAGGATTAACAGAATATAGCGATAGTAACCTCTAACATAAAAATAAGCCACTTTCTGCTTCAATGAGGGCTTGGTGATGCTCGGAAGGGAAAGGCTCCTGAGTCTTACGAAGCCCAGGTGTCACTGGCAGACAAACCACTCAGTCATGCACCCGAATTCCTCTTTATTCCCCTCTCAGCACAGCGTGCTCTTACAGGGGCAATCAGCTTCCATGTCCCCTGCCTTGACAAGACTGTAAATTCCCCCTTCTTAAAGAGCAGGGATTATGCCATTAATTCTCAGCAGCAGAAGACTGAGAAATCCCTCTGGCTCTGACCTGCCATAACACAGGCCACGTACCAAGCACCCGTGGTTCAAAGACAAGCTCTGTAAAGCATGCTTAGCATCCCAGAGAAATCCCAGGGTGGGTGGCACTACATTCTAAGTAGTCTCTCCTCTGAATGACCTGGCCAGAAAAATTGCAGTGCCAAGTGAATTTTTAAGTCTTTCCAGGTATGCAGGAGCCTCATCTCACTGGGGAAGGCTTTGCAGAGCAAAGACCTTCATTTCTGTCTGTAAACACAAGACAAAGCAAAGGTCCAAGAGTCAGAAATCCAGCCAGGCTGTTGTCAAGTTCATACAGGCAAGGCAAAAGCACTGACCTTAAAGCTAACAGGTGGTAAAATGATGTCTTTGGTAGATTTCAGGTACTGTCAGTGATTATGTAAACCAAATCCCATCTCAAAGGAGAAAGCAAGTGTTTGAAGGAGGGCTATTATCAGACTATTCGCCTTGCTAATCGAAATACAGGAAGGATGTTCTGCTCCTGGCACTCTCCCCATCCAAGCAGCAAGCACTGTCCTTCCATCACACAGCACTGCAGGGATCAAACCACACAGTGTCAGCCTGTCATGCCTTTCCCCAACACAGTTCCCAGCTCTGCTAAACAAATGACTGCTACAGGATGACAAATGGACGAGGAGAAGTATTAAAATGAGCAGCTGCTCTGTGTGTGCATGAATATTAAACATAAATCTTAAAAAAAGGAAAATAAACAGGACACTGAACAAAGAGTGTCCACCACACTCGGAATAGAAAGTGAAAAATAAACTCACCCAAAAGTCAACATAAACTCACAATCCACTAAAAAATCTTAATATTAGATGCTAGTGGGACCTATAAAACTCAGAAAAGTTCACAATTTGAAGAACAATGAACACAGTGCACTTGCCACACAAAAATCCTGGGTTTTACCATCAGTGTTCAGTCTTAACACTCTTGGAAACATTACTAATGTTTTCATACAACCAAGACATGTAAATGTACATTTCCCACCTGCACACACCAGCTCCACCACAGATTTGATGAGATTTGAGTTAATTTTCTTTTATTTAGAGAAACTTGGTATCTTTTGCATTACCCTCAGGCCTTCCAAAAGGGAAGCCATGATTTACAGAGACACAAATTCATCAAACTGGAAAGTCAACCAACTTCCATGTGCACATCTTAGAAAGAATCCACAGGAAGAAAAAAAAAAAAAAGTGAGGTTCTCCAAGTAGTCAGACAAGCTCCAAAAGTAGAGACAGCTGCTGATTGAGTCCTGAGAAAATGAGCATTATATTAAAATCTCTCTGCCCCCTCTTGCCTCACCATCTAAGTGCCATTCCTACAGATGGTCTGCCTGCTCTGAAAGCTTTTCTGCAGCACCCTCTGCCAAAAACTGTGCCTGGAATGTCAGGATGCAAAAAAAAACCAAAAAACCCCCCAAAATACCTCCCAAGTTGTGCTCAGATTTTGCAGATATGTGTCAGGGAGTGAACTGTACCCAAAAGCAGCACCCAAATAAAGGAAATCTTGGCTGCACTTACCTGGCTCTGAAAAAAGAAGAAAGGGAGTCCTGGGGGACATCACCAGCCAGGGGAGGGAGGGAGGGGATTGCCCCATTCTGCCCTGCACTGGGGTGGCCTCACATGCAATATTAGGGCAGTTTGGGGCAGCACAATGTAAGAAAGATATTGAGCCATTAGGGTGTCCAAAGGAGGGACATGAGGATGGGGAAGGAGGGGAAGTGTGTGAGGGCACTGAGGGTACTTGGGGTGAGTGGAGAAGAGGAGACTGAGGGGAGACCTCATTGTAGGGATGAGTTTGCCAGGAGAGGCAGGCACTGAGCTCTGCTCTGTGGGGATCAGGGACAGTGCCCAGGCAATGGCTGGGGTTGTGTCAGGGCAGGGTCAGGGTGGATCTCAGGGAAAGGTCCTTCCCCCAGAGGGTGGTGGGCACTGCCCAGGCTCCC